>JARHVA010000127.1:5437500-6097500 GCA_037957365.1 Torreya grandis
CATTCTCTTCTTTCCTCGCTTTTGCTCTGAATGTTTATTGACCATGAACGCATAGCAGCAAAATGGAGAGGTTGATTTTTCAATGAACCCATTCTTTTCCAGATCTTGTATCTGGGTTTCCATATTTGCATAGTCCTGTGCTGGGATAGGAATTTTCTTACCTATCTTCATATGTTTGCCTTCTAGAATCTTTATTTCCATTTCAGGCATGGATTTGGCCCAAAACTGTTGCGGATTTTCCGAACAGATGGTTGACTTAATTTTTTCTCCTAAGGCAAGTATTTCAGCAGGAAGGGCTTCAGGACTTTGTGCCATAGCACTAGGAAATTGCTCTGATGCATATATGAGTCTAGGAATTCTGAGCCTTTCGTTCTCAATTGTAAACATGATGCTTTTAGCAGTAGCACCATAAGGGGTGTATCTATCTATGAATGATCCTCCTAAAAGGACATCGATAGGCATCTTTTCTAGGGCGAAGAAATCGCAATGGAAGATCTTATTTTGAATCCTAAGGGGTTGCTGGTGTTTGTATTTATTACAGGTAAAACTATTCCCTTGGATATCTATGCTCTTGTAAGCTAGTCGCTCATCCAGTGTCTCCCAATCACTGATGAGTTGTGGCTTTGCAAATGACAGAGAAGCTCCAGTATCAACTTGGGCATCAATGTATCTACCATTAATTTCTAAAGTGAAGAACTGCGCAAATCTTCCATTGATGAGATGGTTGAGATATGCAGGTTGTGGCAATTCTAAGGAAGGGATGTTTGTACATACCAGTTTTTGCCTTTCTGGATCTTGAATGATGGTAGGTTCTTCATAGATGTCTTCTGGTAACTCTGGTTCAGCTTCTTCTTCTTCTTGATTACTGCATTCGCCTGGGCAGTAATCTTGGTCGGAGTAAAAGATGCTTTCGACATCGTCTTCTTGTTCATATCCATCATCCCAATTGGGATCTGCTGCCAACACTGGTTCTTCGGCAGGCATGATTTGTTCCCAGATGGGTTCTCTGATCTCCTTAGGCGGCTCTCTGCAAGTAAATTTGTTCTTTAGCCATGAGTCGCTTGGCTTGAACTGACTTGGATATTGCACAGGAGGATTTTGAAGTCTGTGCATAGTTGGTGGCTGCCGCGGCTGAGAGGGTTGTCTTCCTCGAGATGATTCTCCTCTGGCAAAACCTCTTCCTCTGGGTTTTGTAGGTCGTTCAGATGCTTCATGATGACCTCTTGACCAGGGTCCATAAGCCTCATATGACTGGTTGTAGTTTCTTGGCCGGTACGGTCTTGATCCTCTAGAACCTCGCTGCATATTTGTCATTGGCTGTTCTAGCTCATCTGCAAGAGATTCAAGTTCAGCTGCATCTTCATCATCAGATGCTTCATTAGGAAGATCTTCTAGGACAGGTTCAAAAATGTCCTCTTGAAGGTAGAGATCTTCGTCTGCATCAATTATATCCCACCACGCTGCTGCGTTGGAAGAGAAAACAGCTTTGACTGCGGGATTTTTACAGGAGCAGTTGGGAGCAATGTGACCGGGCTGGCGACAAATGTAACAGATAGGCTTGTTGGACGCAGGACGGGCATGGTGCCGTTTGCGGAGAAAACGCTGAGGAGGCGCATAAGAATGGCGCTTGGGAAAAGAGCGGCGCTTATAAGACAGGCGACGGCGCTGCTTTTGTTGCTTGCGTAAAATCAATGAGGTCAGAGAGAGCAAGATTAGAAAGTTCAAGGCCTTTCAATTCAATATATGAGAGAACACGATCAATTAAATTGTAAGGCATGGCATGTAGAAATTTCATCTTAATTTCAACAGAAGTATGACACTGGCTCTCATAAGCAAGCTTCCTGAATTGCATAGCAAAAGGCTGGAACTATTTAAGATCACAGAGTTCCATTTTAATTAGCCATTTCTTGGTTTCTAACTGCCGATTGGCGGCAGGGGGAGCAAACTCATCTATAAGCAATTTGTACAAGGCATTTAATGAATCAGTTTGATTATGGACAAGGGCGTATTACTGGTTAACTGGGATACTATCCCACCAATGATTAGTAATTCCCCAAAGATATTTTACAGCAAAACAAGTGGTGCCAACTTGGTCAAGGTGAGCTTGGACAGCTAAGACACGCATAGTATTGCACCATCCAGCAATTTCATTCAGGGGATTAAGCAAGTCATCTATATTAAGATACCATGGTTGCAAATGGACATGAGTGCATTGCATGAGAGAATGACCATGGGATTTCTTGGTAGTAGAAAAGGAGGGACCAAAGGAAACTGAACAAAAAGGTCTGGAAGATGATTCAGCTTTCTGATCTTCTTTAGACAACCAACTGAGACTATCATCTAAATTATCTATCTTAGAATCAATGGATTCTACTTTCTTCTGTATCTGATTTACAGTATTTTTAATTTCAATTACATCTCGACATAAATCATCAAAATTTTCTGTGAGATGAGAGTTGAACCTAGAGACATAGTTCCTCTGCTTGAATTCATTGGAAGGATTTTCATATGCAGCAACAAAATAATGTACATTGCCTGCAGCATGACGATAGACACCCTTTGCTGGTGGCCATCTTCCTCCTCTGTAAAGAGTTACTGTGTCTTCTGTAAAGAAATCAAGACTGTCTTCTCTTGGAAGACTCATTAGAGTATGGGGAAAATCTTTTCCCAAATTAACTTCTTCATCCTCTATTAAGATATGACCTGTTTTGACTGAGCGACGAGATGAGGATGTAGATGGTCTTGTAGGGGAGCTTTGCGTAGATCGCATAGACACTGATGTGGGCAAAATATTAACAGATCTCCCATCACTATTATGTACAGTGGCTTGGCCTTTAAGCTTTGGCGAGACATGTTTGAGCCAATCTAATTTCCATTCAGCTGGAATTTCAATAGACTCTATATGTCCTTTCTGTAATTGGACTGTACCACTGAGGCGTCTGGCCAGAGGCAGATTCTCTAAGATTTTGGGATGATTGGTGTTGGTCATGCTATATAATACAGAAATGTTCACAGTAGCATACTGGAATTCACCAAACATTTCAAGACCATACACAGAGGTAAACAGACCCCAACAATCTAGAGATCCATGTCTAACTTCTTTACATCCTTTGTCGCGGACTGCGACAGACAAGTTAGGACAAAACTCAAAACAAATAATATTATCGTCGTTAAGGCGACCCAAACTGGATAATTGGCATGAATGTTTAAAACTCACTTGACGACGGTCACACAGAGCTAAATACATAACTGGTTTAACATTTGATGGAATCAAAGGTTTAATATAAATACGAATCAAACCGAAATGCACAAACTTGACATCCTTATGAGATCGGATATAAACAATTTCTGGTTCTGGGAGTAGAGGAAGCAAATTTGTTTGGAAAGTCTTTTTGGGCTGATAGCATAGATTGAGTTCTACAGACTTAATTCTGGGTTTGACAAAAGACAGATAAGTACTATTATATAGAAACTTAGACTTTACTAGTTCTGCTTGTCTATAAACACTAGAAGCCTTTAAAGCCGGAGGCCTAAATGTACTGGATTCCTTTTCAAGATCTGTTTCTGTTATCTCAATATCTGGACAGTCTGACAACTGGTCGGGAATGAAAGGAGGCATCTCATACATTCCTTCTATTTTAGACTCATTAATAATTTCTACGGTAGATGTGGAAGGTATTTTCCCGAATTCCATTGTGGGGAGAGAAAGTTCTGGTGTGCGAGTAATTTCTGGATAGGGAATAAGTATGCAGAGATAAAATGGCCTATGACAATATGAATAAACGGCCTGAGACTCGATGCAATAAATCCCAAAGAAATTAACAAGGCAAAGATACTTTCAGATCTGATCCACGGAAAGAGGGAAATGAATCACAACTTACAGAGAAATCAAATGACTAGAAATAAACGATAATGGCTCTGATACCAATCTTTTTATCGCGTCAGTAGACGGGCTCCTTGGCGGAATTTCTTCAGATCTTTTGAGTAGAATCCTGCGACAGGAGGCAGGGGCCGAATGACTACGGCTTCACTATTATAAAATCAAATCTTACAATCTTTAATACAATATCCTTGAAGTATTTCTGAATATGTAGCTCAGGTAAGGTAGCAACCTTTCGCTTGATCTTCTGAACAGCTTCTGTATGACATTGTTAGATTAGTATCAGAGCCATTATCATTTATTTCTAGTCATTTGATTTCTCTGTAAGTTGTGATTCATTTCCCTCTTTCTGTGGATCAGATCTGAAAGTATCTTTGCCTTGTTAATTTCTTTGGGATTTATTGCATCGAGTCTCAGGCTGTTTATTCATATTGTCATAGACCATTTTATCTCTGCATACTTATTCCCTATCCAGAAATTACTCGCACACCAGAACTTTCTCTCCCCACAATGGAATTCGGGAAAATACCTTCCACATCTACCGTAGAAATTATTAATGAGTCTAAAATAGAAGGAATGTATGAGATGCCTCCTTTCATTCCCGACCAGTTGTCAGACTGTCCAGATATTGAGATAACAGAAACAGATCTTGAAAAGGAATCCAGTACATTTAGGCCTCTGGCTTTAAAGGCTTCTAGTGTTTATAGACAAGCAGAACTAGTAAAGTCTAAGTTTCTATATAATAGTACTTATCTGTCTTTTGTCAAACCCAGAATTAAGTCTGTAGAACTCAATCTGTGCTATCAGCCCAAAAAGACTTTCCAAACAAATTTGCTTCCTCTACTCCCAGAACCAGAAATTGTTTATATCCGATCTCATAAGGATGTCAAGTTTGTGCATTTCGGTTTGATTCGTATTTATATTAAACCTTTGATTCCATCAAATGTTAAACCAGTTATGTATTTAGCTCTGTGTGACCGTCGTCAAGTGAGTTTTAAACATTCATGCCAATTATCCAGTTTGGGTCGCCTTAACGACGATAATATTATTTGTTTTGAGTTTTGTCCTAGCTTGTCTGTCGCAGTCCGCGACAAAGGATGTAAAGAAGTTAGACATGGATCTCTAGATTGTTGGGGTCTGTTTACCTCTGTGTATGGTCTTGAAATGTTTGGTGAATTCCAGTATGCTACTATGAACTTTTCTGTATTATATAGCATGACCAACACCAATCATCCCAAAATCTTAGAGAATCTGCCTCTGGCCAGACGCCTCAGTGGTACAGTCCAATTACAGAAAGGACATATAGAGTCTATTGAAATTCTAGCTGAATGGAAATTAGATTGGCTCAAACATGTCTCGCCAAAGCTTAAAGGCCAATCCACTGTACATAATAGTGATGGGAGATCTGTTAATATTTTGCCCAGATCAGTGTCTATGCGATCTACGCAAAGCTCCCCTACAAGACCATCTACATCCTCATCTCGTCGCTCAGTCAAAACAGGTCATATCTTAATAGAGGATGAAGAAGTTAATTTGGGAAAAGATTTTCCCCATACTCTAATGAGTCTTCCAAGAGAAGATAGTCTTGACTTCTTTATAGAAGACACAGTAACTCTTTACAGAGGAGGAAGATGGCCACCAGCAAAGGGTGTCTATCGTCATGCTGCAGGCAATGTACATTATTTTGCTGCTGCATATGAAAATCCTTCCAATGAATTCAAGCAGAGGAACTATGTCTCCAGGTTCAATTCTCATCTCGCAGAAAATTTTGATGATTTATGTCGAGATGTAATTGAAATTAAAAATACTGTAAATCAGATACAGAAGAAAGTAGAATCCATTGATTCTAAGATAGATAATTTAGATGATAGTCTCAGTTGGTTGTCTAAAGAAGATCAGAAAGCTGAATCATCTTCCAGACCTTTTTGTTCAGTTTCCTTTGGTCCCTCCTTTTCTACTACCAAGAAATCCCATGGTCATTCTCTCATGCAACGCACTCATGTCCATTTGCAACCATGGTATCTTAATATAGATGACTTGCTTAATCCCCTGAATGAAATTGCTGGATGGTGCAATACTATACGTGTCTTAGCTGTCGAAGCTCACCTTGACCAAGTTGGCACCACTTGTTTTGCTGTAAAATATCTTTGGGGAATTACTAATCATTGGTGGGATAGTATCCCAGCTGACCAGCAATACGCCCTTGTCCATAATCAAACTGATTCATTAAATGCCTTGTACAAATTGCTTATAGATGAGTTTGCTCCCCCTGCCACCAATCGGCAGTTAGAAACCAAGAAATGGCTAATGAAAATGGAACTCTGTGATCTTAAACAGTTCCAGCCTTTTGCTATGCAATTCAGGAAGCTTGCTTATGAGAGCCAGTGTCATACTTCTGTTGAAATTAAGATGAAATTTCTACATGCCATGCCTTACAATTTAATTGATCGTGTCCTCTCATATATTGAATTGAAAGGCCTTGAACTTTCTAATCTTGCTCTCTCTGACCTCATTGATTTTACCTAGCAACAAATCATGCTGTTAGTTTCAGAAACCAAGTCTATCCAGAAGCTTAGCAAGCACCAAGCTGTAGCCATTGCTCCTTTATTTCCTGAAATCGCTCCTTTTGGATGTCGTCCTTACATCCAACAACGCAAGCAACAAAAGTAGCGTCGTCGCCTGTCTTACAAGCGCCGCTCTTTTCCCAAGCGCCATTCTTATGCACCTCCTCAGCGTTTTCTCTGCAAACGGCAACATGCCCGTCCTGCGTCCAACAAGCCTATCTGTTACATTTGTCGCCAGCCCGGTCACATTGCTCCCAACTGCTCCTGTAAAAATCCCGCAGTCAAAGCTGTTTTCTCTTCCAACGCAGCAACGTGGTGGGATATAATTGATGCAGATGAAGATCTCTACCTTCAAGAGGACATTTTTGAACCTGTCCTAGAAGATCTTCTTAATGAAGCATCTGATGATGAAGATGCAGCTGAACTTGAATCTCTTGCAGATGAGCTAGAACAGCCAATGACAAATATGCAGCGAGGTTCTAGAGGATCAAGACCGTACCGGCCAAGAAACTACAACCAGTCATATGAGGCTTATGGTCCCTGGTCAAGAGGTCATCATGAAGCATCTGAATGACCTACAAAACCCAGAGGAAGAGGTTTTGCCAGAGGAGAATCATCTCGAGGAAGACAACCCTCTCAGCCGCGGCAGCCACCAACTATGCACAGACTTCAAAATCCTCCTGTGCAATATCCAAGTCAGTTCAAGCCAAGCGACTCATGGCTAAAGAACAAATTTACTTGCAGAGAGCCGCCTAAGGAGATCAAAGAACCCATCTGGGAACAAATCATGCCTGCCGAAGAACCAGTGTTGGCAGTAGATCCCAATTGGGACGATGGATATGAACAAGAAGACGATGTCAGAAGCATCTTTTACTCCGACCAAGATCATTGCCCAGGCGAATGCAGTAATCAAGAAGAAGAAGAAGCTGAACCAGAGTTACCAGAAGACATCTATGAAGAACCTATCATCATTCAAGATCCAGAAAGGCAAAAACTGGTATGTATAAACATCCCTTCCTTAGAATTGCCACAACCTGCATATCTCAACCATCTCATCAATGGAAGATTTGCGCAGTTCTTCACTTTAGAAATTAATGGTAGATACATTGATGCCCAAGTTGATACTGGAGCTTCTCTGTCATTTGCAAAGCCACAACTCATCAGTGATTGGGAGACACTGGATGAGCGACTAGCTTACAAGAGCATAGATATCCAAGGGAACAGTTTTACCTGTAATAAATACAAACACCAGCAACCCCTTAGGATTCAAAATAAGATCTTCCATTGCGATTTCTTCGCCCTAGAAAAGATGCCTATCGATGTCCTTTTAGGAGGATCATTCATAGATAGATACACCCCTTATGGTGCTACTGCTAAAAGCATCATGTTTACAATTGAGAACGAAAGGCTCAGAATTCCTAGACTCATATATGCATCAGAGCAATTTCCTAGTGCTATGGCACAAAGTCCTGAAGCCCTTCCTGCTGAAATACTTGCCTTAGGAGAAAAAATTAAGTCAACCATCTGTTCGGAAAATCCGCAACAGTTTTGGGCTAAATCCATGCCTGAAATGGAAATAAAGATTCTAGAAGGCAAACATATGAAGATAGGTAAGAAAATTCCTATCCCAGCACAGGACTATGCAGATATGGAAACCCAGATACAAGATCTGGAAAAGAATGGGTTCATTGAAAAATCAACCTCTCCATTTTGCTGCTATGCGTTCATGGTCAATAAACATTCAGAGCAAAAGTGAGGAAAGAAGAGAATGGTTATTAACTATAGACCATTAAATGCTATTACCGAACCCTTCCCATATCCAATCCCTGATAAAAGCTACCTTTTGGAGAAAGTTTCTGCTTGTAAATACTTCTCCCAATTTGATTGTAAATCAAGCTTTTACCAGATTAGAGTCAAGGAAGCAGACAGAGTGAAGACAACTTTTAGCTGCCCATTTGGCCACTACCAGTGGACCGTCATGCCTTTCGGCCTGATGAATGCACCTGCTTATTACCAGGCACACATGGACAAAATTTTCGAAGGCACTTCTAATTTTTTGTGTGTATATATTGATGACATTTTGATTTTCAGCAATTCTTTTGAGGAACATACTGTTCATCTCTCCACATTTTTACAGAAGGCTACAGATGCAGGAATAGTGCTCTCTGAAACAAAAATCCAGTTATGCACTACAGAATGTAATTTTATTGGAATGATAATCCAAGACTCAAAGCTGCAAATCCAGCCTCATATCAAAGAAAAGGTCATCAGTTTTCCCGAGCAACTTGACAAAGCTAAGTTGCAAGCATTTCTTGGTTTATTAAATTATCTGAATAGTTTTTACCCTAACTCTGGTGAAGACAGATTTCTGCTCCAAGAACTTCTCCAGAAGAAAAAAGTGTTCCGATGGGAACAATGTCATACAGAAGCTGTTCAGAAGATCAAGCGAAAGGTTGCTACCTTACCTGAGCTACATATTCCGAAATCCCAAGAAATGAAAGTCTACACTGATGCATCTGACCTCTCATGGGGAGGAATACTTGTTTCTGTTGTAAATAATGTTGAATTTGTTTGCGAGTTTGCTAGCGGTGTGTTTAGCATAGATGTACTGAAGTGGATTTCCTCTGATAAGGAAATCTATGCTGTCAAGAAATGTTTGGAAAAATTTATGCTTAAATTGTTACATCTGCCATACTTCACTGTTGTAACTGACTGCACCCAATTTTTATCTTTCCGAGAAAAAGATCTTGGAAGGAAAGATGGTCGTGGTAAGTATGTCAGGTGGCAAGCATTTTTCCACCAATTCAATTTTTCAGTACAACATATAGAGGGTAAGAATAATATTATAGCAGATTGGCTTAGTAGGAATCCTCCTGCTACCCTTATGCATCAGCCTGCACCAGCACCTGGTTTTAATCTCACCAGAATACTGAATCAAGCATTTGAGTCCTTAAATGCTTTGATACAAGAACAAGTTTTACGTGAAGGCATGCATCCTCGGTTCACTAGGATTTCCCATGCAGCGTCATTAGACCTTCAAATGTCTGCCGCAGTTCGAATCCAAGCAGATCGCAGACATAATCATGGAACCATCATTATTGAAAGGCTGAACAGTGAATACCTGTATAATCAATTCACTGATCTAATCAAGAGACCACTTTGGACGTGGCATATCAGAATAAGATCGGCTCATAATGAACATCTCTACAGATGGATAGCAAGATTTGGCCCGCATCGCATCCACGAGGAACAAAATCATTCCCAAGACACTGTGGTGCATACCATCATTAGGAGACAACTTGAGTGGGAATCCCATTTCCACTGCACACCACGTCACATGCCATGTGATAGGGGCCCATGCCGACACTGGTACCTCCAGAGCACGTTCCAAATTAGATGCCTTTTTCAGCCTATCTCAGAGGACGATTTATTTGACGAAGCAGAAGACATGTTGGGCCCACAACCCATGGTCCCGTCATCATCATCATCCGCACATCAGTCTAGTGGTGGGTCTAACAGCATCTCCCTGTAGCATGCGCTGTAAAGCATGATGAGACAGACACCGCCTTGCTAGTAAGCAGGTAGGACCTCTCATAATGCTATAAATAAGCCTTAGTGTTTAGTAGTAGGGCATCGAAAAATTTTCTGAGTGAAAATCTAGTAGCCTTGAAAGCAAAGTATGCTCTTCACTTGCCCTTCTCGAAGGAACCTGTGAATTAGAAATACTTCAAGGATATTGTATTAAAGATTGTAAGATTTGATTTTATAATAGTGAAGCCGTAGTCATTCGGCCCCTGCCTCCTGTCGCAGGATTCTACTCAAAAGATCTGAAGAAATTCCGCCAAGGAGCCCGTCTACTGACGCGAGAAAAAGATTGGTATGCATACTTGAAGGTCAATTCTACACTCTCTCTAATTGGTTAGTAGGTGTGTATTTGTCTATCTTTAGTATTAAGATCTAGGCCACATTTTATCATTTCATCTTACATAACTTCAAGGTCACATAGGTCATACATTTATTTATGAAACCTAACAACAAATCAAAATTCACTTTCACAATATAATCATACATTTTTTCTCCTTTAAAATATCAAACTACCTATATATAGTCATTTAGATATGGTGACTTCAAGGTTGAGATAGAAAATTATTCATATTGATCCTTTGGTGATTTTAAATGATGTCAAAGTATTTATCATGCTTCAATGTAACTCTCTTAAACCTCATGTTTGGAAAAAATCTTGTCTAGGGCCTTTCTATCATATTGTGCTAATATTTCCCTTGGCTATAAAAGCATACTTGATATTTTAACTACAATATAACATTCTACTTATCTTTTAGTACAATGGTGAATTTTGTCACCAAATAGCACACCCAAGAATAGGGTGTTCAGGATTTATATATATTTATGAAACATGGGAACACTTTCAGATATGTGGTTGTACCTATAGTGGAAGTGAGCCTCTAGATTTAAGGGATATCTCTCTTAATGTATCTTGAAATGCTCACACCTACTTAACTATTTACTTATGGGGAAAAGAGCTAGAAGTTGCATTAAATAAAACTAATCTAATGGGATCATACACCAAGATGTTTTCCATATGACCATCACACTTTATTGCACTAGGAAATAAGGAATACAAACTAACTTCCAAGTCTTATGGATTCTAACATGAGTATTGCAATTTGAAGGTGAGATGCATGAAATCTATCCAAGGTAAGTGAACCATAGGCTAGTTTCAGACACTAATGCTCATTTTAAACTTAAAACATAGGCTCATACACTTGAAAACACTTCATATGACCTATTATAATATGAATCTTGCACAAACATAAAAGGATAAGGGAAGAAAGGATAGAGAATTATCACTTTGAATCACCATATGTCACTTGCACACTTAAAAAATTATTCAAGAACCCAAAACCAGATTTGAATTAATGTTCAAAGGAAAAATTTGACATAATTACAATAGGGATTTTCCTTACATGTAGTGTAATTAGATTACAAAATCCAAAATGGTAGCTACTTATAGAATTTGAGAGAGAAATGGGAAAAGAGAAGTCCAAAGGTCACTAGAACACTTTTCATGTTAAGAGGAGGAGTTACACATGTAGGAGATAAACCATGAAAGTTATTATAGGAAAAATGGCCCTCCATGTCATGAGACTCATAAAATGTGGCATATGAATTCTCATTTTGTACAAGAAAACTATCTTCATCATTCAGCTATGTTTGAACATCCCACAACTAACTAGAGATAGATCTCATGATTGAACTGAGAGGAATGGGTTGTATACATGATCTTCAATGAATTTTTTGAATTATTAATCATTTTATTCCTCTAAAAGTGAGATATCACTGGCTTTAGTTAAAAAAACTCTTCTTCCACTCACCCCTTAAACTTGGCCTCAAAATTAGCTTTAGTTTTCCATAAAAATCCATACAAGGGAGTGAATGACACTTTTAAACACCCTCCATAAGTTATACCTTAAAATTCCATCCACTTAAATTTTTCATACTTTTCATTATCTTACCCACTTACCAATTTGACTAGTTGAGATAAAGTTGATGGTAGAAACACTTAGTAGTTTCCTTGTTGGATGAAATGGCCATAGTGAGTTAGGTCAAGTCCCAAGATTTATATTAAAAAAATCATCACTTGAAACTTCCTATAACCTACACAATGTACAAAATAGTTAAATAAAATAATTTGGTACCCTACCCATATAGATATAGAATGCCTCAAGTGGATGGAAAGGGTCTCTATAGAATCCTCTATTTCATCCAATCACTTTCCATGTCATTCCATCCCATTTGGATATCTCTCCATCATTTTTTTCCTATTTGAGTCCTTATCCATGGTTTAGTATGGTTTCAGGCTCATTCTACTCTTAAGTTTTGTTTTTATAGATAGGACGTGAGAACTGTAAACAAATTCCATAAGAGTAGTTATCAAGACCCCTATCAACTTGCCCAAACTCCTTGAATCTCCTTGAAAAATATCCAAGATATGAGCTTCCTAAATGGGATTCTCAAGATTTGAACTTCATAACACATTAGGACGTCAAGAAGGTTTTCAACATGTTCAATCTCCTTTGTACAATTTCTTCATATCTCTATGGTATGACCTATAGGTGGAAATTTTTAGATATAGGTAGTAAATGTAGAATTGTAGGTAGTGTATAGGATATACATTCTTGTGATCAACTATAATCCCTCTCCAAGTTTAAAAATTCACTCTTATCATTATAAATTATTTGAAACAACTACTAAAGCTCCCATTCAAGTATGACATCATCTTGAGATACATGTATGTGCACTATGAGTTACATATAGGTTGTGAGCATGAAATAGTCAATATACTCAAGGGATATGCTTTGATAAAAAAATTATATCCCCTCATGGTGTTAAAATTTAAAATAAATATTTTTTAAAACTTTAAACAATCTCCCACACCTCCTCTTACTATATTCCCTTTTTGTAAGCATTTGTAGATGCATCTCTATGGTGATTGTGTGTGAACATTGCACATGATTGTAATAGAAACTTATTTATTATGAAATTTAGGGAAGGATCTTTTAATTTTTCATATTTAAATTATAGGATCATCATATTCAAAATATTTATAACTCCATTAATATGTTAAAGACCCAAACATAGTTCACTCAGTTGATTGTACATGAATAGTCATGGGGCAAATTGACTGTATGTCTCTAAATGACTATAATTACATGAAGATTAAATTACAAAAATATATTGAAAGGTAATAGGACTAAGAGGACATTTGAAACATGATAATTAACTTATCACCACCTTCTTAAGTCACTACCAAAGCATGAAAATTCTAAAAATAGTGGAAACTTATCTATCATCCCAAATGAGACCAATCTACAAACCTAAAATGATTTTCCCATAAAAATAGTTTTAAACATAAAAACAATCATGTGTAACATTAGGTGAATATTTCCATGTCCTTTTGAGTTAATTCCAACATATTTATTGTATGGAATCATCCAAACAATAGCAAAACCATTAGGATATGGGAAATAGTGAGCTTAAGAACATAATCAACTTGTTATAGATGATTCATAAAGCATATTTGATAAATACTTAAACTCTTGATAAGAAAATTAATTTGTCTAAGTTTAATATCACCCCCAAATTAATTTTGTTTGAAAATTCTCCAATTGATCATACCAAGCATAAACCTATTAACTGGTTTTATGTGTCTAGAAGGGTGAAGAAGGAAAAAAATGGTTTTGGAAATTTTTAGCACTTATAAATCATTTCAAGCATTGATATGAGTTTGAGGAATATTAATATCCATTACATGACCTTTTCCCACATGTCACTCTCTCTCATAGGCCATACAAGTGCCAAACTCTTCCTTTTTCAATTGATTTCTTTATTTTTAGTTAGATAAACTACAGTTTTCATATGGTACTAAAATTACTGATAGGGAATATAACATATTGGACATTGGGAAAAAATATATGACACTTAGACACCTTGAATTCCATGTCACTTTCATATATGACCCCAAAATGAAACCTAAGCGACTAAAGTTCACATAAGACCTAATTAAACCATGATCAAGGCACAAATAGCATCAAATTACATAAAATAAATAACAAAACACCCTATGATACTATATTATACCCCTATAATTTTTTTTAATATAGAGGGGTTGACCCATTTTGATTTATGGTCAAAATGGTTAACATTCTTGGCAATTTCCCAAGGGTGATATGATTACTATGCCAATACTAGTTGCTTAATCCCATCCATTGGGATATGAAGTCACATGTACACCAGGTTTGAGACACAATTTTACTTTGACACCACAAAAAACATAAGTAAATACATTCACAATAATAAAAACTAAGAAAAATCACACTTGTGCTTCATGAGCACTTATGGAACACATAAACAAAACAACCAAACTAACTAATTAAAACACTAACTAACCTAAGATGAAAACTTCCTCCTAGATCAAAACAGAAGTTTGAAACCTCTCTTTCTTCATAACATAGAGGAATGAATGAGGCATGCAGCTTTTTTATCCTTGACATTGATTCCTCCATCTTCTTCATAGTGTTTTCCAACTTCATTGACATGGTGTTCAATGAGAACCAAGCATCTCCAAAAAAATTAGCTATATAAATGAACTCTTATTGCACACAAACAACCTCAAATTTCTCATATGGCTCCTCAAATGTGACCTGCAATGGTGGTTCAATAAGGCATATCTTCTTGACTTCCATGATGCTCTTAATGAGATTGGATTTCTTCTCAGTTGCAAGTTCTTCAAGCTCATCAAGGAGCTTTGCATATTCTACCCAATCTTGGTCATTGTCCTCCATGGAAGACTCTTCTCTACCTTATTATGTACTTAACCCTAAACTTGGCAAAGATATTCAAGCTCTTGAAAGAGCTTCATTTACAACTACCACTCATCTTTATCCTCCTTATCATCTAGAACCACTACTTATTAATGTATGAGGTTATCAAGCTAATGTTCTTCATATTTTAATGCATTTGAGGGTGATTCAAATCAAATAGAGGTATTGAGTCATCTCCAATAACTATGTCTTCTACCTTAGTCTCATGAGACTCTTTTAGCACTAAAACTTCTTGGAGAATGACTTGACCTTCATCCTTGATAGTACACTCCACTTCATGATTGACATGGTCATCCTCAACCTCATGATCATACATGGAGTCTTGTTCAAATACCTCTCTATTAAATTCTTAGCCACATTCCTCATGGATAGATGTAAAGGAGTAGTTAATATGTTTCTCTTCACTCAAGAAGGTAGGATTGCCTTTTTATTCACTAAAGGGAGTCCCTATGGTGATTTATTCCTCATAGTCACTCATGACATCTTCTTGGTCAACCATGGATTATATTTATCATCTTTACATGATTCTCTCATGATGGTATCTTCCTCAAGAAATGGTAAGGTGGAAGTTTGATGAATAGGCTCATGTGAAGGAGATGTAATATGAGGTGTAGTGGAAGGTTTAAAAATTGGAGATGGAGTGTGAGGAGTAGGAGAAGGGTTGTAAGTGGATTTAGTAAATAGAAAGTACTAGTAAACTCATATGGAAGTGAATTTTTAGATTTATTATAAGGACAAACATTAACATCAAAAGGAGTTACATCTTGCCAATAGCTTTCTTGTAATTATTTAATAGAATCATGTTCATCTTTTATCTCTTTATACTCCCACATACTTAGCCTTTTTATTGAGAATTGAAGGCTCTCATTTGCCAAGTCCATATTTTCTTTGATTTCACATTGATTTCCTTATAGATTTTAAATCATCCATGAGTTTTGCATGTAACCTTGGGTAGTACTTCTCAACCATTCCATGAGATGATTAGGTAGCACATCATACTCATCATCATGTGCTCTCATATTTTCTTTAGTATCGATTAATTATGGTATGGATGCCAATAAATACTTGATATATGATGAAAAAAATGGAGGAGGATGAGGGTAATGATATCGATCAAGACCAACTTTAGTTTTTTGTATTATAGTATGCAATAATCTACATATTGCCTTGTAATACCTTTATGTACAATTAATGTAAACATTTGATTCCTTATGGTAAGACTCATAGGATTACTCTTGAGGTTAATAGGCATCATGGTATGGTTGATAGGGCTCATATTAGGACTAATAGGGAGGAATTTTTTGATAGGTATCTTGGTAGCCTTCTTCGTAGGGTTTTATAATAGTATGGTGTCTATGTGAGGGTGAAAATGGAGGATTATAGGTCTACGATGGCTCATAATATTGATATCCATTTTGATAGGACCATTGGGGAATATATTATGGTTCATATCAAGGCTAATAAGGATGTCCATGGTAGGGGTATTCATCATAGTTGTTCATATCAACCTCATATGATAGATGAAATAAAAAAATTAATCAAAATGAGATACCTAGACTTTTTACAACCATAAGTTATAATATCGAGTCGCCATTGGTGCTAGATTGTTTGCTTCCAAAAATTGATAGAGGAAAGACAGACCAACAATCTTTCCACTCTCTTAGACCTTGGTCCCGTTGGGCATGCCAAAACTATTTTAACCAAATATTTCACTCTATAATAGAGTATTCAATCATCTTTTATATTTGGGTAACACGGGAAGATTTCTAGGTATGTGGGTGTACCTATAGTGGAAGTGAGCCTTTAGATTTAAGGGCTAGCTCCTTGGATGTATCTTGAAATGCTCACACCTACTGAACTATTTTATTATGGGGGAAAGAGTTATAAGTTGAATGAAATGAACCTAATATAATGGGGTGATAAACCTATATGTTTTCCATATGACCATCATACTTTCCTGCACTAAGAATAACGGCATATAAACTAACTTCCAAGTCCTTTGGATTCTAACATGAGTATTTAAATATGAAGGTGAGATGCATAAAATCTATCCAAGGTAAGTGAATCATAGGAAACTTTCAAACACTAAGTCTCATTTTACACTAAAAATATAGGCTCATATACTTAACAACACTTCATGTGACATGTTAGAATAGTAAATCTTGCACAAACATGAAAGGATAAGTGAATAAAGGATAGATAATTATCACTTTGCATCACCATACATCACTTGAAAACTTAGATAATTGTTCAATAATTCAAAACTATATTTGTATTAATTATTATAGGAAAAATATGACATCATTTTAATAGGGATTCACCATACATGGAGTGGAATTATATTACAAATGCTAAAATGGTAGCTTCTTATAGAACTTGGGAGAGAATTTGGAAAAGATAAGTCCAAAGGTCACTAAAACACTTTCCATGTTGAGAGGAGGAGTTACATATGCATGATAACTTAGTGGGAGACATACCATGTAAGTTATAATAAGAAACATGGCCCTCTATGTCATGAGACTTATGAAATGTGGCATAGGAGTTCTCATTCTACACAAAAAAATTATCTTCATCATTCAACTCTATTTAAACATCCCACATCTAACTAGGTAAAGATATCATGATTAAACTAAGAGGAGTGGGTTTTAGACATGATCCTCCATGAATTTTCTATATTCCTAATCATCTAGATACCACTAAAAGTGAACCTTCACTACCTGTAGTCAAATAAACTCCTCTTCCACTCACCCCTTACACTTGGCCTCAAAATTGCATTTATTTTTCCATAAAAATCCATACAAGAGAGTGAATGACATTTTTAAATACCCTCCATATCCTTATAATAATTAGGTAGACCATAAAATACCATCCACATGAATTTTTCACACTTCTCACTATCTTACTCACTTTGTCAGTTTGACTAGCTCAGATGAAGTTAAAAGTAGAAACACGTAGGAGTTTCCCTGCTACATGAAATGGTCATATTAAGTTAGGTCAAGTCACAATATTTATCCCAAAGTTTTTTTCATCACTTTAAACCTCCTAGATCCTACATAATGCATAAAACAATCAAATAAACCAATTATGTAACCTGTTTGTGCAAGTAGGGAATGCCTCAAGTGGATGGAAAGGGACTCTCTAGTGATAGTGAGTTAGGTCAAGTCCCAATATTTCTAAAAACATTTTTTTCATCACTTGAAACCTCCTATAACCTTCACAATGCATAAAATATCAAATACACCAATTTTATACCATATCCATATAGATAGGGAATGCCTCAAGTGTACAGAAAGAATCTATGGAGAGTCATATGTATCATCCAATCACTTTCCATGTCATTCCATCCCATTTAGATAGATATCCATCCTTTATTTCCTAATCATGTCCTTATCTATGGTTTAGTAGGGTTTTAGGGTCATTCTCCTCTTAAGTTTTATTCATAGAGATAGGATGTTAGAACTACAAACAAATTCCATAAGAGAAGTTATCAAGACCCCTATCACCTTCCCCAAACTCCTTATATATCCATACAAAACCTTAGAGAATATATGAGATTCCTAAATGGGATTCTTAATATTTGACCTTCATAATGCTCTATGACTTCAAGAATGTTTTCAACATGTTCAATCTCTTGCATACAATTTCTTCATATCTCTATGGTATGACATGTAGGTGGACATTTTTAGATACATGCAATAAATGTAGAATTGTAGGTAGTGTGTAAGAAATACATGCTTGTGATAAAATATAGGGCCTCTCAAAGTATACAAATTCACTCTTAGCATTCCAAAGGATTTTAAACAATTATTAAGGATCCCATTCCAGCATGACATCATCTTGAGCTACATGTAGGTGCACTATGAATTACATACAGGTAGTTAGCATGAAATTGTCAATGCACTCAAGGGATATGCTTTATTAAAAAATTTATATAGCCTAATTATGTTAAAAATAAACATAAAAATGTTTAAAATCTTGAAACGGGCTCCCACACCTCTTTTTACTATATTCCCTTCCTACAGGCATCTTTAGATGCATCTCTATGGTGATTGTGTGTATATGTTTCACATGAATGCAATATAACCTTATTTATTATGAAATTTTGGGAAGGATAAGTTAATTTATAATGTTTAAATTATATTATAAATCTCTTAAAATTCTTTATCACTCATTTAATGTGTTAAAGACCTAAACACAATTCACTCAGTTGACTGTACTTGACAATCATGGGATAAATTGACTATGGGTCTCTAGATGACTACAATTCCATGAAGATTGCTTTCAATAATGAGATTAAAATGTGAGAGGAATAAGAGGACATTGGAAACATAATAATTAACTTATTACCACCCTTTCAAGTCACTACCAAATCATGAAGATTCTATAAATAGTGGAAACCTATCTGTCATCCATAATGAGACCAATCTATAAACTTGAGATGATTCACCTATAAAGACACTTTTAAAAATAAAACCAAGCATAGGAAAAAAAAATTTAATATTTCCATGTCATCTATCATCAATTATATCATCTATATTGTATATAATTATCCAAACAAGAGCAAAACCTATAGGGTATGAGAAATAGTGAGCAAAAAAACATAGTCAACTTGTTAGAGATGATTCATAAAGAAAATTTAACCAATACTTGAAATATTGATATGAAAATTAATCTATATTGTTTTTATATCACCCCCCAAATTCATTTGGTCTTAAACTTCTCCAATTGTCCGTACCAAACATAAACATGTTGACTGGGTATGTGTGTCTCGAAGGGAGAAGAAGTAGAATGGTTTTAGACCTTTTTTAGCAATTCCAAAGCATTTCAAGCACTGATATTAGTCTAAGAAATATTAAGAGACATTACGTGACCTTATCCCATGTGTCACTCTCTCTCTCATGATCTATACAAGTACCAAAATCTTCCTTTTTTAGTTGATATCCTAATTTTTAGTTAGAGAACCTATAAGTTTCAAATGGGAATAACATTCCTGATAGAAAATCTAACATCTTGGATATTGGGAAGAAAAATATGACACTTTTACACCTTTAAAACCATGATAATTTCATATATGACCCCAAAATGACCCTTAAGTGACTCAAATTGATATAAGACCTAATTTTGACCCCAAAAATTTTGACTATATGGGGGTTGACCCATTTTGAATTGTGGTCAAGATGGCCAATATTGACTTAATCCAATGTAAAATGGTTATATTCATATTAATTTTTACCTATATGACCTATTAGGTCCTCAAACTAGCTCATAAAATTGGCATTTTCTCCATTTAAGATCATAACAGGCATGTAATTACTCATTTAGGCCTATTAACTATCACCTTGAGACCTAAAAATTCCTTGTATGCCTATTATACACTTTTATTGTATTTTATAATGTAAAAATGTTGACTCATGTTCTTTATTCATTCTATACAATATTTCTAACATGTCTATCTACTATAAACATTTCCTTTTTCTCATATAGTCCTTAGCAGGCCTTTAGGTGACTATTTAGGCCTTCTTGAGTGTATACTTTTAATAATTAGTTTGATCTAATATTATAATTCCAAATTATCTTTAAATGGTATGGGGAATTTTTTCATGTTATTATTTCTTCAACCAACCCCTTTAACTCCCTTAAAAATATTCTTAGTAACTTTGTTCACCATAATCATTAGTACCTTTGTTCATCAAGGCCTATGACAGGCCTGAAGGTAGAATTAAGCCAAAATTCCATTTTTTTCTTAGTGCCTTACCCCTATCATCTTATTTTAATAATAATTACATAGGTATCAATGTCCCTCTATAAGAAATGGTCTCTTTCAATCATGTTACATAGAATTGAGTATGGCATTGAGGCATATTAGGCCTAATCTAATCTTTTATCCTTATGAGTATCATTAATCACCTTGAATAATCTTATAGAGTGTTGTAAAATAACTTAATTATCTTATACAAACTTTTTTATCTTCATGACTCCTTGATAAATCAAGAGTTTAATTCATACTATTTTTCTCTCACACAACATGTAAGTGTCCATTTAATCTTTTATGCCTAATTATATCTTTTGTGCCTCATGAGCATGATATTTCAATCACTTTAAGATTTAATGAGGATTTTGGTTATAACTAATCATTTTCATGATCTTTACTCCTATCTACATTAACATTTATTTTCCATGGTGTTCTTTTACCTTGCTCATTAGACCTTGGGATAAACCTATGCAAATAGGCCTATGAGTGATCTATTGAGCCTTATTATGAACACTACTCTTGGAAATCATATGAATTCTATTCACATTGGATTTATCTTCTCTCTCCATTATTATGACTTCTAATATCATTTACTAACCTCACTAATACCCTTTCACATCAAAAGCTCGTGCTTTTGAGACTACACTTCACCAAAGACATCATCTCACTTGAATATATCTCGAGGAAGCCATCCTTCTAGATGAAAGCACGTGAACTTTTTGTTTAAATGTAAGAGTTCAAAAATTATTGAATCATAAACTTGAGAAATTTGTAAAGCTAAAAAATACTCAATTGCTAGATCAAACATGCTTTCAAGATCACTAGTAGAATTTGGCAAATTAATCATTACATGACTAAACTTTTAGTCATAAAAACTAAAATTTTCTAAATTTTAATAATTTTTTTCAACACAGCTATAAATGAGTAAATAAATGAATAATTTGGTTATCGACTAAAAAATTATTTAGTCATATAAATAAAATTGATTAAATAGTTACTCATACAAATACAAACTAGACAAAATTTTAAAAAATATTTTTGGTGGGAGTGTATTGTGTGTAACTCATTACTCATTGAATATTTCATCATTTCATTAGATGGTAATTATCTTGGAACTAGAGTGTTTTGGGTTTTATCAGCTACTTGCATTGGCAATAAAGCTTGTTTGGAGAGGACCTAGAAACTTCTAAAAAGGTAGGCAAGGAACTCAAAGCTTTTTGTAAAGAATTTGAAGTCAACAAGGCCCTCTATAGCGAATTCAAATTTGGGGACACCCTATACAATGAATTTAGAGGCAATTTAAAACCCTAATTACATTAAACACAAAATCTATATCTTTTTGACTAGAAACTTATAGTAGTTACAGAAACAACTAAGTACCAGAACCATACAAGTAGTTGAGGGTTTAGGGGACTATTTTTTCATTAGTTATCTCTAAAAAATTTGGAGTATATGGTAATTAAACTTATAACTCAATTGAAACACCACCTTCTTCTAGTCATTAGAATAATTCCATATCCTTAAAGTGAACAAAAACATTGTAGAATGTGCACTAGGGATTTTACTTATGAATTCAACCCAAATACCATTTCCTAATGCCTCCATAAATTTTTTTTGATCCAACTCTATTTCATCACACTTAACTTGAATAACCCCAATGTCATTTAACAATTAAATGGGTACTTATTATCTACTCTTCTTCATAATAGACTTTGTTGTCTTAAGAGAATCTAAAGCTGCAATGGGGTCTGATGATATTAATAACTCACCCATATTGATAAATTCATGGGCATCACATGGATCTATGCAAGTTGCCTTTATTAAAATTTATAAATCCTTCTCTACCTACCCTTGATGAGCATATCTATGGTCTACAACTTTTAAGCTCTCACAATTCTCAGGGTAGACCTCTAAAACCTTTTCAAAATTTGAGAGAGAACTCTTAAAATATCTTAGCTTCAATTAAACCTATCCACAAAATCCTATGGCCTCTGAATTTCCTTGACTGATGCTATGTAATATTTGCTTGTGGTGTCATAATAAACTTTACTATGATAATATTGTACAAGATTATAATATGAATGAGATTTCATGAGAGGGTAGTTAGTTGAAACATGAGTTATCTCAATTAATTGTTCCATAATAATATGTTTCCCTAAAAATAAAAAATATATTTTATAAATGATTCAATGCCATTGCACAGTATGGGTATAATTCAAAAGATATACACATATTTTCCATTCCTTCATGAACACTACCCCTTTCACTAATTGTGAGAATCCTACAAGTAAAAAATGCACAAAATTGGCCATAGATATTTATGTAAAGGCATAACATCATTTCTTAATGCCTCCATAAAAGTTTGTTGAGACAACTCTAGTTCATCACACTCAAAATTAATAACCCCAATGTTTTTTAACAATTCAATTGGTACATTTCTTCTTTGCTCTTCTTCAAAAAATACTTTGGCATCTCAAGATAATCTAAGGCTGCACTGGGGTTTGATGATATTAATAATTCACCCATCTTGATAAATGCATGGGCATCACATGAATCTATACAAGTTGCCTTTCTTAAAATTTCCAAAGCCTTCTATTGGTTCTCAAATTTATAGTATGAAAAACCTTAAAAGGATGCCAAGCTTTATGATTAGGTTATACAACCAATTTGGCCAACCAACATAATCAACCTAAGTGGTTAAGATTCTCTACACTTTAGGCTTTGCTTTGCCTAGGTGGGTGTTACCTTATATTCACCAATGATTAGTTACTCCTCAAATTTGTTGGTGACTTTAGAGCATATTAAGGGATTTATGTAATTTTGTAAATTAAATCATCCAATTCACCCTAAACCAAAACTAGCATATGATTTGAATTAGATTTTTTTCATTTTCTATTCTATTATTACTCTTACTCCTACACAATAGAAAATTAAAATTGAAAATTTTGAATATGATACAAGGAAATGATTTTGGAAAATAATTAAATGATGTCTTTCTCAAAAATTAGGTAACAAAGTCTATTCATAGAAAGATTTGTGCTTTCTATCTAGCCACAACTTGAATTACTTGGGATGGGATTGTCTATGATTGGCATAGACATGCAAGATTATTATTACCTATCTCTTCTTAATTATCCAAATTGAATCCTCCAGGTTATAGTGATCTATTCAATGGAATTTAATCCCTATTTGAGGAAACCCAATTAGATAAACCACCCAAAAATAGAAAATGTGTTTTGAAGAAATAAACATATACTTGATATCTTAACTCAAATAACAAGGAGAAACAAAAATGGAGACAACCAAATAAAGTATAACATGAATAGTCAACAACAAACTGAGAACTAGATATATTCAACAACAAACTGAGAACTAGATATATGGCACCAAAGAAATGTGGTTTGCTTTTATTGATATATATTTGAAGAGCAAGCCTTACAATGTATTTTTCCAAAATAAAATTCCAAGAGAGCTTTCCCAAGTTCTTGGTTTCCTTCTATTAGGGGTGAAGGAAGCTACAAGCTTCAAACCTTTCACATTCTAAAAAATGATTTTTCATATACCCACCCCTTAATATGACCTATTGCAACATATATTTAATGACAAGTCTTAAAAAGACCACCAAATATATTTTTATTACATATTGGAAAGCATAAAAATAAGAAAAATACAAAATAGAGGATGTCTAATATTTGTTGGTGCCATGTTGATTCCAACTTGATGCTCATTACTCCTCTACATACTTGGCTTGCTTATTCTTCAGTTGTCAAATATTGATTCTCCTACTGGTATACTATGAAATCATTAGGCCACTTATATTCTTGGATCTAGAGTACATTGGCCTGGTAATCTTTCCATCTTTTGTCTAATAGCAATTTGACATCAATGATAAACTTTACATATCCAGCATTTAGAGAAATTACTCTATCCAAAATGAAATTGAAACTAAGAATATTTATGTTTTGTTCTTTTTTCAAGAAATAAATGAATTTAGAAACTATTTGACCATATTCAATTTTCCATGCATCAAAACCTTTCATATTTTTATCCTCTATCAAAATGGAAGGAATAAAATGGTGTTTGAAGGTAGCAAAAGAAATAATCTTTTCCTACATTTTATGGATCTCACCATTCACATACTAAAATTCATCCAAGACGATTTTCACTATCTTCTCTATTAGATTAAGGGAGTCTTGAGCACCTAGATCTCTTTGTAGAACTTTTCACAAGGTAAGCAATGTATGGTGTACAGGTTGCCATTTCTTGTATATTGGATCCAAAATATAAATATTGACCTTCAACTAAACAATGGTCTGAGATAAGGAAGAATAGCATTCATGCATATCTCGCAACTTGTCAACAACCAATTTTACTCTATATTCCAAAATCTTCCCAAACACCTCAAGGATTCTCAATTTGGCCTTATACTTTGTCTTCTCATTTTGAATTTTTAAATCTTCAATTTCTTTCTCCAACTTCAACTTTAATGCATTCAATTGATCAATTAGGACTGTATTATCACTGGTTATTTATCTTACAAGGGCTTGGTATGGAATAATTTCTTGGATTTGAGAATCAACACCCTTTAACTGCTATTTTAGTTTGACATTTTCCAAATATAGCCTATTCACTTCATCATTCATCTCAATTTGAGTTTTTTCATAGTCGAGCAATCTTTGCTCCATTTTCTTGACAATAACTTATGCGAAAATTGTAGAGTGCATAGTAAGGGTGGCAGCTTCAAGCACTAATGTGTCCTAAAATGTTTTCACCATAGTTGTTCCCCTTAACTCCTATACTACATCAAGAAATCTTGGCTTGTTGGTGTTCTTCTGTGTGGCCCATATTACTAGAGTCTCTATATTTGGGTTAAACACACAACCATAGACACCATCCTCATAATCAAACTTAGAAATCATCATGAGGTCATCTTGATTTTTCACTTAGTCTAAAAAAACCATTTTATTCAATTCAAGGCTAGAGTGGATCAACATATTACTCTTCAAAACCATTTATCTTGCCTCATCAGGGCTAACATTTATTTCACCAATTTTTAAATCCTTGAAAGTTTGTGTCACAATTTGATCATGCTAAGATTCATCAACACCCATTATATTTATTTCCACCTTTTATTCAAATTCTTTTATATTAATTTTGAGCCAAAAATCTTTGAATTATAGGGTATTTATGAAATCATCATCCTTGATGAACCTCATAAAATCCACAACCCTTTCATCTTCTTGTAGTTCAGGCTCACCTTGTGCCTATTCATCCATTCTCGCTTCTATTTTATGTGCTTCTATTTCTTGACCAATAAGGGGTCAATAAACTTCCTTTTCCTCTCCCATATGCCTCAAAATATTAGCCACCTCCTTAAAGTTACCAACTCCTTCCATCATTTCATATGGAACTAGTGGAGACACATCATCAGTCTTTTGCCTTTTGGCAGGAGGTGAATCAGAAACAACTAGATCTTGCACTAACATTACATCTAGACTAGGTTCTTGAAATATAACTCTTATTGGATTTTTGACAAGGAGGTTGGTATCCTTTGTAGGCTACTTCTCATATTTACCATATATTTTTTCAAAATTATCAAATCTATTCTTTTCAAAGGGTCATTTTCTTCAATAAAAAATCCTAAAAAAATAGGGTTTTGTTTTCTTTTTTCATAATCAATATTCTTCAAAATCTCCCATTTTATTTTCCTATTATATACCTCTTCGAAAGTGACATAATTTATAACCACATCCTCATCAAAATTGATTTGATGGGATATCCCCATCCTAGTAAGGATGGATTTTCTAATAAAGTTCATGTGACCCTCTAGATCACAAACCCTTTCTATCCTTGATTTTAAAGAATATTTAGCCTTCAAATAGGCTTATAACTCCTCCAAGGTATCTACACCAATGTACCATTCACCAAACATAGTAGAATCTATAATAAATGTGCCCTAATTTTGTTTTTTCATCACATCTTTCTCCATCCAAAGCATCTACCACATGAATTCAATAAAATCAATTCTATTTGGCACAAATTTTGGCAACGCATGGGGTGGCTAAGTACACACATATACTCTAATTATAGTATTGTCAAGCAAGAAATACCAATTAGTAAAGTTATGTTTGTGACCCTATTCTAGCCTATGAGAAAGATGCCTCAACATTTATCTAACCTCTTTGGTCAATATAGGAAAAAGGATACAAGGGAATTCATTATTATGATTGAGAAATTATCATGGAACACAACATAGTTATAGTTCTAATAATGAGTGTCCCATTTGTAACACCAACACTATGTAGGCAATCTCTGTCTCTTTTGATCAATCATGCTCAAGTCCATCCTATTAGACTAATTCCTTATGTTCTAATATAAAATTAAATGAAACAACAAATAATAATATTTAAACTCTGTAGATGTTTTATTCTCCCTTATTTTCAAAAATCTATCATGCAATTTATTCTCAATAAATAATGCAAAATCATACTCAACATTAACCTCTAGGTTTTGTATTCTCATAGCCATCATCATCATGCCAACTCCTATTCTATCTTGGACATCAATTCCTAGCACCTGACACAAATAAAAATATTTCCTTTTGAAATACATGGTAAAGTCATGAACTGGAAAACTCTCAAATATAGTGGTTGGGATTGAAATCCTTTTATTGTTGGCCCCTTTCCTCATGTACATGGGAAACTCATCACTCTTATGTGTATTTCTTAGACTATTATATACACTTGTTCACTCTTCTTCAAGTCAAATTTTGAGAGGGCTTGATTTTTTATCATGAAAAAATCAATGATTGCATTTCATCTACAGTCACTAATGGTGACCCATTTAGCAACTTGATAGTTTTCATGGATGGATGATAGTGTTGTACCAATATCATCATCAAATCCACATTAATGAATATATTTGGCACCACAAGCTTATCTAAATTAAAATTACATGGGTTTAAAATTGGTCCTTGTCCATCTTTATTTTCACAAAAATACCAAAAAAGGTTCCAACCTAAGATAGGGACTCTAGCATCTCGATACCCCTTTGCTACATCCTTGAATATTATTGTATACCCTTTGTCAATTGAATTTGGAAAAATGTCAAATATTAAATATTGAAGGGACAACTTCTTAGGAATAGAGGGTTCAGTACTCTTACTTGCAAAATTAGATTTTTTAGGTTCCATAGTTTGATGCTTTTATGAACTAGGGTTTTGATAGTCACTTTCTCTACCAAACTAGTTGAAAATAAAGCAAAAACTAAATATTAACTTGTATGAAGAGAGTGATGAGGCAAACTTACCTAATTGGAAGATAGACAAAGTGTACACATAGAGTTTGGATTTTCCATCTAAAATCACCACTAAATTTGCTTGAATGATGAAATATAAAGAAATTCCAAATTTTATTCTACTATAGAGCTAGTCATTTTTCCATTACTCTAGTTCATGCCACAAAATTGATAAATCACAGCATTCAAGTCTTTCAAACACAGACTCTTGATTTTATCCAATTTAATGGTTGGGTGGGCACTTAAATCATAGGCATCAATGATAACCATTTTTGTGTGGTGATATAATCATTTCAACATTTAATACTTTACATCACTGCAAGACCTATTTGGATCTATCAAAGGATCATGAGATCTTTTAGATGGTTATACCACATCTTTCACTACTTAACATCACCTCAAAATCCTTAATACACATCATCATGGGATGGTGGGATACATGTTACACCTTATATGTCATACTACATTACCACCAACCTTTCATTTGACCATCATAGAACTATGGGATCCTTTGGCATCCCTTCACTATTTACCATATCATCGCAAGCATTAAAATTGACAATGGAAGGAGTACGAGACATAATTTATATAAATTTTACCACTTACCACTATCCCACAATACCTTCTCTTAAGTAAAAAAATAGATAGAAATAACATATATTTTATAGAGTGTTACATAAAATTTATGTAAAAAATTTGACCCTAAAAATGTGCAATTACAGTTGTGATTATTATTTCTCTAACATTTAGATTTGGTAAGATATGTTTGCCATGATCATAAAAAAATATCCTAATTGGTTTCTTGACTAGATAATTCATTCGTTGTGATTCATATGTACCTTTTATCATTAATTTTTGACCTAGAGTGTTAAGGAAAATATATGAAAAATATAGAGTGTGGACTCTAGAAAGTTAAATTCTCTAACTATGTCTATTAGGGTTTAGGTGGCTAATGTGCATTGACTAACCCTTTAATAGTGAGACACTATGTGATAAAATAATAAAATTTATGAGAATATTGAAATAAAAAAATATGTGTCTCATATATTATGAACATGTTCAAAGTTAAGTGTGTAATTGATAATGCTTATGTGTGAAATGAGTTACAACACTTATCTATTTATAATTGACTTTGAATTAAAATTTGATCATTTTAATAGATGAAAAATGATCATAAAATAAGGTCATGAAACATTATGAGATTAAATGCTATTATACCAAAAACATAAAATAACATAATAACTATTATGAAACTTTAAAAAGATGGTCTCCACATTTAAAAATCAACCACAATACTAATATCATTCAATTTAAAAAATTAAGTATACATATAGAAATATAAATAAAACTTAGGGAACCACTTTAAATACCCTAAACTAGTCCCACCCAATCCACCAATCCTCAATTAAATATAGTTTCCAAGTTCATTTCATAAAATTCCAATCAAAGGTCATCCATATAATTTGTATAAAGTTATAGTAACAATAAACTACCTTACCATACATACATCATAGTTATTAAAATAATAGTCTACTCTTACCACCATTTATCTTCTTGTTCACCATGGGGCTATGATGAACCTTTACTATTTTCTCTTACCACATCATTAGAAGTCAATATTTTGTTTATCATGGGGTCATGGTAAAATATTATATGCTACTCAAACTCTTGACACCAGCACACCAATTACTTTTGAGACCTCTGTGTGGCCATGATAACTAGTCTTTATATACTGCAACATCGTAAGTGAATATATTACATGTTATGGGGAAGTGATAACTATATTTTCACTTCTTTTGGTTCTTGCACACTCGCCAAATCTATTTAAATGTACTACGAAGCTACATTAAGAGATTAAAAAATACATCAATGATCAAAATACAAATGTCTTTCACATGGACATGATATGAAATGCTAAATAGGCTAATGAGTTAGTTTCAAAATAACCATTTGATTATTATGATCAATCAGATTATAGGTGGACTGTCTAAATAAATACACAATAAAATATTGTTCATATACACAAAGAAAATAATCCAATGATTATAACAAAACTCCAAATCATACTTAATTCTATAAATTAATGTGAATTCTCACTCTAACACTTAGTTAGATGAGACTAATGTGGTAAGGCTACTTTTTTACCTTTAACATCTTTCTTGTCTACTTGACAAACATTTTTTTTATATTGGTTTTTTTGTTTTGAGTGGCTCACATTTCAACTCTTTCTATGTTTACATTTTTTGGATGGTTATATCCATGTATTTCATCCCTATGGTATGCATTTATATGCGTATGATATTATCCAATTTCCTATTTTTAAATATGAAATTATTAATCTTTCCTAAGGAAAAAAGATCATGTATCAACTAAAACATCCAAAATCTAGAATTATATCAAATAAGGTAATCTAATAATAGTAGGTGGTGGAAGAATATTGAGGGACCACCAAGGTCAACCTTGTCTTATATGCTCATTGCATATATGGAATGATGAAAATAATTGGGTAGACACAACATGGAACTCCTAAAGGGGATGTATTTAATAGTTTTGAAGGAATGGAAAAATGTAATAATAAAAGGTGATATAAAAATATTAATCAATTCAATATCAAGTGGATCAATAAGTGCATGGATAATAGATGAGATTGCAAAATAGATTAAATTTATTTACAAAAAATTAAAATGAGGAATCTTTCAACATATCAAAATAAAAGGGAATTATGTAGAAAATTATCGTGGGTGCATGAGACATCCTTTATATAACTTTTATAGCTTATCACTAGCCTGCAAGACCTTCTTTGAACTATCATGGGGATATGGTATGTATCATCTATCAACTTAGACCTTACCACCATACCACCATTTATCTTCTTATCTACCATGGCATTGTGGTGAACCTTTACTATTTGCTCTTACCACGTCATCATAGGTCAACATTTTGTTTGTCATAGGGTCATGGTGAAATATTATATGCTACACAAACTCTTACCACCAGCCCAATAAATACTTTTGATACCTCCATGGGGTTGTGGTAACCAGTCTCTATATACTGCAACACTGTAAGTGAATTTCTTGCATGATATGGGGAAGTGGTAACTATCTTTTCACTTCTTTCTGTTCATGTACACCTGCCAAAGCTATTTGAATGTACAATAGGGATATGATAAGAGATAAAAAATACATCAATGATCAAAATATAAATGTCTTTCATATGGACATGATATGGGATGCTTATGAATGACTCTTGGAATAATTGTAAAAAGAATATGGACTCTTAGGATGAATTTTATGAATTTTGGAAAAAAATGCCTCAAAGAAATGTGGTCTCGTGGTGATGAAATTCCATGATGAATGCCATGACAAGAGAATTATTATGGATTGTCATAGAATTCCATCACCATGATACCACATTTATTTGAGGCATTTTTTCAACCAGTTCACTATGTTTTCTATGCTATTGCTTACTATTATGCTTTGATAGATTTTTTCCAAGCATCCATAGCTTGTTATAAACCCCTATTTCTAGGCTTTTAGCCATAGCAACAAGGTAGAAAACTATTTTATAAAATTATTTGGTAGACATGTATGAAAAATGTGGTAGCATAGACAAGGTAGTGAGTTATTTGAAAAAATGCCTCAAAGAAATTTGGTCTCATAGAATGCGATGACAAGCAAATGTAATTGGTAGCTGCTCCAAGTTATTAGTTATGCAATGTGAAGTAATTGCATAACTACTTAGTTTGACTTTGTAAAAACTATATTGTAATTGAAATTTTATCATCTATCAGCATCTATTTATTAGTTATGAAATATGAAGTAATGCTTTGAGTTTGAAAGATGTAAAATGCAATATAATCAACAATTTGAATATAAACTACAAAAATCTATTTTTTACAATTTATTAGTTAAAATATCTATTTTATTTTCTATATATAACTATATTTATATATAAATGGCTTTTAATTAAAAAAAAATTGTCTCTAAATCTACAATTTTTTACATTTTTTTAAAAATCTAATTTTTTCCTGATATTTTCAAAAAATCTTGAACTTTTGGTTTGCTAATTTTTTTCCCCAAAATATTTGTGTTGCTATGTGTAGAACATTACAAATGGATCAACATCAAAGGTTGACTACAGACCAATACCATGCATTTGATGATAGAGTAGCCAGTGAGAGGGACATGGACTAATATCCATGTCCATGTAATGATTATCTTGGTGGAAAGGTGAGAAAAATAAATCTAATTTATCAACATATGATAAGATATGGGCATGGTGGTATAAGCCCTTAGGATTAACATTATTATGAAGATATGATATAATTGTAGAGTGTGAGAGATGAAGAGGCAACAAACATAGATGAAGTGGCACCAAACATAGATGAAGAGGTAGCAATGTTAGATGAAAGATTTAAAATTGAAAGAATGTTGAATGAGGGTCTAAATAGTGATTGGGCTAAGTTGATGGAGGATGCTTTAAATCCTATGTATGATAATTGCAAGTTAAGTCATTTGAAAACAATCCTTAAAATTCTTAACTTATAAGTGGTGTTTTATTGGACAAATGAGAGTGTAGATCAGTTATTGGCATTATTAAGTTTGTTGTTACCACATGAATCCACATTGCCAACAAAACAAAGTCAATGTAAAAATCAGATCACTAAGCTAGGGTTAGGGTATGAAAACATCCACACATATGTGAATGGTTGTGTATTATTTCATAATAATCTTGCAAGTGAGAGTGAATATCTAAAATGTCATGAAATGAGGTATAGACAAGGGTTGTAATCATTTGTGGTTCTTATAAATTTTCTTCACCACTTTTTGATAATCCCATGATTACTATGAATGTATAGGTGTAGAGACATTTTTGAACTTATGCAATGGCATGCCCAAAATAAGAGGACTAATGGAAAACAATGACATGTGCCCAATTCTAAGATGTGGATGAAGTTTGATAATAGATGGCCTAACTTTTCTTAAGATCCTCATAATATAAGGTTGGGTTTGGCTCTAGATGGGGTGAACCCATTCTTAGATAAAAGTAATAAATGATCAAGTTGGCTAGTATTTTTAATAAATTATAACTTGCCTCCATGGTTAGCAACTAAACCATTTTAATTAATGCTATCACTGATTATACTAGGAAAGAAAAGTGTGACTCTAGATACAATCAATGATTATCTAGAGCCATTATACGATGAGCTAATGGAATTATGGAAATTAATTGAAGCAATTCAATCTTTAAGGGATGGCCATCCAATAAAATTCACTTTAAGAGCTTCCTTATTGTTTATGATTCATGATATTCCTATAAATGGCACACTGTCTGGTCTCAATGTTCATGGATACCATGGATGTCTTGTTTACAACTTTAGGGATTTTTTGAGGCACTCAAGAAGTTTGTGTAAGTGTATTTATTGTGGACATTATGTTTACCATAAAATGGATCATCCATATCATCGACAAAAAATGTGTTTCAATGGTCAAGAAGGGAATCATAAAGCACCATTGCTAATAATGGGTTATTACATTGTTGAGAATGGACAAAAAAGAATTGTATTTATTGAAAATGATGGGATTGTTGATAATAGATATGATCCATGTAATGAAAGTGGTGTAAAGTAGTTGCGCATATTCTATAAGTTGCCATACATTAAGGATATATCCAATAAGCATATTATTGACGTTATGCATACTAAGAAAAATATAGCCTATGTTATTATAGAAACTCTTTTTGGTGCTTTTGATACTATTTCATCACTTGAAGACTTTAGACAACTAAAGATTCATCAAAATCTTTGGATTGAAAAATGTGATGATGAAAAATATATAAAACTTAGTGTTCTTTATGTCTACACAAAGGAACAATGCACACAATTCTTATAGTTGATGATCTCAGACTCACTTTCCCACTAGATATGTAAGTAGTAATATTATAATGGCATAAGAGGCCTCAAGACCCATGACTATCATGTTATAATTGAGAATAGTTTTCCTATTATGGTAAATATATAAATTTTGGAAAATGGGACGAGATTGGAAATTATAAGGTTGGGCCTAATATTAAAGAGAATGAGTTTACTTGTATTAGATCCTTAGAACTTTGATAGTTTAAGGGAGGAGGTTGTTCAATCCCTTTGTCTATTGGAATAAGAATTTCCACCAATGATCTTTAACATTTATATGCATCTTTTGATACATCTAGAATATGAACTAGATCATTATGGTCCAGTAAGAATGAGATGGATTTATCTTATAAAATGATATATGAAGGTTTTGAAAAAAATTATTCATACTAGGGAAAAATCAAAAGGTAACATGTCTGAGGGATATTCAATGCAAGAGACCATTAGATTTTGTACAAAATATATATGAAGGATTTTTAAAATGTCAATCAACATGTGTGGGATGATGATAAATATGAGAGAGTTGCAAGTGAAGTATTATAATGAAATGGGTGTTACTTTAAGCTATAACATCAAGAAAGAAGTGTGATATATGAATATATTCTTCAAAACACATGTTCGTTAGATAAGTGGCGTAGGTAAAAAAAATTACACAATAATTTATTTACTCAATTGCATTTACACATTAATATTATTAATATTACTATCTTTACATTAATATTCTATGTAAAAAAATATAAAGAAGATAACCAAGATTAGATGCAACATCGACCTCAAAAGCGCAGATGCAATGATTTCATTGGAGGTGATTCTTTTCCAAAATTTGAAGAATGGAATGCTAATGTAGTTAATGATGCAAAAGAAGAAGTTTAAGATATAAAATGGGAGGAAAGTGAGATTTCATAATCTCCAAATTTATGGGCTATGATTTTTAGTGGAATGTCAGCCTGTGGTAGTCATTTAAGAGTGGAAGAAAAAGATAAAGGAAAGACAAATTGTGATTGTGTTATTAGTGCTAAATTTATTCATGAAACTGAGAAAGAATTTTATGTTGGATTAATCCAAGAAATTATAAGTTTATTTTGGTGAAAATAGTCCTATATTATTAAAATTTAAGTGGATTCAACCATCCATAGTATAATTTGGTGAGTATGGATTTGTACATGCAAATACGGGACAATTTTTATTAGAGATAGATAAGTTGTATGTTTCCCCTCTTCAAATGAACCAATAATTTCTAATTCATGATGTAAGAAGCCTAGTATGGTTGTATGTCATTCAAAAAAAGTCTCATTCTAAACAAAAATTCACGAAAATTATCGATATAATACTTGATGGGCAATATGTTAACTTACAAGAAACATTCAAATAAGTGGATGAAGACAATGATTGAGTGTTTAAAGATGAGATTTTGATTACCAATGAAGATATTAGGAGAGAGAGTGTATTTAATGTCACAAATGAGGATGAGGAATAAAATCAAGTAGATGTAAACATGAGTGATCAAGATTCACAAGTGTCAATATCTAGTTGAAACAAGGGAGAATCGTATTAATAATTTGATACCTATAATTGTAAACATCTTGGTTTTTTACTACAAATTCTTTTTAATCTATAAACTAAATTCTATTTTAAGTTTCCATTTTAGCTTATGAACTTAATAAATTTTTACTGATTCAAGTTGTTGATTTATACATTATTGTTTATTTGGACTTTAGGAAATAAGGAAAAGGACTATAAGGCACAAATTAGTCAATGATAGTGGTCATAATTCTTAAATTTAATTGATAGATTATGATTGATTTGATAGAGAATAAGTGCCAAAGAATAATGAATATTTATCATGTCTTGGTTTGACAAACAGGGAAGTTGTAAATCCACTAAGTAGTATATTATTTGTTTAATAGTGTTTAATGAAATTTTATAGGCAAGAGCTTTATGATATAAGACATAATATGATATATTTTTTTGTTTTATAGGAAAGAAAAAGAGTGAAAAAAATGTAGAGAAAAAATAAAAGGAAATAAAAGATACAGTGTCACCATCTCATAGAAACTAATGCATTTATGATTTAACAAATGCAGTTGGTGAAAAAAATAGTTGGGATGATGTGTAGCCTAATATAGCATATGGTGATATGTAGCTTGATATAGTACATGGTTATGTGAAACCTAATATAGCACATGGTGATGTGCAACATCATGATGATCTCTTAACATAAAGTCTAAGAGAGATTATTGAAAAAAATCAAAGCAAAGGAACAACAGGTATGTAGATGATTTATTCAACATTAAAGGATGTGTTTGGAGTGAAATCTATGAAGACTGGTACTAATATATCTACTCATGCCACACTTAATGTGAACAAGGATCATGAAGTATTGGTTAATGAAAGTCATGAAGAGAAATTGCTTGTATCTGTTATGCCTTAAAGGGCACATGTTACATCTAGAACTTTTGATGGAACTAGTGGATTAGCTAGAAATACTGGTAGTGGTTTAAATATGTGTCTAATTTTGTCAAAAGACAAATATTGAGTAAATATATGACATATCTATAGAGATGAATGCAAAATAAATAAAATTAGAAGGCAAGAATCCATTCTTAGTTGAGGTATTGAGAGATGGTGAGCCAATTGGGTTAAATACTACAAAGTGGGCCTCTGAGTTGGGTGTAAGATGTAGGGCCCATTTTTATATTTGCAAATCAATTTTTGTAGAGAAAGATCCATGAACTATGTAAAATGTTATAAAAAATATGGAAAATTCTTTTGAGACTACTAATGGACAAATCTCTAGAAAATATTACAAGCAAAATATGAGAATTTTGATGAACAATTTTAGATACAATTGTAGAAAAACAATCATGGAGGGAAAAGCGAGGTTAGACCCCACTCTATATCCCAAAAAGTGGGAGGCATCAAAAGAAAGTATGCATTCCACATAATATTTGATAAATATTAATTGAGGAAAGAGAGTAAGAGATAATGTGAGGGATGGATATACATTTAGCCGAGGTGGGTTGTAGGCCAAAATGGACAAATTTATAGTAAGTGTATGGATTTTTGGTTCAATTTACATTGTGATATTTATTTTGATTTTTTATTAAACTAACTATATGTTGAAATTGACATTATATTTTAGGTGGAAAAAATTAATAGAGAAGCAGGTGCAGAAGATATTGTCAATTATATGGCAGTATTAAATTGACCTAGTAAATCTAAGAGTGGGATGAAGTGGAAATATAGTTCATCAAGAGAGATTTCATAGCCATCTATTAAATACCCAATAGGATCCTCTCTAGATCATGTCAAATCAAATGAAGGGTACCAATAGGTAATGATTTGGATGTTCAATCTCACTCAACAAGTTTCATAGTTAATTTCCTCCATTAACCCTATAATTTCTACATGAAATGAGCATAAATACATGGATTCAACTGAGGTAAGAGGCTCTAGTGATCTCATTTCTTCTTGTTTGACAATTTTGAATACAAATGCCTCTTAATATGTAGACTATTGAAATATGAGTGTAGGATAATCCAACCTAGTTTCTTTATTATTGGAGTGATCTAGAAAATGTTATTTTGGACAAATTTATAGCTTGCATTCTTTACTTGACTATTGAATGATTTGTATATTTTTATTCATGATGGTTAAACCACATGCAGAGAAATTTTATCAAAGCAACAAGAAAAAAAAAATGCCTTCATGGTGTTAATAGATCTGTCGATATTGATAGTGATCATGATGAGCTAGACAAGAATGTGTTCCATAATCATCATAGTTGTGATGAATTAGTTGAGGTAATATAATAGTTTTTAGTTATCTATCCCAATGTTTTTTCATTATTCATGCTTAAATTATTCTTTTAACTTGATAGAGTTTAATTTTTTGTTAACTATTTCCACAATACTTTCAATATTATTTTGGAAGGATTTGAGACTCATTTCCTTGTCTTGGAATAATCTTTTGTTATGTTCCTTCCAGATTTCCTAGATTAGAATTGTGGGACTTATCAACCATAAACAATGATAAGTAGAATGGCTTTTGATATTAGGCTAGTATTGAAACAAAGTCATTATATCATTGGGAAGAACACTCTGCCATATTAGCTTTTCACATAACCACCTCTAGCATTCAAAAGAGAATTGACAATAAAAATATTCTCCCTTTAACTCACTTCAACTCTAGCATATCCTAAATTTCCATCAACACCTTTTGAATCCCATTTACTTAGGTCATCATTTCCTTCCCAAAGAACCTAGAATTGGTTCAAATTTCCTATGAAACTCTAAATGTGACCATTACCCCACTCCATTTTTATAATATAATGTGTCTTTTATAAAGCAATATAATGTGTTTTTTTTTTTTTTTTTTGAAGATAGTTATTGATAAACTCCAAGAAAGGGATAAAGTCCAGGTGTTGGATCTATTTAATGGTGCTACTATACACATTTTTTAGATTCACTAACTATCTATTGTACATGGATTTAAACTGAAAGGGATAGGAGATGCAAATGTAAATATTTTAAATGTCACAAATAACATACCCCTTGTTTATGAAGACAAAATAGATGGATCTATCTATCTGAATGAAAAAGAAGGGACCTTCACACGATGGCCACTAAAATATTTAAAAAAAATGACAGTTGATGTTTATCATATTCTAGATGTTAGACAACTTGGCCCACTACTTTATGTAATAGTTTGAATGTGTTGTTTAAGGATATTATTAGTGTTTTTTAATCTATTTTGGAGATGTTTATGCAAAAAAAGGCATTGTAACTTAGTTTTCTTAGTCACATCACTGAGAACCATGCTTTGTATTAACATATTTTTCAAATCAAAGACACACATTTATATCTTGTATCTACTGTAAGAACACCTTTTCTCAATAAAATTTAAGTATTTTGCCTTCTTAATAGTTGTTTCATTATGTGTAAATGAATGATTGATTATGTTTTTCTATGTTTTATGTTATATGTTTTTAAGTCTCATCAATGTCATATGTTTGGTGGCCCTTGTATCTAATAACCAAACATTTATTAATTCATCTTGAGTTTCAAATTAGAGCAAGCTATATTCCGTAATGTTGTAAATGTTGATTCATGAGAAATATTCATGTATTAATCATAGTCATAATCTATATATTGAGTAGAATAATATTTATGCATTTTATGTGGTCTGTGAATAAAATTAAAGATAACTACCATAGAACATGGGCCATTTAAAATTCTTGTGGACACATGAATCTAGGACTATTGTTAATGCTATAATTAGAGGTGACATAACTAGTTTCCAATGTAATTGGAGCTACTTTTCTTGTGCCTAATATTAAGGTACTCTTATTACTTAATTGAAAGTGACTGAAGCAATTTGTAGCCTAATTCAAATTACCTTTTTTATAATTAATATTATGACTTAAATTTTTTTCATACTCTTGTCAGCTATAAATTAATGAAGAAGTTAATGGAGTCTTAATCAGAAATTTGGCATCTCTCTGCATTATATATATATATATATATATATATATATATATATATATATATTCAAAATATTTGTACTACTACTACTTATGCATCCAATAGAATCCAAAAAGATACCCCTGACTATATAATGTAACAATTAAAATAGTGTAATGGGTGTCTGTAATCATCATTTGTAATCTATATTGAAGGTTTTCTAATTTTTTTTTTAAGAAGTGAGCATTTACAATTACATCAATTATATGTTTTTGATATATAATTCTAAAAAGAGGGTGCAGAGCCCAAGTACAAAAAGCCCAAGGGGCAAAAAAATAGGCCAAAGGCCACTAATACCAAAAAATAGTGGATAAACAAAAGTAAAATATGAAACAACAAATAGACTAGGGATTAACCATAATAAAAACACTAGTTTTTTATCAAATCTTTCCAATATTCTTTGATGAACTTGAGAAGGTCCTCCATGATAGCAATTTTTCCTTTTATATCTTTATCTTCTTCTAAGAGGTCTTGAAGAATTAATAAGGAAGAAGCTGCATGGTGGACAACTTTTAAGCAAATAGTGGTTACCACCTTCATTTTATTCTGAAGGGAGTGCAAACCCTTCTTCACTTCCTTCAACTCCTTTTCAATATGGCTCTCTTCTTCACTAGTATCCATGAAGTCCTCCTTGTTAGAATCATAAGTGGAGTTGTTTAGCTCCTCAAAATATCTAGTTCCCTCATTTTCTACTTGTTAATCAAGATTAGGTTTATCTTTTAATTTACCTATTTATTCCCTCAAATCTAAGGTAGAGGGATCATCCATAGTCTTTACCAATGAATTTTTTCCTCCTATCAGTCTCATAGACATCCTAACATTCATATTTCTTTCCATACAACTATAAAATTTAAAATTATACCCTTCCTCTATAGCCTCTTACCTTGCGCATAGGCCTCCAGGTGTTCTTTATCACTGGCCAAATTCTAAGGTTCCACCCCCACCACTTTCTTTTTATTACTCTTTCCTTGAGTGATCTTCTCATAATTGATTTGAAAAATCAATTTCCTCTTTCCATTGATAGAAAAGGAAGGGTTATTTTTAGCTCCCACAACCCTTTGACATCTAGAGATTGAGAAGGGTCAGGGGATTTGAAATTCATATCTATCAAGGAGGGATAACCAGAGCCCAGTCAAAGAGGGGAAAAGATTTCAAACTTAGGGGATAGGTTTGAAGAGGGGGGAACAATTTTTTTAGAAAAAGGTAGGGAATCATGGGGACCCACTCTTAGTGGAATGTGATATTCATAAGGGTTGTTGTCATGGGAAATATCTAACACCTACACTTTTAAAGGATTAGATAGACACAATGTAAGGTGAAAATGATATATATTGAAGATAAGACCTTGGTGGATCAAAATGGTAGAGGCAACGAAGTTTTTTTCTAAGGAATTTTTGATAGACTTAATAGACATCTCTAGGGATGATAAGAGGAAGAAGGGGAAGTTAAATAACACCCTATGACAAAAAAAATATTGAAATGATAATTATAAAATCACTTAAAATGACATTCAAGGATAAAATAATTCATGATCGTGAAGCATACCTTATCCCAAGGGTTAATCAATCTCTCTCTATCAAATCCTCTCTACAAATTCACTGGTTCTTCTCCTTCAATGAAGAATTTTTTAAACCATCTAGGTCTTGAACTTTGGTAAGTCTTTTCAATAGTCTACCCTCATAACGTAAACCTATGGCCTTAGAAATCAAATCCTCAATAACAATAAACTCTATACCTCCAAACCTAAACTTTACAGTCACCATCTCAACTCCAAGTAAACTGAATGGAGTTGTTTTCATCATATCCTTTCAACATTTAATAAAATGAGAAATTCTACCTTCATAATATATACTCCAAAGCATAGCATCCACTTTGGTTTCATCACACAATAACAGCTCAGTTCTGAATATTTCTCCTCCCATGACTAAAAGCTTCACCCAATTATTGCATGATTGAAAAGGGACCCAGACCAAAGTGAATCACCAAGGATATTTAACAAAAATTGAATCAAAAAATATGGAAGCTTTCTAATCCCACACCTAATTTTTAGTAAAATGCAGGTTGATCCTATAATGATTACACATGTGAAATAACTTATTAGGATTTGTTGTATGATAATGTACCTTAAAATATTGAGGTTAACTCATGTGATATTGATTTTCTTTGATATATTGCTATATTGTAGTTTTTAGTAATTTTTTAAATCATATATTGCCTCGTGTGACTTAATTGTATTGATGTTTCAAAATACTCATAATAAATGTTATCAAGACACAATGATGACCTATGAAACTAGTGAATTAAAATGACTACATATACTACCAAATTGATTAAAATTAATGACTAAATATACTACCAATGGACAAAAATCAGTGAATAAAAATGACTAAATAAGTGACTAGTTAACAATAATCAATAACTAAATATATTTGTGAATAAAAATGACTAAATAAGTGACCAAATTACAATGATCAATAACTAAATATATTACCAAATCGATAAATAAAAACAACCAATAAATGACTAAAAATTGTTTAGTCATCTATTTGGTCATGTTATAAATGACTAGTAATAAACTACTAATGGTCACGTGATCATGTTTGGTCATTTATATGCAATTTTTAGTAGTTTTTTTAATCATATATTGTTGCTTATGTACTAGTGGAATTTGACTTTGATAATCAACATAGGCAACTATTTTTATATCAAAAGACCTTTATCAAAACAAAGTACCTGATGACTCCAACATTTAAGAGGCTTTATTTGACTTTGAAATCACCCTAACATAACCATTTTTCTCCATCAAGTTTTGAGGTGAATAAATAGAGTTAAACCTCAACCTTGTCTGGATGACTAGGACATAGTTACCCCCTTACATTCTTAATGATTATTCATAAATATGGAGAGTTGAATATGAAAACCAATGCCACTAAATTTAAGGTCCACTATAATTTCTCAAGAGATTTATACCTGACCTTCTCTCTCTTGGTCATATTAAACAAAAATTGATGACCTTCCTTAAGCTATCAAAGACATTGATAGGAGAGATAAATAGGTTTTCTACATTTGAACATATAAAAATCCTTCAAAACCATTGATTTGATCTTCATGGAAATAAATTAATTCCCAAAGATGTCTGAAAGTCAATTTTACCTTGAAAACTATGTAAACAATCTCAAAAAATCCCTTTTAGCACTAAAACTACCATTATCACTTAAGTAACCTAATGGAAATTGATGAAAAAGGTTCTTATTATACCTTTCCATGTCTTAAAAGTTACATCATAATATTATTATAGTACTATAGTGATGTTACCTTTCAAAACCTACTCTAGAATCCATAAAGTGATCTAAAATGCAACTAACTAGGTTATGATGTTAGCCAATAATATCACCAACCTATTTGATCTTTTTTAGATCATGACATAACCTTGACACTTTTTATGAGATGTACCAAGACACCTTAGACTAATTCCAACACATGAAACTCACTGAAATAGGTCATGGAGTGACTAGACAAGCACATAGGTATGATGAAAAAAACCTTAAACTCATCAAATCTACCTTAAATTTTGATAACGAAGGCTTCAAGTGACCATTCCCAAGACCTAACGAGGCCAACATAATTATTAACAAGGTAAACAAGCATGATGATGAATTTTTTTAAAATTAGGGGTGACAATTTGACCTATGAGGTCAAAGTTGTCAACATTAACACCTTCACTTCAATATAAGGTTCAAAATTTTTCTCCACAAAATAAAAATGATTCATTTGATCAAGATAAAAGACAAGATTTTCTTAAGAAAAAATTTGAGATAAATCATAAATCCATCAAGGTATCTTTCCAAAATTTAACTAATGTAATTAATAGAACTCATTCTCAAACAAAAGCAAGAGTATTCAAAGTGGATAATCCCCTTCTCATAAACTATTAATAGTCAAAAAAATGAATCAACTACTATCTTTGTTTAAACCTTTCACCTATAACAATTCCCCACCTTTATGGTATGACCCTAAAAACATCTATTAGTTCTATGATATTTTGTGTCATTCTCATAAAATATGTCATTAGATTCTTAAATTCACTACTTCTTTTATCTCAGGAGATATATTTGACTATGATACTATGATCAAATTATGTCATCATGACTATGTCAAATCCTATCGAGAGAAATAGTTTACCAAATATCTATAATCTAAACCTTACAAATCTTTCTATATTTCTAACCCACCACATTCAAATGAGGACATATGTGTAATCTATGTTGATTATGACCAATATTATAATAAATCTCAATATGTGAACCTAGACAAAGTCAATTATTGATGAAAACTTACTCATAAATATCTCATCACTAAACATTAAAAACCATCAACTGAATAACAACTACATAAAGATACCACAACTACCACACCCATACCTTCTACACCAAATGAGGAAACACGACCATAACCATAAAATTGTGGTAGTTCTCTCTACTCTACTTCTCTTATTCTTATGAAAAACATTATACCTCACAAAATTGTGGTAATTCTTCATATTATAAATCACATTGGAATTTCTTGGAAGAACTCACTTCAATGTCTTGTGAAATTCCCCTCATAGAGTTAGTTTTTACTTATCCATATCATTGTAAATTTCTAATGCAAAAATTACAATACATTGAAGAACCACCATCCCTTGATTTGTGAAATCCTACTAAATGTCCTTCACCTATATAAGTATATAATATATAATCTATTTGTATATCTTCTAAACCATCCATAGAACTTCCTAAAAAAGACATGATTAATGACAAAATTATTTTTGAGTTGATGATCCACCCCTTTATTAAATTCTTAATCAATAATACCCTTATTCAAAAATTCTTAGTAGATAAAGGATCAGGAATTAATGTTACCTCTCTTTGGTTAATACAATAGATTGTATATACCAAAGATAATCTTAAATAAAATCATCTCACATGTAGAGGATTTGATTAAAAAAATTAAAAATCACTTAGTTGTATTTGGATTCCACTCACTATTAGACCGAAGACAATATGGACTAAGCTCATGGTTCTTGATTTACCACTATCTTACAATATACTCCTAGGTTTCCCATGGATGTATCATATATGGGTTATTACCTCTTAATGTAGTCAATGTAATAAACTCATCCATAATGTAAAATTCTACAAACATGAGGTTGATCCAAATCCATGGAGTATACAATTACCAAACCCCAAATCTCAATATCAGATTCCAACCATCCCAAGCATTAATAGTGTACTTGTCCCTAAATTTGTTAACATGAATCTAGATTTGTAGGTCACTCTCATTGATTCTGATGATGACAAACCTAATGAATTATAAAATACTTGTAATACCACTTAATTACCTCCTTACACTGTGGAATGGCTTCCTCCTTTACTTCCACGTGACTGTACCAATCATCTAATTGATGATAAAAATGAAACTCCTCCTCCATGTAATGCATATGAAGCTTTTAACATAGAATATGATTTCACATGTGATTAATATATAGTGGCCAAATTATTTCAAGGCCTTTTAGCAATGTCTCCCCAAAAATTTATCAACTTAGGCATGTCCACTTTTGATTCTCCCATAGAAATAGATGCATGCACTATTTCTAACACATATGATGATAATTATATCATAGCCTAAATCTAAATAATGAGACTTAGATTTATAACACTATCAAAATACATAGCCAAAATGCATGCCTTCAATCATGAAGTCCATGTCATTCATATATCAACTAATATTGAATTAGAGCCTAAAGATTATGCATCTCCCCTTAATCCTCCATTATTAGATACCCCATTGGTACTTCAATAATTCTCAACTCTGTTACTTTCATTCCACTTTAGATAAAACAAGGTCTAGGTCAAGATTAAAAAAATGATTTAACATGAATAAACAAGACTCTTAGACACCATGCTCTCTAAGTCCTAATTCTTAGTTACCAAGTTTAAAGTTTTATAATTATAGTCATCCCATGTTTAGTTTTATAAATTTGTATGGAAGAGGAGTAGAAAAATCCATCAAAAATTTAAAAGCCAATTCATTTATAAAAGGTAATATAAAATTCAAAAAAGTCAAAATCACAACAAAATGCATGATTCACATCACATCTCCTATTCATAATTGAATCTCAAACTCCATAATTGGCCTCATAATAGATCTGAGGTCTATTGGGGTGTGGTATACCAGTAGATTGGGATATGAGAATTCAAAATTATCTATTATGCTACCTAGATTCTCACACAAGCACCCAATCTTTGTAATACACCGATGACTCTATAAAGGGTCCTGAGTAACATGGAAAATATTATGGGAAGATAGATCTATTTTAATTTTCATGTATATGGCCTTTGTGGGATGATATTCATACTTCATTAGACAACCCAAAATTTATGTGTTTAAGGAACATTATTTAGACTCCTTAATGTCGAAAGTCCTCTTATTTTGACAAACTTAATTTTAGTGTCTTAACTTTGATAAAGAGTTTCTCTACCTTGATTTTGCCTACTTCTCCCCCACCACCCATTTCATTTCCCCATTAATAGGTAATTTCAATTCTAAATTTGTTTCCCTACTTCTATATTCCTTATTCTTCACATCTTAAAACATGATAACATTACTTTGTTTTGGTTTTATTTACTTTTAGAATAAAATAGTTTGTTTGAGTGACTATGGATTACTTTATTTACACCATTACTTTACCTTTCTATAATTTCCTTGGTTTCATTTAAAAACATATAAAATTATTTATCAGTCTTTTTGTAGATAACTACATCCATTTCTCTATTTTGTACTTTTTCCATTATTGAGTCAATTGAGATAGTTACTTCTCACTCACCAATGTTGTTTTTTTACTTCATGTACCTTTTCCATTGATGAATGAGTTTTTTTTGTTACTTCTCACTCATCAATGTTATTTTAATTTATGTTTATTTTCCATATTTTTCTAAAGTTTGGTTTGTCACTCATTTAAACATTGATGTTAGACTTATCATATCACTTTTACATGTACTTGGTTTTATTTATTTTGTCACTTTTATTACATAAGTAATGCATTTTGTTTGAGTTTTTCAATCATTTAGCAGCCTTGGATTTTTGGTTACTTGATTTACTCTAACTTTAGCTTGGTCATTTTGGTTCTAACTTAGCAATTATCACTCTAGCTTACCAAATTTCCAAGAATGTCATGCCTACATATTTTGGTATTTTGACTTCTTGGCATTTGTTTATTTTTACTCTTTAGTTTTGTATCCTTAGGGTTTGTCCAAATCAGCCCATGCATCCTCAATGATCAAAAATACAAATATATAATACAACCATTAGATGATAAAGTTAAGTTAAGGTACATATTTATTACTTGTTTATTTCATTTATTTCCTTATTTATCATTTTTGTTTATGTGTATACTATAATTTATTTAACTTAGCATTGTTTATCGCTATGCCTTTTCCTAAACCACCATCCCATATTACAAATGTGTGACATGTGATGAGCTTCAACTGTAGAATATGTATACATACAATATTTTTAAACTTTATCAATTATTGATTATTTTTATCTTGCATAAATATGTTCAATCTCAATCTCTTTGAGTGTACACCTTAAAGGGTACACCAAGAAAGGGGTGGGCAGACCTTTAGTGATTTTTAATATTTTTATTCCCTATATCACCACCTAAAACCAATATAAAACCCTCCTATATGTTTATCTAAGATTTGACACTTCACCCACATAATTCTCTAAAGTAATTCACATTCTCAAATAACCCCTACCTAAGCAAAATCTATTTTTAACATTTTTAAAACATAGTTGATTAGGTCAATCTAGTCTAGGAATAATACACATTATGGGACTAAGTCAAACCAAGATAACTTATTTTGAGACCTAAGACATCTATTTTTCACTTAACAAGGTTGATCGAGCTAACTACATTAGCTAAATTTTCAAAAGGGCTTAGGTCAAATCAGGCTATATATACCCCTCTTTCATCTATTACTAATAGAGACAATCATTAATTTACACTTCTTTATGATATGAATTTATGCCATTCTACTTGAGGAGCCATTTCTTAGGGTTTCATGATTCTTTGAGGAGAACCTTTATCTTGTGAAATCTTGATATTCACTAGGAGGTCCTTGGCTAGACTATAGTCCATTGTCCATCCTTAGCTTCTTCAACAATATAAAACAACCTTCTACAAATCACCATTTCCAAGGGAGAGGTTGAGGCTCAATGGATTAATTTTCAAGGTAAGTATTTTTAACTCTTACTCTTATATTTTAGTAGATAGATGTGCATAAATAATGGTTAATGAATGTATTATCTCTGCTTGCTTAGGATTACCTCTATATTGACTTAAGTAGATTTTTAATTTGCATGTTTATTTTTTATGTTTATCCCCCATTTGTGACATGAGATTTAGTGAGCACTAGATTAGATTTACTTTATTATTGCACATTAGACCTAGATATGGTTATTTTGAAATGTTACTTTACTAGGAGCTTTGGAACTATCACTAGACATATCATATAATAATATATCCCTTAGTTAGGTTTAGAAGATCCATATTGGTCATGGTCCCAGTTATCTAAGTATTGTTAGTGGTATAGTTAGTTGATTTACCTTATCTAATTTAAGATTGATTTGTAGATTAACTTCACTTTCACTTACATACACATATTATACCTCTAAATACCCAAGTCAACCTAAAAGACAAGGGGAACTTATTATTCCCTAATGGGTCAAACAACTATAAGGCCTAAAGGATGATAGATAAAACTTCATCTTCACTGATCTACCCACAGTCTCTACCTAGTTTGATAAAAAGAGTGGCACAATTAAAAGGGTGAGAAAGAGGAAAGTGGTGAGCATATATAAGATAAGAAATAAATTTTGAACAAAGAGGAAAATTATTTCCATTGGCAAAGAAGGTAAAAAAGAATCCAAATCACCCTACATAATATATAGATATTTTTTTCTATTTTATGGATTCCATTGGAGAGGAAATGAAAGATATGTATAAGAGTAAGGAGGAAACATAGTAGTAACTACTACAAATAAAAATAATTCATACCTCTCAAGAAATTATGGATAGTTTCTAAAGTTAATCCATAAGGTTGTATAACATTTTAAATAATATTTGAGTCTCTCAAGGTGAAAGTGAGCCTTAGAGAATGAAGGTGTTAAAAATTTAGCACCATCTAAAATAATTTTAAAAAAGTATTACCTTTTATGTTTTGTGTGAATTAAGTAGTGTATTAAATCACTTGAACTTAATGTTTAGCCAAGATGTTGCATGGGCTCTAGGCTATATAATTTTAAAAAGGGATGGCGCCGTTAAGTAGCATACACAAATGGAGGCTTTGATAGGATATTTCTCAAGCCATTAGAATAAGGCCTTACAAATTTTGAGAGATAAGAGGGTTATATATGTGATAGCCTCTATTGGAAAGATTGTAAACATGCCCACTTTTGAGACATTCCTTAAATTAGATGAAAATAGATTTAAGTATGAAGTTGAGGGAACTATCTATGAGACTAATGATAAGATTCTATAGTTGATCAATTTTGATAAAGATAGAGTAACCAAATTTGAATCCTTTGGAGTAGAGTTTAATAGCTCAAAATTAGAGCACATAAGGTTGATGGTCAAGGCCATAAACATATTTAATCCTTACCTTCTCAATTTTTATATTATTAATAAAGAGTTTGAGACAACACACATTATTTAAAAAGCTCAAATCTATAGAGGGAATGTCAATGTCAATACCAAGCATTAAATAAAATACAAGTGCTTCCATGTCATCACAAGGTCCCCAATTTTTGTTATATGCAATAATTCATACTCTAATAGGGCTAGCTGGATCACTCAAGGGGCTACAATGGGTTTGTATGTTTCTACAGTTGTCACTCAATTATTTTCCCTTCTAGCAATGCCAAATCAGAACCACCATAATTATGTATATATTCACATGTTTAAATTAATTTGGGACTGTTGGTTCCAAATTTATTTTCCATATATATATATATATATATATATATATATATATATATTTAAAATCATGCATTTATATATATATATATATATATATATATATTTAAAATCATGCATTTATATATATATATATATATATATATATATATATCCTATTTATGTATACACTTTGTGCATGCATGTTTTTCATGATTTTAACACTCACTTCTATTTTTGGAGATGTAAATTTAAAATATGCTTAGAGGATGAAGCATCCCCTCCACAACCTTCCTTATATATATATATATATATATATATATATATATATATATATATATATATATATATATATATATATCCTCCCAATCCCAAGGGGAGGATAATTTTGGCTATTAATATTAATAACAAAATATACATATTATTTTATAATTGCCCTAGTGTGCAAATATTATTATTCTCCAAACTTGTGAATATTGTAAGTTCTATAAAACTTGTATTTTAGTATTTTGGTTAGGTATGAGTATTATTTTAATACATCTATTCATAAATTTTTATTTCTAATTTGAATGCTTTTGTGTAATAATCGTAATCTCCCTTTGTAGATGTGCAATTCCAATCTTATAAATGTAACAACCTTTCATTAAATATGTTAAATTTTATTGTATTTATATTCCCTTGGAATATTAAATATGTTTCATTATTTATATTCTTATATTTTCTTGCATCAAACATTGGTTACCGATTATTTGTCCAACCCTTAGTTCAAGAGCTAACTTAGAAAGGTTTCATCTTATTTGATCCATATACCTTCATTCTTACCTTACCTTTTTCTCTTTTATTGAGTTTTTTTATCCTACCCACCTTAGGTTAAATCCATCATCAATATACCCATTTCAAGTAGATATATATTCATATCATATCTAAACCATCCAAGGTAAGTAACTACTCTGATCACCACTATTACACTAACAGGTTGTTTATAAAGCCCAACACCCCATAACTCATACCTTAGAGTGAATATTTATTAACTAGTCCTAAAATGTTATAGGTTTTTATTAAATCATTAATTCATCCCACCTTGTGTGAGTCTCATCAAACCCTATAAGAGGCTTTTTCACTTACACAGTGTTGAGTTCCAAAAAGTTAAGATTGTGCATAGGTGTTCCCTATGAGTGCTTAAAGTTAAAAGTTAGTGTAGATCCATACATCAACTGAGTATCAATTCGCACCTATGAATAACTCTTAATACATGCTCTATACAAAATATATTTATGCCTCCTCATTGCATATACATATTGGCCCACAAGTCTAGCATTCAAAGTTGACAAACTTCAATCTTCACAGGGAAGAGTGCATAACATGTAGTTTCCAACCTTAAACACACACCCAAGATCTTAGTTTTTCTCATGTACTCCTATCCACAAGGATCCTCATGTATAAACTAATGAATTTTTATGCTCAATCATATAAATCACACATTTTCACTCATAATTTGTAGGCTACAATCTGTGATGTACCCCACTTCCTTCACAAGCCAATGTAAACTCTCAAATGCAAGGAAAAAACTTGTAATATTACCAAAAATAACTAGGCATATGAAGAATTAAATCCTTAAAAATTTCATAGTATATTTCCCTCTATACCATCATTTGGATTGGTAACTTCTCTACACCACTACACTATTATGCTATAATACCCATCAAGTCGTGCACATGAAAAACACAAAGTAAGTTTACACTTAGTTTTTTGAGAGAATATAAATATATAGAATGCCAACTATAAGTAGGTGTGAGCCACACATAGACAAAAACCAAGATTATATGAATCATGAAAGACACACACTCCCCTACATAGATAACAAAACTTAGGAAAGTCCAAAGTGCATAAGATTTAATGTTCATATGATCCATGAGAAGGACATGTGTATAACAATATAACACATGTAAATATGACATGGTGAAATATAAATAAATCCTAAGTAGCCTCCACCTCAATAAGTAGCTTAGTTGGATTGACAGGTGGTGAAAATAAGTAAAGGTGTAAGGTGGGCTTGATTGGATGTCAAGGGAGGCTAAGTTAAATTAGAATTAAAAACAAAGGTAGTGGGGAGGTGGTAGAACATTCTGACACATCTCCTCTAGCCATATAATTATACTTATGACCTTGATGCATGTGTAGATCATTTGAATATCCTAGAATGACCATCTAACTACTTTTATGATCAATTTGTCAAATGAAATTGAATAAGCGTAGATCACAACAACTATTTCATATGAGTCTAGTTCTCTTGAGTTTTGAGTGTCTCCTTTCAAATTAAGTTCCTATCTACCATCTCAAATAATGAATTAATTATGCAAGGTATTATCTAGATCTATATACACCCTAATTTTGTTTGTGAATAGGGGACCTCTCTTTGGTATTAAAAAATTATACTCATTGAATTTTATAATATTAGCTTAGGACTTGAAATTAATAAGAAATAAACTACCTCTCTTTATGTTTTATATATTATGTGTATTAATGGTTGTTGATATTTATTTATGAATGTTTATACCTCTCATTATCATCCTCCCTTTTCACCTCTACAAGGAAACAAAATCCTCTAAAGGTCACATATTGCATATAAATGGAATTTTTTTCATCCATCTTAACTTTGTGTTGTGTTCCCCTACCTCCATGCAAAACACTTGTGCAATTTTTGTATAATTTTAAGACTGTGTGTATTAAGTCTCTTAGTTTTATTTTTTTCTTTAATTAGGTGAGGTGTTTTCTCTACTCTTGGTGCATCACCATTTTTTCTTTTCAATAAACATCTTACCATCTCTCTCCCTTCTCCCCTCAAAATACTAGGTTTAACATTCATTGCATATTTAGTTTCATATCTTTGTAGGTCTCCACACTAGATCTAAACTAGGTACACTTAGATTACAAATAAGTCAACCTTCTTCATTGGTTCATCCCAAGGACCATAAGAGTCCCACATCTTGGTGACATTCCTATTATTATGATGAGACATTGGATCTTTTTTTCATGTTGGTAAGCTTGAATATAATTGTGCCCCATATTGAGTACTTTTACACCCTACATCAAGTAATTCTACAACCTGTGTCAAACTCTCACTCTTTATGCCCATATTTAATCATCCCCATATAGAAACCTATCCATAGGTGCACATTTCAAATGATAACAATTTTTGAAACATCTAGTGGGACCTTGTTCAAATATTTATCTAATATTTGGTGTTATTATTAGTCAATAATACTGAGGACACCCTAAATATCACCTAACAACTCAAATAATTCTTAGTTTGTAAGGATTTTTTATTCATATATATGCCAAAATAAATAATATCATCTTCAAGATGTATTAATTTTTATTTTATTGAATTACAGGTACCTACTAGAAGGAGAAGAGGTAAAGCATCCTTATCCCCTATCAAGAGAGTTAGTGATTTAAAATAGTATTCCCCTAAATGTTAGTATACTCCCCCATTTTTAATATTCCATGTGCCTAAAGGAAGACTATTCCCTATCCCATTTTTGGTCACTCTTAGAAATCATCCCTTTATTCCCTTTCATGGAGGTATTCCATTGGCCCTCCCCCAGTATTACAATATTCTAGTAATTAATTTCAAGAGCATCCTCTACTTTACTAGAGAGAACTCTAGTACCCCTATAGAGCACATACAATATGTTACAAACATGTAATCCATACATAATGTAACTCAATACAAAATTGCAATGTAACTCCTTGCCTCTTATTTAAAAACAAGAGTGTTCTAGTGGTACCAAGGTTTGCAGCCTAGTACTATCTAAAATTAGGATGAGCTAGGTGATAAATTATGTAGATAGATTAAAGAAAATATTGACAACCTATCATTAATGAAGTAACTCACTACCATTAAAAGATCTCTATATGAGAAAATGGTTGACTTCAACTTTAGATTCCAAAAGACTTGGGATCAAATTCCATAGTTAGTCAAATATTCCCCTAATATTCCATTTTTATATTTTTTAATAGTGCTAAATAGTGATGTGGCCATGATGATTCAATCCATGTGAGGTACAATATTTCTTGATGCATACGAAGTTGTCATAAACATAGAAAATTATTTGATCCAAGTAGGAAAAATTATACGTACACCCCTATACCTTTGTTCCCTAAGCTTACATCTACAATTTAACCTACCTTTCCCTCATTTTTGACTCTAGTGCATATTCCTATTACAACTAGCCTACCAATTCCATCGGTTATACCTCTAAACTAGTTACATGAAGTTAAATAATTATTGCAAAGCTTTGGAAATGAGCTAGTATCACTCAAAAGGTAGCAAGTGTAGCACTCTAGTCCTTAAAAACACTTCAAATAGCCATATCAACCAAATAATCCCCCTATTAAGGTGGTGTGCAAGCTCAAAACTAGGTCCTGTATAATAGATTACCTTATGCATAGAATTATAACACTAGTATCACTTCTAGATCCCCCATGCCTATGTAAAATAACATGGCATAGGACTATGAATGGTGATTTCCACATGATCATCCACATAATCAAGCCACATATCCAAATGGATTTGTGAATCAAGTGCCTATAATGAAAAATACATCACCATAGTAGGGACTACTAAATATTTTGATTCTACAAGGGGATAAGTTACAAATATGACCACAGTCACAAGGTGAGTCTACTCTCATAAATTATTAAGTGGAGGAATTTAATTATGTGAATACAAATTAAATGTTGAGTGTAGGGAGTAACTCAGTCACTTATAACACAAGACTCAAAAAGAGGGTATCAGGAAGAGAGTTATCTTCTTCTACACCCTCAACTTCTATGTCCTAAATTTTGTTCACAAATAATTAAGATAAAACACTTGGATGGATCTTCCAAAGGAACATGAAAATAGTCTCACAAAAATAAAGTCCACCTCATTTTAGTCTACAAGTGTGAGAGGAGGTGGATATTCAAAAATCATAGGCAAAAAGATCTCAGATCCCATTTAACATAATTGAGCAGATGGATAAAACTAGCCTAAATGTGATGATTTGGGGCATTCTTACTATTCCTTCTCAAATTAATTTGCTTTGAGACACCTTAAAAAAATTCTAATATCATGATTTGTCATAAACAATGCTTTTTTTTCCTACAACCCTATGTCATCCAAGTGATGAAGAAGAGTGTATAAGTAATAAACCACCCCATTCTACATTTTTCTAATTATTGGAAAGCATCTCATACATAAATGTATGATAAAATTAGGGGCAAGAAGTTTAGTGATGCCAAATAAAATCACAAACATGCTAGATATATCATATTCTCCCATATTAAAAGGTGTCATCTAATTGGATGGCATAGTGGTTTAAATTATGGGGATCATCAAGGACTTGATCTTACTTTGCATGCATTTCCAAGCCTTTATATTATGTTGTACATTGTAGTAATTAATTTTCCCCTTATTTTGTTATATTTCTTTCCCAATATTTCACTATGAATATGGGTAGATACCTATCATTAGACTGGTCACAAATGCTACTCAAGACTAGATATGGAACCAAGATGACCATTAAGGTTGAACCCATTTCTAAGAATCATATAGATCCATACTCTCTTAGGCTAGTAGATATGAACTACACTATGTTTGACTGAGAGGAGAATTTGACTCTCCATGAGACTACTACATCCCTTGAAGGGATCCCATATAACTTTCTTGATGAATGGGTTCATGAGTAATATGAGTTAAATCTATATGTAAACATAAAATAAATATGGATAGGCATAAACTACATTCTCGAGTAGGACCCCTTGTTTCCAAATATTATGAAGTCATGAGAGCATTTTGAAGGCATATGAAAGTTATAATTTAATGGATCCCATAGTAAAAATGACATAGGATCTAGAGTGGTAATGATATCCCCTCAAAAGTAAAAATATTTCCATTGAATTCAAGTTGTAGTTTGGTTGCACAAATAATTTCATTGAATATGAGGCTTTGATCTAAGGCCTCTAACTAGTTCAAAATAAAGGAATCAAAGTGATGTAAGAATTTGGGAATAGTGGATTGGTTGTAAACCAGGTAAAAGTGTAGAAAATGTCTAAGAATAATCTAGTAAAAGCTTACAAACATAGGGCTTAAAACATAATTGAGGGGTTATGTGCTTTCAATATCTGATTCATACCAAAAGTGTAGAATGATGATGTTGACTAGATCAAAACTATGGGTGCATAGTATGACCCCCTAGTGTGACCTAAAAAATAATCCAAGTAGCTTGTAAAGCTTGTGGTCAGAATGGTAGTCCCATAAAATGCAAGTAGTTAGTAGGTGTTTAAAAATGATGAATAAATCATTAAATTCCTTCAATATGAAGCTAAATTTTGCATCAAGAATCAATCATAGATATAATTCCAATCTGAGGGATAGATCATCAAAATAAAGGGAAATACGTTACTAAGGGGATTGGTTACATTAGAAAGCACCTTCAATCCTTATGACCAATTCAAGGATGAGAAAAAAAACATGATAGTTAAGGAAAATGTCTTCAAGTAGGTAACCATCTCTGATAACAATCTCTTGAAAGTAAGTAATGTGTGTTCTTCGTATGAAATTGAAGAATTCATCAAACTACTTAGAAGATACAATGATATATTCATATGAAGCTACCAAGACCTCAAATGCTTTAACCCAAGATTAGCCTAACATACTATAGATCCTGACCCTAGCACCAAGTTAGTTAGGAAAAACTAAAGGCTAGTAAACCCCAATCTTGAGCCTTTAATGAGAAAGGAAATCTCAAATCTCATAGAGGCCAATATAATATTTCCAGTCAAATATTATTCATGGGTGGCCAATCTAGTCCCAGTGCAAAAGAAGAATGGAGAAATCAAGTTGTACATGTACTTTAGGTATTTAAACAAAGTGTCCCTCAAACATCACTACCCCCTTTCACTAATGGAGTAAATCCTTGAAATAGTCATAGGTGAGAAGAGGCTTTCACTACTAGATGGTTACTCTAGCTGCAACAAGATACTTATGTAGAAGTACAATAAATTTAAGATCGTATTCACTACTAAATGGGTGCCTTCACATACCATAAGATAACCTTGGTATTCATAAATGTAGGGACCACCTTTTAAAGAGCCATGGATATGGTATTTAAAGGACTCCTCAACAATATCATCTTGGTCTACCTTGATGATATCACAATCTTCTCCAAACATGTAGCATATTATTTAAACCATTTAGAGCAAGTCTTTGAAAAGTGCCAAGAGTTTGGCACCTCTTTGAACCCAAGCAAGTGTGTACTATTTATGCATTATAATAAGTTATTGAAGCATATTGTCTCCAAGGAAGAACTCATAATTAATTTAGAGTGAGTTAAGTCTGTCCTTTCTCTCCCTCTCCCAAGTCATAAAAAAGCCTCTAGAGCTTCTTGGGAAAGATAAACTTCATCAGAAGGCTCATGCATAATTTTACTACTCTAACCAAGCCCTTCATGGTAATTCTCAAGAAGAGTGTTGTGTTTATTTTGACCCCCAAAGGCAAGAGATATTTTAAGGCCATTAAGCATGCAATCACATAATCCCCTACCTTGATAAACCTTAATTATAGTAAGTATTTTATACTTTACACATTTGGTATAGTTGAAGGCATCTCAACCATTTTAGCACATCATAATAATGATGATTTTGTTTAGCCTATTAATTTTTTATCTAGGTTCTCAAATATTATGAGAAATGCTATAAATTTATGGAGAAATATATCCTCACAATAGTAATAGCACTTAATATGATCAAGCATATTCTCTCTAATAATAGTATTTATCTAACAGTTTCTCACTCAAGTATAATGGAGTTTCAACTAGGTAAGGATATCAATGAAAAGAGAGTTGATTGGATCATAAAGGTGATGGAGTCTGACATATATATGAATCACCAAGCTAGTGTGAGGGAAAGGACTATATGAATAGCTAAAAGATGAGGTGAAATTAGAAGATAGAGTAGTCCTTGTGTTGTGTGAGGATTTATCAATAGACCCAAGTGCCCAAATAGGTTGGACTTAGAGCATGAGGTTTTCCTTTAAATTTATGCATATCCACCTAGATTTAACAAGGGAAAACACCAACACTTTAGACTACAAGATATTGCTTATTCACTTATTAGTGATGTTTTATTCATAAAATACATCAATGAGGTTCTTTTAAGGTATGTGGAATAGGTTCAAGTAAGTGGGATTCTTAAAGACTTATAAAATGGGCTATTAGGATGCCATTACTCACTTAAAACCACTAGTATTAAAATCATGTGAGATAGAATATTATTGGCCAATTCTATTAAAGGATACACATGTATGGTTGTGAAGTTGTAATAAATGCACCTTTTTTATAGGAAATCAAAAACTAGTAATGTTGCCCCTAAGCCCAATATAAACCAATCAACCCTTTGCCTAATATGGCTTGGACTTCATCAAAATGATAAATCTACCATCAATTGATGGCCATAAATGGATCTTCATGGCAACCAATGACTTCACAAGGTGGATGGAGGCAATAGTGCTTAAGGAGTCTAATGAGGTTTCTATTTTTTATTTCTACTAAAACATTATAGTGAGATTTGGTGTTCTAACCACCATTATTTATTACAATTCAATGGCTCTTATTAGATCCAAAATCAATGAATGGGTGGTCAAACACAACATCCAATTGAGCACTTCCTTAAACTATTACCCCAAAGGTAATGGTTTTTATAAATCCACCAACAAAAACTTGATTTACATCATCAAGAAAACCATGGAGGACAATTAATGATCTTCACACACCAAACTCAATATGGGCCTTTAGGTAAATTGAATAATGCTAAAAAGGGTGTTGAGGAATTTACCATTCATCATAATTTATGGGAGGGAAGCAAGGTTACATGCATCTCTTAAGTTTCCTTCATTAGAGATGGCCCATCAATTGGAGTTGCACAAGAGTGATCCCATGATAGTAAGGTTGGCCGAGCTAATGGAGCTTGAGGAAATGAGAGCATAAGCTATGTGCACTATGGATATTCAACATGCATAAAAAAAAGAGGACATATAATAGGAAAGTTTTTTCTAAAATATTTTATGAAGGAGACTAGTACTCAAATGGGATGTAAACAAGGCAAAATCTAGGAAAAATACAAAGTTTGATGCGATATAGAGTAGCCCATATACCATATGTAGTTGTAAGTAATCCAGTGCCCTCCAAATCATAAATACAAGTAGAGAGGTGTTTCCCATCCTCATCAACATGATTCATCTCAAACACTATCTCTAATGATCATGTTTATTTTGTAAATAGTAGATTAGATGTATTAACTTTCCTAAGTGCCACGTGCATATGTTGTTTAGATTAGTTTCATTTTCTCCAAGTGCTTGTGCACAGTTCATACTTAGTTTATATTATCCTTCCTCTAAGTGTCCTTTGGTGTAGTTTTTTTTTATCTTATTATCTATGAAATGTATCTTAGTTTCTTCTAAGGCTGAGTAATATTATTGTACTTGATCACATGAAGGGTAAAATATCAAAGGGCTCTAGATGACTCCATACCCAATGGATTATTTCAAGGCTATTGGTCCCTAATTATTAGGAAATTTTCTCATAAATGTTTCCAAAAATTTTAATTATTCAAGTCACTACACCCCATGTGAAGCTCATAGGACCCTATAAGTGGCTTTTGCACTTACATGGTGCTGATTTCCTAAAATATAAGGTTACATGTAGGTGTTCCACAAGAGCACCTGAAGTTAAAATTCAGTGTATATCTACACATAAACTAAGTATTGATTCATTACTTTGAATATTTATTAATAAATTACATTTATAAAATACCTTTGTGCCTCTCTATTGTATATAACTATTTATGCACAAGTCTAGCACATAAATATCCCAAACTGCAAACTACATAGGGAAGAGTGGATAGTGTGTAGTTTCTAACCTTAAGCACATGCACAATATATTATTATGTTCTCATGTGATCCTATCTAGGAGGATTCTCATCTATAATATGAGTAATTTCTACACTCAATCATATAAATCACACCTGCACTCTCATAATTCATAGACTATGATCTGTATTCTTCCCATTTTTTTCATAAGATAATGTAAGTTCTTAGATGTAAGAAGCATAATTTCAAGATTACCAAAAATAAATAAGCACATGACAAATTAATTACTTACTTATTTCATAACATATTTCCATCCATCCATTATATGGGTTCACAACTTCTCTACACCATTGTTACATTATGTTATAGCACCCATTAAGTTGTGCAAGACAAACATGAAGTAAGTGTGCACTTGGATGTTTGAGGTAATGTAGATATAAAAAATTATGAATATAATAAAACATGAGACACATAAATAAAAACAAATATTATATGAATAATTAAAGGTTCACACTCACTTTTAGTGCAGATTCTTCATGTGAAGCCTCACATGTGGAGCTAGTACAAATTTAGTAAAGTCCAAAGTGCATAAGATTTAGTGTGAATATGATCCCTAAGAAATGTGTGTATATAACTCTAACACATTGATAAAGATGACATTTAAAATTATAAATAAATCCTACATAGCCTCCACATTAGTAATTAATCCATGTGTATTGATAGGTTATGGAAATTAGTAAAGATGGTAGCTGGACCTGATTGGACATCAAGGGAGGCTGACTTAGAGCAGAATTAAAGTAAAGGTGGAAGGAATGTTGAAAAACATGAAAAAATATATCCTTTGGTCATATAAGTATAATTATGACCTTAATACACACATAAATCATCTGAAGAACCTAGAAAGACCTTCTAGCTACTTCCATAATAAGTTTGTTAGTCAAAACTAAATGAGTATGGATTATAGTAGCTATTGTGTAGGACTCAGGTTCTCTTGAGTTATGAGTATTGAATTTAATATTAATTTTCATCTACCATCTAAAATTATAAATTAAGTATGGAGGGTCATACACCCTAATTTTTATTATGAAAAGGGACACTCTCCTTCTAATAACAACCTCTAATCATTCAAGTTTGTAGTATTGGCTTAAGCCTTGAAATTAATAAGAATTGAACTACCTCTCTTCATGTTCTATGTATTATGTGTATTAATGGTTATTGATCTTTATCTATGGATGTTCTTCCCTATCATTTTCATCCTCCCTTTACACATCTATTTGGATTCAAAATCCTTTATAAGATGCATATTGTGTATAAAGAGGTCTATGTAGGAATTATATTTGGACTATTTGTTGTCCCTCTTTACACTATGTAATTTTCCCCTACCTCCATGCAAAATAATCATGTTGTTGGTGTCTAGTTTGAAGACTGTGGGCATTTGGACCCTTAGTTTTATTATGTTATTAATTAGGTGAGGTGGCTCACTCTACTATTGGTGCATCACTATATTTATTTTTTATCAAACTTCTTACCCTCTCTCCCCTTTTTTCCCTCAAAAGACTATGTTTAGTATTAGTCATATATTTCATTTCTGCTCTTTGTAGGTTTATGCATTGGTCTTAAACTAGGTGCACTAAGATTAGATGGAATTTAGCCTTCTCCATAGGTTCATCTAAAGTAATTAAATATTCCCATTCCTTGAGGATTCTCTTATTGTTATGATGATACATAGGATATTCTATGTGTGTTGGTAAATGTGAATAAGTCACACCCTACACTGAGTAATTCAACTCCCTACACCAAGAGCTCATGTTCTACACCCATATTCAATCATCTTGGTGTAGTAAGTTATCCATGGGTATAAATTTAAAATGATAATATCTACCTCATAATATTCCCTAGTGTGCATAAAACCCACATCAATAGGAATTTATCTAGTGCTAGAAGGAGGGTACCCTTTAATTTTATTAAAAGAGATCACTTGAGTTACACTATATATACCTAGAAGATTAACAAGGTCCACCTTAGACACTAAATTTCTATACCCACATTTGGAAATCCATAAAAAAATTAGGTCAGATAAAGGTATTTTGAGAGGACCTTGGGCCCAATCATATTCCCTAAATAGATGACCCCATCTTTCTTTATGCCCAATGACCCAAGCTTGGCTAACCAATTCTATTATTACCAACCTCAGAGATGTGCATGATCTAGATAGAAACCCTAATAAGTATTTTCCTTCCTTCTCTCTTTTAGGATATAAGACTACCAAATAATGCATAAAGGATCTTACGAATGATTTATGGATACTAAGTCTAACCCATGAAGATGTGGCCTATAGACTTTTTCCTTCCACACTGCAAGATTCTACTTATGAATAATTCCTTAATGTCCCAAAAGATTTTATTTCATATTGGAATTAATGTAGAAACACTTTTTTAGGATAGTTTATACAAGTCGCTATCCCAAGTGTCATATACTAACACTTTCAAGCATGAGGAGAGAGTTGAATGAACCAATGTGAGCCTTCAATTTAAGATTTTGAAAAAATTATAGCCAACATTAAGATGATTATAAAACCTATTAATCATTAGCCCTTCAAATGTACAAAAAATGACCTAGACCATATTACTATTATCTTTCTATGTGGGCATACAACATTACCTCATTATCACTAGCCTATGTTGAGACTATTAATATTAATAGATAATTAAATCCTCAATCATAAGCTTTGGCCCCACTTCATATTGGTCCTAATTTTCCAACCATCAACCTAATTCTAAATGATAATTAGAATTTTGTGGCTTAGAATCAGAACTAGGTCTACACCCAATTACCTTTATCCCATGTTACCCATAATAGACACCTTATCTTCTTCAACAATCTTATGTTTACATCCAACTAGTAAAATCTAAACTAGTCTTTTATACTAGTTAATACTGATACTACATAGGATATTTCTATTAATTATACAAAAGTAGATTTGGATCTTATCTAATAAATGATATAGGAGTCTAGCAATGACCTCTTGATCATGTAGAATCTACAATAGGCCTTTCAATTAGAACTTTGCATTTTAAAGGTAAATGGATCTCTCAATAGACCAAGAAAAATTACATAGTAGCATCCACCTAACAATATATTAGAGATAAACATATTAGAATCAACCCCCCCTATTTGGTGTCAAGTCCATAACACATCACAACATGGTGAGCTATACTACATAAAATTATACATTTCCCTTGAAATTTTTCAGAAGGAAATGGACATATAAGAAGGTTTTGTAAATCATCTAGAACCATCTTTATTTAGTACTCCATGTCCTCCCAACATAGCCATGGTCTTTAAGACATATGACTTCCCATTCCTAGTGAAGGATCATAATAAAACTAGGGTTAATATGTATGAGATCCATGTTTTCTAATAGTTCTATTGGAATAATTACAATTTGAGGAACAAGCAACCTACTACTACTTCCATGCCTCCAAATAAGAGTGTTATTACTCCTCTAAATACTAAAGCCAATAATAATCCATTTCCACCAAAAGGGAATGATCAGTTGTAGAGTGTATAACCATAGAGTAGAGGATGGTATAATACTTTTGAAGATATGAATAATACAAAATTCTAATATTAGTCTTCACGAGCTAGCCAAAATCATCAAAAATAAGAGAGTTATTACCCAAAGTTTGACTTGGAGATCGTCTATTATCAAATCAAAAACATCACATGCAAATGTGGTTGTATATAATTAAAATACTGAGGTGCCACCTTTTCTATTAAGTGTCAAAATATTTCATAATGTTTTGGTTGACTAAATTGTCTAAGCTAATGTGATGCCTATAGTTATATGTAGTAAACTAGGTTTTATCCTAGATAAGTCAAAAAAAGTGGTACTATAATTGGACAAATCTTCCTTACCATGTGTTGGAGAAATGATAAATATGCACATCCAACTTACATCAAATCCATGTGTAAAATAGTACATAGATATTCTAGTCATCAACATTACATAATCTTATGGCTTGCTACTAAGTCACAATTGATCAAATACACTAAGTGGATACATGGTCAAAGGTTTATCATGTATGTGATTTCCTTAGAAATGGATATCCAATCAAATTTATTTAGACTAAGAACTGAAGATGAACTACCTAATCACAAAGTACAATGCTAAGAATGAAAAGGTTGACTTTACAACATCACATGCAGGTGTGTAAAATTTCACTACTAAGAACCTCATGAACAATAATTTAAAGGTCATTCTCAGTTATGGACTCTCCATTTTGATAGAGAAGATCAAATCAAGGTTTATGTGTTGGCATAGCCCCAATAGATCCATAGAGGAAGAAATATCTAGTTTCCTATGGGCTATAATTCCCTTACACTAATAATTGATTCAAGTACAAAACCCTAATCCCTAGTCTATAATTCATACTAAAAAAACATCAAGAAGTTGTAGATATTTGGTGATAAATAAGTATAAGCACCTAGCATGGGAGTTAATCAAATTCTTTCAATCATTCGACATCATATCCATCTTAAGAGAAATAAACTAGATATAATATTCACCTCTAAGAATCCAAAATGTATAAATTCTCTGTGGAGATATTTCTTTACCCCTCTATCTTAGACAATATGGATAACTTCAAAGTATTTTAGGATGGTCATAAAATTATACAATTTATGAATAGTTTAGGAGAATTTGAATCCTAGATAATAGATTAAATGGATGTTGAACCCATTTATATTAAAGATTTAGGAAAATAAGGTGTCTTATAGCTAAAATAAAACCACATTCCCATGAGGATGGTTTGCCTAGTGTGACTTTTGCTATAGATATGCAAGCCCAGTAGCAAAAATAACTTAAAGCAACTGAGTCTAATTTTGTCAAGGAGAATCTAATCACAAACCAACATCCATAGTATGTAAACATTGGCTTGAGTTATACTAAAAGTGAGAAAAAAATTTGATGGTCTATTGATAGAATACAAAGATTTGATCACCTAAACATATAAATATCTGAAGCTCTTTGGCCCTAGGGTCATCACACATACCATCTCTATGAATCTAAATCATAATCCCTTTAGGTAGAGATAAAGTCTAGTAAATCTAATTATGGAACTTCTCATCTAGACATAAGTATAAAAGTTATTGGATGATAGGAGTGTCTTTCCAATCAAGAATTCTATTTGGGTAGCCAACTTAGTTCCAGTCAAGAAGAATAATAGAGAAATCAGACTTTGTGTTTACTTTAAAAATCTAAATTGATCTTCAAAAAAGGATAATCCTTTAGCTTCCCTAGATAAGGTAATTCAAATAGTTTGTGGATTTTAGATGATGTCCTTCTTGGATGGATTATCAAGCTATAATTAAGTGATACTATAATCATAACATAGAATGAATATTACCTTCACCACCAAGTGGGGACATTTTATATATAAAAGTATTCCTTTTGGCCTAATCAATGCAAGAGAAACCTTCCAATGAGCTATGGACTTTTCCTTTAATGGCCTTGTGGGAAAATGCATCATCATTTATATAGATGAATTTATGGTGTTTTAAAAATATAGATATGATCATGTGGATCATCTAAAGAGAGTATTTTATAGGTGTAAAATATATGGAATATCACTCAATCCAAATAAGAGCATCTTAAAAGTCACTAATGGAAACCTGTTAGACCATGTCATCACTAAGGATGGGATATCCATTGACCTAGAATGAATATAGGACATTTCCAAGATTGCACATCCTAAAAGCAAGAAATATTTAAAGTCTTTATAAGATAAACTTTTTAAGAAATTTCATTTCCACATTTGTAGAGATTTTCAAGCCATTGAATTCTATGTTGAAGTAGGATGCTAAATTATAATGGACATCAAAATACAAGAAATATTTTTAAGACATAAAAACTACCATAAATAAAGATTTAGTTTTGATCATCCCATATTTCACTAAATAATTATACCTTTATTCATTTGCATTAGAACATGCTATATTAATTATACTCACACAAAAATTAGATGACAATGAACATCTAACTAGCTTCATGAGCACCAAGCTAAAATATATAGAGTTGAAATATTTAATAATAGATAAATAGATATATGCATTGATAAAATATATAAAGAATTTTAGGAACTATATTATTAGTAACATGATGTATTTCATCATTCCTGACCCAACCATCAAACTTATGCTTGACTAGAATGAATTGAGTGAAAGAAGAGGCAGGTGGATGGTGAAATTATAGGAGTTTAAACATGAAATAAAACCAACCAAGATGGTGAGAGGATAAGGAAACATCCATCTCATGATTGAGACTGATCCATGCATTTATATTGAATATATAAATGAGACTCAGATAACTTATGGTGATTGGTATGCTCAAATCATGCATTGTTTAATCAAAGGTACATGTCATATTGAGCTAAATATAGAGAAGAGATGAGACCTTGGGATCAAATCAACTCATTATATGATAAATAAAAGAGTCATATAATAGAATAACTATGAATTCACCTATTTTAAATGTGTTTTAAAATAAGAATCTACAAACATGTTGACTAATCTACATTAGAAGATAGGCAATTTGCATCCTTCAAGCAACACAATAACTCATAATATTTGAAGGATGGGATACTATAGGCCTAAAATAATTAAATATAACCACAACCATATCATAACATACCATGAATTATATATGTTTAGAAAAAAAATAAGTGAATGTTGACATGCATCTATAACTAGTAATTGAAGGATGCCCTTTTACTCAATGGGGTATTGACTTCATTGGGGTGATGAACCTAAATTCTTCAACAGGGCACAAATTTATCCTAATAACTACTGACTATTACACTATAAGGATAGAATTTATGGCCACTAATAATTTTAGATCACTAGATGTTATCAAATTTTTAGAAGATAACATATTGAACATGTTTGGTGCACACATATCCTTAGTTTGTGATAATGGTCTATCTTTCCAATCTACCGAACTTACTAGTTTAGATTATAAGAACTAAATAACCATCAAGTTATCTTTAAATTATTATCCATGATGGCATGGAATGGTTGAATCTACAAATAATAATATTATGGATACCATAAATAATTCAACACAATATAAAATAAGAGAATGACACCTGCTACTAAAGTATACACTAAATGCAGATAGAACAAGACATAAGCAAACCCTTAAGACTTCACCTTTTATTCTAGTGTATAAACAAAATATAGTTTTATTCATCACTCTTAAAATCCTAATGTACCAATTCATGCAATATTACATGAGGGAAGATGAAATAATATAGTCTAGACTACTTGACATAGTCCACATAGAAGATGTTTGAATGGAAGAATTATATAACTTCAAAAAACACTAAGACCTTGTCAAAATATGGTTTTAAAAAATGTCTACGATCAATACCTTTAAGGTTTAAAACCTATTTCTTTTATGTGATAAAGCATACAAGAATAAGGTTCAACATGATAAGTTCCATCCTTTATGGATTGGCCCATATAAAATATCTACAATATTAGGTAATAATTCCTTTAGTTTAAAGGACCTCCAAGGTAAAGCCCTCACATTTTGAGTCAATAGATAGTTTTTGAAAAATTATTTCATGTTTGATCCAACTAGAAATGATTTTTAATGACTATAAGTAAAAGTATATATGTAAGAGTAGGTTAGATTTCCTACTTTCTAGAATAGATTTCCTACTTTCTAGGTTAATCTTTCATGTTTTCTAGATAAGTGTTTTTTGCTTTCTATATTTTACTTTGGGTAGATTATTTTTTATGATTTCTAAATTAGTTTTATTAAATTATAAAAACAAAAAAATTGATTTCATATGCTAATATTATAAAATGCATGCCAAAAATAAGGGTCTGGTATAAAAAGAAACACAATTAGTATTCACAAGGATTTGTTCTAATAATACTTGAGATTTTAGAATTGAGGTATGTCTTATGACTGAAATAAGTTCTACTTAGATTGAGTGGGTTTACTAGACCTTTTGGATTTATGCCGATATACCCATGAAATTTTTATACATACTTTCTATTTCTAAAGACCAATTGCACCATTACATGTTAAAACTTGGATGGGAGATAATGAACATAGAAATGGATGTACACTTGAAAAAATGTGTTGATTAAATTAAGTTTTATTGTAATTACACCTAGCCAATGGTTATTCTTAAAAAAAATATTATATATGTTAAAAAAATACAAACTTATAGAATATGGGGTGATTCAAGTAATCTCTATTAGGGTTATGGATGCCTAGCTGGAATTAAAGCAAGGTTTAGAGTGAAATTAGAGGTATCTTTGTAAGGGTTATGGATGTCAAGCTAGAAACAAAGTAATTCCCAGGATTCCCTTACTATTTAGTTACAAATATGAAGTCAAATTAAAACCTACAATGTTTATCTATGACTTCGTTAAAACTCCCACAACAAGGGGAAAATAAATCTCACAAAATAACACATAGATCCTAAGAATAAAAATGATTAGTATGTTGCATGGGGAATAAGAAGTTTTTTTCCTAGGAATTGGTTTACTTATTCTTTTCTTGATTGAGCTAAAATTCTATAATGATGCATTACCAAAATAATGGGTTCTCAAATACTTAGGACTATATCCCCATTGAGTCACCATTTGTGTGCCCTAACACACGCGCCCAAATTTTTTGAATTTAAATAAGGACCTAATATTGTTTGAATATCCTTATTCAAGGTTTTACAATCCTTAGATATCCATGATTTTTTTTAATATGAAAAAGGCTAAGGTCATTCTTAAATGTCTAAATTTATAGAATTTCAAATTATGAAAATAAAATCTTGGGCATCAATTGTGATTCATTTTAAAACATGGAATTTCATAATTTTTGTTGGAAATTAACTTTATGATATTTTACTAACAAATCTAATATATCATGTCCTAGTGTCTCTTTTATTTTCATATGTTCACAAGACTATTCATGAAGACTTACAAATTATCAACATCTCAGTCGTACCTTTATTATGTTTTATAAGCTATATGAGCTCCAAAATTGAGACAAGTATCACTATCACATTATTTTTAACCCTTTTACCTTCATAAAAAGTCCTAAGTACTTCAAATTCTAGGACAATTAATGCTACCATGTTACTCAAAACACACCATAGTTTAACAAAAGTTTTGTACCTTATCAAAAATTGAGTCACTATAGGTACAACCTCATTTTTACTAATTCATCCATGAAATCATTTTTATTTGAAATATCATTAATCTCTAATTTTTCACTTGAAATGTCATTTCAAAGAGGGGCAAATGCATACATCTAAATCTGCTCACCCTAACTATTCCATTAATCCATTTATTTATCATAATTAATCATAAAACCATAGTCCTAATTAAATAAATAAATACCATTCCCCATTATATATTTCCTACATCATGTTAACCTTCATATACACCCCATTATATATTAATCCCTTGATTATCCCACTAACATTTGATTAAACCACTAATCCCACCTCTTTTATTAACCACTTGCCCCACATGCCAATTTAAAATTCAAAATATTCTAACTACCCACCTTATCCAACCTATCCATAGCCTCTCATACACACCTATATCCTTAAACCACCCTAAAACCCATAAATTAATCCCTTTTAACTCTTAATCAAATCCATAAGCCTTTAAAATCTAGAGCCTTCTCTAATTCTCTAGAATTCTCTAAAACTAGAGAGTTATTATGAATTTAAAATTCATTTTTAATCCTCCCCACCACCTTATAAATAAATAAGTAAGGAGATAGGTTAAACTAATTTTTAATACACACAAGCTCTCCTATATATTTCATACTCTCATTGTATCCATATTGCCCTTGTATTCAAGAAGCCATTAATTCTTCTTGCATCCATATTAAATCTTAAAGCCACCATTATCAAGCAATCAAAAAAGCAAGTCAATAATCCTTAGGGAATCCATTTGAATATCTTGGAGGGAAGATAAGAGAATAAATATGATGGTAAGAGCATGTTGGGTGAATATTTTTTCATTAGCTAACTAATAACAAAATAGGTATATCAACCTCAGCATAAGGATATTTAATCGGTAAAATGTGTAGGTTTACCACAACATAATGAGATAAATCTCTCCTCTCATCAAGGGGAGGTTCCATTTAAGCTACTATATACTAATATAAACTAAAAATAGACTCAGGGGTGAAATAACACCATCCATCTCTCTTTTTTATGATGTTCACAAAGAAAAGAAGAATTCCTGGGTAATTGCTGAAGGCATTTTTCTTCTTTCAGAAATGATATTCAAAAAACTAGAGGAAGACTTCATGTGTAGTAACTATAACCACAAGAAACCCATGAAAGCATGAAATCTTTCATTGCTTCTCTCACTAATTTAGGATAAAGTAACACAGTAGAATGAAGTGTAGCAAAAAGTCTTCACTTCAACTACAATAGAGTAAAAGGTTACAAAGGATAAACATAGCTCAAAGTCTTTCCAATATCCTTTACATTAAAACACAAAACACACAACAAACTAAAGATAATTATGGTAGCACAAAGTCTCCCATAGTTGGCTTTAAGACACCTTCTAGGTTATTTCCACTAGTTCTGCATATTTGATTAAATGGAAAAGACTGTATTTAGGAAAAAGACATAAGAATAATTCCTAGATAACACAAGCTATTTCAACACAAAGTATGAAAGGTCACTTGCTTTCTCATTCACTTGATAAAATATGATTAACAATCTGAGCTCAAAGTCTCAGGAATGCCTTTCAATTTGGATAGAGTTTTGCTTCTGATACAAATAGAGAGATTACAGTATATAGCAACCCAAGGAAGACTTTGGAGCTTGTTTTCACAAAATGGCCCATATTGTATTGAATGCATTTGAAATAATATGAAGGGGCCATGATGGAATATGGTATCAGCCTTAACTTTGGCATTTTGAATCATCTCAAATGTCTCCTCCAAAGCATGGGTTACCTGGCCTTCTTTAAGATACCTACATGACTATCCATTTGCTTTTACTTTGATGAAGAAAAATAGGCTGCACCTTTGAATGCTTATGCTTTCTGATGTCCAAAAGGTGGATTGTTCCACTTACTGGAATAACTCCCTTGTAGATATTTCTAGATTTACTATAAAATTCCCTCTTTCCTTGTTACATTTTGTCTCTTCCTAGTGATCTAAGCTCTCGGGCTCTCTTCTCACTTTTTGTTGGCTCCTTTGGCTAGTCACTGATTTTATTCTTGGGCTTACATATTTGAAAATCAATGGTTATTTCATTACCTTAAATTTGACGTCTACAAGGACATCACTGATCACTGGTCACTTGAACCACTTTGAACCTTAAACCTTTAAACCCTTTGAACTCTTTAGAGTGCACCAGTTCAATGGTTCATCAATTCATTATTTATTTCAAAGAGCTGCATTCACTTAGTCTTCTTTAAGAATTTAATATATCATTGAACCAACTTTTTAAACCACTTTTTTGGAATCTTTTGCTTGAAACATCTTCTAGAATCTTCGACTTAAACTTTAAACTTTGAACTCATTAGATTTTGTTGGGTGAATATTTTGTCACCAGCTAACTGATGGCAAAATAGGTATATCAATCTCAACATAAGGAGATTTATATGGAAAAGTGTGCAGGTTTACCATAGCAAAAAGAGATAAATCTCTCTTCTCATCAAAGGGAGGTTCCCTGTAAACTACTATAACTAATATAAGCTGAAAATAGACTCAAGGGTGGAATAACACCATCCATCTCTCTTTTTTTAGAGATGATGTTCACAAGGACAAGGAGAAATCTTGGATAATTACTGAAGGCATTTCTCTTCTTTCAGAAATGATGTTAAAAAAACTAGAGGAAGACTTCTTAGGTAGTAACTATAACCACAAGAAACCCATGAAAGCACAATGTCTTTTTTTGCTTCTCTCACTGATCAAGATGTAATAACACAGTAGAATGAAGTGTAGCACAAAGTCTTCACTTCAAATACAACAAATTGAAAGATAACTAAGGTTAATAGGAGCTTAAAGTATCACCAATATCCTTTAAATTGAAACAAAAAACAAATAGACTAAAGATAATTATGGTAGCACAAAGTCTCCCATAGTCAGCTTTAAGACACCTTACAGATTATTTCCACTAGTTTTGCTTATTTGATTAAATGAACAAGAATATATTTAAGAAATATACATAAGAATAATTTCCTAGATAACATAAGCTATTTCAACACAAAGTTTGAAAGGCCACTTTCTTTCTCATTCAAATGACAAAATATGATTAACAATCTGAGCCTAAAGTCTCAAAAATGCCTTTCAATTTGGGTAGTGTTTCACTTCTAATAATAGAGAGATCCCTTTTGCATCAAAATAGATATTACAATATATAGTAGCTAAAAGAAAGACATTGGCACTTGTTTCCAGGAAATGGCCCATGCTGCATTTAATGCCTTGAATGCATTTGAAATTCTATGAAGGCTCCATGCTAGAACAAGTCATAAGCATTAACTTTGGCATTTTAATTCATCTCAAATGTCTCCTCCAAAGTATGGGTTGCCTAGTCCTCTTCCAGATATTTACATGGCTATCCATTTGTTTTTACTCAAGGAACAAAAATAGGCTGCACCATTAAATGCTCACGCTCTCTAATGTCCTCCAGGTGAACTATTTCACCTACTAAAATAACTCTCTTGTAGATATTTCTATATTTTTTGAATAGTTCCCTCTCACCTATTACATTTTATCTCTTCTTGATGATCTGAGCTCTCGAGCTATCTTCTCACTTTTTGCTGGCTCTTTCAGCTCCTTTGGCTGGTCATTGAGTTTGTTCCTAGGTTTGCATCTTTGAAAATCAATAGATATTTCACTATCCTAAATTTGATGTTTGTGGGGATGTTATTTGTTACTTGGTCACTTGAACCACTTTCAACCTTGAACCTTGAACTCTTTTGGTTCAAATATTTAATGGTTCAATGGTTCAATGATTCGTCAATTCAATGTTTTGTAAAAGGTTGCATTTGCTCTCTTTTTTTCTATTAAACTATTTCTTTGAACCATTTGGTTGAAATTCTTTCTAGAATCTTCTACTTCTTTCATTTGCTCAAATATTTTATTCAAACTTTGAACTGTGTGAACCTTTGAACTATTGAACCATTTCGATTCAAGGTTCAATGGTTCAACGGTTCAATCTATTTCTTTGAATCCTTTGAAGCTTCATACTTTCTAGATCCTTTCCTTTTCTATTAAACTCGTTGAACCTTTGAACCTTTGAAACTTTCAAAGTTCAAGGTTCAATGGTTCAATCTTAACTCTTCGAATCCTTTTATTTTTTTAAGTCTATCGAAGCCGTTGAACCTTTGAACTTGTTAAACTTTTGAACTTTTTAAAGGCAGGGTTCAATGGTTCAATGATTCATTTCATTTATTTGAAGTTCTCTGCTAAGTCATTTGATTGAACCTTAGCATTGAACCAACCTCAAAACACTAAGGAAAAGCCTCAAGTATTTTTAACTTCCTTTGAAGAAAGCTCACATGTTGAGCCTGTGACTTCCTTAGCTAAAAAGGCTTGAATATTTGAAAACTTAACTGCTCAAAATATTTTTGAGAAAAAAAAAGAGAAATTTTTAGTCTATAGGACCAAAATGGTTAGTATTTTGTCCACAAATCAAGTGATATATTTTGGAAACAACAGCTAGCTCCAGTTGGGGAACTTCTATCGATTAAAATTTTGAAACAATCAAAGGAAATAGAGTCTAAAATCTCAGTGCCTTCATCTATGCCATTGGGCTATGGAGTCATGCCATTCAAAAAGAAAGAGGCACCAAAAAATGAAAATGAACAACACAAAACAAAACTAAAGACTACACATATGTACAACTAATCTTATCTGATACTTCAAGGATTGAAGTGCTTCAAATACTTCCCACTGTGAGGAAGTGAAAAAGGTGTGTCATCTTGATATATCAGCAAGAAACCATTTTCACCCCAGAATTGATGATTAGTTAATGGACCTCTCCACTAGGATTCAAATTTTTGTGCATTCCTTTTGGTTCTCTCCTCTTGCACCACAACAAAACTTGATCTCTAATCTAAAAACCATGAATCCTTGCTCTCTTGTTAGAGAGTTTCTTTACCTAACTTTGATGTGTATTAGTATGAGCCACTACCATAGTTCATTGCTCTTCTAGTCTAATGAAGCACATGATTTGATTGTCAACATCAAACACCTACTAATGGTTGGCATTATCAGGTACACTTGGTCAAAAAATCAACTCGATATTGTACCTATTTTCTTTGAAATCTTGGTGAGGGACCAAGAGAGTTACAAAAATAGCCAACAAATCTACTCAACTATTGAGTTCTTTAGGCACGATAGAAATACTAAAAGCATCAAAGCTTTCAATGAAGTCCCACACCAGATTGTGATAATGTTAGAATCTCTCATTCTTAGTTTGATACAGGTTCCTCACCTGACAAAATACCAGTTTAGCATCTCTTTTAGCATAAAGGATTTTAACACCTTTATCTTGAGCAGCCATTAAATTGAGTAACAATGATTCATATTCAGTAGTGTTGTTAGTGTTGCTAAACCACAACTTATTTGCATAGGGGAAAATATCTCCTTGAGGATATATTAAAATAACTCTAGCTCCAGAACTAGTAGAAGAATTGCTGCCATCAAATTCTAGAATCTAGACATCATCAAAATTTGATCTTCTTTCAGAGTTTTCTTCATCAAGAAGGAAAGATCCCTTTTCCTGTGTACTGCACCCTACCAATTTTTTTGATGCCTTATCTAAATTTTTTGGATTGTCACTTAGTAAGCTTTTGTCTGCTGAAACAAGAACATCTTTAGTAGATAAAAAGTAATTACTCATGCCTAAAGACTCAAATAGAACATGAGCTTTAGGGGCTAATGTTTGGGTGGCAATATACCTTGCCTCTTTCTTAGGAAGCATCCTTTGCATGATTCCCTTGATAGGTATCCTTGCCTCAAATAGGTCTATGCTCAATTCTCTACCAAAATCCTTGCTAAAATTTCATCCAAAAAGAATGCCATAAGAGGCTGGAACGTCGACCACCAAGACTATCATTTTGTTTCTCTTATCTTGAAAAGTCGCAAACACAAATTGAGCATCTTTGATTTGTCTCAGCAAAGGAACTTATTTTTTTCCATGGAGAAACATCTACCAAAGGTCTTAGTTAGTGTGAGACCAAGAGAGTCTACCACTTTGGTAGGCATGACATTGTCAAAAGTGCCTGAGTCTATAATGTAATTGTTCAGTTGATGACCATTTATTAATAGGGAAACATAAAATGGTTTTGTTTTCCTAGGGGTTGCTGGAGTAGTAATCACAAGATTATTTTAGGTGGATGTATTCTTGGGGGGACTAGGAGTTACTTTCAAAATATCTTGTCTTGCAGGGATAATTTTATTTTTCACACATTCAACCACCCTATCCAACTGCTTAGGGTTGGATTGCAAGAATTCAAACTTAGACATTTAAATTTTGGTCTTCTTAACATGGTCAATTATATCAAATGATTGAAATGAATTAGAAACAAGGGAAGGTGGTCCATTCTTCTAGTTTTTTGGGGGTGTGATACTGGTCTAAGAATTTGAAGAAGGAAAAGGAATATTTGAAGTACTTATTTTTTAGGGATCACTGGGTCCTTTGATTGAAAAGGAAGATTGGTCCCCCGTTTATCAATTGAGAATTGTTGGTTTAAATTATTCCCCTATTTTTCCCTTATTAGCTTGTTGATTTGACTAGTATTGGGACCTACTAAATATAGCGTATGATCTATCAAACACTTCTGACTTGCTTTTAGCTTCTTCTTTGTAATTTAGAAAACCAATGTTGGAGTCGCCAGCTAATTCTTCTTCTCCTTCTATGAAGAGATTTGTGTCATCTTCTTGATCAAACTCAGGTTGGAAAGAGGAATCATGTTCAAATTCATGATAACCAGCTACTAAGTTAGTTGGTGTTGCTTCAATGGCAAGTGTCCCCTATGGGAGAGAAAAATGATTTAGTTGCCCTTGGTTTCTAGCAGCATTGCCTTGGTGTGACTAGTTGGGAAATGTCCTCCTTGGTATATCTTGGTATAAAGGAGGAATAGACATCCCTTATACCATTTTTTTCTTGAGAGATAGCAACTCATTTGGAAGCTTTTGCATCATAGGATCAGTAGTGCCTAAAAGAGAATATTCAAAAGATGAAGAAGATTTACTTCTGTTAGGATATTTTATTATCTTTCCTACCAAGATAAGATCATCTTTGACCTTAGTGGCCAAATCCTAATCTATAGCAAGGTCTATGTAGCTAGCCCACCTCAACAATAAATTCACTTTAGGAAGCTGAGAATTAATGAAGAAGCATTTGAGATTCTCAGGTGTTAGCTGAGAAATTATAGGAATCCTATTCCTTAGCTTATAGAATTTGGCTATGAAGTCTCTCATAGGTTTATGAGGCTCTTTCTTTATTTGTGTGAGCTGAGCCAACAGGGCATGTGCATCTTCCACAGGCTTAAACCTTGCTTCAAACTTGGCTTTGAGGGTGTTCCATTCAGTTACAATTTGGGCCTACAAATGATAAAACTAGTCTATAACAGCATCTTATAATGTTTCTACAAATAGCCTAACTGCTATGTCCTCATACTCCATGCCTATCACACCACAGACTATGCAGAAGGCTATAATATGTTCATTAAACTGCGAGGTAGTTCATGTAAGGGTGGAGTTAGATTTAGGGGACCAAAGGTGTTACCCCAGGGGCCTTGAACTGCCATGATATGACAATGGAAAGGAGAGATAATAAATCTTGGTGGGGTATGTATAGATAAAGCTCTACTAGTAGAGGAAAGAGAAGATTTTCTTGGTATTGGAGACCTGACATTGGTAGGATAAAAACTCCTAGTTGACTGAAGTTGAGTTTGTGGAAGGGAAAGATCAAAGTTATTTTGCCACACAAACTCAAATACAGGGTCAATAATACCTTGAGATCTCTAGCTTTGTGTATACCATGGATCTACCAGAGTGTAAAATGGAAATAGAAAATAACTGGAACTGCTTCAATTTGAAGCTTGAGGCTTCAAACTATGTGTTCTTCCATAGTGGAGTCACCAAAAAATTGTTTGGTGAATATTTTGTCACTAGCTAACTGATAGCAAAATAGGTATATCAACCTCAGCATAAGGATATTTATATGGTAAAGTTTATAGGTTTACCATAGTAAAATGAGATAAATCTCTCCTCTCATCAAGGGGAGGTTCCCTATAAGGCAGGGGAGGTTCCCTGTAAACTAATATAACTAATATAAGTTAAAAATACACTCAAGGATGGAATAACACCATCCATCTCTCTTTTTTTAGAGATGATGTTCACAAGGACAAGGATAAATCTTGGGTAATTGCTAAAGGAATTTCTCTTCTTTTAGAAATAATGTTCAAAAAACTAGAGGAAGACTTCCTAGATAGTAACTGTAACCATAAGAAACCCACAAAAGCACAAAGTCTTTCGTTACTTCTCTCACTAATAAAGATGTAGTAACACAGTAGAATGAAGTGTAGCACAAAGTCTCCACTTCAACTACAAAAAACTAAAAGATAACAAAAGGTAATGGGAGGTCAAAGTCTCACCAATATCCTTTAAACTAAAACAAAAAACAAACATACTAAAGATAGTTATGGCAGCATAAAGTCTCCCATAGTCAGCTCCAAGACACCTTCTAGATTATTTCCACTAGTTTTTCTTATTTGATTAAATGAATAAGACTATATTTAGGAAACAGACATAAGAACAATTTCTTAGATAACACAAGCTATTTCAACACAAAGTCTGAAAGGTCACTTACTTTCTCATTCAAATGACAAAATATGATTAACAGTCCAAGCTCAAGGTCTCAGGAATGCCTTTCAATTTGGGTAGATTTTCACTTCTAATAACAGAGAGATCTCTTTTGCATCAAAATAGAGATTACAATATCTAGTAGCCAAAAGAAAGACTTTAGCGCTTGTTTCCAAGAAATGGCCCATGCTACATTCAATGTCTTGAATGCATTTGAAATTTTGTGAAGGGGCCATGCTAGAACAAGTCATTGGCCTTAACTTTGGCATTTTAGTTCATCTCAAATGTCTCTTCCAAAGTGTGGACTGCCTAGTCCTCTTCCAGATATTTACACGGATATCCATTCACTTTTATTCAAACAGAGAAAATAGGTTGTGCCATTAAATTATTGTGCTCTCTAATGTCCTCATAGTGAACTGTTCCACCTACTAGAATAACTCTCCTATAGATATTTTTAGATTTTTTAAATAGTTCCCTCTTTCCTATTTTATTTTGTCTCTTCTTGATGATCTAAGATCTCAGGCTATCTTCTCACTTTTTGTTGGCTCCTTCGGATCCTTCTTTGGCTGATCACTGAGTTTGTTCCTGGGTCTGCATCTTTGAAAATCAATGGATATTTCATTATCCTAAATTTTATGTTTATAGGGAATTCATTGGTCACTTGGTCACTTGAACCACTTTGAACCTTGAACTATTTTTGTTCAAAGGTTCAATGGTTCAATGGTTCAACGGTTCATTGATTCAATGTTCTGTAAAGGGCTACATTCACTCTCTTTTTTTTTCTATGGAACCATTTAGTTGAACTTATTTCTAAAATATTCCACTTCTTTCATTCACTCAAAGATTTTATTTGGACTTTGAACTCTTTGAACCATTGAACCATTTCAGTTCAAGGTTCAATGGTTCAACTATTCAATCTATTTCTTTTAATCCTTTGAAGCTTCATATTTTCTAGATCCTTTCCTTTTCCATTAAACTCATTGAACCTTTGAAATTTTGAAACTTTTGAAGTTCAAGGTTCAATAGTTCAATCTTAACTCTTCAAATCTTTTTATTCTTTTAAGTCCATCGAATCCGTTGAACCTTTGAACTCGTTAAACTTTTGAACCTTTCGAAGGCAGGGTTCAATGGTTCATTCTATTTGTTTGAAGCCCATCACTAAGTATTTTGATTGAACCTCAGCATTGAACCAACCTCAAAACACTAAGAAAAATCCTCAATTGTTTTGAACTTCCTTTGAAGAAAGCCCACTTATTGAACCTGTGACTTCCTTAGTTGAAAAGGCTTGAATATTTGAAAAACTTAACTGCTCAAAATATTTTCAAGAAAGAAAAGAGAGAAGTTTTGGTTTGCAAGACCAAAATGGTTGGTATATTGTCCACAAAAGCAAGTGATGGATTTTGGGAACAACAAACTTGTTGAAGCAGGGTTTAATGGTTCATCAGTTCGGTGATTCATTCCATATTATCAAACTCTGTCGCTGAAGCTTTGAACCCATTGAACTTTGAACCCTTTGAAGTGGAGTTCAATGGTTCAATGGTTTAATGGTTTGACGGTTTATTCCAACTCTTTGAACCTCACCATTGAAGCTTTGAACTCTTTAAACTTTGAACCTTTTGAACTCTTTGAACCATTAAACTTTTTGAAGCAGAGTTCAATGGTTCAACAATTCAATGGTTCATTCCTTACAATTTTTCATGGAATGCCTTAAGTGTTTTTTGAACTTCTCCTTATGAAAGCCTATCTGTTGAACCTCTAATTTCCTTAGTTAAAAAGGCTTATGTGGCTGAAAAACTTGACTGCTTAGAAAAAAAAATTTGAGAAAGGAAGACACCATTTTCAGCTTATAGGACCAAAATGGTCGACAATGTTGTCCACAAAAACAAGTGATAGATTTTGGGAATAATAGCTGGCTCCAGTTGGGAACTTCCATCAATTATCAAAAATGATCAAAGGGAGTAGAATCCAGACTCTAAGTGACTTCATCTATGCCATTGGGCTACGGAGTCATGCCATCCAAAAAGAGAAAGATGCCAAATAATAAAATAAACAACACAAAACAAACAAAATACTATACAAATGTACAACTGATCTTATCTGATACTTCAAGAGTTGAAGTGCTTCAGATGCTGCCCACTATGAGGTAGTGAAAATGGTGTGTCATCTTGATACTTAAATAAGAAACTATTTTCAATATTTAATTGATGAATAGAAAATAGATCTCTCCATAAGGCATCTAATTTTCCATGCATCCCTTTTGTTTCTCTCCTCTTGTCCCACAACAAGACTCGATCTCTAATCTAAAAATCATGAATCCTTACTTTCTTATCAAAGAACTTATTTACTAGACTTTGATGTGTTATAATACAGTCCACCACCATAGTTCATTACTCATTTAGTTCAGTCAAGCACATGATCCTCTTGTCAATGGAATCTTCAAATGTTTAATCTTCAATAGCCTTCATCAACTTTAGTGCTGGTAGTTTCAGGGTGATTGGTATCTCTAGATTAAAACCATATAAAATTTGAAATGGTGACATACCTATTGCATTCTTGGGTGTAATCATGTCTACCATAAAGCACCAAACAATGCTTTATGCCAGGTTCTTTGATTGTCATCCACCAGCTTCCTAATAATGGTCACTAGGTTCTTATTACTTGATTCTACTTGACCATTTCTTTGCAGATAATAGTCAGAAAAGTAGGAAAAGATAATTCTATAATAGTAGTCGAACTAGGTAATCTCATGAAAAGAGAAACCAGTTGAATTGTCTATTACAATCTTGATTGGGACTCCCAATTGGGAAATAATATTTTCCTTGAGGAAATTACATACCACTTTTGAAGTATCATGCTTGACTAGAATAGCTTCCACCCACTTGGTAAAATAGTCTGTGGTTGTGAGAACATATTCATGTCTAGCACTTGAAAACAGGTTTATAGTGCCAATAAAATCAATACCCCATTATTGAAATGGCTCTTTGATCACCACTGGCTTGAGAGGCAATGTGGCCAACTTGGGTCTCCTAAAAAACTATTAACATAGCTCACATCTACGCACCCAGGTGTATGCATCTTAAAATAGAGTAGGCCAATAGTACCTAGCTCATAGAATCTTATGAGCAGTCACAGGTGCAAAAAAATTTCTTCCACAAGCCAAATTATGGAAAGACTCTAGAATTTTATTCTGTTGCACTTTATCCACACAATGAAGGAATACCCCATCAAGGCTCCTCTTGTATAAAATGTTGTCTCACAAGACATAGTTATCATCTTTTAATTTAATAGTTCTCTTTTCTTTATGAGATAGGAGGGTAAAACACTCACCATAGGTAAGGAAATAAGTGATATTGGAATATAACTCATCTATAGTAGTGACAAAGAGAACTGTAGGCATGTCCTCAGCCTTTGTTTCTCCATGCCTTGCTTCCTCTGGTATGTTATCAAAAATTAATTGGTAGAGGCCTCTTCCTTACATAAGCTTCATAGATTTTATAACAAGATCAAACTCCTAGATTTTAGAAATCCAATTTCCCCTTCTGGTACCAAACTCTTGTTGAGTTAAAATGGACTTTACTATTGTATCAAGTACCAGAGAAATAGTATGTGAATTCAGGATGTAAAAATAGAAATGATTCACCACCTTAACCACAACATAAACATGCTTTTCCATATTTGAATATTTCAATTCATGAGCTTTGAGAGGACATGTCATGAATGAGATAGGAGATTCCAAAACTTCTTTATTCTACTGAACCAGAATGGTTGAAAGTGTGTGTTCAGAAGTATAGCTATACACTATGAATTATTTGGTATAATCTGGACAAACCAAGATTGGGGCATGGGTGATAACTTCCTTGATATCTTGAAATTCTGACTTACCTTCTTTAGTCTAGTGTAAAATAGCCTTTCCCTTCATCATGTCGATAATGTGGTGATCTTCTCTACAAATTCAAGAATAAATCTTCATAGAAAATTCACTTTTCCAAATAAAAAATGAACTACAGTCTTACTAGTAGGAAGAGTAAGCTCTTGGATGGATTTGACTCTTTCTGAGTCAATTTTTATGCCTTTTCATGATATAGTGTGACCGAGAAGTTTCCCTTCAAGAACCCCAAAAAATTGATTTCTTAGGACTAAGGGAAATGTCATTCTATCGACATCATTCCATCACTTGTTGTAAATGATGCACATGATCGGGATGATGCTTGGAAAAGATGGTCAAGTCATCAAGATATACCCCAATGAACTTCCCCATTTCATTCCTGAAGGCAATATCCATCACTCTCTAAAAGGTGGTGCCAGCATTAATCAAACTAAAGGGCATTATATGATATGCAAAGGTGCCCCAAGGTGTAGTGAAAGTGATCTTGTGTTGGTTTGTTTCACTGACTTCCACTTGATTGTACCCAAAAAACCATCTAACATTGATAACATCTCTGAGCCAGTCACTGTCTATAGTACTTGATCCATGATGGGTAGGGGGTAGTTATCCTTTAGAGAGGATTGATTCAAGTTTTTGAAATCAACACAAAGGTGAATTTCCTCATTATTTTTTCTCATAAGGATTATGTTCACAATCCAAGTGGAATGATGGATTGGAAAAATTATTCTTGCATTTAACATTTTCTGGATCTCAAAAAGAATAGTACCTAATATCATGGGGTTGTACTAACTTTGCTTTTACCTATGAGGAAATGACCCATCCTTGAGAGGAAATTTGTGCTAAATTTCTTCAGGCTTGAGAGATTTTAAATCATCATAATAATATGCCAAAACATCAATGTAATGGTGTAGCAAAGTAATAAATTTGATTTTTTCATCAGGAGTGTAACAATTCCCAATGTTGACCATTTTGAGATTATCTGTTGTACTCAAATTTATTTGATCAAAATCCTTAGAGGAATTTGAATCCATTTGTTACTTCTTGACAAACCTATCATTCTTATCAAAAAGCTTCCTTTTGAAAATTTTTCCTTTGAGCTAGAGGAACTGTTAACCATTTTTTAAATTTATTTTAGGAGTTGATTCTAATGGTGGATCTTTATTGCCTTCAAAATAAAACTCCTCAAAGCTATCTATTTGTTCTATAAAAGTGATGATTTGGTTATCACCATTAAATACCTATCAATGATTAGCATTATCAGGTACACTTAGTTGAAATACCACTTTGATAGTGTACTTGTTCCCTTTGAAATCTTAGTGAGGAATTATGAGAGTTGTAGAGACAGCCAAGGAATCTGCTCGATCGTTGAACTCTCTAGGCACTTCAAAAATACTAAAATCATCAAAACTTTAAATGCAGTCCCATACAAGATTATGGTAATGTCATAATATTTTATTCTTAGTTTGATATAGGTTCCTCACCTGATAAACTACCAGTTTAGCATCTCCTTTGGCATGAAGGAGTTTAACACCTTTATCTTGAGTAGCCTTCAACCCAAGCAATAAAGATTCATACTTAGTAGTGTTATTAGTGTTGTTGAACTACAACTTATATGAATAGAGGAAAATATCTCCTAGAAGAGTATCAAAACAATTTTGGCTCCAGAATTGGTAGAAAAATTTCTGCCATCAAACTCTAAGATCCAGACATCATTATAATTTGATCTCCTTTCAGATTTCTCTTTGTTAGGGATGGAGGATTCTTTTGCACCTACACTTAGCTCTACTAGTTCTTATGGTCTTTTGTCTAAACCTTTTGAATTGTCACCTACAAGATTTTCATCTAATGAAATAGAAACATCCTCTATAGAGAAGAAGTAATTACCCATTCCTAAAGACTCAAACAAAATTTGAGCTTCAGGATATGATGTTTGAGTGACAATGTACTTTGACTCATTATCAGGAAGTAGCCTTTGCATGATGCCCTTCATAGGTATTCTCACCTCAGACAGGTCCATGCCTAATTCTCCACCAACATCCTTACAAAAATTTCATCCAAGTAGAATGCCATAGGAAGCTAGAACATGAGCCACCAAGAATTTAATTTTAATCCTTTTTTCTAGGAAGGCCACAACTATAAATTGGGCATCCTTGATCTGACCCAACAGAGGTCCTTGTTTGTTTTCCATGGAGAAACTTCTCCCAAAAGTTTTAGTTAGAGTGAGGCTGAGAGAGTCTGCCACCTTGGTAGGCATGACATTATTAGAGACACCAGAGTTGATTATGTAGTTTCTCAACTTATGACCATTTATTAGAAGGGAAACATAGAAAAGTTCTATTTTCCCAGGGGAAATAGGAGGAGTAATGACAAGATTGTTTTGGGTGGGTGTGTTCTTTGGGGGATCACTAGTTACCTTTGAAACATCTTGTCCACCAGGGATGGTTTTGTTCTTTACACACTTGGCCCACCTATCTAACTACTCAGCGTTGGCTTGTAAATATTCAAATTCAGTCATTTGGATTTTGGTCTTCCTATTATGGTCAATTATGTCAAATGACTAAAAAGAACTAGGAACAGAGGAAGAAATTATATCATTCTAGGTCTTCTAGGGTGTGGTACTGATTTGAGAAAGTGAAGCATAAGTAACAAGAATATTTGAGGTACTTACTTTCTTATTGATCACTGGGTCCTTTGATTAGAAGGGCAGAGTAGTCCCCCTTTTAGTAATTAAAATTGCTGGTCAAGATTCTTCCCCTATTTTTCCTTTATCAGCAGTTGAGTTGATTGGTTGTGGGATCTGGTAAGAATAGTGTATGATCCCTCAAACACTTCTCCCTTACTTCAAGCTTCATCCTCGTAATTTAGGAAACCAATGTTGGAGTCACTAGCTAATTCTTCTTTTCCTTTTGTGAAGAGATTAGCATCATCTTCTTAGTTTAACTCAAGTTGGAAAGAGAAATTAGATTTAGTTTCAAGATAACTAATTGTTGAGTTATTTGTTGATATTTCAATGGTGAGCTTCTCCTATGGGGGAAGAAGATGATTTGGCTACCCTTGATTCTTGGCAGCATTGCCTTGATATGACTAGTTAGGGAATGTCCTCCTTGGTATATCTTGGTAAGAAGGAGGAGCAAACATCCCTTGTGCCATTTTCTTTTTTAGAGCTAGCAATTCATTTGCTAACTTTTGCACCATAAGATCAGTGGTGCCTATAGAAGAATATTAAAAAGATGAAGAAGATTTATTTCTATTAGGATCTCTTCTTATCTTTCCTGCCAATATAATATCATCTTCAATCTCAGTAGCCAAATCCTAAGCTACAACAAGGTCTATGTGGTAAGCCTGCCTCAACAAGAAACTCACTTTAGGAAGTTGATAATTTATGAAGAAACATTTAAGATTTTTAGGTGTTGGCTAAGCAATTATAATAATCATATTCCTTATCTTGTCTAATTTAGCAATGAAGTCTCACATAGGCTCATGAGTCTCCCTCTTCATTTGTGTAAGTTGGGCTAACAGGGCATGTGCATCTTTTTCAAGTTTGAATCTAGCTTCAAACTTGGCTTTGAGAGTGTTCCAGTCAGTTATACTCTAAGCTTGAAGATGATGGAACCAGTCTACAACAGTGCCTTACAATGTTTCTACAAATAGTTTTACTACTATATCTTCATATTCCATGCCTATCACACCATAGACTATGCATAAAGCAATAATATATTCATCAATATGAACTTTTCCATCCCCATAGAACTTAAGAAAATTCTTTCTTGAACTACAGTGCAGTTAATGTAAGGGTGGGGTTAGATTCAGGGGACCAAAATTATTACCCTAAGGGCCTTGAGCTGCCATGATCTGATAATGGAAAGTGGGCATAACAAATCTTGGTGAGGTATGTATAGACAAAGCTCTACTAGCATAAGAAAGAGAAGCTTTTCCTAGTATTGGAGACCTGGCATTGGTAAGAGGAAAACTCCTGGTTCACTGTAGGTGAGTTTGTGGAGGAGAAAGATCAAAATTACCTTATTGTACCAACTCAAATATAGGGTCAACAATACCTTGAGCTCTCTAGCTTCATGTATATAGTGGATCTGCTAGAGTGTAAAATGGAAATGGAAAAGAATTGGTACTGCTTCAATTTGAAGATTGAGGCTTCAAACTATGCATTCTTTCCCAATAAAGTTGCCAAAAATGGTTGGGTGAATATTTTGTTATTAGATAACTGATAGTAAAATAGGTATATCAACCTCAGCATAAGGATATTTAATCAATAAAATGTGTAGGTTTACCAAAACATAATGAGATAAATCTCTCCTCTCATCAAGGGGAGGTTCCCTATAAGCTACTATATACTAATATAAACTAAAAATAGACTTAGGGGTGAAATAACACCATCCATCTCTCTTTTTTTAGAGATGATGTTAACAAAGAAAATGAGAATTTATAGGTAATTGCTAAAGTCATTTCTCTTCTTTTAGAAATGATATTCAAAAAACCAGAGGAAGACTTTCTATGTAGTAATTGTAACCACAAAAAACCCATGAAAGCATGAAATATTTTGTTGCTTCTCTCACTGATTTAGGACAAAGTAACATAGTAGAATGAAGTGTACCACAAAGTCTCCACTACAATTACAATAGAGTAAAAGGTTACAAAGGATAAATGTAGCTCAAAGTCTCTCCAATATCCTTTGCAATAAAACACAAAACACACAACAAACTAAAAATAATTATGGTAGCACAAAGTCTCCCACAGTCGGCTTTAGGACACCTTGTAAGTTATTTCCACTAGTTCTACTTATTTGATTAAATGGACAAGACTGTATTTAGGAAAAATACATAACAACAATTTCCTAGATAACATAAGATATTTAAACACAAAGTTTGAAAGGTCACTTGCTTTCTCATTCACTTGATAAAATATGATTAACAGTCTAAGCTCAAAGTCTCAAGAATGCCTTTCAATTTGGGCAAAGTTTTGCTTCTAATAACAAAGAGATCTCCATATACAAACTAAGAAATTACAATATATAGCAACCCAAGGAAGACTTTGGTGTTTGTTTTCATGAAATGGCCCATGCTGTATTGAATGCATTGAATGCATTTGAAATTTTGTGAAAGGACCATGCTATAATAGGGTATCAACCTTAACTTTAGCATTTTGAATCATCTCAAATGTCTCCTCCAAAGCATAGGTTGACTATATTTCTTTAAGACACCTACACAGTTGTCTATTTGCTTTTACTTTGATGAAGAAAAATAGGCCATGCCTTTGAATGCTTGTGCTCTCTAACGTCCACCTGGTGGACTATTCCACCTACTGGAATAACTCTCCTATATATATTTCTAGATTTCCTAGAACATTCCCTCTTTCCTTGTTATATTTTGTCTCTTCCTAGTGATTTGAGCTCTCAGGCTCTCTTATTGCTTTCTACTGGCTCCTTCAGTGAGTCGCTAAGTTTATTCCTAGGCCTACATCTTTGAAAATCAATGTTTATTTCATTACCCTAAATTTGATTTCTATAGGGACATCACTAGTCATTGGTCACTTGAACCACTTTGAACCTTAAACCTTTGAACCCTTTGAAATCTTCAGAGTACACTAGTTCAATGGTTCAATGGTCATCAGTTCATTATTTCTTGCAAAGAGCCATGTTCACTTAGTCTTCTTTAGGAGTTCAATATATCATTGAACCAACTTTTTGAACCATTTTTCTGGAATCTTTTGCTTGAAACATCTTCTAGAATCTTCCACTTGAACTTCAAACTTTAAACTCATTGGACTTGTTGAAGTGGGGTTTAATGGTTCATTGGTTTGGTGATTCATTCCATATTATCAAACTCTATCATTAAAGCTTTGAACCTATTGAAATTTGAACCCTTTAAAGCAGAGTTCAATGGTTCAACGGTTTAATGGTTGGATAGTCTATTCTAACTCTTTGAACCTCACCATTGAATCTTTAAACTCTTTAAACTTTGAACCTTTTGAACTCTTTGAACCTTTGAACTCTTTGAAGTGGAGTTTAATGGTTCAATGGTTCATTCCTTAAAAAAAATTCATGGAATGCCTTAAGTGTTTTTTGAACTTCTCCTTGCAAAAGCTTGTCTGTTGAACCTAGGATTTCCTTCGTTTAAAAGGCTTGTGCGACTAAAAAACTTGACTGCTCAAAACATTTTTTTGAGAAAGGAAGAGACCATTTTTGGCCTGTAAGACCAAAATGGTCGACAATTTTGTCCACAAAAACAAGTGACAGATTTTGGGAATAACAGAGCCTTCTTACAAGTTTTGATTGCTTCTATATTCTCTCCCATTGATTTTTTTGTATATTTTGGGTTGAGTTACTATATATAGTATATTAAATCCATATCTCAAATTTTACAAGCATAAAACAAGATATCTATGTCACAATACCATGTTAGATGGGACAAAGTTTGATTAATGAAAACTCTAATACCTCTATGTTTTCAAAGCTTCAATACCACACCACATGGCATAATTTTGTCAACCTAAAATCCAAAAGGTCAAAGTGAAGCTTAATCACCCTATGGCCTTATATATTAATTTCCCTATGGTTTTAAGCCTTTAAGTTTTGAAATTTGGCATAATTATGTTAACCCATATCTTCAATGGGAAAAAATGAAGTGAATTCTCTTGATATTATGAGGTACTTAACCTCTAAGTCTTTGAATCTTTAAGATCATGCAACATGTCAACACTCTGGTACCCAAAGCCATATCAGAGGATATATACAGTTCAAATTTATAATAGTTATGCCCCTAAGTCTTTGAGTTCCTATAGTCTTTATGTCTCTCCATGTGGCCCAATTGTGTTAACTCATAACCCCAAGGCATATAAAGTAAGACATAAGTCTGAAAACCCTAGGTGAATGATAAATAGACAAGTGTCATGACTAAAGATATGTGTGGCTAGAATACACATAAATCAATTAAATGACTAAGAAAAATAATGGTAATAAATAAACTAATAATTTTATTGAAAGGTATGACTAGACATACATGAATCGATAAAAAGTTACCATTTAGCAAATAAAAACCTACTAAATATGGCTGATAAATTTAAATCTAAATAGGAATAAAATCAATAAAAATTATTCACATTTATGTCACATGAATTAATAATTTAATTTGAAATTTTTGGAAATATATATGAAACCTAAGCAAATAAAATTTACTTCACCATTGATCAGACATTAGAATCCTAAGCTCTCAAGTGACCAAAAGCCCTAGCATTTTTTAGAAAATATATAGGAGTGTTCAGACAGATTGAAAAGGAAATACACAATCTTAGATTAATTAAATTTCATACCTAAGACCACCATGTATCTATTATCTTTTTGCATAATCCATTACTAGCAACACCAAATACATAGATACTATATTTGATAAAAATGCCCTGTATTTCAAATTTCCATATTTTTCAACCATATGGAATGTACTAGAGTCAATAACACCATAACATTTACAATATCAGTTATCATATGAGGATAAATAATACATTTATGACTTGTTTCTAATCAAAACTATGGGGCTTTATCAAGCAGAAATGAAACTAGAGGTAATACCTTGTATCGATTTGCTTCATGATTTGTTCTTCAATGGTACTTATTCTAGGGACTATATGCATATTATAAAAGTAAAAATTGTAATTTCATATGTTTTTAGAAGGTAATTTGAGAGGTACCTTAGTATTTTAGATCCTGAGGTTGCCTAAAACCAATTCTAATCCAATGTATGGCTCGAGCACAACACTATAGAGGGTAAAATGAAGTAGTGGATAGTGAAAGGCTAGAGATTGACCCCCAAGGGAGGAATTTCATCCATAATAAAATTTAGGCCTGGTATTAGAATATCAATGTTTTTTAAAATATATTATATGGTTTTACTAGCATTACTTATGTATAGATGGAATGGGACCTAATGTTGTATATTCTCCTGACTTCTAAAAAATTGTTGCCCTAGGAGATATTATTAGTGTCACATTGAAGGAACATATTTTCAAACATTAAAAAAGGCTATATCATATAAATTTTTGTATGATGTCATATTTATTAGACTTAGTCATCATGATGGTCCATAGATCCCATGGAGAACTATGGCAACCATCTATAGAATATGTGGATAATAAGTTATGTGAAGATTTTTCTTTCATGTTTTTATATAGATTTAGGAATGAGATTACAAGGATTTGTGAGGGAATTTATCCTCAAGTCTAAAAATCCATTTATGGAACTCATATACCTAGAATATATAATAAATTCAAAATAATCATAGCCAAAATGGGAAACTATTGGTACTATCCAAATTGTACCATAATCAAAATTAAAGGAACAAGAGCACCCCCTCTATTTTTAACATGTCATGTTCCAAACAAGGTGGATAAAAAATATATTTACCACCAATTATACAATATTATATATGAGTATATTTGCCTTAGGAAGCATGCTTACTACTACAAAACCCCTTTAAGCATCAGACAACTTTAGTTTGTGGTGAGGGCACACTTTAATCAGTTTGGAAAAGTAAGGTCACATTATAATTTAAAGGTGGCCTAATTAAAGCAATGTTACCCCAAAGGATAATTTAGAAACTATATTCAAATCCTCAAGGATAAAAAGGGAGTGACCATTACATATGGTCACTAGGAGTATGAACATGATACTATTTTTTTGAATGCATCAGATGAATCTAAGGTTTGGACATACATGAGAGATAGACAAATGCCAATGATTATTTCCCAAGCCATTTAATATGACTCAAAAATAATCAAATAAAATTCAAATGAAATGGTAATGTATTAAAAATAATCTTAGAGCCATCAATGGCATCTAACACAGTAACAATACTAACCTCTATCTCTTACAAAAGGAGAGACCAATCTATAAGAGGGAGAGTCCAGCAATTAAAGGAAAATGTCTAGACTAGAATGGAAATTCTCATAGGTATTCCTAGTCCCCATCTTCCTTCCAACCATTTAATTTATATGGGAATATACACCATAGTTTAGATGACTGCACCTCTTTAAGATATAAAATCAAGCACATTCTTTTTGGTACCTCTCCCTTTACTTACAACACCTACACAGGTAAGTCTCCTAGAGTTTTAGCAAGCTTCTTTCTCATCTCTACTATATAATCCTCCATCCCCTCAAGCACATAAATAACGTCCATATCCATCCATCACCAATAGTGAGGATATATATCCTCAAGTAATCCATTCTATATTTATCCCTTCTCCATCTATTCTTCCTTCTACCATTGTTGATCCACCATTTTTTATCCAATTTGCATTATTTTACCACCACATGCAATGATAGTCCATAATAATGTGGTTCCTTAATTAGTTTCTCCTTCCACATCAACTATTATTTCCTTATAGTCACCTACCAAATTAAATCCATGGTCATCCCTTCCTCTTTCAAGGTTCAAAAACTAGAGGAAAGACCATCATTAGGTCTTGTTATTCCAAGAGGATCCCTTGATCAAGAAGCAGAGGAAGAAGAGCATGGACATGTACTATCACTAGTGTATTATCCTATAGATGATAATTAAGGGAGTGTATAATTAATTATGGGAATATAACTAATTTCAATTGAGTAAAGATCCTAAGTTGAAATAGAGGAGGAGGCCAAAGCAATGAGCCTAGGAAACTTGCAAGAAGAATAAAGTCCAGGTCGAGCATTAGGCCAACAGATCCTAATTGAAGAGGAGAGATATAATATCAATAAGGTAGTTTATTATTTTTCTTCTTATATTACTATTTTAGATACTATAATCATATATTTTCTACCTACCATTCTGAATACACCACTTTTTAATTCAATTGATTCTTCTATTCTTTCAACATCATCCCAAATGATGGATCCACCATTCCCTCCAAATTCTCCAAATCACTTGGTGTTATAATTACCACAATCAACACCTATACATGTAGCCATAATGACAATTGTGAAAAATCAAGGCCTAACTAGATATGGAGACAAAGTCATCCCTCAAATAAAGACCTTAGGATGGAAAATAATTATTCAGCCACCTATCTAATTCCAAATTAAATTAATTGATTTCTTAACACCTCCATTAATAACTCCCCCTCTAATTATCACTCTACCCTCTACCTCTAAAGACCTAAGTCAACTTGAAGGAAAAAAGGAACTTATTATTCCCCAATGGGTCAAATAGATACAAGGTCAAAAGGATGATAGATAATTCTTAGTCCTCATCAAGATACCCATATTATCTACTTAGTTTGATAAATATAGTGGAATAATTCAATGGTAGAGAAAGAGGAAAGTGGTGAACACAAGTACAAGGGAAGAAATAGAGGTTGAACAAAGAAAAAACTTATTTCCCTTAACAAATACATCTAAAAAGGAACCAATTAACCCTAAAGAGTATATAAAGTATTTTTTCTCTTTTTTTGGATTTTTATGGAGAAGAAATGAAGGAGATGTATAGGATTAAGGAGGATAATTTTGGCTTTTAAGATTAATAATAAATTCTACAAATTATTCTACAATTGGTCTTGATGTAAAAATATTATTCTTCTTCAAACTTATAAATATTAAAGTAAGTTCCATCAAACTAGTATATTAGTATTTTGGTTGTGAATGTGTATTTTTTTAATACATTTTTTCATATTTTTTTATTTATAATTTGAATACAGATGTGAAATAAACATAATTTCCCTTTGTAGATGTGTAATTACAATCTTACAAATGCAAACAACATTTGATTATGCATGTTAAAGTTTACCATATTTATATTCCATTGGAATCTTAAATATGTTTTATTTTTTGTATGATTATATTATTTTTCATCAAACATGGTTCCTATTACTTGTCCAAATTTTAGTTCAAAATCTAGCTTAAAAAGGTTTCATCTAGTTTGATCTATAGACCTTATTTCCTCCCTTACCTTTCTCTCTTTTTAAGAGTTTTTTTTTAATCCTACCCACCTCATTATAGATCCATCATCAATCTACTCACATTAATTATGTTTGAGGTAAATAATTTCTCTACTCACCACTATTCCACCAATAGGTTGTTTACAAAACCCAATTCCCCATAACTCATGCCTTGGAGTGAATCTTTCTTCACTTATCCTAAAATGTTAGAGGATACCTATTAAATTTCCCTACAGTTCATAAAATACACATCAAAAATATGTATACCTCCATGAATATATTTATAAGAAAAAAATGATAGCCATTTTGCTCATTTTACCCATTTTGCCCATCAAAATCTAACAATTGGATTATGAGTTCAATTAGATTTTGTGTGGCCATTGAATATCTCCTTGTCAAGTGAAAAAATGATCATGGAGATAGATTTCAAATCAATCGATATAGTGGATTGAGTTAAAAAAATATTGGATATTCAAGATTAGATAGGTGAGGAGCATAACAAGACAAAATTGCCTTAACCAAGCATGATCACTATAATGAAGTGTTTGATTAAATATAAGTATTCATAATTAGAAGATAAAATTTTCCAAAATATTTAATACATTGATAAATGATAAAAAAATAAAATATATTTGGACTTATGTGGCTTCAAATGATGCATTTCAATATTGTTGTGTTACCAATATTTAAGGGAAATACATATACTCAAAAGAGATGTTATTAGAAGATAAGAATACATTAAATTTATGCCTTAACTAGGACCTTTAATTTAATGTTTATAACCACCTAGTTTGTGGGTAAGATTGTTCTAATTCTATATAAATCCAATAATTAAGACAAAAATAGGGGATGGTTGATTAGAGTTAGAGAATTATATTAGAGTACTAGATGATTTTATCCTCAAATTTCTTGTTTTCCCAGTTATTTTTTATTATGAAAAATGTTGTTAGGAATAATATTCTACAATTACCTAAATTTGGTACATCTAAACACTAATCCAAAAAAATGAAAGGCATTTAAGACTATTATTCAATGTCTATGCATGTATACCTAAGACTCTTGTATCATTTGTGTTCATGGTTATCTGCATACTAACTAGGCAACATATTGGTTCCATGGAATTCATTTAAGTCAAATGAATTATAATTATTTGAGCTAAAAAATAGGCTTAGATCAGTCTCTTTACCCTCATATTTTTCCTCTTAATAAATTTTTAGAGTAATTAGAATATATATAAAGTTGCAATCCATGTTTACAAGTTTTATCTTGATTTAAAATATCATCATTATTGTAAATTCAATGTTGAATCCATATATGAAATGAATAATTATTTAATTAATTGTATCTTTATGATGAATTCATTTTTATTTATTGTATAAGTAATTGATCCATAAGACCATACTTATCAATTATTTGATTTATTCTAAATGGGCCCTTTGAAATGGAATAGTTTTAAATCAACTAATGAACTACCATACAAGCCAATACCTAACAATAGTAGACCTTGGAGACATTTTGTCTCTTTTTAGAAGAGGTTAGGTGTATTTACACCCTACTTAAGTTGGTGTGATAAACAACCCATTAACATATTAGCCCTAGAAGGAGAAAAGATCTTGAATATTCCTAATATCTATAATTGGTTTTTATTTGAAACCAAGGTTTTATTGTTGACATTGGTAAAATATTTTCTACACTATGACATTTTAAGTTTTAAAGCTATAAAATATAGTTATTATCACTAGGTTAAATTCTATTGAGGGTTAATTTGAACTATTATACCTAAATGAGCATATAAAAACAAGAACTAACAAAGAGAAACCTAAGACTATAAATACTCATTCAACTAATAATTCTCCTAAGGTTATAGTTTCTTTTGTCAATCCTTTTTCTATCCATATGAATCTAAAAATGGTGTTTTTTTTGTCTTGGTGGAGGTAATTTCCATGTGAATATTCTATGGGTTATCCATGTTTTGCCAAAGAATCCTAAAATTGTTTGTCCAAAATATGTGTGAGGTGGGATTAGGATTATTTAAGATCATGTTCAATCTTTCAAATATGCTATCATAAGAAATTAGATCCAACATGAGGATGTGGTTTGTCACTTGCTCCCTCATTCCTTAGATGAGGCTACCTATGGTTGGTATTTTAGCTTGCCATATGGATATATCACTTATTATAATTATCTAGTAACTATGTTTGTTAATCACTTTAGGGTACCTATTGATCCTTCCATCTTGTATCATCACCATGATTCTTCTCTTAGATATACAAATTAACCAATGAGTATGTTTAACACCTATTTCCATAAGTTGTATAAGATATTGAAAGATCCTTATACCCAAATAAAGGTAGCTTCTATTCAAACTTACCTAAGAGCATTTGATTAAATAACATCCATGTTCCTTAAAATAACCCAAGATAATCTTAAATCTTTATCATTATCCTATAATGAAGCAATCAATATTGAACAATAAATGATGCCACAAGGATACTACATAGGTCCACTACCATCCTTAGGATAACCAAGAGCATATAATCAAATTATAATTATTAATAAATAAAATATGTATATCACACCAATGATGAAACAAATCCTAGGAGATTTATATCCAAATAAAAGCATGAATTACAATCTAATTTCCTTCAATTAAATGACTAGGAATTAAGTTGTCCCATTAAATCAAATTTTGCCTCAGTTAGGTAATCAACAACTTCTTCCTATGTATTATAATAACCCTATTGTTACACCTAACATGATTGGTTATTATATTCTAACTCATAATCAACAAGTGGTCCCATCATTTTTAAACAATCAAACACCTCCCAATATGGTTCATAATCTAACAACACATCTTGTAACTACATTTTTGAACTATATAACTCATATAACTAAAAAAAAACAGAAAAATAGTATAATAAATAATCATAACACTAATCTAAATCCTAAGTTAGGATAATTATATCAATTGGTTAGGAGATTAACCAATGATGTAGTTGAATTGAGAAGATAGGTGCCTCAAAATCAGATTATAAATAACCCTCCCTAAACTATAAATTTCAATTTCCAAAGGACTAATCACCAATGGAATACCAAAACTAATAGTGGGGGTGTACCTACTCACCTTGACAAGGTAAATCATACCAATAACAATGTTGTAAATTCTATAAATTTAGTTGATTTGGTCTTCCTAGTTGGTGTAGATTGCATAACACATCACATCATGCTTAAATTTATTGTGTTTATTTCATGTCCATTTGAAAAATCTTTCAGAAATAAATGGAAATTTTGGAAATATTCCATACACATGAAACTAACCAAGATCAAGTTGGAAAAATATAAGCACATCATTATTTTTAGATACTTATGAATTCCCAAGTGAAAGTGACAATGAACTAGAAGATAACTTAGATAAAGTTCAATATTTTAGTAAATTTCAAAGAATAAAAAAATTTCATGTTTAGGATTAAGTTATAAACACCTTTGAAAACTTTTACTCCTATAAATAACACACAACTTCTAGCTGATGAAAACTAAAATAACATTCCATTTCCTCTAAAAGGGCATAGTACATCTTCACAATAAAAAAATAATGTTACTTATTTAAAAAGTGATAAGACAATAGAACAAAGAAAACTTGGATACAAAATTGTATAAAATTTTAATAAAACTAAGTCTAACTTATCCATGTTTGAATTTATGTAAATGATTAATCAGAAAGAGTTATTGTCAAAAAGGTTTATCTCCTATAAAAGTAAAATAAAACATTAAAGTATCAAATGCACATGTTTTTGTTTACAAAGATAAAATTAAATCTCATTTTCTTTTGATAAATCATATTTTTGGTAAAATCATACATAATTTTTTGGTGGATCCAGGTGCTTCAAGAAATTTGATGCCATTTTTAGTTTTTCAAAAGCTAGGACTGGCACTTGCCAAGTCAAATAGTAAATTGGTGTGTATAGATAAATTAGAAGTTAAATTGGTTGGTTATTTGAAGCATATTTACATAAAATTAGCCTCAATTCCATGGGTACAAAAATTCATTGGCATTAAAGTGGTTGATATCCTTGATGCTTATGGTATCCTCTTGATTAAATATTATTCTATGACATTAAATAGATATATGGCCACTTATTTTTCCCATATGTGGTTCCCATGGCATGTTATACCAAATAATATTAAGCTCAAGTGAGAACAAAAAATTAAATATTTGATTACTAAATAAAATAATTCTAATGAGTTCTTGTATGAATAATCTGATCTTGGTGTTTGTATTATTTCAAATAAAATTGAAGAAGACTTATTCACTGGTGTTGTTTCAATTGTTAAGCAAGAGGCGACTTAATAAAATATGAATGATGTTGATATTTATGATATAATATTCTTTATGATGAATTAATTATTGAAAACCTGAATGTTAACATTCTTATTACATAATAAAAATTAGAAATTCTAAATGCCCACGTAACAGGGGAGATTTAGTCTATGCAAGTGAGATAGTATTATCACTTATTATTGTCCCTACTTATGGACATTCACATCATATTGAACATTAAGATAAGTAATGCATTATTATATTCCTTGTAACATTGAATATAAAAGAGACTCAAACAATGAGTATTTATAAATATGTCAATCTAAGTGAAGATGAAGACTTAACAAAGATCAAGGCTTAAAATATATCTATATTGAACAACACTACTCATACTTTAGATACTAAAGAAATAACTAAAATGGATTTTCTAAGTGAAGAATAATTTTTTTTCCTTTTTTATGTCAAGATTATAAGTAATGGCGTTGATATTATTGTAGCATTCATATCTCAAAGACAAAGACAAGCAATGGACAATTGGTTATGGATCTTGAAGTTTTATGGTTCTAAATCCAAGGTTGTGGTGCTGAAATTGAACTCATCAATCCAAGGGGGTAGTCTTATTTGGTTGAATTCATATTTTATTTTTCTTATACTAATAAAATTTATGAACATGAATCATTGATTTATGGACTTTAGTTTACTCTAAAACATAATGTCAAATACCTGAAATTATTAGGTGATTCAGAGCTTGTGGTTAAGAAAATTAGAAGTCACTATGCCTATAATGATAAACATTTGTCAATATACCATAGTAGAATATATAATTTAATATAATATTTTGATGCCTTTAACATACAAATGTACCCCATATAAGGGACTGCATATCTTATGCTTTAGTAAAAGCTGCAAGTACTTTAGATCTAACTGTTGATTCTCAATAGAGTTTATTTTCATTCCTTCCATTCTAGATAATATCACAAATTTTTAGGTGTTGAATGATTACCAACATATTGTTAACATCATCACTAATATGATGGGTTTTAATCTCAAATCATTGATGAAGTTAATAGAGAAAACATTGAGCTAGATGAAGAAGATGTCATGAACCTAAAAACAAATAATCTCCCAAAAGGTATGATGCATGAGCCATGTAATATTGGGGATATAAATTATTCAAATAAGGTAATTTTAGGCACAACTTATATTGAAATATATAATAATTAACTTAAACAAGTTTTTAAGGACTATAAAGACATCATAACTTAGAGTTTTGAAGACTTGAAGGTATTTTACACTTCAATTTTTACTTATACCATTCATTTTAAGACAATTATTAAGCATTGTCATCAAAGATAGAGGCTTATGAAACCTTTGTTATAAAATTTAGTCTTCAAGGAATTGCATAAGTTATTACAATCCATGTTTATCTTTCTTATTTGGCACTCTACATGGGTGGCTAACCTTCTTCCTATGAATAAAAAGAGTAGAGAGATATGCTTGTGTGTATATTTTAGGAATCTAAAAAAAGCTTAAAATTAATTTAATTACTCATTACCATCATTATATGAGGTGTTAAAAATGGGTAATGGTTCATAGATGATGTATTTTCTAGGTATATATTTTGGTTAAAATCAAGTCTTAGTGAACCATGAGGGTAGAATAAAAATAGGTTTCATTATAAAATGGGGAACATTTACATACAAGAGAATGCCATTCAGTCTAATCAATGATGGTTATACATTTCAACATGATATGGAAATTACATTCAAGTATCTAATTAGTAAGTTTATTGTGATCTATATGGATGATCTAAACCCCTTTTCAAAGAATCAAAGTAATCATGTGAAAGACTTGAGAATAATTTTACAAATATGTAGAGAGCATGATATCTCCTTTAACCTAAAGAAATATATATTTGGATTTATTTTATGAAAACTTTTATGCCATGTTATTCATAAAAGAGGCATATCCATAGATCTATATTAGGTAAAGATAATTCTAAAAACTCCCTTTCTTAGTAGTAAAAAGGATTTGAAGTAAATCTTTGTTAAGATTGATTTTGTACACAAATTCATTTTAGGTTTTGTTGAGATAGTTAGACCATTGAATAACATGTTGAATAAATATGCCAAGATTTAATGGAAAAGTGAATCACAAGATATAATTTATGAAATAAATAAATCCATTATGAAATCCCTAGTACTAATTAGTCTAGATTATACATAGCCCTTCTATATTTACTCTTTTACCTTAGAACATTAAAGTGTAGTTGTTCTAACATAAAGAAAAGAAGTTTAAAATGAGATAATAATGTATTTTATGAAATTACCACTAAGAAATACATAACTCAGGTATTCTACAATTGATAAGCAAGTATTTAATTTAATTAAAGCACTTAAAAATTTTAGATATTATAGTTTATGTAGTGAAATGTTTGCCATTGTACCTTATCCTATTATCAAAATAATGTCGATGTTAAATTATTTAGGTGAATTTAGGGTTAAGTGGATGAGTATTTTATATTATTTTGATTTATAAATCTAATTTATGAAGATAATAAGAGGTCAAGGACTGAGTAAAATAATGGTTGAAGTTGATTCACATATTATATGCCACTAATATAGAGTGTATTTCATCACCAATGATGATTGGTATCAAGACATAGTCTATTTACTATTGAATAATATTTTTCATAATTACTTGAATTCCTTTAGGAACATATCATCACCAGGTTTGGAATTCCATTTATTTTTGTATTTGATAATGGTCTTACATTCCTTACTTAAAAATTCATGGAATGGGCATATGCTAATAAGGTAATCCTTAAATTATCTTATAATTATTATCCATAAGGTATGTATGGTTGAATCTACAAATAAGAATTTGTTTAGTGTGATTAAGAAAATTTTGGATAATAATCCTAGAGATTGGCATAACATGTTTAAATTTTCACTTTGGGATGAGAACAATTATATTCAAGTCATATCTAGGCACTTCTCCATACCATTTGGTATATGGTGAAGAACTAGTATTCCCTATGCATTTGAAAATCCCTAACATACAATTCATGACATATAATCTTGAAAATGATGACAATATTAAATTTAGGCTCCCAAACCTAATACATCAATGAATGATCAAAATATGGTTCGCAAAGAGAACATAAATAAAATCCTTTAGGATTGTTGATCTTGTCTTGTTATGGGACAAAGCTTATGATAAAAATGGACAACATAATAAATTTGATTCATTTTGGTTGGGTCCATTTCAAATTTATGAGATTTTAGGTGATAATGATTTTAGACTAAATATTTTGACTAGTGACCATGTCCCACTACCTATTAATGTGAAATTCCTCAAGTATTATTTTTAACCATGATTTGGCCTCTTGTAGCCTTATACATAATTTTTTGATTTTGTTTTTATTTTTTATTTTATTTTTTTTTGTTGTTTTATGTGTTTGTTTTTGTTTCAAATAGTTGGTTGTTGGTATATCCTCAACATTTTTCTTAATTTTGGTATTATTTGGTCTCAAGTTAAGTGTTACATATAGATCATGAAATACAAAGAGATGTTGGTAAACAACATCAATAACATTTTGTTGTTTAAATATTCTACCTATTTTGTCATGTTAATCATGTTTATGGACTTAGTTTCAAATACTCAGACTATTGCATATTCTATATCTATTCATGTTTTGATGAGATAAGGTAAACTATTTGACTTTTGGATGATATTCTCTTTAAAAAGTACACAAAACACACTTAAATTTATTTTTGGATTTGTTTCAATGAAATTGTTGTAGCTAAGATCTAGAGTGAAAAAACTATAATTTTATCCCTCACTTTTCATGGTAGTCCCCAACCCATAATTGAGATGATAAAAATAAAAGCAAATAAAAAAAAGGAAAATAAATTATATTATTTAAAATACTCAATTAATGGGTGATTCACGTAAACTCTACTATGGCTATGAATACTTGGTTGGTGGTAGGTCAAGGTTTTGAGTGTGTTGGGCCCCTTTTTGTGCTACCTAGTAGATCACACCAACTTAGTATATCTCAACGTGAGGCAATCATTGGTGATGGTTTATATTTTTATACTTTTTTGCACTAGCTAGGAGGATTTATGTAGAACGTTTGCTAGTTAACAAGCAGTTTCTTAGCACCCAAGTTTGAAGGAGAATCTCATTGAGTGCTTACACATGGTAGTTGTAGAATGTGAGTGTCATAGTAGTGGAGCTAATGGAATAATGACCCCCAATGATAGCTTAGAACCTAGCATGCACCCATCTAACTTGGCAAAAATATGTTCACTTGCCTATAAAAATGAGTGTGAACCTAAATAAAATAGGATATTAATGCATCAAAGCTCTACAAAAATTGACAATGCCATTGATATATTTTTAATTAGCATAAATCCTAAGAAGAACATGCATTATAATACCCAAGCTCTCATGTGAGCCCCTAGGAATTTATTAATGTAGAAATGATATTATAATCTATCTTTATATAAACTATACTCTATTGGTGAAATATGACTTAATAGAAATGGTGTTGCATATTTACTTGATTGTTGATCCATTTCATATAGTTTACATCTAATGGATGCTTAAAACTTTATTTCTATATAAATAATGATATAATTTTTATTTTTGAAGGTATTTACATGTAAAGTTCTACTCTAGGTCACTAATGGCATCATTATGCCATATGGTGACTTCATCATACCTGTAAAATTCACTAAGTGTTGAAGCTAGCATGCACAAAAACCTTAGTAACCATACTTAGAGTGTTAACTTGAAGAATGAGCACTTGAGCACAAGCCATTCCTTTTATTATACTAATCACTTAAATGAATCTTAACTCACAATCCCTATGTCTTATGCCATTAATATCTATAACTAGCTAGACATGAACTTGTGCTAAAAGACTTATTCCTTGAAAATTTGTGTAACTAGTCCAATACAGACTTGTGCCACCCTGACTGGGACTAGTTCCCTTAAATAGGCTTGCACCTCTTGATCTTATTTAGATCAACATGAACCAATATAATACCTAAGCCTATTTCATAAATGACTAAGTCTTATTGAGACTAAGGTTGCACCATGTTTCAACCAGCCTAATTCGAGCCTTGATCCCTTCACTATTGCACTTCAGGTGAGTGCATAAGGATTTTACTTTATGTAAAATTGATGTTAGCATAGTATTATATTAAAATGTTGAGAACCATAGATTTATTATGATTTCACCTAGTTGTATCAAGTCTATAACTGACTTGGATTAATTGCTAAGTGCATGAATAATCACATGAGCTAAACAAGGAAACTTTTCTACAACATTTTGGTTCTATTATAAGGACATATGTTGAAATTTTTTGTTGCAATGGTGTAATATAATGCTGCTCTAACTATTACTTGAGAACATTAATCGCTAGCTTGAACAACTGGAAGATAATTTTGTGTAGAAGCATTTGACATGCCAAGGACATGAGCCAAGAGAATGGGTGCAAAGTAGCCTATATGATGCTCTATATGAGTTTATATTTTGCAAACTACTTGAGCATGTGTATCAATGGTTGGTTTCCTATACCACCTCTATAATCTGAAGCTATCACCATCACTTCAAGTGGACAAATGAGCACCTAAAGAGGCTTGAGAGCCTAGATGATGTTTGGATACACATTGTAGACAATTGGTGTAGTAATGTGTTATAAGCTACGTGTTGGAATTCATACTGTCAACCTTATCTTACCCTTAATAAGTAGAGTATGAATTCTTCTATAAACTAAGGGGCACATTTCTAAGAGGGCTCAATTCTAAATTAAATAAATTGTTGGTGGAATATGGTATTGAAATAGTAAGAATAGAAGACTAAAATCCTTGTGTGTATGAACAATTATAAAAGGTGAGAAGGGGAAGTATAAGTGAGGTGTAATGGAAAGGGATGACCAACCTATCACCTAAGATATCTAAAGGTATAACTATAATAAGTGAAGTCACAAGCTGATAGAGGATGTGAAACCTAAATGTGCTGAGAAGACCCATAGTGAGAGGGAAGGACATGGGGAAGGATCCCTTGAATTTTAATAGTGTGAGGAAAGAGAGGAAGAAGAAAGAGACCAAGATTAGTATTTGGGTGTATAATGCCTTGGGTTCTTACAAGATGTGGTGAATGAGGATGCAATAGAAGCACTTACCCCCTTTTAACCTAAAGCACAAGCTCATGTGCTAGATTCTCCACCAAAAGATAGAAGAATGATAACTGACCCTATTATAAACATTGAATTTGATAGACTTTAAAATTTGAAAAAATAATTTGTGATTGAGTAAGTGATACATTATGAGGAATTAAAAAAAATACTATGAATCAATAGAGTACCAACCTAATAATATAAAACATAAGTGCAAGAATTCTCATTTAGAGGATGCTAGCTATGTCGACTAGGAAATAACCCTTAGGAAGTGGCCTGCTGCCACAAGTGAGAAGTACTACATCATTGATCTTGATAGTACAACCTAAAACAATAGGGTCATTGCTCAACCTTATAACTAGAGGCATTAGGGGACCACCTCCAACATAGACTCCAAGGGGGAAATGCCTCAGACTCTAGCACCAACCCCTCAATATATTTATTATGAAATGGTGATGCACTTGGTCAAGTATCATGGTGTAGAGAATGCTATAGAGCATGTTCTCAAGTGTATACTCAAATGCCATGCTTAAGGTATCACCTAATCAAAGTGTAAGGTGACTTAGTTCGCAACCACCTTATTGGTCATGCCCATACTTGGTATTAAAAATTTGATCTAAACCAATATATGGTTGATTATGATATACTAAAAGAGGATTTCTTGAAATAATTTTATATTCCTAAGTTTAAGAAATATATCATCATGGTACTCAAATAAATTATCCAAGGGCTTTTCAAAAGCATGTGCCTATATGATGTACATTTTAATACCCTCTTTTCTAAGCTTCCATATGATATCCACCCCTCCCAACATGTGCAATGGTTTTTTGGGGGCCTACTAGTACCTTTTAGGAGAGTGACATCCATTAAAACCTTTAAAAACCCACATAAAGTTCTTGAATCTATGCTCTGTGATAAGGTAGTAGGTAGTTCCAACACCAAGATCAACCTAGTTATGGAGGCATAGAACACATCAATGGCCTCTAAAATATAAAATTTGATTGATATTTTTGGACATGACCCTTGTAATGGCTTATGATGTATTAACTATGAGATGGAGGGGAATAATAAGAATAATTGCCCACAAATAAAATCTACACCTTACTACTCATCTATAAAGTTTGTCATAGGCTACATGACTCTCAAAACTATCCCCTTTTGTATCATGCTATTCAAGTAAACATTAATATCTATTTTAAGATGTGTAATGCCTATATTGATTCAACATCATATTATCAATTCATTGATGAGATGCACTAAAATATGGAGAGAGACATGTGGTAAGCAATGACCATAACTGGTAGATAGGAAGGCCAAATAAATGAAGGTTATGGCTAGAAAAATATTGGCTATTGGAATTAGTGAGGTACACATACATGAAGTGGAAAATGTGTTGGAGGAATATTCCAACCATGATCATGTTATAAGTGTAGGTCGACTAAGCATTTATAGTGTGACTAGCCCATGCACCCATCATATGAGTATTATCAAGGATCACATGAAATTAAGGGTTACCTATAATTGTATAAAAATATGACTTAAGATTAGCCTAGTATAGATAAGGGTGATTCCATGGTTAGGAATGAGCCAAAGGAGGAAAAATGGACTCCCAAATCACAACAATCTCGTAAGGAGCCACCTAAGGTATAAGCCACAAATTAGAGTGGGTTCACCACATAACTGCCTATTGTACTGATAAAAGAACTATGCTTAAAATATGGTAAGTCAAGACATGTCAAGTGCATATCATGACTTGAACCAAAATTTTCACCCTACCCTAACCCTATATGATATAAAGTCATCTTGTAATAAGCCATGAGTGTAATACAATGTTTTCAAGGAGATCTCTAGTTGGCCAAAGATCTAGAAGCACAAGCTACCACCCCAAATAAGAATCAAGATAGTCAAGAAGATGAAGTATAGGAGTTGACCAAGATTTTATGCCTCTTATAAATTTAAGGGATGCTACCCCTTCTAAAAAACTTGCTTTTAGAGTATGCAGGGAAGAGACCAAAGGAAGATGCCACACCTTAGATGATTGAAGTTGTGTTGCATATGGAGTGGGTGTATGAAGTAAGTCATACTTATAACATAGAGTATGATTAAGAACTAATAATAAATTCCACCATTTATGGATGGTCTATTTTTAAGGTCCTTATAGACATGGGTGTTGAGGTTAACATTTTGAACAAAACCACCTAGGAGAAGATGGGATGGCCACCGTTAAATCCCTCCCCTCATATGTTGTTTGTGGCCAACAAAACCTAAGCACAACCTATCAAGATCTTGAAGGGAATATTTTAGATATTATTGGCATCAAATTTCATGCCAACTTCAAGGTAATCGATTTGGAAGAACATGATAACTATCCAGCACTCTTAGGGAGGCCATGGTGTTATGCCAATAATACATACATATAATTTAAAAAGAACTACATGACTTTTGAGAATGGTAGAGAGAGGGTGATCATCCCCTTATCAAATGATCAATGGAATCCATATGTGTAAAGTATTAATCTTAAAGATGAGATCAACCCCATTTATAACATCACAGCATGGGGCATCAAGAAGCTTAACCCAAGTGACCAAGGAGTATTCGAATAGGAGGATTTACAATCAGCTTTTGATATAACTAATGTAGCCTATGACTGATGGGTAAAAGAGGATTATGAATTTATAGACTAAAGGTGTTACCTAGTGTGGGCAATTGAGCTAAGGCCAGCTAGAATGGGACTGTTAAGATTGATCACAATTAGAAGAAATGAGTTACCCATACCAAAAGGGTAGGTAAAAGAGTGTTTTGATTGAATAAAGAGAAGCTTATAATTCTCCTAAAATATGGAGGGAGATAACCTATAGATAACTATGTCTATTACATTAAAGTGTGTATTCCTAAGGAAATGGATACAATGGGTGCACTATTGCATACCCTAAAAAACACTATTACTCATTAGTGGGTAATGCAAAATCTTAGCTTGCCAACATGGAAAGATATTAAGGTAGAAATATGCACTATGTTTGGAAAGATTAATGAATAATTAGACATACCTACGTACTCAAGCGATTCTAACCCAATCATGCATGTGAACTTGTGTCAAGAAACTTGAAATGTCTATGGTGAGAACACATCCAAAAGCCTATGGGTGCATGCCTTATACAAGACTTTAAAAACATGGTAATGAGCATGGTACATTTTAAATGAAATGCATCAAGAGATAGGATACTGAGTGGTACTCAAAGAGAGGTTTATGCACACCTTTTCCTTCTCTTTATGGATCTTAGAGATACTGAATCCACTATAAGTCATTCATAAGGTAGTTTTAGAGGACACTATCATCCTAGAAGAGTGCCATAGAGACATGTTAGGTAGAATGGACTAGCACTCTTGTTGCTCTTTGAAGATTAGACACTTAGTAGTGATTCCAACAAAGAGGATGATGAGACCTAGAAGGATCAAAATTGGAAGGCTCTAATAAGAAGATAAAAACTTGTGTGCTTTGAGGATGATAGTGACCTAGATGAAGAAGATACAACTCATCTTAAAATTGAAATAAGTAAGGGGACAAGGCAAGTTTAATACTCTCATCAGGAGAGGAATGGACCCTACCATGCACCACTCAAGACCACTAAAGTAGACATCATCACAAAAGGTGAGCTAAAGATTACAACTATAGGTGCATACTAGTTTGAGGTAGAGATGGTGCAAATTTTAGACCTCTTGAAGTAATTTTAGGAAATTTTCCCTTAAAAATACTAGGACATGAAGGGCATCCACCCTTCCCTTAGTAAAATTAGAATCAAGTTGGTAGATGACATAAGACCTATCAAGAAGTGCTAGTATAGAATGAAACCCAACCTATGCACCAAATTGAAAATAGATATTGATGGAATGTTAGTCATGGGCATCATCTACCTTATAAAAGAGTCTAAAAGTGTGAGACCAAAGGTCATAAGCATCAATAGGGATGGGTACATATGTATTTTCATTGAATATAGACTTTTGAACACTACCTACATCACTGACTCATTCCCAACCCGATCCACTAATGAGGTCCTAGATGGCATCAGAGGTTACAAAATTTATACTTTCACTAATGGCTTCTCAAGCTAACCATTAGGTGTAAATTGAGGAGGAGGATAAGCCCAAAATAATGTTTTCAATTGAATGGGGTTATGTTTCTTATAATGTGATGCCCTTTGGACTCAAGAATGCATTAGTCAAATTTTCCAAAGTGGTGATCACTACTTTCAAGGACTTCATCCATAGGTTCTTCTAAGTATATCTCAATGACTAGACTAGTATGGCCTTGTAAAGGACCGCTATGAAAATTTGCACTTCATGCTTGAGAGGTGTAGGTAGTTCTAGATATCTTTAAACCTAAATAAGTGTGTCTTTATAACCCCCTTTGGAATATTTCTCAATCACGTAATCTATAAGGATGGTTTGATTATTGACCTTGTGAAGATAACCATCATAATTTAGCTCTAGACTCCTTCAATGCAAAAAGAGGTTCACACCTTTCTAGGTCATTATGGCTACTACAAGAATTTTATATGGACCTATGCAAAGATTGAATCACCTCTACAAGAGATCTTGTGCAAATATGGCTATTTATATTAGGGCAGGGCACAAGAGGACACTTTTGAAAGATTTAAGTTGAAATTGGTTAATGCCCTAATTCTATAATTCCCAGACTAGACTACTCCTTTCCATGTCCATGTTAATGCTTTAGGCTCTGTAATTGGTACCATGTTGGTGAAATAAGTAAATGGCAAGATGGACCACCTCATCTCCTTCACAAGTAGGAAATTGACACAAGCAAAACATAAATACACCACCACTAAGTGTGAGGCACTGTCAATGGTCTATACCTTACAAAAATTTAGGAAATAGCAATTGGTGACCCTATTTATCTTTTTCATTTATCATGAGTTACTCAAGTACCTTATGAACAATCCTATTTTACATAAGTTCATATGAAAATGGATAGTTCTCTTCTAGTTCTAACTCTCTATTATTGTTAAACCTAGAAAGTAGAACTTGGGGCCAAACCATGTGTCCCACATAAATTTTGGTGATGTAGTGGTGTCAATTGAGGATGAAATGTTGGATGCACAACTATACAAATTCCAATGTATCCCTAAAAACTTGGAAGAGATTTCCACTTTCTTAACATCTAGGTTTGCACCCTAGACCATGTCAAATAAGGAGAAGAAACAACTTGTTCATGTCATGCCCTTCTAGCTCATTAAAATGGATTTATAAAAACTACATAGATATGAAGTCTTATGCTAGTGTGTTCTAGAATATGAAAGAGAATACATCTTACAATAAGTGAATGAGGGAATCATAGGAGGCCATTGTACTAAAGACATAATGACATGTAAGATATTGTAGTCAAGCTTGTGGTGATAAATCTTGTTCCAAGATGGAAAGTAGTGCACCAAGGCATGTGGCATATGCTAGTGCATTGGGAATCCCAACCATTGGAATAAGATACCTCTCATCCCCATTCTTTCCTAGGTGCCATTTAAGAAATGGGTCATTGATTTTGTTGGACCAATAAATCCCATAGCATGGTGCATAGGTGTAAGGTATATTTTGGTGGCCACTAGCTATTTCACTAAGTGGGTTGAGTCTATGTCAACAAAATATTTCACATTTTTAATAGTTGTGCACTTCATTTGGGAGAACATAATAAGTAGATATTAGTGCCCATTAAGTATGACTAGTGATAGGGGTACTCATTTCATCAATGACATGGTACAAATCCTCTTAAATAAATATATGGTGGCACACAAAAATATCACCCCATATCATCCATAACAAAATAACACAACTAAAGCATTCAACAAGATCCTAAGAATGTGCCTGATAAAGATATGCAATGTTGGTTGCAAGGATTGGGATGATCACATTTCAGTGGTATATGGGTATATTGCATGACATATAAGTACTTGGACAAGGCTACAGCATTTCAACTAGTGTTTGGCACTAAAGCTATTCTCCCCATGAAATTCTTGGTGCCATCTTTACGTATTGCATGGATTGGTCAATTTGATGATCAAGAATATTTAAGCACAAGGTTGGAAGACTTGGATCACTTGGATGAGAAGTGCACCCAAGCAAGATGGAGTCAACAAATCAAAAAAGTATGCCAAAAAATATAGAATGAGAAGCATATCAAGTGCAAGGAACTGACTAAAGTATCCTTGGTCTTTCTCTATGAATCTCGATACCTTAAGCACCTAGGCAAATGAAAATAAGGTGGATGGGCCCCTACATTATGCACCACATATTGGAGATAGGCACATGTAAGTTGTGTATATTATCTAATGAAATGATTCCAAGGTATTTTAATGGAAACCAATTGAATTCATATCAATAGTAGGGTGGTGCTTGTACCATAAAAAGACCAACTTCTTGGTCACTAGTTAGTATATTTTGTATTGACTAAAATATAGTTTGGCATAAGCCCCATTATTTTTTTTTTGGTTTTGTTCTTTATATAGTGTAAGAGGTAATAAGTAGTGCATAGAGGCTACAAATACTTATCTACTAGAACTTTTCACATAATATTAGATGGGTGAATTGAGCACTTACACTTTATAAGCACATGATGCCACAATACCTAAGTTATGGGCATGTGAATCTAACCCAACTCCAATTAATTTATCTAGCCTCTCACACATAATTCAAATCAGGTGAGTTAAGCACTTGCACTTTCTAAGTGCATGAGGCTAGACATCTAAGTGGTAGGCATGTGAAACTCGTAAGACTTAGCAAAAAAGTGCACAAAACCTCATGTGCAAGGTTCCAAATGAAGGGTGCTTCCTAGCCCATACATGAACTTGTTTGGCCTTTCACACATAATTCTAATCAGGTGAGTCGAGAACTTATGATTTATAATCACCTAAGGCTAGACATCTAAGAGGGCGACTTGTGAAACTTGTGAGATACAAGTAAAAGATGCATAAGTTAAACATTTTAGGGATCTTAAAGGCCCAAGTATGAACTACTCTAGTGCTTCTATGGATAATAAAAGTTAGGTGAGTCGATACCATGTCCTTTCTAAGAATTTAGGGTCAGATGCCTATGTTTTTAATCATGAGGGATTTTCCAGACTTTGAATATTTGAGAATAAAATGATAGAGTACATAATCACAAAGGTAACCTTGTACCAAATTTATAAAAAGGTGCATCAATTGATCATGTACTAGAGACCAAAGAAGAAGTAAAATATGATAAATATGGTTGGGTGTAAGAAATAAAGTAAAGTCACACAATTTAACCATACATAAGAGAACCAAAAGAGAATATAAAGCATTATAGGGATAACACAAGGGATTTATATGGGGTAGGATAGGCTAAGTCAAGACAAAGCACAAGAAATCAACCAAAATAGCTAATTGCACTTAAAATGGAAGTGCAACAAGAAGAGAAAGTAGAACTGAGGAGGTTAAATTATGTGCATGTGAGGCACTACACCCAAGTTACCACAAGAAGATAGGCCAAGGTAAGACAAAGCACAAGAAACTAATTAAAACAAATAAGCATACTTGAACTAGAAGCATAGCTAGAGAATAAAGTATAATCGATGAGGCTAAATCATGCACATGTGAGGTAATATGCCCAAGTTACCACAAAGAAGGTAAAGGTCATGCCAAGTGAACAAGCGTAGGAGATGATTCATCTAAGATAGTTGGCATCCACCTAGATTTGAGTAGGAAGTGACCATTTGAATTAAACATCTCTTTACTAAATTACCAATTATAGAGAAATCAATGAAGTAGTGGTGGAGGCACAAAGATATGTATTTAATGCATTGATGATAAAGTATTTTCTTAGATTTCATTAAATTTTGCATTTTCCAAGAAATATAGGTGTTGTCAAGCTATTAAGCACTTTCTTTGATCATTATAGATTAAGGAAAGGGTATAAATTGATAATCATTAGACTTGTTTAGATTACAAATTTTATACTAACTTAAGACTAAGTGCAAACCTAAGTAAAAAGTAGAGAGTTGAAGTGCAAAAACCTTATACTAGTGAGGATTTGAGTTCTTTCAAGAACTAAGAGTGAATGAATGCATACTAAAAAGGATTGAATACATAGTAATATTGATTTGGAGAAGTGTGGGGAGATGATTCAATAAAAACTAGATATTTGGAAGAGTTAATTGATGATCAAGCCACATTAAAGGCTAGTAAAGCTCGACAACTAAGGGAACAGTCATAGATCCCATGACTATAAAAGCACCATCACCATTTGAGGCTTTGGTAAACTACACATTCCACACTTAAACACCATCAAGTTTAGGATGGTGAAGAAATAGAAGGAATAAATCTCTAATCAGGTGAAACAAGACTTGAAATGGGCACATACAACACCCAAAGTGACCACTACAAAAATAGTGGCACAACAAGTGGAAGTAGTGACTATGGCATAGGTGGACACTAAGGTGATGACCAAAATGTCATACCAAGTAATGTAGTTCCCTCTGAAGGTAATGATAGGGGAGGATTGGTACTCCTTTGTGCATATCTAATAGTTAAAAGAATATAATCACTACACATCCAATCATTTTCAAGACCTCACATAACATTGGATGGTGGAAATAGGGTGGAAGATGGTATAAGGCGATGCCATATTTGATGTCTTGATCTGAGAAAAATTGATGTATTCTAACACAACTCAACTTTATAAATTTTTATGCTTTAATAAGCTAGAGGAACTAGTTCAATTCTTACTCTCATGCATCCATGAAGACTAAATTTACTTTGCATGGAGGTGCATGAATATTTTAGCATAATTGATAAAGAGAATAATTGGGCTTTTAGATACTGGTGAAGACATCCATCAAATTATGGATGGTGATGAACAGGTGGATCATGTAACCCATATGGGGGTTTCACATTACAAATTAAGAAGTGTAAGGACCCTAAAATGATTGTGAAAACATGCCTCGTAAGCTCTAAGCTATGCCTAGGTGGTTGATGGACCGATGTGGCTAAGGAATACCTTTGCATCACCTATCACATGGCATAAGGTGTATAGTTCAATATTACCAAATTCATCACTGATGAATTTTTGAATAATGAATAAGAGTGTTATAGGGTAAAAGGTACATTAAGGGAGGGATCCATTCACCATTGTCATATAAGATATTAGAATTATAGATGGGGATGAGGACAACCTCTAGGTATATCCAGTGTGAAATGACTCCCTATTGAAAAAATACAAATACATCATGCGCTGAATCTCTTTTATCACCAAATATAAGACTCACATCATGGGGTGGTGTAAGAGGTACATATAGGACTTTGGGTTAGAGTGGCATATCCCTCAGGGGCTCCCTCAGAGTATGCTTGGAATGGAAACCTTTTCTATAATGTATTACTATTATGTAGTGTGTTTATTTTTAGTTGATGGCAACATGTCAAGGTGAGTAAATCTCACCTATTCCTTCTTAAAAATATACTTAAAGGATGCATTGCACCAAATCCCCAATGCATAATAGTTAGACATTCCAGTAAAGGAATTTAATATGGAGAGGTACAAGATGAGGTGTTAATTCAATTGTATAAATGGGAAGGCCACTGAAGATGAAGAGGATGAATAAAATCACATAGATATCCACCCCCTTAGGAGGAAACCATACTTATCTACATCCATAGATTATATTTTGAGATAAAGCCACAAAAAAAGGGCTTCAACATTGAGTAGAGTGAAGACCTCCTAATATATGTTGGTGACAAAGGAACTCTGGTGCTAACAAAGAAGAAGAAGTCTCCCAATAAGAATAATGGGGAGACTTTGGAATAAATAAAGGAGTGAATAAGTCTCAAGATCACCTTATAATAGGAAGCCTCACCTTTGACCCCCATAAAGAAGCACATGATATTCATGCCAAAGGCTTCCCCTAGTGTTAAGGAGGAGAAGGGGAAGGTTCTTGTTGTGGCATCGATAGTAACCCTATCAGATAGAGAAGAAGTGATGGAGGAAGAAACATTTAGGAAGGGAATATACATTATGCTTGAAGATGGTGACTCCTCTTATAGTAAAAGGAACCCCTCCTCACCACCTCAAATTGAATTAAAGAATAGGATGAAAAGGTGGAAGAAACTTGGCCTTAGTGATGCCATTATCTAAAAGGCACTAGAGGTGGAGGAAAGAAGATAAGAACTGATGAAGGCTAGGACATTAAAATAATCCATTGAGATGGTTGAGGCCAAAGAGTATAGGAGAGAAGGGCATAAACACAAGTCATGGGAGATGAAAGGGAGGAAATAAAAATTGAGGAAGGAAGGAGGAACAGGTGAAGAGCCCAATAAGGCAGAAGCACTTGGAGAAGCAATACCCTCAGGCACACTAACTAAAGAATATTTTAAGTGCAAATCAGAGGGCATGGTCCTAAAACAAGATCACATTAATCTGGCACTAGAGTTTCACCATAAATAGAAGGCTGTGAGGACTAAGGGTATGACCTAAGATAAAATTAATCAAGTGGAGGTTGAGGAGATAAATGCATAAGAGGAGAAATACAAAGCACAAGACAAGAGAAGGAAAAATGAGAAGAAAAAGGCCAAAGAAGAAAAGGCCAAAAGGAATGAATCAAAAGAGAATATGGCCTAGGTGGAAAAGGCCAAGATGAAAAAAGAGAGAGAGGAAAAGGTTATTGCTAGCATAAAACCTAGAAAGGATAAAAAAAATGAAGAGTCTACCACCCTCTCCATCTTGGTAGAGAAATTTATATATTAGTCACACCCTAGTTCTAAAGGGGCACTTAAAGACAAATAAGGTGATGTTGATGCCTCAAAATAATGAATGGAAAAATTAGTAGAGACCCTGTTGAGGCAAGAGGAAAGTAAGGCTATCATTGAGGAGGTTCATGACAAAGAGACACAATAAGAAGAAAAAATAGGCAAGATAGAAATTTCCAAGGAAAAACCTATCCAAAAAGAAGATGGTGAAACTAGCATCAAGAAAAGAGAAGAGATAGACCAAGGGGAGAGGTCCAATCAAGAACCCATAATAGAGCAAGAATCAGAAGGTACTTGAGGAAACACCAATGCCAATAGAGAATAGATGGAGCTAGTTGAGGAAGAGGAGTATAATTTAATCTATAGGGAAAAATCATAGAGGGAGTTTAGTAAAGATGAAGAGTTCTACATGTTGGATTACATTCACCCCAAAACTACCATAACCCTAATGTGTCATCAAGTTTTTTGGGCTCTTAATTGCTACTATATGAACCTAAGTTTGAGGTATAAAATATATCAATATTAAGTGCAAAGAAACCAAAAGAGGGGCATGACTACCAACTTATAAACCAAAGGGATATGAACCTCATAAGGTAATCTAACACCTTCCTTAATATGGCCTTGGAGGTAGTACATAAAAACATCATCAATGATGTTTGCACTAACAAGTGAAAATAAATAACACACAAGGTAAAGGAAGAAATAAAGGCAATGAAGCTCAAACTCTAGAAACTCATTGAGCACATCGAAGAAGTGTAACCATCCCTTTTGGATGGTGTTGATAGTTTAGGAATGAAAGAGGTTGATAAGGTTTACATGCTGGTAGAAAAAATGCTCCCTCAAATGAAACTGGTGCTAGAGGAATAAGAAGACCCCTATGAAGCCATCAAAATAGAGATGAACAATAGGATCAATATGGTAGAGGACCTCTTCACCAGAATAGAAGAAGGTGTAGAAAAATCAAATGCCATGTTTTACAAATTTTCCACTCAAACTACAATCATCGATGCATGCTTTCAAAAGGCAAAAGAGGAAAAAGATAATTTGATGAAGCATGATTTCACTATGGACAGGACTGAGCATGTGCAATTTATGGTGTAGGTCAATACCTTAAGTGCCTAGCTAAAAACATAGGAATAAGACATGGAAGCACTCTTACATGCCTTTCAAATAAAGGCAAGTGTGTAAGGGGACATTTTAGATGACAAGGTGAGAAGAGATAAGGAAGGGATAGAAGCCTTCATAAAAGAAATGGATAGCACAGAAGTGTCTACACTCAAGGATGTATTGACAAAAGTAGATAGCATTGTTAAAGAAATCAAGATTGCCATTTAGGGCTTCAAAAAATTCAAGGCATAACTATATCAGAGTATGCCCAAATTTTACGTAGCAAAGGCACTAAAAGACTAGTCTGAGGGTAAACTAGCAATTTTGTATAGGGTAATGTTGAGCCCCTTTTTGTGCTACCTAGTGGACCATGCCAACTCATTATATCTCATCATAAGTAAATAATTAGTGATGGTTCCTCTTTTTTTACTTTTGGGTCTAGTTGGGAGGATCCCCATAGGTCTTATGCTAGTAGGAAAGAAATTGTTTAGCACTCAGGTTTGAAGGCGAATCTCGTTGAGTGATTTCACATGGTGGTTGTAGAGCATAGGTGTGAGAGTATTGGATTCAATGGCATAATAACCCCTAGAGACATCTCAACACCTAATGTACACCCATTTGACTTGGTAAAATGATGCTCCCTTACCTATGAAAACAAGTGTGAACCTAAAGAAAATAATGGGATACTAATGCAACAAAGCTCTAAAAAAATTGATAATATCATTGATATAGTTTGAGTTAACATGAATACTAAGAATAAAATTTATTATAATGTCCAAGCTTTCCTATGAGCCATTAGGGATGTAGTAGTGTAGAAATGATATTATACTCTATCTTTATATAAACCATACTTTGTTGATGAACTATGACTTAATATAAATGGCATTCCATATTTACTTGGTTGTTGATCCATTTCATATAGTTTAGCTCTTTTTTATTGTTGTGAGTTGATTTCTATATGAATAATGATATAATTTTCATTTTTTAAGGTATTGTGATGTAAATGTCTACTCCAAGTTACTAATGGCATTGTTATGCCATATAGTGACTTTGACATACTTATAAAATTGAGTAAGTTTTGAAGCTAGCATGCATTGAAATCCTAGTAATCATGCCTAGAGTGCTAACTTATAGAATGAGCACCTGAGCATAAGTCATTCCTTTGATTCAACGAAGTACCTAATTGGCTCTTAACTCATTATCCCTATTGTTTTTTCCATTAATAGCTATAACTATCTAGACATGAACTTACACCAAAATAATTATACCCTTGAAATTTGTGTAACTAGTCCAATACAAACTTATGCCACCATGATGGAGACTAGTTCCCTTAAATAAGCTTGCACCTCTTAATCTTATTTAGAGTGGCACACATTGATAGACTATCTAAGCCAATTTTTCAAATGACTAAGTCCCATTGAGACTAAGGTTGTACCATGTTTCAAATATCCCAATTTGGGCCCCAGTCCCTTCACTGCTACACTTCGAGTGAGTACACAAGGCTTGCACCTTATGTGAAATTGATGTTGGTGTAGTAGTTCATTAAAATTTTCTATGCTATAGACTTACTATGATTTTGCCTAGTTATATCAAGTACAAAAATAACTTGTATTGATTTCAAAGTGCATGACTAAGCACATGAGCTAAATAAAAAAACATTTCTACAATAGAGTGGGATCAAACATAACTTCATCAGGGCTATAAATGCCTATCTAGAAGTAGAATAATTTATGAGTATCATTCCTAAGGTAAAATTCACTATATTTATGGTCTCAACTCTAATAATTAGTCCATGTAAATTCCATAAAAATAATTAAAACATTTTCACACATTAGTCAATGTGAATATTTGATTTTGTTCAACAATCATTTATTTTTTGTTCTTTTATGATTATACTAGGTTTTATGCATTGTTTAAGCAAGATATTCTAGGTTCATAAACATGTTTTTGTGTTTCAAAATACCTTGGATTATTTTTATATAGAGTTACCCTTTTTTATTAATTTTACAACATGCCCTAATTTCATCTTGAAAAATCAAGGAACCTCTTATTTTTATTTGGAGATGATTTTTTATTAATTGATCTAGTTTTCTCATTGGGTATGTTTTAGTTATTGATTTGATTTTAAAATGGGTCCTTGTCAATTTTTAAATTTGATATGGTATTATATTTATTCTTAAAACTAAGTCTAAATTTAAAATGTCTTTTGTATGCACTTGGTCTAAATAATTTACAATTGAAGATTTAGTGATTCAATTATTTGAGTTTGCATAAATAATAAGTCTTAATTCATTTTAACCAATGTTTTGAAATGTATTTAAATATTAATTTTGTGACCCATTTTAACTTATATTTGGGAAAATTACCTAATTGTTTCAAGGTTTTCATGGTCTCTTTTCTAGTAATCTGGTTCATATTTTCCCCTCTATCAAATTATAATGACAATATTATTATGGTTTCAATTTGAGTCTTACTCATTTTTTAAAAATAATGGGTTGGTTATAAATTTAGGTTAAGACAAAGGACTATTTTTCATGTATGAGTTTGTTTCCTTTAGTCTTTTATTTTTTTTTCCTTGGTGTCTTTTGGTTAAGGTTTGAATTTGAACTCAAATGGCTTTGTTATTTTCCTAACTAATGATCACCTAGTTTATTCGTGTTTCCTCAAGTAAGTGAGGAATAACCACTTGTCATTCACTCACCTTACTAGGCCCTTCTTAGCCGTAGTCATTTTTTTGGATCTTTTAGGTAAGTGGGATCATGTCATGTGGCCTAATCCCATGTCTTTTCTTATTTGGGCCCATTCAAATTTATTTTATTAACCATCAGGATCTTGAGCAAATAATATTTACACAAGTGTCATGATCCTAGTTACTCATTCCTTTTTGGATTTTATATTCATGATCCTACTTTGAAGACCTCTCAGATATTTGAGATCACATCATGTAGTGTGATCCCATTTCTCCATGCCCCTAGGGTAATAATCCATATGCTTATTTGGGCCCTTTAAGTGGTCTATATCCTTGTGAGTTTCTCATTAAGCCCTAGTTAATGTGATCTAAACACCTGTCAAGGTCCCACTTCACCAAGCTATTATAGGGAATCAATCTAGATATACATATAATTAGGCTTTGAGTGAATGAATGGATACCATGTGGAATTGATTGCCAAATAAGGAGATCACTATTATCAACACCAAACTTTTACCTGCTTAAAATTGACAATCATCTATCCTATTAAGACCATCATAGAACTGACATGTTTTTCCCTTTAAACATAATTATTTAATCTACTAAATTTGTTTGATTCTAACTTTAATTCATCACTTAAATAGATCAAAAATCTAAAATTGACTAAGGTGTATCTATTTTATATCTAAAAAGACTTAATTATTTATCTAATATACTAGATTTGCTATGTTCTTGGCAAAAATCCCTTTCTAGATGGTTATTTTCATGAGATTTTAATTTAATTTTATGCCTAAGTTGATTTTCTTAGAATTAAAGGTTTAACAACTAGTCTATTCATTTAAAATATAATAATTTTAAGATTCAATTAGGAACCACCACTTGTCAACATCTCAGAGCTCCACTTCTCTAAAAGACTTTAGACATAGATATAGGCCTTTAAACCCTCTAAATCCATATATTTTTCCAAGTGGCATAATCCTACTTATCTAGGCCTTTGGGATGGTCAAAAAAAGCAAGAAGGTATTAAAAATCTAGGTTAAATGAGATGATGCTAGTGGCATCATCCTACTTATTCATGTCCTTGGACCAAGAAGGAATAGTATGATGGGGATGAGGTCATGCAAGTCTCCAAGATGATTCCATATGGCATGATCTCAATAATTTAAGACAATAAAAGCATTAAACAAATATTTAGGACCTAAAAAGCTCTGGGTGAGTGATATCTTGCCACTTGGAAATATCTCACTACACCAAAAATTTAAATAAGATTCAATACCCTCAATGAGATATGAATTAATAAGAAATGAACACGTTGTAGAATCCCTAAATATCAAGGACATGTTTTATTTTTTCAAGGAACAAAACGTAGACTCGTAGGGTCACCTTCTCATGGATAATATGTAGAGCTCCATAAACATATTCAAAAGCTAAAAATGATGCTCTTTTTGCTCATTTTTCCTATCAAAATTAGGGAATTAGATTATGAGTCCAATCAAATTTTGTGCACTCATTAAATATCTCATTGTCAAGTGAAAAAATTGTCATAAAGATATTTTCAAAGCAATAAAGATAGTGGATTGATTCGAATAAATCATGGATAATCAAGATCAGAAAGGTGATGATCATAACAAGACAAAATTTCCTTAACCATGCATGATCACCACAGTGAAGTGTTTGATTAAAGAGAAGTATTCACAATGGAAAAAAAAATTGCCCAAACATTTAGTACATTTGTAATTGATGAAAAGAAATAAAATAAATTTGGACTTATGTGGCCTGAAATGATGTATTAGTCCAATATTGTCATGTTACCAATATTTAAGTGAAAATTATATACTCAAAAGAGATGTTACTTTGAATATAAACACACATTGAATTTGTGCCTTAGTTAGGACCTTTTATTTGATGTTTGTAACCACTGATTGGTGGGTAAGATTATTGAAAGTTTATATAAATTTAGAAATAAGATATAATTAGGGGTTAATTGATTATAGTTAGAGAAGAATAGTAGAGAACCAAATGTTTTTGTCTTGTAATTTCCTATTTTCCTAGTTAATTGTTCTTATGAACAATGTTATTGTGAATAATTTTTTGTAATTCTCTGACTTTGGTAGATCCAAAAAATATTTTTCAAAAATATCCAAGAAATTGAAAGGCATTGAATATTATTATAAAATATCTATACATATATATGTGATTTGTCCATATTTATTCATATATGAATACCTCAAACTCTTACATCATTTGTGTTCATGGTTGTATTCATATTTGCCAGGCAACAGATTTCATCTAATTTAAATGAATTATAATTATTTTAGATACAAAATAGGCTTACATAGTTCCATTTACCCTCATCTTTTGCCTTTTTTATACATATATTATAATAGGTAGAATATATCTAAAGTTATAATCCATGTTTACAAGATTTTTCTTGTTAAAAATATCATAATTGTTGTTAATGCATTGTTGAATCCATATATGTAATGAACAATTATTAAATTAGATATATCTTCATGATAAATTCATTTTTTATGATTATTTAAGTAAATGACACATAAGATCATAATTATAAATTATTTGATTTTATTTTAAATGGTCCCATTAAAATTTAATAATTTTACATCAAATACTAAACTACCCTACAAGATAAGACCTAGTAGTAGTAGACATTAGGGATATTTTGTCTCCTTTCAAGAGAGATTAGGTGGATTTACACCCCACCTAATTTGGTGTGATAAAAAAACCAATCAATAATAATTACAAGTGAGTATGATACATTTCATTATTCTTATATTCTTACATTAGGATTGGATGGCATGATAAATAACATGGACTATGAATGTTTCGAACTTTGTGACCTTCTAGAGTTTGAAACAACTCTAATTGAATATATTAAAACTTAAAACATTAAAAACTATTTATTAAAATATCTAGGGATGAATCTTGAAAATAAATTCAAACAAATAATTCATTTTATTGATCTAAATTCTCATTATCCTAAAAATATTCATCTCTTTTCCAATCAAACTAATAACCTTTTGTTCATTCTACAAGAGCAAGAAATGGCTAAAACTACACCTAGTAAGGTTTTAAATACCTTTATAAAAGGTTATATGATGTGTTTATCATGTTGTATTTTTGACTTTAAATATTTTATTTTAACACATGATGAATATATTCTTGTCTCAAGTAATACATTACATTATAACAATAATAAAAGAAAACACCTATCATTTACTTTTTTGTCTCTCTCATGGATTATGCCTTATTTAATTTTTTATCTTTCAACATCAAATTATCCTTCATCTTGTGTCATAGTGTAAAATAGTTTATGTTGGTTATTCATCTTGCTTTTATCTTGCCTTTGTATATATTTTATAAATTTTAGTTTCTTTTTCTTCTCAGTTTTTTTTTCATTTTTCTTATTTTTGGGTTTTTATTTTAATTCAATAATATTAATTACAAACATGAACTATTTTTCACACATGATAAGTTGAATAATCCTACATATTATTTTAATTTATTATCTTTCTCAAATGATTATACTTCTTAGTTCATTTGAACTAATCACTTAATAATGTAATCAAATGATAAATTTAGTTGTTTGAAGCATCACTAGCTTTCAGGATACAATTTATAGGCTATTGTAATAATACTCATCTATCCTAAATTAACTTGTTAATTATTTCCAATTATCCATGCAATTTTATCCAAACAACCCATACATATATGTGAAAATCATTAAATGGGTTGGCACTTAGCTATTTAGGAGATAGTTTACCTAGATTGTACTCCTCATATTTCAATTTCATAATTTCTTATTAAATCCCAGCCTCAAATATAAAATTGGCCCATAAGGTCACTGATTTTATCAGAAAAAATTGAAACCTATCAAAAACTTTAATATTTTTAAAATATTTCTTGTGTTGTGATAGTTTTACCATGTGTTAGGGGCCATTTTTGCTAAGAGAAAATTAATTGTCATTTATGGTTTGTAGTCGGATGATCATCGTATATGATTATGTCTTAATGATTTTAAGTTGAGACATGCATTTAATCATTAATAAAATTAAGAAAAATTGTAGATATAATGATCATTTTTATATTAAATTTTCATGATATCATTTTTCTAAGTGTTCAACATCATAACAGATGATTATATACTATAGACAGAATCATGATCTAAATCCCATAAGTCACAAGTATAAGCTTTTAGTGATATGCCAAAAGGATTTTTAATTGGTAATATTATTTTAGTTCTAAAATGGCATAGATCAATAATTGTAAATTCAATTTTGAATTCATTGATATTGTTATCTAATCATTTTTTGGTGTTATTTGTTTACAATCTTTGTCATGGTCTATCTTTGTTGTTAAAGTATTCCCGTATATAATATTATGACTCTTCAAAGACCTATACATTTATTTTTATTAAAATATAATTACCATTTTTAATACATTGATTATGGTTTATATTGGTTGAGTAACTTTATAGGCTATAACATTATCACATTGTGCCTCACCGTTGAGTAAATGTGTCTAGACTAAAGGTTTGCATTGATAATGCTTTGTAGCATAATGTTTGATCGAAAGCTTGGAATGTATTGTATCACATAATTCTTGGTTATATGGAACACTAACATGTTTTTTAGATCACCTTTGGCTAAGTTTTTATCACTTATGTATTGGTAATAGTGTGATAAAATAATTTGAAGCATAAAACATAAGTTTGGCCTTAATACATTTCAATGTACTTCAAATTTAATTCAAAGGCTTATTAGATTTAGTGCTTTGGTTGATGGACTTTGGTATGTTTAAAATTAATTTGATTTTACTCCAATTAAGTTATAAATTGGACACTTTATTGAATATTAAATAAATTTAATAGATGAGAGTGTTGTTTGGCCACCAATTTTGGCACACATGGTGAATGGAGATGAATTAAATTATGCACACTTGTATTTAATGCATAGTTGGTATATGGTTTGAATTAAATTAGTTAAATTGATCCTATTTTGAAATTTTAGATTTCAATATCCTTGTAGTATCATAACCTTATAGCTTTTAGTTTGGTATTATTTAGAACAAGCCATGAATAAAGAACAACCAAGATGACTCTAGACTGTAGGGTTTTAGTTTGTGAAGCTTGCCTATGTTTGGAAAATTTGTTAAAAATATGTTTTGGATTTTGTGATGAAATCTTGAGATCAAAATAGTTTATTTCAAATATGCATGATAAAAGTTGTTTTATTATAGAGCTATTGTTGAAGTAATATTGTAATTAACTTACAAAGGTAAGAAGTTTTTTATAATACATGCATGCAAATGGTTATTTTATATTTTTCCTTCTTGAAACTCAAAGATTTATGGGTATTCATATGCATATCATAAGAATTCAAATATATATTTTTTGTTTGGTCTTGAAACCCTTAAATTTGTTGTTGAGATAAAAAAAAGTGTATTAGTTTGAAGTATATCATTTTAGAAAAATTTATTTGATAAATTTTTGGCTTGTAGTAATTTTTTGAAATCCTAATAGACATATATAGTTTTGTTTATATCACAATGAATGTAAAGAGAGTACGAGTAATATATTTTATTTTATAGTGCATGCAAATGATTTTGAGGCTGGTATTTGAGTTACTTTAGAAATTGTGTCTTGTTTAAATTTATAGGAAAGGCTTGCATTCTAAAAACATCATTTGTTTTGGAAATTTTCCATTTTATGTACCTAAATAAAATTTTATTGTGTTAAAATTGATGGCTAAACAACCATAACTATAGACTAGAAGTTGTGCAGTATGACATTCATATGGAATTTAATTTTAGCCTATCTAAAGATATGATAAAATGTTCATTTGAAGTAAAATGAATATTTTTTATTAGTCTATAGATAGTAAAACTGAATATATATAGCATCTTAGTCTTGTACATTTGACAAATATCAATCAAGGATATACCCTTTAGTTATATACCCCCTTTTGTTGAAAGGCTTGTATTCACCATCTCATTAATCCTAAATGCTTATCTCTTAGTTTTATCCATATCATTTTGATGACCCAAGTTTCATGTACTGCACAAAAAGATCAAAACTTGGTGAACATCATTTATTATCAATTTCATATATGTACCTATCTTATATGCCTTTAGACACTACCGATCATATAAAGACATTATTCCTAATGATAGTGTGCATATTCTTATCTAGTGTCTAGTATATAAAATTTATCCAAATTTAAAAAATAATCAAAACCTATGGGTTATCCTATTTGTCTTATTGAACCCTACCATGAGATATTTTTAAAAGGTGTGATATAAATACAAGTCTAAGCCTTCTCATTACTCATAATAAAATACCAAAATAACACATATTAATTCTAAATAAATCAATTGCACAAGCATGATATTATAACCTATTCATCCTTATTTTCATATCAAGCATAGGAGCAATCATATTACAAGTTTGAAGCATTCAAAGAGTATCCCAAGAGATATATTAATAAAATTACAAGCTAGATCATATTTTACATCTTTATATATTATATTTCACCCTTTTACACACATTTTCCCACACATAGGGGATAATTACATAAGTATGAGGCCCTACTTGGAGTATTGGCTATGTAGGTAACACCTATTGATAGAGGGATCTTTAAGGTAGCTTGACACCATGATCCCACTAACACATTTTTTATAAAACTCATTCTAAGGGTGAAGAGGAGAGTTTTTGTTAATCAGAGAACAGTGACTAAATATATCCTAGATCTGAATCCATCAACGTAAAGGTGATAGAAAACCTATAATAACAAAGTTGTCTACATATTTATCTAGCCACTACTCCACACTGGACACTTGTGTCATAATTAGATAGTAGCATCAATGGTAGTGACTAAATATAATGATAGTTTTCATATCCATACAATTATAATTTCTAAAATATAATGATTGATCTATAACACTAAACCCACATACTTTACACCTATTCTAGTTTGTCTTCCTATGCATAGTAAACTTGCTAATTACTATTATTTCATATTTATTTCAATATCTTTCAATAGTTGTACTTTACTATTTTTATAAATCTTATTTATATAAATTTAGAATGTTTATCTAAGTTTTTTATTAGCTGGCTTGATATATATTAGTTTTTCACTCTTGTATTAGAACTATTTATATATTCTTAACCTTAGATACCCCACATCTAAATTTAGGGTTAAACATTTGGTGAACTTAACCTCTCTGTATTTTTATACAAACCCTAGCTTTCCTTAGGGTATGTAAACTCTTGTGTTTTCTCCTTGCTATTTTTTTTAGATTTATTTTATTATTTATATGCAACCTAGGAATACACCTAGATTAGGTGATGTTTCTAGTGAACACTTGGAGCTTCCTCTTTTGCAACCTAAGATGGCTCAAAATAATGAAGTATCAAATCATATGCCTGTTGAAAGTGCCAATAATGAAATTTAACAAAATATTGAAGAGGTTATCATATAAAATCATTATGATCATGAAAATTAATGTAATAAATTAACATAATCAAATAGATACATATAAAATACAATTTATTGTTATGTTTTGAGAGTGTATCTGTCAAAAACCTAAAGATATCAACGAGTCATTAGAACCATATTGGATACTAAAAAATAAAAAATGAAAAATGAAAAACTAGGTGAATATATTGATCATGCTATTAGAGTTATGGGACATCTCCATATTCCTATGACCCTCCCCTTGAGCACATTATTGATTCCTAAATCTAATGGGCACATGAGTTATGTATTTACACCATCATTCCCTGAACCAAATATTACTATTTTTATTCCATGAGACTATTATAAATTCAACCTAATTAACAAATTCAATGCCTATATCATCTCAAACCATGGGTAAACCTCCTTTGGTTTCTTATCAAACTTTAAACCTTAGTGATCAAAATGTGTAAGATCTTGTATAAACTATTAAAAAATAAAGATAAGGTTACTAATATTATGTAATTTTATGAATTTTCATTATGATATTGATTCAAAATGGGTGTTAAATAATCCTACTTCACCTAAAATATCTTTGTACCCTTTTTCAACGAGTTTTCTTGCACCTAAGTTCACTTTTTATAATGGCAAGGTTAATCTTGAACAACAACTCTGATCTTTCTATGTGGCATGCATTGATTATTCCTCCAATGATAAATTTTTGACCAAATTGATTTTAAGGATCTTAAAATACTATATTTTATGATAGTTCTATGATTTTCCACTCCAATCAGTGAAACCATTTAAAACCTCTAGTCGATCAATTCCTAACACACTTTTATATTAGCATCAATGAAAAAGATGGTATATGCTCAAATTGAAAATATAAAATAAGGAACCAATGAACCTATTAATTAATATGTTTTTAGATATAAAATAATGTTGTAAAAATGACAAATCCAATGGCATACAAAGAACTTCAAGACATTTTCAAGAAAAGTTTGCTTGCTCAATTACATGAGTCCATTGTTTTCAATAAGTTCAAATATTTTGATGAATTTTACCATTTTTTTAGACTATGAAATGAAACTTATTTCCTTTAATAAGATAAATTATGTTTTAAACACAATGAATACATCTAATACCAATTTTAATATCAAACCAAACTTCAAGATGAACTATACATAACCTAGAAACAATAATAACAATTAACAAAATGTCACAAAAACCCATTTAAATCATCTTATCCAATGAATCTAAGAGAAAATTTACATGAATACCTAAGTATCCATATTATTTACTTCAAAAGGTTTTGGAGTGTCTTCTCATACCTCTTCCTCCCCCATAGAGATTAATATGAGTCAATCTCTACATAAAGGATATGATATTAATACATATTGTGACTATTACCAAGGCCCTAGGCATTCTAAGAACACATTTTATACCTTGAATCATAAAATTCAATACATTATTTATGACCAAAATATTTCATTTGATGATCCTTAAAAGGATTCAAGTTCATAACCTAGTGATCACCATAATCATTAAATATTTAACAATCATTTACAAGATCATTCTAAGAAAGATCCATAACTGCAAATGGAATACAATACAGATCTTCCTCTATCACCTTATGGGATTACATTACATGTGATTATTGGTAATTATATAGGCACATTAATTCATATGGTTCAAAGACCATCTATTAAATTTGATGACAGTGAAATAGTGGATGATGACTCAGATCTTCATTCATCATTTATTTGAGCATAACTTGACCATAACCCTATACATAGTGTCATGATTGATAATAGTTATATTGATAATATATGTACCATGAAACTAATTATACATTTGGGATATACACATGATGATTTACAGCCTTCAACCAAAAATGGTTAAAGCATTTGATGGCACATCACAACACATTATTGGAGAGATTGATTTATTTTTATAAGTTGTCCCATCACATGTGGTTATCAATTTATTAGCTATACCATATACATGAGAATTTTATATTTTTTATAACTTTGGATAAATAAAAATTTTAGAGTACCTTCTATAGTGCATGGGTGTATTGAATACATTCATACTAATAAGGTAGTCATAGTTCCTAGAACTCCATATAAACATCCACTATAACAAGAGAATTTTATTCCAAGATAGTTAATTATAAAACCTACTAAGGTTAATCCTCAATGAAATTATCAATAGGAAATACACTTTCCTAGGTGGCCTATACTTAAGAGGCCTTTACATCAAGGACATAGTGGATTCCATGTAATATTCATCTATGCCTACACAACATACATAGTTACTAAGAGAAACTAAAGATGTTCCAATTAAAATAACTCAAAATAAACCATAGATCCCTTATTCTACACAACCAAAGAGTCTTATTACACATATACAGGATACTATAGATTCTAAAAATCTAGATACGACACCTATGCATGTTCTTTGGTACTACCACCAATTTCACATACCATATTTTGATCATGTAGATACCTATGAGCATCACTTAGATGGTATCATAGGATATCATTTTTTATTATCAAATATTCAAAACAATATAAAAACATTCAAATAACCTCAAAAATACAAAAAATACTCTACATTCTAAGATCTTACTAGTTCTTGGCATATATGTTGTTTAATTCATGTTAGCAGATAGAATATCATTTCATTCCTATATACACATATGTTTCATTCATATTTGAGTGTGATATAGACATAACCAGACACATGATATATGCATTTTTAGATGTTAGACCTTTCCTCTACTCACATCACATACTATGTTATGGGCATATTCTTATTTGACCATGATTGATACATGTTACATATCCTTGATGATCATATATATTTGTGTTTTACCTTATATTTTTTACACATGTCTACATCCATGCTCATATATTTCAAAATGTACTTGATATTCCATATTACATAACACTTTTTCTAACACATATCTAAAGGGAGTAGTATAATATGTTTATGTTAGTTCTTTGTGCTTCATTTATTTTTAACTTCTTTAAGTGTATTACATTGATTTTTATTGTCTCTCTTATGAAAAATTTGAATATTTTCCTTACATGTTGGCCCTTGTGCCATTTTATGTTGATTGGACATTTAAATATGTTATTTTATGTTGATTAGACATTTAAATATGTCATTAATTTTGATTTTGTGAATTTTGAACATGCCCCTTTTATGGCATATCCTTGGACCATTATTTTACATTGAATTTAGTGAATTCATGTGTGTGCTTGATTTATTATTGATATTGTAATATTACCCTCTATAAATTTTCATGATCTATATCATTCATTTTAGGACTTGATGTGATCACATATTTTAATCCTAATTGATATATCTACTTTAACATGTTATCCATATATGCTACAATATTCATACATAGATTAAACATCTACCTTATCATTTTGAGGTAAGTTACCTACCATTTTATATCTCCCTCACCTAAAAAGGAGGGCATGTCATAGAATAATGACCTTCACATTTTCACAATTCTCTATACTATAGTGGGGGCATGTCACAGAAGGAATGACCTCCACACTTATATACCTTATTAGTTTCTAGATTTCAGTGTGTGAATGTCATAATAACATTAAATCCATACTTATACACTTACTCATTATCTCCAAATTTTAGTGGTTCATGTATTAATAACATGACCTCTACACTTCATAATCTCTAGTTTAGCTCATGATTTAGATATACACTTAGGTTAGAATATTATATATTGCATATATTTGAAATGGTGTATTTTAGATTTATGACACATATACTCCAAGTCATACATATTAGAGGTGCATATTCTATGTTATAACACTAAAAATTTCAAAATTTACCAATTTTACTACTCGCTAAGACACACGGATTACACCAGGGTGTATTTTTTATCAAACCTTTTATACTACAATAGTTGGTTAATTTTATGGGTTGAAGTGATTAAATCATTCAACCTCACTATATTTAAATATTAGAGTGATTAAACCATCCAATCTCACTATATTTATAGTATTATTTGATCACACCATAAACCCTCACTAGATTATATATATTCACACTCAAGTTATGTGATTGAGATATAATGATCTCAATGGCCATGTCACAACTCATCCATGCACTATATTGGGAGAATAATATTTTCCAATATCCTTATTCATATCTCTAAGGTTTAGGTCTAAACCTTATACAACTCTAATGACTCATAATAAATCATCTATACTAAGTCAAAGAATCAAGATGTAACATGGTTTCATCTACACACAGGTGTATTCCTTCCTTTCTCTCTTTATTTTCAAGCATTTCAATTATTTCAAATTTCATATTATATGCATTGATGTATAATGTAACATTTATGAAGATGCATGAGTGTAGGAGGTTTTTTTTTTGTACATGTTAGTTTTAAATAGGTATATTGAGTCATGTGTTATCAATAAGAGTCATTTTGAGTGCTTCATTTGCTTTTTATAGATAATTTTGTCTTGTTTTCACTTTTCCCACCAAAACCTATCATTTCAAAAAAAAAAGAATTTGTACTATCCTTTTTAAGGTGTTTCATCATTTTTAAAGGGGATGAAATGTAATGAGATATATTTTAAGGGGGTTATTAATACCTATATCATGTTCTAAAGTATTTTTTATATTTTAACTCAAATTTTACATTTTTTAACTCAACTAAAGTCAAGTCTAGGATAAGATGTCAAGTTAGTTATCCACATTTGGAGAGAGTAGAGACAATTAAGGAAAAGAAGTAAACATGTAAGGGAGTTAGTATTTTAAGATGAGTGATAAGAGATATAGATGCATAGGAGGAGGATATAATACAATAAATTAAGTTAAATAAAACTCTAGGATTTGGAGAAAAGAAATAATAGATTTGAAACTAGGGTCTTTTGATAAGGTTGTGTAATAGATTTCGCATCTAAGGCAATGAAAGAATTCTTTATTTGAATTCCATGTTTAAATTTTAGTCTAAGGATTTGTTTAAGTGATTTTTTTTTTACATCATATTATTTATTTTTAAGGGTATGCATGCATGTTACATGTATCAATATACAAGGACAAGTTGTTATAGGCAAGGAAAAGAGTTTTTGACAATCAAGAAAGTTTATTTTTATCATATTTTAAAGTTATGAAAGGTGTAAAAGTATGTGTCATAGTTATTTAAATGATTGGATGAAATTTCCATATAAATAATATTCCAAAAATGGTCTTAAGACTTAAAATTCTATTCATTTAAAGCTTATTACTTGTACACAGTCAAAACAATGTGCATTTACAACCAAGAAATATTTATTTTCACTATGTTTTGTGATTGTTCAAGTATTAAAATTAATTTATATAGGATTATAATTGTGGGAAAGAAATTTTAAAATTTAAAATATTTAAAAAATGTCATAAAATTTAAATTTTTCTTTATTGAGTGCTTTCGGCCCATGTACAAGCCTGTTAGGGTTTTGGGAATAAAAATCACTATATACTGAAAACCAACCATCCAAAATTGATGAAACTTGGTAAGAATGTGTATTAGGATTATTTTAATGTATTAAAATTTGTTTAATTTTTATTATACATCTTTAAATAAATTTATCCTAAAAACTCAGACTATAGGTCTAAAAGAAGACTTATTTAGAGCACTAAAAACTCTAAAATCATAACTTCAAAATGACCTAGACAATTGAAATGAAAAATTTTATAGATTTATATGAAGGTAAATTTGATTTTTTAAAGTTTATTTAAATTTTTTATGACACCTAAATCTCATTTTATTGAAGAAACTCAGTCTATAGGCCTGAAAAGAAGGCCTAGAAAACCCTATTTTGCAATTTCTTATAATTTCATGTTTAGATAAAGGTATAAATGAATATTTTGAATTGATAAAACATTAAATGGATCTATAAAAGGATTATTTTGTATATATACTCATTTTATGTATATATTTACAATCAAGAAGGCTTATAGGCCTAATTATATTTCTTAAGGAAGTCGTAAGTTGATCTTTCCTTATACCCTTCCATCATTTTGTTATCAAAGCTCAAAAGATACCTAAGAATAAGAGAGAGAAATATAAATAAAGTTTTTTTATAAAGTGACCTATATATAAAGTATCAAGTTTTTATATAAGCTTGTAGAGGAAAGTGCAAGGATGGCTCTCAGAGAAAGAGGTAGTGCAGGTTAGAAAAGGCAACTAGTAGTATCAAAAATATTGTTAGTAGAGATGAAGAGTACATATACATTTGTAAAAATAGGTTTTATTAGATGGTGTGAGAGATATAAAATAATTTGTTTAGGACCAATTTTAAATCAAAAAGTAAGTAATATAGAGTTTTCATTGATGATAATAGAGAGATATAAAATAATTTGTATAAAATAATTTGTTTAGGACCAATTTTAAATCAAAAAGTAAGTAATATAGAGTTTTCATTGATGATAATAGATCATCAATGAAAACTCTAAGTAATTTTATGGATTATATGGAGGCTTCCCCAATATGCCTGTAGATGGTAAAACCAATCTACAGTAGCACCTTGTAATTTTTTAACAAAAATCCTTATTGCTACATCTTCAAATTCTACTCTAATTACTCCACAAGATATACTAAATGATGTAATGTGTTCATCAGGATGAACTTTCCCATCACTATAGAATTTAGGGAAATTCTTCCTAGAACTATGTGGAAGCTCATGTAGAGGAGGAGTAAGGTTGAGAGGACCAAAAGCATTACCCTAGGGGCCTTGAACTGCCATTATAGGATTCTAAAAAGGAGGGATAACAAATCTCAAAAGGGTAATTATAGGCACAACTTTATCAATAATAGAAGTAGATACTTCATCTGGTAATGGAGATCTAGCTTTAGTAGGAGGGAATCTCTTGGTTCGTTGGAGACAAGATGGTGAAGAAAATAGATCAAAATCACTTTGCTATACCAGCTCGAACACAGGATCAATGATACCTTTAGCCCTTTTGGCTTCATGTATACCTTGAATCTACCAGATTGTAAAACAAAAATGGAAAAGAAATGACTTTGCTTCAGTTAAAGCTTGGGGCTTTAAATTGTGTGTTCTTTCTCGGTTAGTGTGGAGGTGAATGGATAGACTATAGATTTTTATGGTAAGTAATATAGAGTTTTCATTGATGTTATTATTTTATGGTAAGTAATATAGAGTTTTCATTGATGATAATAGATCAGATAACATAATTTCTTCATACATGGTTAAAAAGCTATAATTGGAAATATTGGTATATGCATGCCATATAAAATGACTTGTATTTATATAGGGCATCAATTATTGTTTAACTACTCATGTAAAGTGGAATTCTAAATTTGTAGTTATAGATATTAAGTCATTAGTGATATCATGTTTATAAATATTTTTCATGTTTTGCTTGTTAGACCCTAGAATTTTGATAGGAAAGCTATGTATAATGAAAATAACAATACATATACCTTGGAAAATAATGGTGAAACACATACATTGACACCATTAAATGATGACTATGAAGGATTAGAGAAAAATGCCAAGGTTTTGTTAATAAGTGAAAAGAAGTTCATGCGGTAGATAAGAGAAAAAAATGATTGTACATTGGAAAAGTAGGTGAGTGAGGAGAATTTATCATGTGATAAATTAAATCATGCAAATTAAAATTATCATGTGAGTAAAGAAAATAAATTTGTATTTTCGTATAACCAAATAATAAATATTTCATGTGAAGAACCTAAAACTGGCATTACAACTAGTAAAGAGGAATAAAATAGCTTTGAGCAGCTCAAAGAAAAAGAAGGTTATGAGTAGCATATGGAAGAATAAGTCTTCATGAAAGAGAGAATGAATATAATAGAGTTAAAGGTAAAAAATAGATATGAAAAAATGAATCCAAATAAGATGGAAATCATGAAAATAGTCGAGATGGCAATCATCAAAAGATTAGATAATAAGAAAAGTTTTAGTAAAGTGAAGAGAACAAACAAGAGGATTTTCATAGTGAATAAATGGTTATGTAGGAAAGTGCAAATAAAGAGATTATGATTGAATATTAGTCATGAAATAAGGTTGAAAACAAATATGTAAATGAGGTGAAGATAAACAAGTAAACATGTGAAGAGAAGGTTGCATTTATAACTAAGATAAAATCACCTAAAACAAGTAAAATTAATGCACATCATTTATTTATGGAAGTAAAAAATCATAGGAAGAAGAATGAGAAAAATATCAACATGAATATAGTTGAGAATGGAAATTTTAGAATACATAATATAAATGAAAATAATGAACAACATGATATAAAAGAAGAAGGAATGAATATGCTTCAAAGGCATGAAGAAGTAGTTGATTTCCTTAATGATTTTATTTCATGTACAAGTATAGAATTAAAGGATAAAAAAAAGAGGATGACTAAATGTGTATCAATTAAACATGTTCACATATAAGAGCATCTAGTTGAAGAAAAAATACAAGAAAAGTTTCATTTTCATCATCTAGATTAGTATATAAGATTCATGAGCAAGACTCATGAAAAAAATTGAAGTCATGGAGATTGATGCAAGTGTATGAGTGTTAGGCGGTGCATTATATAGTATTGAGCTCATGAAATTATATATTTCTATAACTTATCTTACTTAATATAATTCAAGATCAAAAAATATAATCAACTAATAAGTACACTTGGGATACATTTAAATTGGGGTCATGACCAATAATGGATCTGCTAAACCTACACTAAAGGATCTCTAATCACACTATGTCAAAGGAGATGTTTCTAAAGCCTCTAATTAAATACCATATTTTGATAACCCCAGATAGGTATTTATGTTTGTAATAATATCAAAGCAAGCTAATATACTAAACAACTATGTAAGCTAATATAGGAAATACATATGCAAGTTAATCTAGTGCTCACCAAAGATTGTGGCACAAATGAGGAAGATAATAACATGAAAATACAAATCTATCTATAAAATAGAGAATATCTAAGAAAGAAGAGATATAATCCAACATATGTTAACTCTACAATATCTACTTACCAAAATATTAAAGTCTTAGGAATATACTTACCTTTGTTGAAGTGAACCAATTATGCCTCAGTCTCTCCCTTGGCTAATGGTGCTTTGAAATAGGTTATTTTAGGCTTGTAAGGATCAAAATTATAAATAATATCTAGGCTAAAATACCTCTCCTATGCATCCAAGACTTCCACAAGATAATTTTTACTCCTTTAAAGGAAAAAAATTAAGCAATAAAATCTCCTATTGATTGTATAATCATATTTTTGAGTAGTAATGACGCATAGTTAATTCATCCTCTATTAGAAATGAAATGAAAGGGGGTATATATAGCCATGGATTGAACCTAAACCTTTCAAGATATTAAGCCAATGGAGTAAACTTGATTGATCTTGTTAGGTGAGAAATAGATCTAGTAGGTCTTTAAATATATCATAGTTGGATGACATAGTTATGTAACATGTAGTAAATCCTAGAATGTGTTTGGCTCAGTCGACCTAGTTTGAGACATCATAAAATGGGTTTTTTGCTTAGTTATGGGTTATTTTGAGTGGTGAGTTACTTAGGAAAGTGTATAATTAGGGTTTTAAATCCTAGGGAAACATATAAGAGTAAATTTTATTAGTTTTATTTTGTGGTATAAGGGCCAACAATCCTAAAATGTACCAAAGGTCTGCCAACCCCTTTCCCAGTGTACTCCATAAGGCGTGTACTTAAAGAGATTGAGATTTTATGGGTTCCTACAAGAGGAAAGCATAATTAATTGATAAAATTGAAATGTATTATGTTTGTACATATACCCCACCAAAATATCATCATATGTCATGTATTTGTAACATGGTTTGGTGCTTTGAGAAAAGAACGTAGAAACCCACAATGTTAAGCTAATAAAAATTATAATAGAAATCATAACTAGAAATGACAATAAGGAAATAGTTGAAATAAATAAAAGTATCATATAGTACCTGGACTTACCTTTATCATTGAATGGTTGTATATTTTATATGTAATTTTTATCATGGAGGGCACATTGATTACTTTGGAAAAACCCTAGGGATATAAAATTAAAGAAAAAAAAACAAACAAACACAAGGAAATCAAAATAACTAAACTATGTATAATTTAAGTACATCACTTGGTCAATTGGGAAGTTATGGTGATAAATGGTAAGTTAAAACCAAATGGACCAAGTAAAAGTGAGAGTAAATCAGGTAACCAAAAAATTCAAGGCTACTAATTGCCTAAAAAACTCAAACAAAATGTACTTGAAACAAGAAAAGTATTAAAACAGATCAAACCAAGGACATGTGATAGTAAAATTACAAGTCTAACATTAATTTAAAAGAAGTAAAAAACCAAACTTAAACAAATATGGAAAAGTAACGTAAATTAAAATAAATATTACTGAGTGAGAAGTAACAATCTAAACTCATTTAGAGATGGAAAAAGTTAACTATAGAAAAAGAACAATATGATCCACAAAAAGAGGGATAAATAATTCTTATGATTTTTAAAGTAACCAAAGAAATCTAAAAAGAATAAACCAATGGTGTTAGGTTGTAATTCATAGTCAATCAAAAGTACACTTTTATTTTAAAGATAAATATAACCAAAACAAAACTATGATTAGCATGTTTTGTAAAAATATGAAGAAAAGGATTTACAGAAGTTGGAAAATAGATTTAGAAACAAACTTTCCTATTAATGGGGGATTGAAATGGCTAGTGGGGGAAGTGTAGGTAATACCAAGGTAGAGAATATTTATCAAAAATAAGGCACTTAGATTAAGTTACCAAAATAAGAGCACTTTTAACAGTAAGGACTCTAAAGAACTTACCTTAGCCACACAAGTTTGGGTTAACTAATGAATTATAAATATCATTCCATGAAGGCTATATGCATGAAAAAGTAAAATGGACCTACCTTCCCACAACATGTTCCCCATTCTTTGGGACCCCTTACAAATCCATCGATCTAATATGAAGATTGGGTACTTACATGAGAAATTAGGTAGTAATATATATAATTTTGAATCTTTTATCCTTGTCTACTAGCCTACCACACCCTAAAGTACCTTAACTCTATCTTTAAGCAAATTGTGTAGTTTAATATTTGACTAGAATAGAAGGTGTGCTTAATAATCACATCTTTTAGTGTCATTTTTATTTTTGAATGTTCGTGTTTACCTTTTGATCATTGCCTTTCATTTAAATAATTTAGATTTTATCATTTTATGGATTTATCAATTCCTCCTCCATATGGGTTCAGAAAACCAACATGGGTGTTAAAAATGACTATCACTAATAAAATTAGACTTGGTAACTAAATAAAATAACTTAGAGAGCATGGTATCTATGAGTCTTGTATTGAATGCTTTAAGTAAGAATGTTATCTTAAAAATGGCATTGGTATGCTAAAGTCGAATGAAAATAAGGGAGACAAGGAGAATGAACATGAAATAATTAAGTAATCTCAAATTGCAAAAAATATGACAATGTGAAAAGGATACAATGACAAGTATGACTTTATATATATATATATATATATATATATATATATATATATATATATATATATATATATATATATATATATATATATATATATATATATATATATATATATATATATATATATATATATATATAAGTTAGGTAAGCATGCCTAAATATTTTTTTCTAAGGATGTTACCTTAAAAGAAAGAAAGTCAATTTTGATACTATGAGATCAAAATTATTAATTAATACATTAAATTCTAAAAAAAAAAAATGTATTTTAAGATAGTTTTAAAAAATTAATAGATTTTATGAGGAAGGCCTAGTCTTATCCAAGGTATTGCACCACATTTCATAAAATATAAACCAAAGTGGGTAAAGTATTATTATGGGGAAGATTGGTCCTATCTAAGGTCTTATACTGTAACTCAAAAAATAAATAATGAAAATAGGGTAAAAATAAATGATATTGTGAGAAAGGCTTGGTCTTATCCAAGATCTTATATTGCAACTCACAAAAGAAATAGGGAATAAAAATAACCTTATAAAATGAAAAAATTATAATCAAAGAGAAAATTTTAATACTAGATTTATGATGTAAGATATACTCTTGAGGAATGTCATGTCCTATCCATAGTCTTAAAATATAACTCATAAATTTAATGAAATAAAAATAGAAAACCAAAGGACTAATGATGGGGACTAAGGTTGATATGTAGAATGTATTGCTAAAAATTATAGATTTATAGGAGACCTTAAAATAATGTTAGTATTTATAGTATATGGAAATATGAAAAGAAAGTAAATGTTTAAGTAAAATATTTATTTTAAAATTGAGCATTCATAGGTTTTTTGAAAATGTGTCCTTCATTATTTTATAATTGATACATACTAGGACCAAGGATATCTTTTACTAAGTAAGGACCCCACAATTTTTTACCATATTTTCCTTCTTTGTCACGTGTATAATTTAATTTGAGTACTAAATCACCAACATTTAAAGTTCATACTTTGACATTTTTATCGATGTTGTTTAAAGTTCATACTTTGATATAATCTATTTTCCTTCTTTGTCATGTTGTTTAGCGATGTGAGCCTTGTATTGGAAATTATGTTATAAAATAGCCATATGGTTCTCATCAATAAAGTCTAAAGTATGAATACTTGATTCAAATAATTATTCATCAATAATTATGCCATGAAGAGATATACCTAAATATGGTATTTAAACCTCTAATGGTAATATTTATTTAGAACCATATATGAGTGAAAATTGGCTAGTATGGTAAGCCCAAAGTGTAGGATATAAATGGGGGTGTCAATAAGTATGAGTTTATCTCATATTTTTTGTAAGATTTTATTCAAAACAATGGTGGCCTATGATTTAATAGTACATTGATGATGGTAGTGTTTTGATAATTTATAGGAAATTTTAAATTTCAAAAATAATTATTTCATGTCTTTATCACCATTTATTTTAAATTTATAGGAAATTTCCACCATTATCAAAGATGATGGTATAGGAAAATCCAAAATGATAGATGATTTGATTGAGAATAATTTTTTAAATATTAATTCCTATGACATTAAAAAGAGGTATGGATTCTACCCATTTGGTAAAATATTCATTCGATGTTATAATAAATACATTCCCATCTTGTGATCAAGGTAATTTACCAATGAGATATAATCCCCACATAGAGAATGGCTAAGGATACTCCATTATTTGGAGCTAAGCTGGAGGAGAGTCAATTATATCATCATGGAATTGACAAGGATTAAATTTTTTAACTAAATTAATGACATATTTTTTGAGAGTAGGCCAAAAGTAACCCATATGCAAGCATTTGTCGATTGTAGCATGTTTGCAGCAATGATCACCACAAATACCCCCATGTGCTTGTTATAGGAGATTAGGAACTTACTCTTACATTACACATCATAGTAAGGTTTTTTGACATTATGATAGTAAAGGGTGTTGTATCAAAACACATACTTGAAAGATTATTTATGTATTTGAGTCTTTTCACAATAATGTATTTCTAGAGGGTAGGTTTGATGTTAAATAAATTGGATCATGTTTTTATACCATGGGTTTTGTCAAATAGTAATAGCCTCAATGTGATAGATTAGCGAATAATTTTGGTTTTGTAAATAATAATTTGTTTTTCTTATTTAGATAAGAAATTTAGAATCATGAATTACTTGGTGAGGGTGAAATAAAGATGTTGATGAAGAGAGAAAGTTAGCTATAAAAATTTGATCTCTTGGAATTGGTTTAATGGTAAAAGAGGAAAACTCTTTTGTAAGTGTAGTAGCAATTTAGTGATATAAAATAAAATTATCACTTTTCCATTGATAATCACCACTATCTTGATAGAATATAAACTATGAATCACCCAAATCATGTAAATATGGAATGTCTAAATAAATTGTGGCTTGCATGCCTGGAATTAGAGCTTCATATTCAACCATGTTATTGGTAACATAGAAAGTTAGAAAAAAATCTAAAGGTATAATTTTACCATGTGGGTTGGTTATAATACATCATGCCCTAGTGCCTTAAAGGAATTTTGCACCATCTAATTGAATTTTCCAAGTATCTTCATGTAAATCTATTGTAACTTATGGTGATTCTTCAATAACTAGTTTATATTTATTGGAAGAGTGTAATCATTTTCTTATAGATTATTTACTTCTAGGTCAACAATTAAATTGTGAAAATAATATTTGAGAGAAATTGCTTGGTTAAGAATTTATACAAAAAGAATGTCTTCATTAGGTAGAGTGTCTTAAAGGTGATTTATAGATGGTAGGGTAGTCATTATGATTTGGTTGGTGATGACTTGTCCTTTAATGGATTTTTATGTAGTAATTCATAGGTCAAAATCCATTAATAGGACCATCCACTTACTAATTATGTCTCTATGTAAGAAAGCTTTAGAGAACAAATAATGAAGCATATTAGAATGGACAATGACATAAGTAGTTTGATGTATCATATAATGATGAATCATTTTAGCTATGAAATATATGGAAAGATAATCATGTTCAACCTTGGTATAACATTTTTCATAATTGATTGAACCTTGACTAATATAGTAAATAACATATTATCTACCAGTGTCATAATTTTGGGAAAGCATTTCCCCAAATGATATGGGAGTAGAGGATGTGTACAAAATTAAATGATAATAATTTGAAGGTGATCAAAGTGTACTAGGATGGATCAGATATTATTTCATGTTATCAAATGATTTTTGGCATAAATTTATCCATTCTAGAGCACTAACTTTTTTAATAAGTGAATTGACATCATATATATGATAAGCCATTTTTGGGATAAACTGATGAATTACCCCAAGTTTACCAAGGTATGTTCATATTTTAGGAATGGAATGAGGAGTAGACATGTTGATGATATCCTTAATTTTAGAGAGATCAACATCAATGCCCCAAAGAGAAACTAAGAAACCTACAAGTTTACGAGATGTAACTTTGAATACACATTTATATGGATTAGGTCTAACTTTATATTTAATTAGGTGATAAAAAATTATAGCTAGATCACTGAGGTGAGTTTTTCAAATTTTATATTTGGAAATGATATCATCCACATAAGTTTCAACTATATTATAAATAAATCATGAAAGATATGGGTCATTGTACATTTATAAGTGGCCCCAACACTTTTAAGACCAAATGGCATTTTTAATATAGAAATAAGTGCCCCACTCTATATTAAATGTTTTTTTATGTTAGTCTTCATGAGTTATATGAAGTGGTTATAACCTAAGAAAAGGTCCATAAGTGATAACATTTTGTACCTAGTGGTGGAATTGATGATAGAATCTAGTGAAGGTAAGAGAAAATTATATTTTGGACATGCTAAGTTAAGATGACAAAAATTAATGCATATATGAATAACCATTGTGATGTTTTTATGAATGGGAATGATGTTTTATACCCTTCAGATTATTCAATGCATTTGATGAATTTAGCATCCAAAATTTTAATGATTTCTTTGTGACATAAGGTAGAAATTTTAGGTGTAAATTTTCATTACTTTTATCTAATAAATTTAGCATCTAGATAAGTGATAATATTATTCACAATGATGTTAGGATCAATACCTATCATATATTAATATGACCAAATGAATGACTCACAATATTTTTCAAATAACAAAATAAATTTATCATACTCTATTGGATTAATTTCTTTAGAAATGGTAATAGGTCAAGGACACATTGGTGTACCATATTCTATTTTTGTGGTTTCCTCAATGAGCATAGCATTTCCATCCTAGAAATGGTATGGATCCGGAGGGAAGGAAGAAATATGGTGTTTTTAGGATTAAAAATATCAATGAAATTATTAAAACATGGAACATTCTATTTAAAGTTACAAATTCGATGGTGTTGGCATGGAAGCTGAGGTTCTCTAGCATGGAATAGTTCAAGTATATCTTCATCGCTAGGAAGTATATGTAATTATCCATAGTATTTAATGTATACTTATAAATCAATGGTTTTATTACCATTATGATCATATTTAGAATATATTTGTCTAACTTTAGTTGATTTAGCATCTAAGGTAATTTCTAGGTTGATAGTATTTATAGACTCTATATTGGAAGTATTTAGTTGTGTAGAGTGAACCAAGTTGTTATTAGATTGTTTATTTTGTTTGATGGATAAAATTTAATTTTTATTATGTTGTATAATTTTAGTTGTAGTTATGTAATCATAGGAAGGAGTAATAGGTTGTGCAAAATATTCTTGAATCAAAAGTTCTTTAATTACCCATGGGGTATATTTTAATGAAGGATTAATGGGAGATACATAACCTTCAGGATCTAATTCAATATTAGATGACATATGAATGACACTAACATCATAGTTTAAGGCATGCTTTTTTTTAATGTCTTTTGGTAATGTTGTACATTTAAATCTCATGATTCAGCTTGGGTCATGATATAATTATCATCATAATTGTGATAAATATTGCATGCTTCTATTTCTATGGGAGAATAAATAGTTGAAACACCTAGATTTCTAAATTTTTGAGACATGGCTAAATCCTAAAAGGTCTTAAAATAATTTGTCCACTCCATATTCATCATAATTAAATTTATATTATATGTAAGAGGATTCATATACAATGCATGGAAGAGGAATTTTGGTAATATCATCAATTAGAAGAATGGTATGATCATGTGGAAGTAAAGAAGGAGGAAATAATTACATAATATAAGTAGGTAATATAGTGGTATTACAAGTTTTTTTTAATGCATTAGGTTCAACATCATCTAAATCCATGAGAGTAACATGTAAATAAGATTTTATGTTAACAAATTTAGGTAGAGGTACACTATTAATATATGGGATGGTAGGAATGTGATATTGAGATTTAGGATTTGGTAGTTGTATACTCCATTGATTAGGGTTAGCCTCGTGTTTATAATGTTTACAATTATGAATGAATTTAATACATTGAATACCTAAAGATGCAATGGTCTGCATATGATGCATCCATGGGTAACTAAGAAGTATGTTGTAAGATAATGGTAAATCAAGAACCATGAGCTTAGTATGTATTATCTTAGGTCCAATAGTAAGTAGGAGACAAATACAACCAAATGGTTTTTTATTTTTTTATCAAATCCTCTACATGTTAAAATTGTTTTTTTAAATTTATCTTTAGTATATATAAGTTGTATTAACCAAAGAGAAGTAACATTAATACCTGATCCTTAATCTACTAAGAATTTTTGAATGAAGGTAGTATTGATCATAATTTTAATAAAGAGAGGTGGATCATCAGCTTAAAAAATAATTCATCATTAATCATATCCTCTTCAAGGAATTATATGAATGGTTTAGAGGATTTATAAATGGTTTCACTTGTATTTACTTATGTAAGATATGAATCTTTAAAATGGATTTATAAATCATGTGATGGTGGTTACTTAATAATTGTAATTAATGTATAAATAATTTTTAGTGATATGGAGAAGTAAGAACTGAATCCATGAGGTAAATTTTAAAAATCATTGAATTAAGTTATTCCAAAAAAATCCAATGTGATTTAGAGGATGAAGAACCAACATGAGGTTAATGAGGTACACTATTTTTTTAAATATTAGGAGAACTAAGTTGGGGTTCTAGTTGTGGAAGTGTTTCATCATTTGATTCAAGGGATGTGGATCTAACAATTGTAGTATCCTTAAATAATTATTCTTTGATGGAAGGTTTCTTAGGTTTAGTAACAGGATCTTTATGAGTAGGTTTTTATCTATAATTGATATCTATTGTGTTCACATATTTTGAATTAGTGTAATATTGACCATAATTAGTTTTAATTGCACAAATATTATCATTAGAATGTTGTATGTTAGGAGTGTTTAGAAGATGTAGGCTTGGTAACGTATTTATTTTGAGAAATTTTTGCATAGTCATGATGGCATAATTTTATCATAGCATCATGGTCAAATGTGTCTCCTAACATAAAATAAACAACAAATTTGACAAGTCCATGACATGTTTCATTAGAATGACCCACATTATAGCATGAAATGAAAAAAATTTATTAGGGTCATACCATGAAGGGATGGCATTATTATAGGTGAAGGGTTTCGATGGAGATAATAATTGCTTCATTTGTGAGACCATTAATGGTGGGTGGGAAGCAGGTTGATTATCTAATCCGACCATTCCCAATTTAATTTGAGGACTATTACTTGTAATTACAATAGTGTAGGTTTTAAAAGATTCCTTAATTGATATATGACTTGGGTCAAATTGTTTCATAAGGAAATCTTGTCTTTTGGATTGGTCAAATGCTTCATTTAAATTATGTGTGGATAAATTTAGGACTTTATACTAAAGTGAAGGTGTTAAAGTAGCAATGAATAATTTAAAGAGTCTATCATCATTCATGTTATGATCTACTTTATGAGATAATGATTTCCATCATTTGATGAAATCATGGGCTGATTTTGAAGTTGATTGCTTAGCATTGGTAAAATGGCTAAGATGATTTTATAGAAGATCATTTTATTGGAATTATTTGACAATAGTATTAACTAGGTCTTCTAATTATGTGATGAAATGTTGTGGAAATTGGTTATACCATTATAAAATGTCACCTATAAATTGTTTTAACTAATAATTTAGTTGTATCAAAGGTATTTATTTAGATCCATTCCTTATAGAGATTATCAAATGCTTTAATAAAATATGTGAGATCTTTATTTCCATCATATTTAATATTTGGAGAAATGTTTCCAATATCAATGGACATAATTAAAGGAGATAAAGGTTCATTTTAGATATTTTACAACCTATTATTATGCATAAGATGTTGGGGCATGAGATTTCCATTTGAATCTCTAAGAGGGGGAGGAATAAAGTTTTGACTATTTTGAGGTAAAATGAAAGGAGGCTAATTAGTCATTTATAATAAATGATGTTGTATTTGCATCATTTGAGAGGTATTATACATTTCCATAAAAATTCATTTGTTAGATAATTTGTCTAAGATTTTGAGTAGTGTCAACTTGTGTATTTCAATTATTAGCATTTGAAGGTGGAATATTAGGAATTTTAAGAGGAGTGATAATGTTGTTGAGATGAACATTCCCATTATTATGGTTAAGGATGTTGCTTATTAGGGGATTCCATGTAGGGTTATTATTTAATCTTGTATCAATTATGCCAATAGTATATTAAGGTAATTTGGATGATGTATTACCTTAAGAGGTGTAAAATGGATTAGATCCATCTACCTCATCAATTTGGGTGATTTACACTATGTTTCAATTGATAGATGAAGGATGGGAATAATAATACCAAGAGTGGTTATCTTCCTGGGTAAATGAGATTAGGTAAGAAGGAATAACCCATGTATCATCTAAATGGGTTAAGATTACTAAGAAATATTTATATGGGTGAGTTCATGATGTTTATGCAAGGTAAGAGGGAAGCTAAGAAAGTGCAAATTGTATATTAAGGATGAGAATAATGGGAAAAAATGAAATAATATAGATATTATATGAGATCATCCAGATGGGTTGATACATAACTAAGTTAGCCAAATACCATGCAATCAGATAAGTTGGATATAAGCCTAAATGGCTAGGTAGTATAGAGTTTACCATGTCTATGTATTAATGTGACAAGATAAATATAATATCTTGTAAAAGAATGGATCAAGTTAGTCAAAATAGTTATGTAATAAGGATAAATAGAATAGCTAATAAAATATGGGGTTGAGCTGGTCAACTTAGTCTTGTAAGAAGGATAAATAATAGCATATAAAAGACTAGGTTAAGTTAGTTGACTTAGTTTTTTTAAGAAGGATAAATATAATAGCCTATAAAATAATGGGCTGAGATGGTTGACTTAGTTTTGTAAGTAGGAAAAGGATTTAAAATGGGCCAAATCTAGATGATTTAGTCTTTAGTTGCATATAATATAAATAATCACATAGGTAACTAGGTTGAGTTGGTCGATATAGTTGTAGCACACAACAAAAACCTTGTATCAATGTTGGATAATACAAGTTTGTAGTACAACATAAATTATAAAAAAAAATAAGTATCAATAGTGATTTTTAGAATCTAACTAACTAATTTTACAAAAAAAAGATTAGGAAGATGTACATAAGGCTTTTATTACAAGTGTAGGCTCCCAAATATACTTTCTTATTTTTGGATAGTGTCAGCCCAATGTTTTAGAGCACTATCTATGGAGGAAGTATCATTTATATAGCTCACTAAACCAAGTATCAAGGGTATGGCAAAATTAACTTCTTGATTTTAACGTATAACTGATGCACCACACAAACAAAAGGATGGTTGGATTCTTAAGGTTTAATGAAGAGGGAAATCCTAAGCATTTCCAACATACCATGAGGTAGGTAGAAAGTAAAAAGTATGTTTAGCTCTATACTATGTCTATGAGTATTGAGACAAGCCCCTCATGCCATGATATCTATAAATGATAGACTAAGACTATAAATAGAGTATCCAATATCCCTTCATGACAATAGCTAAGTAATTTTAAAATTGTTAGTACATAATTTCTAGGGAAAACCAAACAAAGTGAAAAACAAAGGTGAAATTCAAAGTTTCAAAAGTTATTTTGTAATATTTGAAATATAAATAAATAAGTAGCCAACTAAAAATTAAGGTGAGTTTAACTACTATCCATGTAGGTTAATACCCTTTGAGTGAAAAATAAATAGCACTAAGTCAATTTGGTCGACCTAGTTATGTAAATAAAATAGAACAAAGTTGAGTTATTTGACTCAATTTGTTAAAAGATAGTCTAAAATGAAGTCAAACTAGTCGGCCTAGTTTTTTGGATAGAAGCTAGATACAAATATAAGTCAAGTTGGTCGACTTAGTTGACTTTAAAGTGATGGTTTTATAAAAATAGAAAATCAAGAAACATAATATTGAAATTTAAATTTTTAAAAATAACATGAAATGAAATCAATTTAAAATTCGATAGAGATTAATAACTAAGCTATTTAGAATGAAATTGATAGTTTAAATTGAATTGTGTAGTCATATAAAATGTAAAATTTGGTTAATTGAGTATGGCTAATAACACCCAATACATAGGTCCTCCTACTTTCTTGCACAACCCTTATAGGCTTTTCTTTCATTGATTCACATTCATCCATAGGCTTTTGGACTTAACCCTTATAAACCCGGACAACTCTTTCAAGAAGAGATCCATCCCCCTAGGTCTCATTCCCTTTGGACAACATCACCCAACATGGATAGGAGCACTGATACTTAGGGTGTCCTATTTTTGGCATTGTTGTCCAAGTATACTTTTGGTCCCAATGGTCATATTTTCTCAAATCTTTATTTTAATTCATTTTATCCTAACACAAATTCATTGAACCCATGATCATTAGGTCCCCTTTAAAAGGCCATTCAAATTCCATTTATAAGGATTAACACTCATTTACAATAAAGAATAAAAAATAAAAGAAAGTAAACTCAAGTACTTTTCCTTATTCTCTACATAAAGCCTTCCAAAATTATTCCAAGCTTATTCAAACCCTTGCACCAGTCCCTAACCATCTAAAGTACACCCAGTTTTGCATCTAGTTGCATTTTCATACATAATTGCACCAAGCACTTTAATGGGAGAACTAAATTAGCTTGATCCCTCCTCAAAGTATTGGTATATAGGTAGCATGCCCACACATGGGGTGTGAAGTGAATCTAGCATATCCTTTACAGACTAACCCCTTCTCTCTCTTTCTCAAATTTCCTTTCAATTTCAAGCACAAAGAGCTCCTAGGGATTTTGAAAATTAAAATAGATGCACAGTGAGCTCTGTAAACTTTAAGGAATCAATATTTCACTTATAGAGTAACACAGACCTATTGAGCAAAACCTAGAAAACTCATATCACCTAGATAATAGCACTAAAAAGGACTACAACACCAAATAGAAGGGTGTCCCACTTTTGACGCTCTTGTCCAATCAGAAAAAAATTTAAAAACCTATTTTTGACACTATCCCAGTTATGTACCTAAATTCTTAGGCCTTATCTCAAACTGGACAACTCAGAATAAGCTAAGTCATATTTTCTCTCATGCATTACTATTTTTAGAAAAGGTAAAAATATAATATATTTACATAAATTAGTGACTTAATTATTGTACATTATTTATTGATTTACTTTAATCTAGACATGTTTATTAATTAGTAATAAAACTCCATTATTTTTAGAAATAATAAAACATTTGGTGAACCCTACTTACTTTGAATTTGACATAAAAACCCTAGAAACCCTAGAGTAAATTCCTAGCTAATTTTTCCCATTAATTTATAAAAAATTTCTTGAATATTAAAATAAAAAATTCCTCTCAAATTTTAAAATTTTGTAGTAAATTTTAAAATAAATTTATTTTAAACTCTAGTTGCATACACTAGATCCCAATAATTTTCCAGCATTGATCCAATAATTTATTGAATTTTTGGTTGCATATCTAAATCATAAATTTGATTCAAATTCTCAAATTCAATAGTAATTTCAAAAATAGTTTTATTCCAAACCCTATTTGCATTAACTACCTCTAATTAATTTTCAAGTAAGTTTCCAATCATTTTCTAAATTTTTAATTGCATATTAAAATTAAACAATCACTTCAAATTTCAAAAATTCATAATAATTTTCAAAAAAAAATTCCTCAAAACCCTAGTTGCATATAATAGGTCCCATTAAATCAAAAACTTTCCCATATATTTCTAAATTTTTACTTGCATACTTAAATCAAAATTTCAATTTCAATTTCAAAAATTCATAGTATTTTGCAAAACTATCACTGTTAAATCCTTAGTTGCATGTACTAGAACCTATTTGCTTCTTGAGGTATCACCTTACATCCATAATAAAATTCCAAAAATGATTATCACTTATGTACAAGCTTTTCTTACATTTATTGCAAATAACAAGGAAACCATAATGGGCCCTATCATGTACATGAATGATGAAGTCTATCATATGTTAGTACCAAGCTTCATCCTTTGCATTTCATGCTTATGTTTCATTATATGGGATGATATTACAAAATTGATTGCCAAAAATGCACAAAATTTCAAAATTCATTTTGCATATTCTCTTTTGCTCATATGAAATAATTACCAACTCCATTTTTCTAAATGTATTTGACATGTTATGTTACATGTCAAAAGCTTATATACCTTTATGCAAAAATTCATGATCTCTACCCTTTACTTTATATTTCTCATGTGGAAAAAATTTCAATCTCATCATGCTAAACATGTTATAAATTTTTTTATTCATGTCAAAAATTTATATGCATTCATGCATAAATTCATGGTTTTTATCACTTACTCTATATCTCTCATGTGGAAAATTTTTCAATTTTATCATACTAAACACATTAGAAATGTCATATCACATATCAAAGTTTTAAATTTATTCATGCACAATTTCATGCTCTCTATTACATACCTTCTCTCACTCATGAGGAAAAATTTTCAATATTATCTTGTAAAACATATTAGAAATGTAATGATTCAAGTCAAAGTTTTCTATGCATTAAATTCCATGATCTATATCCCTTGTTGTTATGTATCATGTGGAATGTTCTTTATAATAATATTTCCATACATGGTTTCTACTTATATGTATCTAACTCTATGGCTACTTTTAAGCATATCCCTATCACTACTAGACACAAGCAAACAATAGCAGTTATATCTATCCCTCCTCTCTTTAAACGTGGTTCATATAGCTTTCATCCTACACCTACTACCAGATCTATGCCTATAGTAGGTCATGTGGTACATGTTATCACCCAAGTTTACAAATCTAGGTAGGTTGATTACACCCATGGTTATAGCTTTGTCACTCAGGTGAACACCCCTTCTGATCAACTTTCAGCTCCTCCACCTATTACAGTTATTCCTCTAATCCATATTTAGCCATAGTCAAGATCTTCATCACTAGTATAGAGAGTTCATATAGTTCCACAAAGGCCTCTTTTATAACAACCATAGGTTTAGGATTCTAGATAGCTTTCAACTATAGTATTTGCACACAGGGTAGTCTCATTGAGATCTCATGAATCTACATATAGAGCACATGTTCATAGAGCTTCTCCTATGACTAGATGGGTCCCTAAGAGCCCAATAGTTACATCCACTTCTCAAAGTTATAAGATTATCCCATAATCAGTTTCTAGTATGGGCATTTCAAATCATTTATAGCATACACAACTTTTAGAGCCACAGACTCAACATTTCCATCATGCTTTAGGATCATGTATGATCTTTCTTCTTGATACAGAACAACATGATAGGGAGTCTCCCATGAGACTCATTTGTTAGTATCATCTCTCCTCAGCATTCTTTTACATGGTTTCTTTTCATCATTTCTTATACATAATTTCTTATGCTTGATTTTACATAGTTCAAAATTTTCAAAATATAAAAATAATATAACATTTCAAAAATAGAAAAACATTCAAATAATTCAAAAACACCAAAAATGTTTAGATTGTATGCATCATCCATGTTTTACATTTCTACTACTATTTTAGACTTACATTTCCTATTATATGCTATTGTTTGTCAATTATATATACTACCATTTTTTACTTGATCTTCTTTGAGTGTGTGCAGTGACTTCTAGCTCCTTGATTGTTTCATTCTACCCATTGAGGGGGCATCCCACTTCTACATTCAAAATGCACATTAATACATCTTCCCACTAAGGGCATCTTCTACACGACTACACCATCTAGGTTATGTCATTATTACACCACACACTCTAATTATCATGTTGACATACATTACTTACTAGATTACACATATTACCACATCGACACTCACTAGTATCTTGCACTTGTGTATTTTCTAACATATACCTAGTCTTGTACTAAATATTTCTTGCATACTTTTACTCTTGCTTTAATTATGTAGATGTGATTTTACATTTATAATTTTTACATGCTTTCCTTTATTGCTTTGCATAGCTATATGTGATTACATTTCCATTTCTAGTTTTATTTCCTATGTGTGACTTAGGACATTTGCCAATGTCCTTTGATTCTATTTACGTGTGTACCTTTAGACATTTGCCAATGTCCCTTGCTTGTAGTCTTCTATGTACCTATGGCATTCATACCAATATTTTCTTGTTTCGAATTGTATGTTTATGTAGCATTTGAACATGCCTTGTATGCTTTCCTTCCAATTTTAGTGACATGTGCCCATATCCCTGATTTGTATGGCCCTTTGTCCAAACTTGTATGCTTCTTGCCTTTTATTTTGTATGATTGTTACTTGAATTCTTGTCCCTATTTTCAATGTCTTGATCCATATCATAAATTTACCTTTCTTATTTGGATGACATGATGAATATCATGCTCCATCCCTTCAACTAACAACTAACATCTAACATTTCCAGTTCCAATTCAGTACATTACACATGCTTTTACATTGTTATATCTATCTAGGCATACCCCTATTGATCTAACAATCTCTTAATATAAATATTGTTATATCTAGAGATATCTTATTAAATATCATTGATATATCATGTATCAATGCAGTATAACACACTTGTAAGACTTTTTTCTTCTGAGAATAGTCATTGTAGGTTCAATCATTCCTACCCTCAGAAGAGGGGGAAATAAATAGGGTTTTTGTCACAGAGATCAAAGCTCTTATCAGTCAAAATAGCATCATTTAGATCACCTAATTCAAAATCTAGAGGTCAAACCAGTCATAATAGAATAGAAAAATAGTGACAATTCCAAATCAACAACTAGTTTTAGCATACGACAATACCACCAAAAATGGATAGCAGTGCCAAAAAAGGGTGTCCTCATATTAGCATTCTTGTCTAGGAAAAAAACACCTAGGTTTTCCAATAATAGGTAAAAATTTTAGCTCAACTATAGTTTTTTCACATCCAAATCAATCAGAATCAACGGTTTCATTATAGTTTTATTAAGAAATCTAGATATAAGAGGGGTATCATGCATATCATGATGGCTCTCACTTCTAGTTTTATATTAGGCAATTGACATAACTTCTAGATAGAATCCATGTTCCATACACTAATGATTAGGGGTAATGTGTGTGGTACATTGGTCTTCTTTTTTTTTCAAGTTTAGTTTCTTACCTCCAGGCATTCTCAGTAGTTTCATGCCTTACTCCATCTACAAGTGGTTGGCATCATTTTCAAGTTGAACTTTCATACAAATTTAACTTCCTAAGTAATTGAGCTCCTAAGTTTGTTTTTACATAATCATATTGCATTAGTTTTAAAGTGGCTTTCATACAAGCCTAACCCCCATCTTTCACAATGGCCAAGAGAGGACTAGTTTCTAGCATACATTCAACTATTCATGCCACATTATCATATTTTTAGAGCATCTTTGGGCTCCATGATCCATCTCATATGACATCTATTCTATACTTGTATCACTTCATATGGAAATGATGGATCCAAAAGGCTAGCCTTTGTATTATTGAGCCACCTATTCAGAGGAATTAGACACATAGTCCAAACATTGATTATCACATGCATAATACATTAACTTCACTTATTTGGTGATGATGGAGATAAAGGGCCTACCTTTGCATTATTGATCCACCTTCTAAGGAATTAAACACTCAGCTCCATTCATGATATTACTCTTGATTCAACACATACCCATCATCTTCTAGAATAATCTAGCATCATAATAAGTTTTGTATTGGTTCACATACCCGGTGAGGTGTATTCATTCCTTTCTCTTCCTCTTTAACTTACCCACCTTTGTACATTCTTATTTTAGATATAGCATATCTAGTAAGAATTGATCTACTCTACATTTTTCATTACAAATTTACACTTAATAGTGTGCTCTCTCTATGCACATCCAGCATCACACAACTTCATAACCTTCTTCCTTATAGCTAAGTTATGGTATGCTTTCTAATTTCCTTTATCCTAGTATTTCACTTTGTTGCATCACTAGAATAAAGGAGGGGGAAATGTATTCATATAAAATGTGAAATTTGATTACTTGAGTATGGCTAATGACACCCAATCCATAGGTCCTCCTACTTCCTTGAAAAACCCTTATAGTCTTTTTATCACTGATTCCCAGTCATCCATAAACTTCTGTACTTAACCCTTATAGACCCAAACAACTCTTTCAATCCAAAATCCATCCCTTTAGGTCTCATTCCCTCTAGATAATAGCACCCAACTTGGATAAGAATGTTAAAACCTAGGGTGTCATATTTTTGGCATTGGTGTCCAAGTGTACTTTTGGTCCCAATAGTCATATTTTCATGAATACTTATATTAATTCATGTTCTCCTAATATGAATTCATTTAACCCATGATTATTAGCTTCTCCATAGAAGGCCATTCAAATTCCTTTTAGAAGTGTTGGCACTCATTTACAAGAGAGAAGTAAGAATACAAGCAAGTACACTCAAGCACGTTTCCCTATTCTTTGCATACAACCTTCCAATATTATTCAAAGCTTATTCAAACCCTTGCACCAATCCATAACCATCTAAACTACATGTATTTTCACATCTAGTTTCATTTTCATAAATAATTGCATGAAGCACTTCAATGGGAGAACTACATTAGCTTGATCCCTCCTTAAAGTATTGGTATGTAGGTAGTGTACACACACATAGGGTTTGAAGTACATCTAGCATATCCTTTACAAACTAACCCCTTCCCTCTCTTTCCCAAATTCCCTTTCAAGTTCAAGCACAAAGAGATCTTAGGGATTTTCAAGATTAAAATAGATGCATAGTGAGCTCCATAGACTTTAGGGCTTTAATCTTTCATTTATAGGGTAATAAAAACCTACTGAGTAGAACCCACAAAACTCAAATCACCTAAATAATAGTGCTAAAAAGGACTATAGCACTGAATAGTAGGGTTCCCCACTTTTGATGCTCTTATCCAATCAGAAAAAAAATTTGAAAACCTATTTTTGACACTATCCTAGTCCTATACCTAAATTCTTAGGCCCTATCTCAGACTAGACAACATAAAATAAGCTAAGTCATATTTTTTCTCATTTATTAATATTTTTAGAAAAGGAAAAAATACAATCTATTAACATAAATTAGTGTTTTTATTATTGCATATTATTTACTGATTTACTTTACTCTAGACCTATCTATTAATTAGGAATAAAACTCTATTATTTTAAAAAATAATAAAACAAATTAATCAACTTGATATAGTAATTTATCAAAATTTGTTGAGTTGTTTGAATTTGTGTTATCCAAATAGAATATTAAACCTATAGTAGAAAATATATACTATTAAATGTAGTTAACTGGGTCAACTAAGTACAAATAAAATTAAATAAATGATAAAATAAATAAAACTATGTTCATCTGATTAGCCTAGTATATTTAAAAGAATTCAAAAAAATAAAGGAATTGAGTGGGTTGATTCAGTTAAATGAAAGAAAGGAAAGAAGGGAAATAGATCAATAAGGTTTATTCAACCTTTTCTAATTCAAAATTTTTTACACAAAGAAATGAATAAAATCAATAAGGTCATTTTAGTTTGGAAAACCTATACATAGAGCCCTAACTAGGTCAACCAAGTTGATGAAATTGTATGAACCTGTATACAAATATGAATGAAGTCGACAAAGTTGACTAAGTATAAAACCAACACATATAGTGTTAAATTTGGTCGATAATGTCAATAGAGTATGAAAACCTATGCACATGATGTTAAACCAGGTCGAAAAGGCCAATCCAATTGTCTATAAGGAAATATTAAAAATTTACAAGGGTTAGATTCACATCGGGTTCACCAGAATATATGCAAGTGCAACTATGCAATTTTATAACTTACCCTACTTAATAATATTCAAGTTCAGATAAGGTTATCAACTAACAAGTGTGACTAGGTATACATTTAAATTGAGTTCATGACCAATAATGGATCATCTAAACCTATACTAAGGGATCTCTTATGACACTATGGCAAAGGAGAGGTTTCCAAAACCTCTAGGTAAATTCCATCTTGTGATAACCCTAGTTAGGTCTTTATGTTTGTAATAATATCAAATCAAGCTCATCTAATAAAAAACTTTGAAAGATAATCTAGTACATACCTATGCAAGCTAATCTAGTATTCATCAAAGCTTGTGGAAAAAATGAGGAAGATAATAACATGCAAAGACAAATCTATATATAACACAAAGAATATCTAAGCAAGGAGAGATACAATCCAACATATATTAACTCTGTGATATTTACTTATTAAAATATGAAGGGCTTAGGAATATACTTACCTTTTTTGAAGTGAAACCATAATGATTTAATTTATTCCTTCGCCAATGGTTCTTTTCAAGAGGTTTTTGTGGGCTTGTAAGTATCACAAGGATAAATCAACTCTAGGCTACAAGAACTCTCATATGCATCCAATAATTACACAAGATAAGTGATACTCCTTCAATGGGAAAAACTTAAGTAATGAAACCTCCCATTTATTTTTTAAGTATATTTGTGATAAATAATGATGCACTATTTATTTATCCTCTATTATAAATGAAATGAAATGGGATATATATAACCATGTAAGGTTCCTAAGCTGACGGAGTCAGACTAGTCGACCTCATTAGGTGGGGAATAAAACCATTAGGTCTAAAAATATGTTAGATTTGGTTTAAATAGTTATATAACATGTGTTAAATCCCATAATTAGGTCAACCTAATCAACCTAGTAGGAGACACGGTAAAAAGGGGTTTTCACTTAATTAGGGGTTATTTTGGGTGGTGAGTTGTTTAGAAAAGTGAATAGTGGGATTTTAAAGCCTAGGTAAATGTATAGGATTATCTTGTATTGCTTTAAGTGGTGTTATAGGATCCAAAAATATTATGAATCACCAAATTTCTACCAACACCTTTCCCAATATAATCCTTAAGGTGTGCACTCATAGAGATTGAGATTTGATGGGTTCCTATAAAGAGAGAAGGCTTCAATAATTGACAAAGTTTTGAAATATTATGTGTATATAAGATTTTTTTTTACATGTTGGTATTAAAGAGGTATATTAAGTAATTTTTATCAATAATAAACCTTTTCAGTGATTCATTTTTTTTTTCTTAATCATTTTGGCTTATTTTTAATTTTCCTACCAAAACATGTCTTTTCAATTTGTAGTAATCTTCTTCAAATACTAACTCCCTTTCTTTTTTACTTCTTTTTCTTAACTATATATATATATATATATATATATATATATATGTATATATATGTATATATATGTATATATATATGTATATATATATATGTATATATATGTATATATGTATATATATATATATATGTATATATATATATATATATATGTATATATATATGTATATATATATATATATATATATATATATATATATATATATATATATATATATATATATATATATATAATCAAGAAAAAGAAGTAAAAAAGAAAGGGAGTTAGTATTTGAAGAAGATTACTACAAATTGAAAAAACATGTTTTGGTAGGATATATATATATATATATATATATATATATATATATATATATATTAGTATGATATATGACAAGAAAGGAAAAATAAAAAACTAGGATTTGGAGAAAAGAAGGAAGTCTGAAACTAGGGTCTTTTGATAAGGTTGTGTAATAGATTTTGCATCTAAGATAATGAAAGAATTATTTATGTGAATTATATTTTTCACTCTAAGTTTAATTATTTATGTAATTAATTTTATTTTACAATCTTATTATTTATTTTCAATTTTATTCATGCATGCTACAAGTCTCAATATACAAGTATAAATTGATATTGTCAAGGAAAAGTATGTTTGACAATCAAGAAAATTGATTTTTATCATCTTTTAAGGTTGTGAATGGTGAGAAATTATGTGTTAGAGTTATTTTAATTCGTGGATGACATTTCCCCATCAATAATATTCCAAAAAAAATCTTAAAACTTAAAATTCTATTCATTTTAAGCTTGTTACATGTACACAGTCAAAAATGTGCCTTTACAAGCAAGTAATAGTCATTTTCATTATGATTTTTAATTTTTCAAGGAGAAAAATTAATTTATAGATGAATATAATGGTGTTTCATACATTTTATACTTTAAAATATTTATAAATAGGTTATAAAATTCAAATTATCTTTTATTGGGTGCTCTTAGCCCATGTACAAGATTGTTAGGGTTTCGGGAGAAAGAATCATCATATATTGAAAAATAACAATCTAAAAGTGGTGAAACTCAGTAAGAATGTGTATGAGTATGTTTATAAATTATTAAAAGTATTTTTATAATTATTTGACATCTTTAAATAAATTTATGCTAAAAAATCAAACTACAGGTCTAAAAGAAGACTTATTTAGAGCATTAGAAACTCTAAAATCATCATAATTTGAAAATGATCCATCCAAATGCAATCAAGATTTTTAGGGAGGTGAATTGAAATAAAATAAAAATTTTAAATTTTATTTTAATGTTTTATGACACATATATCTCAATTTATTTAAAAAACTTGGTTTGTAGGCTTAAAAATAAGGCCTAGAAAACCTTGTTTTGCATTTTCTTGCATTTCCAAGTTTGGATAAAGGTATAAATGAATATTTTGAGTTAAAAAAAATATAATGGATGTGTAAAATTATTTTTATGTATAAATAATCATGTTTTTTTTAATTTTTATTCAATAATTCTTGTAGGCCTAATTATCTCTCTTTAGAAAGTTCTAAGTTAATCTTTCCTTATAACCTTCCATCAAACATGCTCTTGGTTACAAGTCTCAAACTAGAAAATCACTCAAAGTAAAGATAATTTTGCATATATTTCCTTTAAATTATTAATTTTATCCTTATATATTACTATATTAAAGGGGGGACAAATGTAGATACTAAAACTAAATATTTTTAGCATCTTCGTTTTATATATTTGAAAAATATCAATCAGGGATCTACCCTTTAGTTATATACCTCCTTACTACCAAAATACTCACATTCACCATTTCTATATGCCTAAATACTTATCTCTTATTTTAATCCATATCATTCTGATGACCCAAGTCCCCTATAACACACATAAAGCTCAAAACATGATAAACATCATGCATTGTCAATTTTAGATCCTTACCTATTTCTATCCCTATAGACACTATAGACCATAGAGGTACACTATCACTGATATTTTTATTCATATCTTTATCTAGTGTCCAATAGCCAAAACAAATCCAAACTATATAATTATCAAAACCTATGGGTCAACCTGTTTGTCTTAATGAGCCCTACCATGAGATATTTTCAAAATGTGTGGTATAAATACAAGTTTAATAATTATCATTTATCATCTAGAAAATACCTAAAAAACACCTAATAAATATACATCAATCAACTACATAAGCATTATATCCTAATTTATTCATCTTTACTTCATATCAAGCATAGGAGTATTCATATTATAGGTTTGAAGCATTCAAACAATATCTCAAGAATGATATTTGTCAAATCATAAGATATATAATTGCATGCATATTCATATAGTATATTACACCATTATACATACACTTTCCCACACATAATTTATAAATACATAAGTACTAGTCACTCCTTGGAGTATTTGATATGTAGGGAGTACCCATTGATAAATGGGTCTTTGGTGCAACTCGACACCGTGAACCCACTAACCCATTTTTAAGAAAACTCATTCTAAGAGTGAATAATGTTGAATAGTTAGGTTTTTGATTGATTAGTGAAAAATATATATATATTATCTCATATTTGAATACATAAATAAAAATATAACAAAAAACACAACAATAAATTTGGTTGTCTTGATCTTGCCAGTATTTTGTATTGGACATCTGCAACACAATTGGATAGTATCATTGATGGTAGCATCCATGGACATAAAATTATAATTTTGAAAACTTGATGAATGATCTAGAACATTTATCCTATATGATTTACATGTGTTTCCATTTCAAATTTATCTACACATAGTAAACTAGATAAGTACTATTATTTCCTATTTATGACAATATCTTTTGATAGTTGTACTTTACTCTTTTAGTAATCATAATTATATAAATTTAGAACATTATTTATCTAAGTTTTATAATAATTGGCCTGATATGATTGGTTTATCACCCTTGTGTTATAATTGTTTATATTCTTAACCCTAGATACCCCACATCTAAATTTAGGGTTAATCATAGTTTTCATTTTATCTTTCAAATCCTTCAATCAAAAAAAATATTTGGAAAATTCATAGGAATAAAATTCATAAAAAGGATTGTCTAGTCTTGATTCTTCATTTGAATGTCATTTAAAGAATGGTTGATATGCTAGGGTTTTTGAATAAATTATCAATTTTTAAAATGGTATTTATGATATAAAGTTAGTATATTTGTCTATTGATTACATTTTGAAAATATATTTTTCATTTGAAACCCAAAATTACATTAAGGATATAGGTTGAATATCACATTCAAATTCATTTTAAAACCAAGTGATAGATGCAGAAGTTTGTATAAGTTGATAAAATAAATGAATTAGATTTTTGGTGAAATTTGTATGGTTGTATGCATTGTTGTATCTAATGATAGTTTTTAATATCCTATAGAATCTCATTTGGACAATTTTATTTCAATTTGATCTTGTAGTATTTTGTGGTTCAATTTCAGTGGATCTTTGAAATGTTGATTTTACTTGATATGGTTGTGATATATTTTGAGATTAAAAAAAGTGAAAAATGGTTAAATGTGAAATATGGAATTAATCATTTATACTTAGTCATTATGATCATTTAAATTACATTCTAAATTTAAAGTGATTTTTTAAGTTGAATGTAACCCCACCTTAAAGTTTGTTGATGTCATATTTAACATTTAAATTCCTTGATGTTTTAAGTTATTTAATGAACTTATTAAATTCTAGGCTAACTCCTAACATAAATTATATTATACTTTATTTAAATTTAACCTAAAGTTGGTTATTATTTTAAAACCAAATAAATTCAAAAATAAAGTATAAATGATTTAAATACTTCATTTTTAAAATGAGGAATTCATATGCATAGGTACCTAGAAATTTATTCTAAATTTTAGTTTCATAGTGCATTTTCTTTCTATTAAGAAACTATGAGATGAAGTATAACTTGCAAGAAGATCGAATAACATATTTATTGATGGTGAAGTGGTTTCACTTGGTACTTCAAGTATGTCCAAATTTATTTCTTAATTTTAAAATGATAGTTTGAAAATCGCCATGATTTCTAATCATTTTGTGAATTTATATTATATGAAATAAGCTAGGATTGACCTAAAACTTATCCTATCTAAGATATCTAGACTCAGAGAAGTTAAAACAAATAAATTCCATTTATACTTAATGTATAGATATATGACCAAATGCACTTTTTAAACCTAAAAAGAGGACCACTTATCACATAACATCAATAGAGAGGGTTCTAAAGTCTCTAGACAATGAATATAATGAAATAATGCTAACTAGATTTTATAATATTATAGTTAATCTAGTCTAGTATTTATATGCTTGGAACACAAACAAGGGGATAGTTAAAAATAAACTAAAAGAGGAAAGGAACCATGGTAGGCAAATTAGGCCTTAGGTTACCTAAGGTGGAAAATGGTATGTTTGAAAAACCCTATAGCCACACTAAGTATAAGTGTAGAGGATATTCAAATAGGGAGTTATGTATTCATTCAAGCTAGTAATTATTTAACTTATACTTATCAAATGAAAGAGCTAGGGTTAGAGCATACTTACCTTGAACAAACCTATGAAGCCTCAATCTCCCCCTTGGCTAATGGTGTTTTGTAAAAAAAAAAAAAAATTGTAAGGATCAAAAAGGTTGAATCAAGCTCTAGGATACAAGGACTCCTCATATTACATCCAAGATTTTTCCATCCAAAATAAGATATAAGAAATAACTTCTCTAAATGTAGACTTAAGTAGGTTTGTGAGTAATAAAATTGTGAAAATGAATGTTCCTATATTTGGATTCAAATGGGTACTTGTATTTATAGTGATGGATGATCCTAGCCCTTCTTAAAGTTTTAGTCGTTACCATTCGGTAGCTTTGATGTATTTTAAAATGTGATAATTTATCCTTGAGCTAGGTTAGATAGGGTTTATTTAGTTATGAAGCATCTTCCATATCTTTCAAACTAAATTGACCTGGGATAACTTAGTTTGAAATATTATGGGAGTCAAGAAAACTATAGAGACTAGGTTGATATAGTCAAAAAAATAGGTTTGGTATAATTAGGGGTCATAATAAGGAATATTTCTTAGGGCATCAAGTCTAAGGTAAGTGTAGTATATATAATTATGATATATAAACAATAATGTATTTCATAAATCACCATCAGTCTACCCATACCTTTCTTAGTGAACCCTTTAAGGTGTGCACTTAGTTAGAATGAAATTTTTTAAGTTGTGTATACACATAATATTTTCAAACTTTTATTGATTTCTAACACTTTGTATCTTTTAATAACCTATCAAGTCTCAATATATTTAAGTGCATGCTTTAAGTGATGCATCAAGAAAGGGGTGGGTATAACATCAGTGCTTCATAAGATTATTATTTCTTTTGGCACTTGCCATCTACACACTTGTCTCCTAAATCCATTAACCCTAAGGTTATTCTTCTCAATCTTACCTATTTTAGTCTTTTCCTCCTTTCATTCCTCCTTTTCTTGCCTTAACATCCTTTTTGACTATCAATTGTACTAAGTCAACTAGGTCAACCCAGTATAGTTTAGGAGCATTCTTTACTTTCTTGGTTTGTTAGCCTTTTGGCTAAACTAGCATAGACCTAGTAAATTATCCTTAAAAACATACAAGGTCAATTGGGTCAACCCCATGCATCTAACATTCTTAAGAGGATTTAGGGTAAGATCTACCTCTATATACAAGGTCATTTACCACTATTTCATAAGAGAAGAATTATTAATGAATAAATGCTAGCAACCATTTACTTATTGACCATTATACTTAATGAATAAAGCTTAGGGTTATATACTTTCTTTGGAGATACAAATCTTGTCTTATGGAAAATTCTTTTAGATGCTTGGATAGGTTGTGTAGCCTAGAGCTAATTTATCTTAGTTATCCTTACATACCATAATAATCTCTTGTGAATCACCTTGACCAAGGGAAATAATAAGGCTCGATGGGTTCATCTCCAAAGTTAAGTATTCCTAACTTTATTTCTCCTTTGTAAGAGTAGATAGATAATGCATTTGTATTCTTATCTCATTTATTAGGATTTTGTATACATTGACATGAGTATATGTCTTTTAATACATGTTTAGTTTTTTATTTTTTATTTATAACTCCTATTTTGTGCCACAAGCTTTAGTGAGCACTATATTAGACTTTAATTTCTTACTATTATAATAGTGTGAACATTTAAAGCCATAGGACTCCATTAGGGTTATTTTGTGATTGTATTAGACTATAGGATTTGTAACCCTTCCTAGCATGATGTTTTTTGATAAGTGATACAAGTGATCCCCTAATTAGTTCTAGTAGATCCCCATATTGTTTATGCTCTTGCTTAACAAGTGTATCCCAATTAGAAGTGTAGGTATGATCTATCTTATCTAATTCAGGATTAATTCATAGACATGATGAATTTCCAATTGCATACATTTTTATGAACCCAACATGAACTAAAAATTGTAGGATTTGTTCACTTTTTCCTGCATTTATTTTTTTATCATCATTTTTAGCATGTATGTTAACATTCTGGATCAATTCTATTGACCTAGATTTTTATCTCTATGTACAGGTTTTAGGAACAGATAAATAGATCGACCTAGTATAGGTTTTTAGCCTTTTAGAGACCTAGTTCAGCTTACTAGGTCAACCCAATCAACCCCTTATAATTTTAGCACTTTTTACTAGGATCTTGTACAGCGTGATTTATTATGTCAACCCAATTTGTAGGTTTTTCAACCATATTTCCAAGTTCTATACCAACAATCTTCTTCATTACATCTTTTATCCACCAAGGTTCCTTTCTACTTCTCTATTTCACTCTTTTCTATATTTCCTTTCATAGTTTTTAGTCTTTAAAACTACCCTTTCACATTCAATTAGATCGACACTATTGACCCAGTTCTATGTTATGTGTGATATCTAAAACAACTAGATCAACACCGTTGACCTAGTTAATTTTTAGACCTTGCTTCTACAGTACAGGTTTGACCCTATCAACCTTGGTCTATATTGTTTGCATATATTTTTCACACTATACCTTGTTTTAAAGTTGGAATTAATCTTAGATCTATTAGTAATTATCTCACACATTTTTTTTCATGTTGTTTACATGCTTAAAATCATTCACATAGTTTAATTAGGTTATTTTTAATTAATCATTTAGTTTCACTCTTTCTATTTTATGCACATAGATAAATCACATAACATAAACAAGTATTATAACATTTGTCTACCTTATGCCACCCTACTTGTATTTCATCATCAAAGGGGAAGCTGACTTAATACTCTAGTCAAGTATAAAACATGGTTAATGGTATATTTTAGCTAAGCAACTGACACACTTGTCATTGCATTATGTGAAATGAGGTGGTAGGCCCCAATACCAATATTGTATCATTTCCACTATAGTCCCTTTCATCCCAAACTACCTAAAACCATCCTTAGATTTTTATCTAGTATCTTATTTATAGCTTAACTCTAGTCACATTTTAAAATCACATCTTAATAATCTAATAAATAATCAGGTTGGCCAATTAGTTAGCTTTAATTTTCAAATTTTTCGCTCATTCTTTATTTAATTGTGTGTGAAAAAACTTTCATTAACCAATGTTTATGCAAAATTTTATTTTGTGTGATCTGATTACACTGGTCAGTGTTAATCTAATTGGTTGTCTATTTCCTTTTAGTACTTACTACTTTTCATTACTTTTAAAGTTAGCTTGTTTCATTATACAATCTATTTTTAGGCTTCTTAAGTTCCTTATTTTTTATACTAGATTGACACAGTAGACCTAGTGCTTTTTCTACCTTCTATAAATTGTACTAGATTGACCTAGTCAACCCTATATAATTTTATAGTAATAGTTTCTATACTAGATCAACCCAATCAACCCTGTACTATTCCAGTCACCTCTTTTGACCTTTGCTTTCTCATCTCTCTTTTTTCTCCTTTATCATGGAATTTATATTTTGTGATGATAATAAGTCATAGTCAATAGATATGATGAACTTAACCAATCCTAATAGGTTCTCCCATAGATAGATTAGGGATACTCTTTTGGATTCTATTAATGTTCATATTAAAACTCACACAATGAATTATGGGACCCATCCTCATACCTCTTTGTATCATAATCCTCTTTTCTTAGAAGATCAACCTGAGTTAGAATATAATCCTGAGATGTTTTTCTTTATTTATAAATTTCCTCAACATAGAGGAAAGGATCCTTCTACCATTTACAACCTCATGATTAGTGGTCAAATTGAAGAACCTCATTCACCCACTCCTACATTATCAATAGGATTTGGAGGTACCACTTTCTTTGGTTCTCAAACTCTTCCTTCAATTTTGATTCCTTCTTATGCCATGACTTCTTCTTTAACCTATTATACCTCCAGGCCTAGTATCTCAACTAACAGGGTGGGTTCTACATCTAGTGGGCCTCTCATAATATCCACTATCCTTAATACTTCACTAATTCATCGATTTCTACCCAAGGTAATCATGCTTCTAGTGCTTTCTCTTCTCATCCATTCACTAGTCCATCTTTTGCTTCACAATAAAATTTTGCCACTAGTGCCTCTCATTCTCACAATTATTTTCAATCTCATATCAATGTTAATAGTAGTACCAAGGCCACTAATACCAACACAAATACCAATTAAAATGCTTCTAATGTTAATAAAACACATCAACTTTTCTTTCAAACTCTTAATCAAATGAATACCTTTCAAGCACATAATATAAATCAAATGATGAGAATGCAAACCCACCTCCTTAATGTTCAATCTCATATACAACCATTGGCTTAGTGCACACATAACCAAAATTCCCCCCTCCTCCTCTTTGATATTCTCATTGAAATATAATTCTTAAACCTTCTTTAGTCAATAAAACCATTAAACATTTACAAAATGAACCTCTCACTACTCAAATTGCCAATGTTGATATAGGAGGTATAACACCTATGATTTCTTATAATGGATCAACTGATCCTACCCTTTAAATCAAAACATTTAGAAATATTTACAAATATTGGGTCAAATTAAATACCTTTGCTTCTACCAAGCTCCTAGATAAAACCCTCATGGGCGATGCCTTGGATTGGTAAAATCAACTTAGAGCTAATTTGATTTCTAGTTTAGATGACTTAGCAAATGCTTTAGTTTAAAAATTCTAAACTAATAATCTTCCTAAAAACACTTTGGCCCATTTCATTAATTGTAAACAACATGATAATGAAACTACCCAAGCCTTTGTTAAGAGATGTAAGACTTTGTCAAACAAATGTGAACATAACATGGTGGATGATAATATTTTTCATCTCTTTACAAATATCATTTTTCTTAAATTATAATATCAAGTATACACTCTCTCTCCATGTACCTTGGAAGATGCTATTGACCAAGCTAAAGACAATATTTAATAATGTATCAATTTGAGCCACCCAAACCTTCTTTGGGTCCTTATCTCTTACTTAAGAATAAAAACCATAATATCACCAGTGATGGTGTTACCAATTCTTATGAAACCATTCACAATGCTCAAGCTATTGTTCCTAATCCTTCTTCGGAACTAGATTCTTCTTCTCAAAAATATACTAATCCTCATTTTTATTCACCAAATAACATCAATGTACATAAACCTTTATCCTTGATTGAATTTCTCTAGAATATACCTAGGCCTCTTCCATAAGAACTTGACCCTACTCATCTTATGAAATTTTGGTATGATCCTAACAAATTTTGTTAGTTTCATGCTAGTTTGGGTCATTCTCATGATACTTGTAGACAACTTCATTATTTAGCTATGGATTTTCTTCTTTGACCTAATTTTGATCATGATTCCATTATCTGTAAGAATCAACAATCCTATGAGATTACATTCAAGGACTATAAATCAAATGATGAAAAACTCAAGCCTTGAATCAAGCAAATGCTCATTTGGCTATCTATAAAGATCCTTTACATAATCATCAACCTCTCCAAGCCAATCAAGATAAGCCTACCCCTTCCATAAATAATGTATAAAATATTATTGAACCAACTTCTAAATAAAACTTGGTTAGCATGACTAATATATCAAGGGTGGTGGCTTTCATTGATTCCCAACCTATCTATAATCCTCATAAGACATATTCTACTTTCCATGATTCTTCTTTAACTCATTTAAATGAGTTGGGGCAAGAATATATTATCACTTTTGACTAACTAATTTATGATTCTCCCTTGGATAACACATCTCATTCTATTTCTACCACTCTTCCATCATCTTATAATACTAATGATAATCAAACTTATACTAACACTTCTTCTAATTCTCAAAATCAACTTAAACCAACTAGTTCATCATCTCAACATGATTTACCACCTTATTATAAATCTTCTTCTTCTTATCAATAAAAATTCAAATGTGCTTCAGATCATCCTTCTGAAGATATCCTTAACCATTACATACATATATTTTATAACCTTCTTATGGGCTATGATAGTGAGATGCCATTGTGGATCTCACTAATCTACCATCCCAAATTCCATTCCTTGAGCTTATGAGGACTTTTACACATCATAAAATGTGCCTCATGTAGCTCCTATTCAAGATGAATGTCCCTCATCCTCCCTTAGTATTTTGAAGATAGTATTTTTTCACAATGTGAAGAGATCTCTATCCATGTTGATGAGACCATAGACACTTATCTTTATCTAAAATTTCCCATAGCCTTTATGATTCTTGATAAGAATATGCTTTGTGTGGATGATCCTCTTTTATTCATTACAATCCAAATTGGTGATATCTAAGCTAAGTGTTCCTTGATTGATGAGTGTTTTATCACATGTGTCACTTATATTGATTTTATTAAGACTCTTAGATATTCTAAATGCAATCTTAAGTCTACATGTAGCACATGCCAAGGATATCATAGAAGGAAAATGCCTCCTCTAGGTTACGTGTGGCTTCCTATTACCATTCCACCTATCACCATTCATTTGAAGGTGATGATATTTAACTTCCCCCTTTTGAATAACATCTTTCTTGGTAGGTTGTGGACTCATCACATGAGAGCTATTACTTTTACCACCTGTCAATGCATTAAATTTCCTCAGAATGGATCCATTTATAGGATTCAAGGTGACACTAACCCTTGAAATTTAGAACAATTCTAAGATTGTGATGTCTTCAATATTTCTACTCTTGAACCTTTGCTAAGTGTTCCATTTTATGAGTCTCAGCATCTCAACTTTCCTATTGATTCAACATGTGATTACAATGGGCATCCTGAGCTCATTAGTAACATTCATCTTAACCTTTTAGATTATCATGATGATGAGCTGATGAGATTAACTTAAAGATAAAAAAATTTGATCTCTCACCTCATCTCATCTCACAACCTCTTATTTCCTTATAGCCTTATTCTCACAAACCTCCTTACAATGACATTCTCATAGTCTTGACTAAGACTAGGCATTCTATTCACCATGATTCATCAAATGATAAGATTATCCCTACCTATGTCAGTGATCTTCACACCTGAGATTATAATGATGGTTATTCTTTAGATGATCCATTATTAGGTGGTCTTATCCAGGCATGTGATGCCAAGATTATATGTTATCATTCTTCTTTACTTGAGTCATTTCGTGCATCTCATCATTTTCCTTCACTTATAGTTCTTGATATTTGAATTTTTCCCCTTTATCATAGGGTAGAAATGGTACTGACACATCCAATTTCTAAGGAGCCATGTAATACTATGCTCATGGATTATTTTATGACCTGGCCTTACCACTTTTTTAGGTTCCCTGACTCCCATCATTGGTTTATGCCTAAAGTTAATGCAACCTTCCTTAGACTTTATATAGATATCACACCTCCCTCAATAGAGCCTACTATAGTTGAGCCTCTTCCCAAGCTTGTTATAGTTGATCTTGTTCCTACTCTTATTATTCTCAATCCTACCCCTACTTTTGAGGTATTTGCTCCTCCCATGGATCCTAGTTTCATTCCTTTCTCATCATCATCCTCACTTGGTGATGGTTTCCTTCCCTTGCCTAAGATAGCTCTTATGCCCACCAAATGGGCTGATGAGTGTTCCCTAACTTCTTCTACTCATACTTTACCTCCTTCCATGAGTAATTTTAATAAAGCCACTCACAAGTGTATTTGTTACTTTCATGGGATAGATAACTATTCTTCCACCCATTTTCATAAGTTACATCAATATATTGATACCTTGTGTGTTTTTTCCTCAGCATTAGATATATCCATACCTACCACAAAGATACTTCTTGAATATTTTCATAAGTATGGTGAGCTATATTGTTTATGGCTTCTATACGACACCCATCATACTGATTATTATCATATATGGAAACAACATCTCAAAGATCACCTTATATCCATTCTTGTACCTTATACCACTCCTCCCATAAGTCATTACCATAAGAAGGATCCTCCTTCTCCTATGGCTCCACCTCTAGTGTTTCCATAGCCTCGTGTGGTCCCTTCACCATCTTCTATTCCTCCACCTATGATTCTTTCACCTGTGGACCCTCCCTTACCTATGGATCCTTCTCTACTCATGAGTCCCTCACCTATGGATCCTTCTCCACCGGTGACTCCTCCTCTTGTAGATCATATGTCCATTCATTCTCATAACCAACCTTTGCCTAATTTTCCTCCTCAGCATGATCCTTTGAGCATTCCTACTTTTTTAGTTGAGGAGATTAAAAAAGAAGTATTTTCCTAGTATTCATTGAAGGTTGATGAAACCTTAGTATTAATTAGATTGTAGCTTCATAGAGATTTATCTGATGTATTGGATAATGTGTGTGGATAGATTTACTAGTATTTATGAGTATATGCATGGTGATTTCAAATTTATATTTGGATTAGACATGTGCTCCAATCTCATTTCTATCCATTATATCATTTGACACTATGCCAAATTTTTGCTTATCTTATATCATGATTTCTTACTTTTTGTACTATATCTTACTTCTCTTATCATTTATTTTTTAATATGATTGTATTTTCTTTATCATTTATTTCCTTTCCTTTTTCATAGAGTTTTATTAAAACTCTCTTTTTGTATCTTTATGATTGCCTTTCTTTCTTATGCTTATTTTTCATAGATAATTTGTCATGGTGATTTGGTTATATTTACCCTATTCCCCTTGGTTATTATCTCCCCTTACCATGTGATTAGTTAGAAAAAAATCTATCTCATTATTTTCTCCTCTTACCAGTTTAATTTGGATCTTTTTTTCCATCTTCCTTTTTTTTACAAACTGAACATATACACGGTTGAGACTTAAGATCACATAATAATTCATTGTCAAGCCTAAGTGTCCTAGTAAATCTTATTCTTTGGTTACTTAGCTTCCTTTAGTATTAGCCTAAAGCTCATTCATGTGTATCACTATCTCTCTCATGATTAGTCTTTCCAAATCTATATGGAGGAGGAATCTTAAAAAGCCTTCAAAAGAAAGTTAAAATCCAAATCATTTAAACAAAAGGTAAAAATATTCTTAAAAGTTTAATCACACTAAAAGACATGATTCAAATCACATATCCTTCTATTCAAAGCTCAAACTCCACAATTGGCCTCATGGTAGAGCCTAGGTCCTTTGGGGTGTGGTAAGCCAGTAGATTAGAAGAGGAGAATAAAAATATATTTTAGTTCTACCTATTTTCTCATGCAAGTTACCAATCTTCGTAGTAGACCAATGGCTCTATAAGGGGTCCTAAAGAGCAAGGAACACATCATGGGAAGGTAGGCCTATTTTTATTTTCTTGTACCAATATACTTTCATGATTTGATCTTAGTAGCACACATATTTGACTAAAAGCTTTGTGTCTATAGCGAGCAGGTTTCCTTATACATAGATGATAACTAGTCACTTAGTGTCTTCTCATGTTGTTATTATGCCTCTTGCCTCATAAGTTCTTCTCATAATATGCCTAAGTATTTTTTTTACACTCCCTTTTTCACTCCTGATATTCCTTATATTTCCTCTTGAGATTCTTTGTTTGGTGTACCGATCACCCCCTTAGGATTTCATTTATGAGTTGCATTGTAAGACTATGGATAACCTAGCCATCCTCACAAATTAACATCTTTTCCTTCATATTACCCACATCCTTGATTACCTAATTTTCCTTCTTATTCCATCCTAGTGGTTTTCTCTTTTTCAAGTTGTAGTGTAAGACTGTGGATAGGACATAGGCCTCCTCACAAAATTTTCCAATACCCAAGTCACCATCCAAATTACATGTGTCAAATTTGAGATAAGATGTGATTGATTATGAATTTACATGTCATTTTTCATGCTTCCCATCTTGATATTTATTATGTTTTATTCTTACTTCATTTTTATTCCACCTTTTATCTTCTTATTTTTTGAATGTGCGTAATATTTCAGCCATTTATTGAATTTTCCATACTTTCCAACTTGAATTAGTATGACCAATTTAAGAACAATCTTTTGCAATTTTATTTTTCATTCATACTTCCCATCATGATTTAGTATGATTGATTTACTTAATTAATTTTTTTTTAATACCATTTTTTCCCTTTTATACCTTTCACTTTATTACTTTATTTGTCATACTTCCCAACATGATATTTAGTATGATTTTACTTGTTTTAATTGGGTGCAAAAATATTTCACATTGGTTTAAAAACAAATTCCTTTTTACCATTTTGTTTTTCCTTTTCTTGGTTTTTTATACTTGGTCATTTTTTGTTATTACACACTCCCCATCTTGAAATAATGTGTAATGAATTTTCCTAATTGATTATACTTTTTAATGTCCTTTTCACCTATTTATTTTTAACCATGTATGTATATTTCATAATGCTAGAAAAGAAACCACATCTCATATATTTCCTATAGAATATTCAACAAATCTACATGCATGTGCTAGAAAGAAATATATCCTATTCATCCACAACCTCAATCATAATGAAAAATTAGAGTAACCCATAATGAAAACATACACATCTAATAAAAATATGCCAAAATGATATTAATGAGTTTTATACAACATATGAAACCATAAATAATGCCCTAGCTCTATGGTTGGGTCCCATCCTATCTATCTTGTGGCCTAGCCACACTACCTTCTGAGGCCTTAGTTTGACTCCTCCAAATGGTATGATATAAGGAGGACATTTGAGATCTCAGTCCCTTTACCTATCCCTATAGGTGTGTTTTCTACATCTATAACTCCATCAATTAGGTTCAAATATCTATCATATGTATTACTATAGCCATATGTGTAGCTCTCTAATCTACTAGGCCCTACCACTCATGTAGCTCCCTATCACCCATCAATGCTATTGTATGCATCCTCTCCCTACACTTGTATCTACCTTACTACCTCTCTAGCTAATCTAAACCATCTCACCTAAGCTAGGGTAGATTGTACACCTATATCCTCTAGTGTCATGGGGTTGTATGGTTGCAAAGTCTCATCTAAGACATCATGGAGTGATACCCTCATCTATTACCCCTATCTCTCCTCCTCATCATCACTTACACCTATAAAAGTACACAAGATTAATATTATATCACTATCCTCTTACTTAGCTCCTCATCCAGCTTGACTAGTCCATGGTCACTCTTGATGTGGCCTCAATGACAGCCTCACTACTAATGGTCAGAGTCCTCTCCTCTCACATGACTCCCTCACATGTCAAGCCTACTACTTTACAATAAAAATTATTATCACCAAATTAGGTAGGCCCATGTGTCATAGCACCCATACCATTGGATATGGCTCTCTCCACAAAAAGTAGTGTCTAATCACCTCTGTCATCTTCATCATTAGCATAAGTATATGTTAGGTCACCCATGTAGCTAGTATGTTCTCATATGGATACCACATGATGTCTATACATATCATTAACTTTAGCATTAACATGTGTGGCACAACCCATGCTACTTAGTCCTCCATCTATATCCACACTCTAGGTAACCTATCATTGATTACATAGGGAAATTAAGTTGGTTGGTGCATAGGAAATCTCTCATAGATCCAAGATATTAGCAATATGACTAGTCCCATGGTACTCTTCCCTCTAACTATCATCTCACACATATCATGTACCAATTGGACCTAGATGATTGAGCCTATGTCATATAACATTCACTCCTTTAATATCATCTTTCTCAAAGTAACCATATAGTGTTACCTTGTCATCTAACTTGTAATATAGCATCCACTATGTCATAAGGCCTATCACAATATTTTAGATATCTAAAATCTATGATTTATAGACATCGAACATTCTCACCCTTCTACCTATTAGTATCATCTCTGAGCCTATAACCCATATGACTAAGGCTCTCCTCTCCTCTCGACTATCTAGTATCCCTATGGTCACCTATGCTCCTACTATAGGTAACCCCCTATATGACATGGACATCCTCTAGTATGATAGCCACCTTTACTATATTCTTATCCGCCTCTCATTTGAAGGTGTTAGTCAGTCATTCCTAACAATTAAGGAACATGACTAATAGGTTAACACTAAGGGGGATCTAACACATCTTGATTATTCTACCTAGACCTATGGATCCTATTCTATCCCTATCTTCATATGATAGCCTATCTAATAAATTTGGTAACCATGCCACATGTACAATTCACCAAAAAAATTGTCATCCTTGCACCCAAGAAATAATAAAGGATGTATCAGTTTTTCCATGTCATGTATAGCCAAAATACATTCTTTAATATATCATTTCTAAAAGCAATAAATAAGCCTACACTACCTTATTTTATTCATTTTAGCTTATTTTTATCCTTCTTGGTCCTTATTGACCTTACTTGGTCATTTTAGGCCATTCTAACCCTCTTTCAACCTTTTACATGCTTTTCCATATCTTCTTAGCTCTTTGGTCAAACTAGCTTGACAAAAATAATTCTTATCTTTTCACTTGGTTTACTCAAAAATCTTAGTCAACCCTCTTATTTTTCCCAACCTAGTGTTGAGTTTCCATTCTAGACCTTTTGAACCACTTGGTAATTTTAAATTAATCCTATAGCCTATAGAATGTGCAAGGTTGACTTATACCTACTAGGTCAGCATTATGGATTTTGCCTATTTTCTAGCCTACTGGGTCAATTGTGTGGACCTAGTGCTTTTTGCCTACTGACCCCTTGTATTTTCCTATCAAAGTGAAAATTTCTTGCTTTTTGCCTAAATCTTTAAAAACCATTTCTTATTTTCCTATTTACTACCCATATAATCTAATTTTGCTTCATTTAAACATTTAGAAATGTTTAAAATTCAAAATTACTAAAAACTCACTTAATTCAATACAAATTTCAAAAAATTGGTTTAAGATTCTTAGTTGCATACCTGTAGTTCACCTATTGCTGCCTTTGAAGCCTCTTCTTGTCTATCATATCATCTCCTCACCATCTTAGCTTCTTTTCTCTCCAGAGCTCCTTTTTCTCCTCTCTCAAAATTCAAAATAACAAATGACTTGTCTTTTCCCCTATTTTAAACACTTTTTAAAATTCAAATCTTCCAATTACTATCTTGAAGATTTATTGATTTACTTCTATTTTTGTTTCTATTCATCTATTTTACAAACTGTAAAATTTTTTAGATTCATGTTGATGTAGAGATTATTTTCCACTATCATATGCCTATCTTCTGAAAAAAAATATTTTTGGCTATTTTTGCACTAACTACTATAGGTTCATCTAGTATTTTCGATATTGGACACCTTCACATTTCTTACAGTCTCCTTCTCTATCTATGGCACTAAGGTAAGTTAAAGGTATGATTTTTTCAATTCAATCCTTTCATTTATCTTATTTTTTTCTTAATACACTTTGCTTAGCATCAATTTTGTGTGTTATCATTTTTATCTCGAATCATCATCCCATGTTGCACTTACATGACACATGATGAACTTCGAGTGGGGCATGTGTATACACATAATATTTTCAAACTTTTATTGATTACTAACATATTATATTTTTTAAGAACTTGCTGAGTCTCAATCTCTTCGACAGCATGCCTTAATGGGTACACCAAGAAAGGGGTGGGCAAACCATTGATGCTTCATAACATTATTATTCCTTTTCCTACTTTCCACCTACACACTTGTCTCCTAAAACCATTAACCCTAATCTTATTATTCTTAATCCTACTTATTCTAGTATTTTCCTCCTTTCATTCCTCCCTTTATTTCCTTAACATACTTTTTAACTATCAGTTGTACTGGGTCAACTGGATTGACCTAATATAGTTTAGGTAAATTCTTTACTTTCTTGGATTATTAGCATTTTGACTAACCTAACATAGACCTAGTAAATTATGCCCAAAAACACACTAGGCCAACTGGGTCAACCCCATATAGTTTATTTTCTCATCAAGATTTAGGGAAAGATCCACCTATATATACAAGGTCATTTCCCACTATTTCATAACATAAGAATTATTAATGAAGAAGTGTGAACAAACATCTACTTATTGACCCATCTACTTGAGTACTAAAGTTTAGGGTTCCATACTTTCTTTGGAGATATGGATATTGTCTTATGGAGAAGTATTTTATATTCTTAGATAGTTTTTGTAGCCTAGAGCTAATTTATCTTGGTTATCCTTACATACCATAATAATCTCTTGTGAAACACCTTGACCAAGGTAGAGATTGAGGCTCGATGGGTTCATCTTCAAATGTAAGTATTCCTAATTTTATTTCTCCTTTGTAAGAGTAGATATATAATGCATTTTTATTCTTCTCTTATGTATTAGGATTTGCATTGACATGAGTATATGTCTTTTAGATAGGTTATGTAGCCTAGATCTGATTTATCTCTATTATCCTTACATATCACAATAATCTCTTGTGAATCACCTTGACCAAGGGAGAGATTGAGGCTTGATGGGTTCATCTTCACAGGTAATTATACCTAAATTTATTTATATTTTATAAGAGTAGATAGATAATTCATTTGTATTATTCTCCCATGTATTAGGACTATGTATACATTGACATGAGTATATGTCCTCTAATAAATGTTTAGTTTAGTTGTTTATTTTATTGTTTCTAACCCATACTATGTGTCATAAGCTTTGGTGAGCACTAGATTAGATTTTACTTTCTTGATATTAGAATAGAGTGAACATTTAAAGCCTTAGGACTCCATTAGGGTTGTTGTGTGATTGTGTTAAACTGTAGGCTTTGAAACCCTTCCTAGAATCATGTTTCATAACAAGTGATACAAGTGACACCCTAATCAGGTATATTAGATTCCCATATTGGTTATGCTCTCGCTTAACAATTATATCCCAATCGGAAGTGTAGGTGTAATCTATCTTATCTAATATAGGATTAATTCAAAGACATGACACATTTTTGATTGTATACAAGTTGTTACAAGAGATAAATTTTTAGTAAATGATAAATTTAAAAATATTGTGTGTATATATATTCCCCACTCAATTTTCATCACTTGTCACTAGAGTGTAACATAGATGGTTCTTCGATAAATAAAATAGAAAACATACTAACTAAGCTAACTCAAAATTAAATGATGAAAGGAATATTGAAAGTACCATATACATACCTTGAGTTATATTTATTATTAAATGTTCTATGTTGTATTTATATTATTAATCATGGAGGACACAATAACTACATTAGACAAACCCTATGGATACAAGGATAGAGAGCAAACCAAACAATCACAAGAAAATCAAAGCAAATGAAAACTTTTCATAATAAATTTAAAAACTTATAAAATTGGTAATCCAAGATTATAAAGGCTATGTTGGGACCAAATTACCAAGATAAATTATATAAAATATGTAAAATAGGGTAGTTAGAAAATCTAAGGCTACTAATGACTAAAAAACCCAAAAATGTATCTAAAGTAAGAAAAGCAACAATCAATTCAAACCAAGGAATCATGAAATAAAATGTTGTAATCAACATCAATGTAAGAGAATAAATAATCCATACTCAAAAAAATTATGGAATATTATAAAATATAAACAACATTTATGAAAGAGAAGTAACAATCTATACTCAATCATTGATGGGGAAAAATGATTATATGTAAACAACATTGATGAAAGAGAAGTAACAGTCAATATTCAATCAAAGATGAAAAAATAGAAGATAATCTATATAAATCGGATGAAATGGTCCATAAAAAGGTGAATATAAAATTAAATGTCCCAAACATAAATAATGGAGGTCTAATAAAGAAATGACAATAACTAAGAGAGCATGTTGGTACAACTCAAATATGCAGCGTGTATTCTAATGATAGATAAACTAAAATGGTCTAACTATAAATATGTCAATATAAAAATGGATAATTGAGAGTATATAAATTGGGATAATATGTAGAAACAAACATTATTGTCAAGGTTTAAATTAAAATGGTTATGGGGGAAAGAGATCAGTGCTAAGGTGAAAGCATTATGTTTATCATAAATAAGACACATCAATTTGGTGAGACTCAGATATGTTTGGCATCAAAGAACTATAGAGAACTCAAAAAAACCATGAAAGTGTGGGTTTAATATCTAATTATAAGTATCATCCCATTAATACTAGTATGAATGAAAAATAAAATGGATCTACCTTCCCATAATGTGTTCCCCACTCCTCAAGATCCCTTACAGAGTTGTCGATCTACTATGAATATTGGGTACTTGTGTGAGAAAGTAGGTAGCACTATAAATATATATGTTAATGTGATATCCTATTCAAATATACTATCCCACCATACCCCAATGGATATTGGCTCTATCATGAGTTCAAATATAGAGTTTGAGCTTCGAAGAGGATAGGAGATGTGTCAAATAAAGATCATGTATTTTTGTATGATCTAACTTTTATGATTATATTTTCCTTTTTAGTAATTACCTTTTGTTGTATGATATATATTTTAACTCTTTTTTATTTTATGATTCCTCCTCCATATAGATTCATAAAACTAAGAAAGGTGATAGAAATTATTATCACAAGATAACTTGAACTTGGTAACTAGAGAAGAGAACCTAAATACCATGGTGTCTAAGATTCTTAGACTTTCACATGAGAAGTGAGTGCAATATCAAAACTATCCTTATAGTGACTAAAGTGATGTGTATTTTGGTAAATGATGGAAATGAACATAAAATAATTGGGTTCCCACAAATCATAAAAATAATTAATGAATATGATATAATGACATGTAGGCATGAATCATCATCATGAGAAACAGGACATGTGTATGAAGACATGATAATAGACTATTATATTTTACTAAAAAAATAATGTTATAGTCTTTAATTATATGAAAACACAACCCTCAACCATTTCCTTATAATTTATTGAAGACATGTAGCTAAGGTTGATAATAAAATCAATTTGTGAAGTGAAATAATGAGCATTTGTGAGGAAGGCTTGGTCCTATTGAAGGTCTTAGAATGTAACTCACAAAAAAATAAATTAAGTCATAAATTCTTCCAAAAAGGTTTTTAAAGTGATAATAATGGAACCAAATTATTTTACAAGATTTAAAAACTAGTGCTTTAAAAAAGGCAAAAGGATTGAAGTAATAAAATTAGGAACTGCAGCTAATGTGTAAAGAGAAAAACCTAGAGGTGGGAAAAGAAATGAAGTTAATGTTGTTTTTCACAATATAAAGTCTAAGACTTGTAATAAATGTTGGACATATATTATATATAATAACAAGTATCAACATGCAAGTAAATAATACTAGAATAAAAATATGGAAATATCATGTAATAAATAAAAATATTTCTTTAAAAACTAAGCATTGGTCAGTTATTTGAAGATGTGTCCTTCAGTAGTTTGTAATTAGTAGGTACTAGGTCCAAGAATGTATTTAAATAGGTAATAACTCCCAAAACTTTTGGGTGTACTTTCCTTATTTATCATAATCACTAAATATCCAACAATGAAAATAAATACTTTGACCTTTTTGTTATGTTCTCTAGTGATGTGAGCTTTATATTGGCTATTATGTTGTAATGCACCCATACATCACTCATCAAGTAATTATAAGGCATGAAGATGGGCTTATTGAATCTCTTCATCAAGAGTGATTCCATGAAGATAAATTTTAAAGGAAGGTTACTAAACTTCTATTGGCAAGATAGCTTTAGAACCATATACTAATGAGAAGGGAGTTTCCCTAGAGGTAGTATGAATGATATTACAATAATCCTAAAGTGTAGGATAAATATTGAGGTGATAGTTAGAGAGAGAACTCATAATAGTCTTTTACAATATATTTTTAATTATTTTGTTAGTGGCTTCATCTTGACCATTACATTAAGGATGTTATGGTGTTGAAAATTTGTGTGTGATTTTGAATTTTTCACATCGGTGTTTCATGTCTTTGTTTTTAAAATTCCTACCATTAATTTTAATTATGGTGAGGAATTACAAAATGGAATTTTATTTAATTAATATTTAATTTTTAAATAGTAATTCTAGTAACATATATAATAGGCATAACTTCAACCCACTTGGTAAAATATTTGGTGGAATTAATGATGAAGACATGGCCATCTTGTGATCTAGGTAATTTATCAATAATATCTAATCGCCACATATAAAATTTCTAAGCATATTCCAAGGTTTTAGGTTCATATGGAGGAGAATTAATGAGATCATCATGAATTTTTAAAGTATTACACTTTATAGTGAATGTAACAGCGTATCTTTTAAGAGTAGGATAGAAATATCCCATGTGTAGGCATTTGTGGGTTTTAGTGTGTCCACTATAATGACCACTAAAAAATACCCCATGTGATTTCTCAATAAGTTAAATAAATTCATATTGAGTAACACAATGGAGTAAGGTACCTTTTTGATTGTGATAATAAATGATATCATATCAAAGGATGTATTTGTATGTTTACTTTTCAATTCAATTTTATTCATGTAAATCAGCCTCTAGAGGATAAGTATAATTCTTAATGAATTGTATGATGTTTTTTTATCATTATTTTTGTCAATTAGTAACATCCTCAATTTGTAAAATAAAGGAATAATTCTTACATTATAAATTGGATGATTACTTCCTCATATGAATGAGAAATTCCGAATCATGAAATGCTTAATGAGGGTGAAAGAGAGAAGTTGATGAAGCAAGAGAATTATAGATCATATTTTATTCTCATTAGATTGATTCGATAGTAAATGATATGAATTCTTTGGTAAGAGTCGTAACAAGTTTATTGAAAATCAATGGGCCCTTAACTATTTTTTTTTAATATTCTTAATTTAAATTCAATTATGAGAACCATCTATTTTCTAATTCTATCTCCAAGTAAGAAAACTTTAGAGAATAAATGGTGAAGTTGATCAAAATGTATAATAACATACGTAATTTGATAAATCATATAATGTTGAAGTTTTTTAGCAGTTAAATAGATATAAAATCAATCACATTCAAATTTTGTGCAACATGTTTCATAATCTATTAAATCCTAACTAATGTAATATATCACATATTATAATCCTATTTCATCTTATTGAGTGAGCATTGACCCAACTGATATGAGAGTATATGAAGTATATAAGAAGAGAGGGTGATGATTATAAGGTGGTCAAAGAGTAGGAAGATGAAGTAATGATCCCTTCATGTTATCGACATATGTTTTACATGCATTGGTACATTCAAAAGAAATACTCTTCTTAAGGAGTGTTTAATCCTAAATTGAGATGGATCAATATAGTATAGGGTTAACAATATAGAAATGAATAAGCAAAGGGTGATATATAGATCTATAGCATGTCAATTAATTACAAACTTAGATAAATAGTGTTTTAAATTTAAATGCATATATATGCTAAAAATAGTAAGTACAACTATTGATTTATATTATAATAAATGGAAATTAAAATTACTTAGCTAGTTTATTATGTGCATGTAGTTCTAGGCTGAAATAGGTTGGAAGTGGACTAGATTTATATTCTAGGTCAATCATCACATTTTGTAAATTTACACTCTATGGAATTGGATGCTTGTATCAAATTTGGATGTTTACATTAATTCACTTGTCTAACATGGATACATGTGCCCAGTATAAATATTAACTAGATCTAGATGCAACCACCCAAAACCTTCTAGGTTTTCTATCACCCTTGGAGTGACTTGGGAAAATTGGGTTAGTGGGCACATAGTGTCAATTTACCTCAAATACACCTCTGTCAATGGTAATTTCCTACATATCCAATACCTCTATTTATGTAGTGTTCCCCTATGTGTTGGCTTGTGTGTGCATAACAATGAAATGTGTGATAATCAATTACATATAGGGACCTGGAATATAACATGTCAAATATGGATCATGGGATTCTCTTTTATTACTTCATACCTATAAATGGGTTGTCCTTATGACTATTATTTAAATAAGAAATAATAGGAAATGTTTTATTGTTTCTCTCAATTTTTGCTTTTTCTAAGTGTGTAGAGTAGAAACTAGTTATGAGGGGTGTGTAGAAAAACCTGTTAAAATACACATGTTGAATCAAGTTGATTGAGAATAAATATTATTTACATATGTACTAATATCTAAAAATAATAAAAAACTACCACACACTTGTTTTTTAGACAAAGTGATGGGTGGATTTCCTAGCGTAAGCTAGATCCTAGAAGTGAAAGCTTTCTAGGAGGCTGTCAACCCACCTACTTTCTACACTTAAGTTTCATAGATAAAAATTAAGGAAACATGAATTTAAAATATAAAACTAAAATCAAATACATAAAATAACCTAAATTTAATTAATTAAAATTAATTTCTTTACTAAGATGATTAAACTAAAGCAATAAGTCTGAATAATTAAAATTGCTAAAAATTAGCTAAAAGCAAATTTTTGGTTCTTGGTTTGGTGAAATGGAAAGGGTCAAAAGAGTGATGTGGTTGGGTTTGAAAAAATTTTGATATGGAAAAGTTTTAAGGGGTCAAGGTTGGAGGGGCTAAGGCAACAAATGATTAAGGTGGCAAAAGGGTAAGGGGATAAAGAGAGTGAAGATGGTAAAGAGGGAAATGGGACAAGAGGTAAATGGATAAAGTGGAAAGGAAAATGAAAAGGTTAAGGGGAATGGATATGGAGGCCAATATAATAATAATTCAAAAGGGTGGGTTTTGGAATTCAATAAATTATAGGCCAAGAAGCATAAGAAATTAAATTGCAACAAATAAAACCAAGGTTACCTTCCAAGCTTAAAGAAGAATGTTGATGAAGATGTTGGCGTTGATGTTGTTCAAGCAATTTTGATAAAACTTTAATGATTTGTATATTCTCTCCAATATTATGATGATCTACCTCAAAATTATGACATCCTTCAAAAACTTAAAATGAAAATGTTAACAACAAAAGGCTAACTTCCAACCTAACCTTGGGTGAAGGAGAGTGGGGTATTTATAACATTTTTTGTGAAGAAACATGCCAAAATACATTAATATTTAGGAAATTAAAATTTATCCAAGTGTTTAATGTTTTATTCAAGGTTAGGTTGGTGGGGATTCCCATGTGGGTTAGAAAATATTCCACTTTACACATGAATCCAAGTTTGAATGGAAATTATGCACATGGGTTTGAATAAGACCGAAGACTTTTTACCACCCTTATGTGTCTTCATCCAAACATGGCACCATTTTCCATGTTGGGGGATAAAAATTCCAAGGTGAGGTTGGTGGAGATTCCCATGTGGGTTGGAAAGTCTCCCATTCAGGTTGGTAAGCCTTCATTTGGGTTAAAAGTTAAAGATGGGTGCCCTTTGTCTTTACCAAAGTCTTAAAGAGGTAGGTATCTATTTTAAAGTCTAATTCAATGTGAGAAGACAAAAATACATGTTGAATAATGACCCTTTAAGGATAAATTTTCCACATTTCAAGGGGGGGACCTTGTGATGCTTGAATGAGGTCATCAAGCACTTTGGGAAGGGTCTCAAGTGGGGTATGATGTCCCACATCAAACCACATCACTTCTAAGCCACGTCACTTTCCATAGCACCTCCCAAATCATCTCCCATGTCACATGCCATGTCACTTGCCATGTCATCATCAATAGTGACTATGGGTCCCATAGTGAATAGTGAGGGTGAACAGTAAATTTAAATAGTGATTTTGAATTATATTTATGACTAGAAAAATAGTGATCTGGTTGGTTAAGAGGGGTTTTGAGAATATTTAAGAAGAATTTTTAGGGGATCCTGAGGCATTTAGACATTGAAAACTATAAGTGTGTAGTTTTCTAGTGTCTATATTTATCATTTGAATTCTTGATTGAGTGTTTTTGGTAAGTTACCTTATGAGTTTCTAGGTCTTTTCTTGGTAAATAATATAAGAGGATTGATCATTCATATATACCAATATTTTATGAAAACATATCATATTAAATCACTGAGGGGTCTATCTGGGCTAGATAGACGAGGCTAGGGTGTGCTATAATTGGAAATTTGATGACTTTGGAGCATTAAACACTTAGTTTAGCATAGGAAATTTGTGTTGATGTAGGCATTTGGCTAGGACACAAGTTTTTGGGAAGCTATAAAATACCTACATGTCTTAAACTTAAATATGGTGATAATAAGTAGGTTTATATAATTTTTAATAGTATAGAAGTTCTAGTCATTAGAATAATGTATGGTTGGACTAGGAGATAAGCAATAGGCACAATAGATAGTGGATGTGAGCCTTTTAGTAGTGTAAAGGTCCAATAACAGAAGGTTACATCAATAGAATTACTTTCCAAGTATATAAGAGTAATAAATCAAATTTAATATCTAAATTCCCCCTTTAATATAGTAATGAATTGCTAGTTTAAATGAAAATAAGTGCATACATGGGTGTCTTAACACATCTTGTCTTTGAGTGAGTCCAAATTGAATGCTTTGATGGTGATTTAAATACAACAAATATCATGTTATAGTATATAATTAGTGCATATAATGTGAAATCTAAAGTATTTAAAATGTTTGAAAGTAAAGAGAGTAAGGTTAAGAGTACACCTATGTAATGATGTAGTCATCTTACCTTTTGGAAATTTGATTTAAAAATATATTTCATTATGAATCTTTAAAACTTATATTAGGACAAATGTAACACCTACAAGTGAATATATATATATATAAATATTAGAGGAAAACTTTCCCCAAACCTTGAAGAAAATATGAGTTTCCACTAGTTAATTGAGATTAGCTCAACCGTGCAACCCCACTATACTTATAACTTTGTGAGCATGAGTGATCCAATTAAATCACATTATAAATTTTTTGAATCTAGATGATTTGATAAAGTCTAACTTATAAACTTGGTCATGTTGATTTACTTAAAAACCTCAACCTTTCCAAAAGCTAAACCAAATACTGCAATAGATTAACTCAATAACAATCCAAAAAAGTCCATCCTAGTGTATGCTAAAGTCCATATAAGTATTTTAAATCTGAAAATGATTTTTATTTTGAAATATAAGGTGCCCTTTATATGGAATATGCACTTCATATATGTCTCAAGTTAAAACCTAGGTATAAAAATGGTACTAGTGTATATAATTCTTCCAAAAATGTCTATTTGAATCATATAACTATGAAATTTGGCCAATTTTAATTTCTGAAAGTGTTGAAGACATGTTCCCATGACATTCTCCCACTAAGATCTGAAATTAATAACTATTATGAGTGTGGATAATATATTTCCATAGCATGGCCCCACTAAAATTTAAATTGTAAAGGTGTGAAATCCATGCCTCTATGATATGCCCCCATTGATTCCCACCCCACCTTTTTGAGGTGAGAGGAAGTATAAACTATTATTAACCTTACTTTAAAGGATAATATAACTATATAATTTATGAATGTAGAATGTAGGAGAAACATGTTTAGATAAATATATCATTGGAACATGAAAAATGTGATAACATCAATTCCTAAGATGCATGAGATAGATCATGTCAATGTCTAGATAGTAAAAATACAAGCTCAACAAATAATCAAACACACACATAAAAAATCACTCAAAATCAAATTAAAAAACAATGGTCTAAGGAGACCTCAAACAAGGGGCATGTTAAACTTTAACCAATCAAAGGGACATGACTTATTCAAATGTCTAAAAGGTAATTAATAACATATTTAAATGTCCATATAATAACATATTCAAATGTCAAATTAAAAAAATAAATTCACAGGGACTAAAAAATAATGGGGCATATTCAAATGCTCAAACAAGCAAAATAATATCAAGGAAAGATACTTAATGAAGTACACAAAATGAAAGCATGAAATAAAACTAATTATCCTTAACACATCATATTAGTCCTTATATATTTGTGTTAGCCAAAAATATTAAGTATATAGCATATCAAGTACACTACAAAAGATATAAGCATGGATAAATGCATGTGTGAGTATATAAGCTCAAACATGATGATGGAAAATTATTCTAAAATAATGTAACCTAGGTGTATCTTGATCAAAGAAGTAGATTCCCCAAAGTTCCATATAACATGAGTAGAGGGAAGTCCCAACATCTGAAATTACATAGATCATGCTCCTGAGTATGCATGTATCACATTCAAAAGATGCATGAAACATATGTGTATATAGAAAGGAATGATATATTATCTACCAACATGGAACTAACAACATAGATTCCAAGGAGTTAATAAAAATGTGTAAATGCTGCAAAAAAAATTATATTTTTTATTTTTTGGGTATTTATGGAATATTATAAATGAGTTTAGTCCAACATGTCTTAAAATTTAGGATCCAAGTTGTTTTGTGGTGGCCTTTCTTGCCAAAACTATTTATGCTACTTTATTTATAATTCTAATATATTTTTTAGTAACTCACTACCATAAATTATGGTTATCTACCTCTCATCATATCCATCATATGGGATATGAATTTAATTGTTATCATGTTGGAAAGTAAGGTATTGACATGTTGCACTGACAATTATTTATACATTGATTAACCATGATAGTCAAGATGTAGAGTCAAATATGGTTGTTGATCCATTATCCATATATCAAGTATCAATACCTTTGGTTCACATGCAATGGGTAGCATAATGTACCCAAGATATCTTTAAAAATCTAGATAATATCATAATTCATACATATTTTGCCCTATCTATTATAGCATTGTAATAACACAAGTTATATTCTAAGTGTTTATATCCACCTTGAGATGTTGGGAATGAATCTCATCAATATTTTTAGTAATGGTTAAATATTCATTCCTTGGTCATTTTTAAGGATGGGTCTCTTCTAAATAATTGGGATTATGAGGTCTTTTTCATTTCTTGAGCATAATTTGTATGTGTCCTTGTATTTTTAAATTTGGTTTTTAATTCATTGCAATGATTTGTATGATGGACAATGATCTAATGATAGTTACAATATGGTAATCCCTCTTCATGAAAACTTATATTGCCTAAAGTATTATATTTGTAGATTCTTAGTTTGTTGTGATTTGTATATTTTTTTGTGGAGTATTATGAGATACCTCCACATTATTTACATGATTTATCTACATTTGACCCTTATAAGGTTGACTCAATGTGTGTATCCAAGAGGTTTGTATGGAATAACATGCATTTACATGATCATCTACTATTTTTTCTTTTTCCTTATCTTGATTCAATTTTGTAGCCTCCAAGGTGAATTTAGGTTATATGTACCATGACCTTTAGGTGAAAATAGGTTATGAAAAAGGTGATCTAATGGATAAAAATAATAATAATTTATCAAGTACCATATCATAAGCTATGTCATCATCATTGCCATATTAATCTAAAACATGGCCATCTTGCTACTTAGTATCAACTAATAAAAGAAGCTCAAACGTTTTATTTTTTTTAGTTTTGGTATCATTAGTTCCTTTGGTAATGGTTTGTTCCCTTGATGTTCATCCATGTGTACCTTGGTGTTTAATACTTTATTTTCATTTGGAAATAAAATATCCATTGTACTTGACTCACCCATTTTAAATTTTTGTATATTCTCAAAAAAAAATACATGGTTTAGGTGGCACCATAATAAGGATGCCCTCTATATTGAATTATATCATTTTCAAATTTTGAAAGGTTAATAATCAGAAAGCATTATTAATAAGGTCACATCATGGATGAATTTTACACATCGATGTAGTGTAGATAGGATAGATTCTATTATATGTATCCAAGTTCTACCCAAAATAAAATTATAATGTAACAATTGAGACATTACCTAAAAATTAGTTGGAACCTTTTTTGGCCCCAATGTCACATCCAATATGATTGGGCCAACCAGATGGCTATGTGAATCATCAAATCCCTTGATATGCATAACTTATTTTTTAAAAATATTAGTGTTAATACCCATGGTGATTAGGAAATCTTTTCTATAAATGTTTAGGCCTGATCCATTATCAATGAGCACACTTTTGATTAACTTATTATGCATATTAACTTGTATGAATAAAGGAAAATCTTGGTTAATAATATCCTTGGATGAAAAATCTATTGGATCAAAGTGATTTATTATTTTTGGGGAAATTAGTGTTTAATTCATAAATAATAAAAGAGTATGAGTAGGAGAAAATTAGTAAATAAAATTTCAAATTAAAGCTACTAATTTATGAAATTTAATTACATTTTAACTATTTGTAAAAATAGTAGTGAGAGAGAGAAAATTAAACATATCTTATTCTGTGTTGATCTAACTGAGACAAGGTCTATAAATTTGTGTGCAAGCCTAAGACACTATCATAAACAAAATCCTAAACTTCATTTTTTGATTGGATAGGAGTGTTAGAACTAGATACCCTAGGCTCTGGCACTATAGTCCTCTAGTTTTATTGTTCTAAGGATTTAATCTTTATGGGTTTTGTTTGCCTCGTTAGTGTGAGCATATGTACCAAATTTCAAAGCCTCACTATCAATAGAGCTCCTTATAAAGCTGATTATTTGTGTAATTATGTCTTTTATGTAATTTAATGAAACTTTGGTAAATAGCAAAAAGGGGTTAGTGTGTGTAAGATGCACTAGATGTGCTTCACACCTTGTTTGTGGGCATGTTGCCTACATACCAATACTCCAAGGAGGGATCAATCCATATATAGTTATTCCTTTAAGAGTGTTTGGTGCAATAGTGAATGAAATGCAAGAATGCTAAAACTAAGAATGCTTAAGATGACTAGGGACTGGTGTAAGGTCTTGAATTATCTTGAAAGTGTATAGATTGGTTGTATGCAGAGAATAGGGAATATTTCTAGAGTGGTCTTGCTTGTATTCTTGCTTTCTTGAGTGATATTTTTGAACCCTTTACAAATGATCTTTGAATGGTATTTTATAGGGACCTATTGGTCATGGGTTAAATGAATTCACATTAGGATGACATGATTGAAGATAAGGATATAAAAGGAAATGACTACTAGGGCCTAATATTCACTTAGACAATAGCACTAAAAGTTAGACACCCTAGGGTCATGTGCTAGTGTCCAAGTTGGGCACTATTATCTTAAGCTGATGGTGCCTAAGGGGATGGATTAGTCATGAATAAATGGTCCTAGCTCAGTTGGGATCAAGTTTGGAAGATCATGGATGACTAAGAATCAGTAAAAGTAAGCCTAAGAGGGTCATGAGAGAAAGCAAGAGGGACCTAAGGATTGGGTGTCATTATCCATGCTCAAGTTACCAATTTTTGTATTTTATATGACTACATTTTTCCCCCTTTATTCTAGTGATGTAGCAAAGCAAAATACTAGGATAAAGGAAAATAAAAAGTGTACCTAAACTTACCTATAAAGGTAAAGCCCATGAAGCTTGTGTGATGCTAAATAATGTTGAGAGTGCATAGAGGGCACATTGTGTATGTGTGAATTTGTAAAAGGAAAATGTAGAGTATATCAATTCTTATTATATGAAATATAAAACAAGAACATACAAAGATGGGTAATAGAGAGAGTGAGAGAATGATAAAGGAATGAATATACCTCATCAATTATATGAACCAATACAAAACCTATTCTAATGCTGAGTAAGGTTGAGTGTGTTGGGTATGTGTTAAATGATGTTATACTAAAATTTATATCATAAATAGTGTTGAGTGCTCAATTCCTTAAAAAGTGGCTCAAGAATGTAAAGGCTAGCCCTTTGGCTCCATTATCACCTACTAAATGAGTCTAGATGATCTTGCATGTGTTAATAAATGTTTGGTCTATGTGTCTAATGCCTCTAAATAGGTGGCTCAAGAATATAAATATTGGCCCCTTAGACCCATCATTTCCCCATGAAGTGAATCTATAAATTGATACCAGTATGAAGAAGTATGTCATGTGAGATGGCTCATGAAGCCTATGAATGCTCTAGAAATATGAAAATGTGGCATGGATATTTGAATGTGTACTAAAATCTAGGCCAATGTTGGCCAACCCAAAAAAGGATGGAGATTGAGATTGTATGAAAGCCACACCAAAACTAAAAATTTGGCTTATGTTGAAGCCACTAAGAACTCAAGAATGTGGAGGTTAGGATTGTATGAAATCCACTTCAAAATTATGTCAACCACCTACAAATGGAGTAAGGCATGAAAATACTAAGAATACCTTAATAATGTTGAACTTAGAAAGGAAAAAAGCAAAAGTGTTGTGCAATCTACCTCCAATCACTGGTGTCTAAAACATGGATTCTGATCTAGAAGTTATACCAACTACCATATATAAAATTGGAATTGAGATCCATTATGTTGCACATGATTCCCCCTATATCTAGATTATCTAAGAAAAACTATATTTAAACTATTGATTCTAGTCTGAATAGTAGATGACAAAACTACAACTGATCTTACCTTTCTGTCTATTTTTAGAAAATCTAATTTTTTTGCTATTTGGATAGGAGCATTAGAAATGGATAGTAGAGCTACCATCACTATATTCCAACCTCAATGTTATTGTCTTGAGATAAAAATGATCACTATTTTAGAATCTTGAATATCTACTTGGTCTATTCTTAGTGGTTTGATGACTAGTTATTGTTCTAGTTGTTATGAAACTAGATCTTTTTTATCGATAGGAGCTCTGATCTTTGTATCAAAAAACCATGTTAGTTTTACCCTATTTTGATGGTAGGAATTAGTACCCTATAATGATTTCCCTCAGAAGAATAATCCTTGTAAATGTGTTATACTAGAAATATACATGATATATCAATGATAATCAATAAATAATCTTAACACATCATGTGATTTGAATTGAGAGATTGTTAGATCAATAGGGGAATGCCTAGGCATATATAATAATGTAATAACATGTGTAATGTACTAAACTAGAATTTAAAGCCAAAAATTTTAGTTTTTAGTTTGTTAGTTTCTTATTTTGGTCAAGGAGGGATGGAGCATGATCTCCATTATTGCATCCAAGAAAATAAGAAAAACACATGATGTGGATCATGGTATTGCAACAATCGTGAAGCAGTAAAGCAACAAGCACATAAATCAAGAATCAAGAAACATACAAGAGTGGCCAAGGGGCCAAGAAAATAAGGGACATGGTCACATGTCACTCAGACTAGAAATCAAGCATATAAGGCATGTTTAAATGCCACATACACATACAAGAAGAGCAATAAATGTTGGCACAAGAGCCATAGGCACATAGAATAATACAAGTAAAGGAAATTGGCAAATGTCCTAAGGCACACACATTAATAAAAGTGAAGGACATTGGAAAATGTCCTAAAGCACATATAGGAGACAAGTAGGAACTAGAAATGTAAGCACATCAAGTTATGCTAAGATAGAAAAGAAATCATGTAAAGGATCAAAGTAAAATCATATCTTACTAATCAAAGTAAGACATGAATGTATGAAAGACATGAGTAGTACAAGACTAGGTATATGTTAAGAAATACACAAGTGCTAGATACTAGTGAAATGTTGATCAAGTAATATGTGTAAACTAGTAAGTAATATATGTCAACATGATAGCTAGAGTGTGTAGTGTGGGAATAACATAACCTGGGTAGTGTAATCATGTTAAAAATTACTCTAGTGGGTATGTATATCAATGTGTGTCTCAAATGTAGAAGTAGGATACCCCCCTAATGGGTATAATGAAGCAATCAAGTAGCTAGATGTCACTACACACACTTAAAGAAGATAAAATGAAGAATGGTAATGTAGATAAACCAACATAAAATAGCATGAAATAGAAAATGTAAGTCCTCGCATAGTAGTAGTAGTGTAAAGCATGGACAATGTATACAATCTAAATGTTTTTAATTTTTTGGCATATTTGAATGTTTTTGGATTTTTGAAATGTTATATTGTTTTTGTATTTTTAAATATATGAGATATGTGCATTCAAGCATAATAAACTATGTACAGGCATACTGAGGTGAAATGATACAAACTGATGAGTCTCATGTGAGACTCCCTATCATGGTGTCATGTATAAAGGAGTGGAATCATGTGTGATCATGAAGCACAATATAAATGCTAGGGTTATGTCTCTAAAATTTATATATGTTATAGATGATCTAAAATATCTAAAGTATAAATCAACTATCGGCTCCCTCTATAACTCTGAGAAGTGGGTGTAATTTTAGGGCTCTTAGGGACCCATTTGGAAGTAAGAGAATGTCTTTTAATATGGGTTCTCTATGTAAATGCATGAGATCTCAATGAGACTACCTTGGGTGTGAATTTTTTTACTAAAATATGTCTAGAATATTGAAGTTGTGTAGATGTATGATTTACCTATACTGGTGGTGGATACCTCAACTATGTTTGAATCAAAAGTGGGAGAGGAACTAAAACTAGAGGAGATACTTAAACTAGTGGAAAAACTAAAACTAATGTCAAAACTAAAACTAGTGGCAAAACTACAACTCGTGATTACAAAGTAGATAATGGCTCTAAAGTGGGGAGTGGTTACTCATATGAAACTCTATCCATAGTAATAACTCGATTTGCATGAATGAATTTCATGCATCTATGAACTTTAGAAGGTATTGCTCAAAGTTTTTGAATCCATGGTTGATTAGTAACATATCAAAAACTCCTACACTAGGAACTATAGTGAATGGTGTGGCCACATGCGTAGGACCAACCTATAAAGGAATTACTATCTCTCCCAATGAACTCTATATATGCCTATTAAAACCATTAATAACTATGTCTATCAGAGTTATATCTGCTCTAAATAACCCAAGTGTTGTATTAGTGTCATGATGCACATGTTGAGACTGGAACCATTGTCAATAAGCACATTGTGAATAATTTGATTATGAATGTGAGCCTTGATAAAGAGTGCATGATAATCTAAATCATCCTTAATGATCTCCTATTTTGAGAAAGAGATAGAAGGTCTAGCCAAAACTCTAGAATTGTATACATTAATCATGTTTCTCAAAGGATGTAACTTAACTAAAGGTACCTTAAATGTATCCAGTGGTGGATGTGCATGATATGCATGGTGAACCCTTGATGTTTCCCCTATATCCTATTTTGAATGTTGTGAAAATAGATCTAAGAATATTTTAAATGCTTTATCCTGTGTTCACTTTACCAATGGAGGCTCAACTAAAGTTCCAAGATCAAATGCATTTGAATCTATTAGGTCTTATATCTTATGCTTTAAACTTATGCGTATATTTAACATGTGGCCTAGTGCCCTGTGGTAGTCACAAAATGCATGTTTATCATATCCCTTTGGAAGAGGATTTGTTGGATCAACTTTTTGAATAAGAGGGAGAGATATGATATTAAAATCCAAAAGCTATTGTAAAACCCTGCTGAAGGAACTTGGAGATTTGTAAAAGTATGATGAGGGGGTACTAATAAAACTATTCACTAACGGCATTCTAAAGCTGTGTTGACTGAAGGTAGATTCTACCCTTTAGTATCATTTAACTTGATCTTTTATGAGACTTTTTTGTTACTCTTATTAGTTGTGTCTAATGTATTAGTGTACTTTAGTTTTCCTATTAAAATTAGTTTAACTTCTCTTTCCTTTAATGTGTGACACAATTCAGTGAAGGAAGAGAATCTTTTGAACATAATTGATTCATGTAATGTTGGTATAAGACTTTGTTTGAAGAGGTCATATAACTCCTAATCTACCATGGGGATATTCATCTTAGCCAAGATGGTTTTATACCGAAGAACATAGCCTATGAGATGCTCATTTGGTCATTATTTCTACTAAGAAATTTGAGCATATGAAACCTTATCACCAATGTTGATATTGAGGTGTGCTAGGAATATGTTATCAAAAGTATTGAATGCATTGACTAGCTAATTCGTTAGACTATAGAACCATTATAAATCATAATCCTTTAGACTCCATAGAAAAAACTTGTTAAGTAGATAGCCATTTTTTACATAATCTAAGCATGTTATGTGAAAATATCTCAAATGTATCTCTGGATCACCCTTGCCATCATATAGAGTAAGCTTGGGTTGAAAAAAACCTTATGAGAAGGGTGTAGGGTCAATGTGATGTGCCAATGGTGTATCTAGAAGAGTAAATAATCTAAATCTTATGAAGGTCTATTGGCACCTTGCTCAAGATGTAGCACCTTAGATTGAAGAGATCTTATCTCTTACACAAGGGATACCACATTAGGAGATAGGGGTGTATTAGCTTTAACTTGTGACATAGAGGCAAGTTGGGTTGTTATAGGGGGTTGTTGAGACATAGTTGCCCCCATAGTGTTTTTTTTAATTGGTTACTTGGTGGTTTAAGAAGATTAAACATTGTTCACTCTTTTTTTTTGTTCTTTTAGTATTTTAACCATGTAATCTTACATGTCAGGGTGTTTAGTTAATAGTTCTTAGAGTTCCATTTTATATGTTTCATAAAAAATAGTATATTAGGCCATTGGTAAGGTAGGAAAACAAGTTAAAATTTCATTGAATTTTTTGCAAAAGATTGTAATAGGCAAAGTGAAATATAAAGAGAATATTGAATGCAGGAAATGTAGAGTCCTAATAATAGTTAATTAGAAATTGCCTAAAAAGAATACTAAGCTCACAAATATGTAAGGTGATACCTCAAGAAGTAATGGGAGATAGTATGGTCAACTAGGGTTTTTACAATAATATTTTTTTGTAAAATACTATGAATTTTTGATATTTGAAATGATTTTATAATTTTAATATGCAACTAAAAATTCAAAAAATTAGTATAAAATGTTTGATTAAATACGTCCTAGTATATGTAACTAGGGTTTGGACAAAAATAATAAAATTTGAAATTACTATTGAATTTTGAATGGATTTATTGATTTAAATATTGTATTCAAAATTTAGAAAATGATTGAAAAATTATTTTAAAAAAATGGGACCTAGTTTATGCAACTAGGGTTTGAAATTAAATTATTTTTGAAATTACTATTGAATTTGAAATTTTAAATCAAATTTATGATTTATATATGCAAGTAAAAAATCAAAAAAGTATTGGGATAATGTTGGAAAATTACTAGGACCTAGTTGATGTAACTAGGGTTTGAAAAAAAGAAATTATTTTACAATTTACTACTAAATTTTAAAATTTTAAATGAATTTTTGATTTAAATATTCAAGTAAAAATTCAAAAATTTATTGGAAAAATTAATAAGAATTTTACCTAGGGTTTTTATGCACAATTCAAAGTAAGTTGGGTTCACCAAATAATTTATTTTTTTGGGGAAATATTTCCTAAATAATAAAAGGGTCTGAATAGGAAAAAATTAGTAAATAATATTCCAAATTAAAGCTATTGATTTGTGAAATTTAATTACAATTTGACCATTTCTAAAAATAGTAGTGAGAGAGAGAACATTAAACTTATTTTATTCTATGCTGATCTAACTAAAATAGGGTTTATAAATTTGTGTGCAGGCTTGGGATACTGTAACAAATAGAATCCTAAACTTCATTTCTTTATTGGATAGGAGCACTGGAACTAGACACCCTAGGCTTCAACATCATAGTCCTTGTCTAGCACTATTATCTTGAGGATTTAAGCTTTCTAATTTTTTTTCACCTGGTCAGTGTGAGCCTGTGTACCAAATTTTAGAGCCCCATTATCAACTGAGCTCCTTATGGAGTTGATTCTTTGTGTACTGATATCTTCTATGAAATTTAATGAAACTTTAGAAAATATGGAAAATAAGTTAGTGTTTTTAAGATTCACTTGACATGTTTCACACCTCATGTGTGGGCACAATATCTACATACCAATACTTTGAGGAGGGAACAAGTCATATGTAGTTCTCCCTTTAAGAGTGCTTGGTGAAATAGTGAATGAAATGCAGGAAATCATAAATTTAGTATGCTTGAGATGACTAAGGACTGATGTAAAGTCTTGAACTAGATTGAAAGTGTATAGGGTGGTTGTATGCATAGAATAGGGAATATTACTTGAGTGATCTTACTTATATTCTTGCTTTCTTGAGTAATATTGATCAACCCTTTCTAAATGATCTTTGAAAGGGATTTTATAGGGATCTATTGGTCATGGGTTGAATGAATTCACGTTAGGTAGACATGATTGAAGATAAGGATCTAGAATGAAATTACCATTGGGGCTTAAGAATAACTTGGATAATATCACCAAAAGTTTTACACCCTAGGGTTTGGTGCTAGTGTCCAAGTTGGGTGCTATTGTCTTGAGCTGACGGGGCCTAAAAGGATGGATTTGTCATGAAGAGAGGGTCCTGGCTTAGCTACAATCAATTCTAGAAGGCCATAGATGACTAAGAATTAGTGAAATTAAGCCTAAGAGGGTCATGACAGCAATCAAGATGGACCTCAGGATTGGGTGTCATTAGTCATGCTCAAGTTACTAATTTTTGTATTTTATATGACTACACAAAGGTAATGAGTTTTTCATTATTTTTGAGATCTTACATAATATCTATAAAATAATTTGGTTCAATATCACTTGGAACTTAGATATTATGCAATGCTTCATATATTATATCATTATATATATTGTATTATTTTAGAATTTCAAGGATTGAGTCTTAGCATGGGTGTTACTTAATTGGTCAATAAGGTCATATATTAATATTTGATCATAATTTTTGGCTTATGAGGCACCTATTATATATTAATAAATACTGTGTTTGGACATCTTTACCTTTTTTAGTAGCGATATGATGGACTATGAAATCTAATATAAGACATCGGTGAATAATGGGTATGGGATGGTGGTTGTCACTCTAATAATATCTAGGTGTAGCAAATGGTTGAGAGCATACACATTAGCATCTAGATATCAACTCTATAGTAGTATAAAAAGAATTTTGAAAAGAGATTAAGTGATGTTGTCATTTTAAAACCCTCTCATTATATTGATGAATTTGCCTATTTTGTTAAATAATAGGTCTAATTAAGTAATTTTAATAACAAACCAAAATTATAATCAAGAATTGGAGCCCAAAATGGGCTATAGATGCATCTATATTACACATACCTGTAACAAATTTAAATCTAATTTTTAAATTTTGAATATTATTAAATCAAAAATTAGAAATAAAAAACAAAGAATTAGAAATCTCTAGATCAATATCTAAGGTTTTGGGGACCAAATGTCTAGTTCACCAAATTTTTAACCCTAAATTGAGATGGATAAATATAGTGTATGGTTTAGAATATATAAATGAATAAGCACAAATGTGATATATAGATTTATAGTAGGCCAATTGATTTTCAAACTTAGATAAGTAATATTATGAATTTAAATGTTGAGATATGCTAAAAATAATAAGTATAACTATTGATTGATATTGAAATAAATGAAAAATATGAGTACTTAACTAGTTTACTATGCACATGTAGATCTAGGCTGAAATAAGATAGAAGTGGACTAGATCTAGATTATGGGTCAATCATCATATTCTTTAAATTTCCACTATGTAGCCTTGAAATCTTAGGTCAAATCTAGATGATTCTGTTAACACACCTGTCTAACCTGTACACAAGTATCTAGTATGGAATATTGACTATTTTTATATGTGACCACTTAGAACCATGTAATTTTTGTATCACCTTTGATCTAATATGTTCCGATCCCATGTGTAGACTTTCACTTTTTTTGAAATGATCAAACCCTAGATTCATCACTCTTAGAGTGACTATGGGAAAAATGAGTTAATAGGCACATGGTTTCAAGCTACCTCAAGGAGACCCTCTATCAATAGGCACTACCTACATAGCCAAAACTCTGAAGAGGGTCTCAAACTTATGTATTTCTCCCCTACATGTTATCTTATGTGTGCATAAGGATGTAATGTGTGATAAGCAAGTACATAGAGTGACCTAGGTAGTAACTTATAAAATATGGCTCACGGGATGTTCCTTCAGTATTTTAAGCCTATACATGGGTTGTCCCTATAACTGATATTAAAATAGGAAATAATAGGGAAGCTTTCCTCACGTGAATACTTGATTTAGTGATTTTTTTAAGTTGCCTTATGAGTTGATAGGTATTTTCTAGGTGAGGAATTAATGAGAATTTATCATGCATAAATACCAATCCTTTCAAGAAATATCTCACATTAAATCACTTAGGTTGACCATAAGGACATTGTTACAATTGAAAATTTAATGACTTTAGGGAGCTAGACACTTAGTTTGGCACATGACACTTATGGTGATTTGGGGTCTATCTTGGACGTAAGTTTATAGGAAGATATAAATTTGTTACAAGTCTAAAACTTGTAGAGGAATATTATAAGTAAGTTTATATCATTTTGAACAATATAGAAGGCTTGGTCATCAAAATAACATATGTTCAGACTAAGATATAAGTAACATTCACAAGGGATAGTGTATGCAAATCTTTTAACAACAAGATAGTCTAATAATTGAAGGATACAACTATTATAAGTACTTACCAAGTATACAATACTAAGGTGATATATAATTCAGATTTAATATCTACAAAGAGTGAATTACCAAATACATGATGTAAGTTATCTCAATAACAAATCATGTGTTGCCTCAATTTTACCAAGATATGCTCATATATGTAAAATGGAATGAGTGATCAACATGTTGATTATATCTTTGATTTTATTAGGATATACATCAATATCTCTAAGGGAGAATGTAAATCCTAAGATTTTTAACAAGTAACATCAAAAATAAATTTGTAAGGATTAAATCTAACTTTTTATTTCATGAGTCGATAAAAAATGATAGCAAAATCATGAGGATGATTTTTAATATGCTTTGATTTGGAAATAAGATCAACCATATAAGTTCAATCTATTTTATGAATGAGGTCATGAAAAATATGGGTCATTACATGTTAATAAATAGACCTAACATTTTTGAGACTGAATGGAATTTTAATGTAACAATAAGTTCCCCATTCAGTGGTAAAAATAGTTTTATGTTAATGTTTGGGAGTGATATAAATTTAATTATATCTTGAAAAACCATCCATGAGAGATAACATTTCATATATGGTCATAGAATCAGTAATAGCATTGATTTAATATAATGGAAAGTTGTATTTAGGACATGCTAAGTTGAGATCACAAAATTCTATACATATGTAAATGACCATAGTGGCTTTGTTATTAACATGAATAATGTTTGAAATCCATTCCAATTGATCTATAGGTTAGACAAATTTAGCATCCAAAATCTTGGTGATTTATTTTTGACATAGGGTAGAAATCTTAGGAGGTAGTTTACATTACTTTTGATGCATGTGTTTTGAATTAGGATAAGTGATGATATTATGAACCAAGATAATAGGATCAATACTTAGCATGTCTTCATATGACCAAGAAAAATCTTCACAATATTTGTCAAAGAATAGATTACAGTTATCACATTATTTAATAAAAATATCTTTAGAGATTAATAGGTGAAGGAATGTCCATGGTACCATCATTTCTTAAAATATTTTATTCAATAATCATGGCATTTCCATGTTTGAAATTATATGGATCTAGAGAAAGTTTGGATACAGGATGCATTTTAGAATCAATATTAGCAACAAAATTATTGAAATAAGAAGCCTTTTTTCTAAAAATGGCCAAGCTTATGATGTTGGCATGTAAATTAACACTCATGAGCATAGAGTAATTTTAATATATATTAATCATTGGGAAGTCTAGTTAGAGTTCCATCTTATTCGATGTCTAATTCAAGATCCAAAATTTGATTACCTTGGTGGTCAAACATTATAATATTTTTTTTTTATAATGGGAGCCTTAAAATCTAAGGTAATTTGGAGATGTTGAGTATAATCTAGAGATTATAAATTGAATGTATCAAGATGATCATTACAATTGGATAAAATTATGTTAGGCAAAACTTTTGTGTTGAGAAATAACAAGAGCATGATAAATTATATCAAATCGGTTAAGAGAGGCTCTAGAAAGTTATAAATCTAAAAAATATATATTAGCCAAGTATTGGTTATGGATAGAGACTAATGTTTTAACTATGTCATGATGGTCAACATAGTTAAAAAAATGAGAAATACTGTAAACATTATCGATCTAGTCAATAGTGTTTATATCTAAAAAAGTGGATTGAATGGTATTAAGTTGATCACTACAGTCAGATGTTATAATCTTAAAATTTTCTTAGACAACCATGAAGTATCTCTTAAGGGTGGATTTGTAGGTGGTACATAATCTTTAGGTCTTGATTTAATACTAGATGATATATGAATGACATGAACATCACATTTGAAGGCACGAATTTTAGTTAAGGTCTTTTGATAATGCGTTATATCTAAGTCTCATGATTCAGCTTAGACCATAGTGTAGGCATTATCGTAAGATGGAGGAATAGTATAAATAATACATGTATCAATTTTAGTAAGGATATCAATAATGGATACACATATGTTACTAAAAGTATGAATCGACATGCATAAAGTATCTTTAAATATTTTAGCTACCCCATATTCTTTATAAGTGAAATCATATTTTATGTAAGAGGATTCATATGCATTGCATGGGTGAGGACCTTTAGAAATATCATAAATGAAATGAATGGTGTGATCTCATGGAAGTAAATAAGGAGGGAGCCATTTTGACATATAGGTGTTTAACCCTAATTTAGATAAGGATCCTCTTTGGGTAGATGGGGTTAAGAATATAGAAATGATAAGCCACAAGGGTAAATATAAAATCTATAGAAGGATAATTAAATGTTAAACTCAAATGTATCATATACTAAATTTATTAAATTGAGATAAGTTATAAATAAAAATTATAATTATGCTAGATATAAAATTGACATAGAACAAGGTACTTAGTTTTGATGTTAATACAAATCTAGATTCGGAACAATTTGAAACCATGTAAGAAGATAGTTATAGAATAGTTGTTAGATTCTAGATCTAGTGCCTCTAGCTCTCTTGACAGTAACATCATCCTGGGATGGTTACATCAACACTATTGTCTAGGTTTGATGTTAGGTTCTTATATGGAATATCAACTGAAATAGGATGTGACCACCTATATGTTTCTAGGTTTTGATTCGCCTTCCCTCTAGTGTATTCATATCTAGGTCATGGACTATAGTTCCTTGTGAAATGAAAAAATCCTAGATCTCCATCTTCAATATGACCATGGTGAAAATGGGTTAGAGGGAAAATAGTGTCAATTTGACCCATAATGACCTCATTTTAAAATGGCACTACCCACATAGAAAATAATCTAGAAGAGGGCCTCAGACTCATGTATTTCTCCCCTATGTGGTTGCTTGTGTGTGAATCATGTAATATGTGGAAAGCAAGTACAATAGTGAGATAGATTATAAATTTGAAAATAAGACCTCATAAATGATCATTTAGTACTTCATACTTGTAACTAGGCTAGTCATTTGACTTATATTATAATAGGGTAGAATAGTAAATCTTTTGATAGCTTGAGTGCTTCTTGAATGCTCTTTTATTTTGATTATTAGGTGAGGAATGAATGAGGGTTAATATTATATTCATTCAAATCCCTTTGGTGTATTAACTCACATTAAATCACTTAAGTTGACCATTAGGATATGTTTCATTTATAAATTAGATGACTTTAGGGCAATAGACACTTGTGTTAATGTAGGACAGTAATGTTGACGCTACTATTTGTCTCAGTTTTAGTGTTTAGGGAGTAAAAAAATAGGTATAGTATCACAACTTGAAGAGGTGTAAGATAATTATATATTAAGAATTTTGGACAAAATTCCATGTATCTTTCATCAATATAAGGTCATTTTGACAAAGAGATAGACCAAGGGGCATAAGATAGAGTAGATGTAAGGCTTGTGGAAGTAAGGCATGTGTATAACTAAGAGGAACAACCAAGGTCTGAGTTTTCAAAGTTTACAATACTGAGGTATGTTGTAGATTTTTTGGTGGCTTTCATTCATCAAACATGGGATTAGGCACTCATTCAATTATTAAAGTTAGTTCTAGACTCATTATAACTAGGTGAAAACATGATATGTTCATGTGGTGCTCAACATTTATCACTTGACTGTGCTGGCATCAATTCATATAAGGTGCAAGCATTATGTGCTCATTCAAAGAATGGTAGAGAAAGAACTAGGGCCTGCATTGGGCTATTTTTTCTATGGCATAACTCGTTACTTATATGACTTGGTCATTTCAATAATGGCTTTGGTAGATTCAATGGTGCAAGCCTTTTTTAGGTTAAGTCTGATGGTTTATAGGCACAAGCCTATATTAGATGGTTCTCTTGTCTCAAAGGTACAAGCCTTTATTTCACTAATCTTAGCATCATTTAGTTATTTGAGGGGTCAATGGGATGCTTTAGATCAATTTTAGAGTAGGATTGTGCTTTATATAAAGATAACATCATTGTGCACTGGTTCTTACATATACTTAGGCCATTTCTACAAAGTAGGCTAATGTCATCTTTTACACAGGGATTCCACTAATGATATAAACCAAAAGCTTGATTAAACTTAACATTCATATATTAAAACTAACCCATTATAACTATGGGATTCATTTCACAACTCAATAATGAATCAAAATACATTCAATCAAAGGGCACCATGTATTTCCATAACCATTCTTCTTCATTAAATAAAGCTTCAAATACATATCACAATTCATATTGCATAAACAGAGTATATAAGGTAGAGTAAAATCTTTGTTAAACTAATTATCTACCTAGAAGATCACATGCAAGATTAGACTTAAAAAATGGAGTTGTTATGGCATCCAATCTAGTTCTAATATTAATGGTGACCATTATATCTAGGGCTAATTCTACATAGCTTTGATACATCCATCTACATCCTCTTTATTCACTAGTTTGAGCTTGCTTTTATAGGCTATATGAGCACCTTTTGCTATGGTGGAGTTATGCACATCAATTGTCGATATTGAGATATTAGAAAGCATTCCACCAACTCTATTACCTTGCACCCTTCATGTTGTGATCACTATCTACTACAAATCCTTGAATATTCCCAAGAAAGCATTACATTAGTTAATTTCCTACCAACTAGCACAAAATATATTGAAATAACAATCATCCCAAATGATCACATCACTCTAAGGTGCCTATCAATTTTGCATGGATCCATACTTAGTTTAAATAGGGGCCAACCATTACCCCATACAAAATTGGAATTTTTACCTCTAACTAGGCTACCAAAGCTTTAGGTGCACATAATTTGGGTGCATTTTCCCTCATCTCAATGCTGAAGTCCTTGAAGCCCTTTATAGCAAGCTTGATTTCCTCCATGGTGTTGTTTATTTCTATGGAAGTGGTGTTAAGTATGAGTAAATCATTTCCATCTAACTCCTTCCTAAAATATTATATCCTTTTCTTAGACTTTTGGACTCCTCTCTATAGGATTATTCCTTGGTCATAGGCCTTAGTTTGTAAGGCACATAATATTCCTTATAGGTTTTGCTCCTAATCCTTTATTTGTGCTCTCAGGGTGTTAACCCTACCCATTATTTGTGTACCTCTGCCTTGCTTATAGATTACACTTGTGACATCAAATTTTCCTTATCCCCCTTTACCTAATTTAGGCACACATTAATTACTGATGTTTGGTTGGATAAGTTCATGAACATGGTATAGGCTACATATGTGCTTTCTTGCAACTTTATGAAGAGTTTTTCTACCTTTTTGAGCTTGGTAGCTAGTTTTATTGTAATATAGTGTAGGGATCTTCTTTTTCTTCCTACACCAGCTTTGGTTTCATTCTTAGGAGAATCTTCTCCACTATCACACTTATCTTATCAACCTTAGATAGATTGGATGTATCAACATGAACCAAAAGGGATGGTTCAATGGCCTCTATATGCTTGGCTAGTTGTTTTAGTTTGAATTTTATGGCCTACACTTATTTTTTGTCATCTTGGGTGATTTTATTTTATTTTACTACCCTAACATCATTGATGATGTTCTTCCACATGACTTCAATGGAAATTTAGATGAGTGTATTTATTGACCTAATTAGTTTCATGGTGTAAGGATTTATGAGAAGGGATTCATTCCCTTATTTAGGTTTATCCATGCCTAATATGGCCTTCTATGGCACCTCAAAGTGAGGCTCATCCATGTAGTTGTCAAATCTAAAGGAAAGTTATTGGTGAGTATTGGTAGTGGTGGCTTTGGGGGGCATGTATTCAAACATGTAAGAATCTTCATCTATCTACCCCTTCTGTGTCTTCTCTTTGATGCTCAACTATGTGCCTTCTTTTTTTGTGATGATTAGTTTCATTTGTTCTTCTTCTTATTCATTAGTGTTACTGCTTTCTTCATTGTTTTTCTCAGAGATTTCTTATTCATATTCCTAGAGGCATTCTTCTTTGGACTTGTCCCCTTTGTCTACTTATTCTTGTCTCTTGGCATTAGCTTCATCCTCCTATTTCTACTAGATCTCTTCAGTGTTCCTTGTCTATAGTGTTTTCAAGGTGTCTGCATCACCTTCCTTTTCTTTAAGCACCCATACACTACTTAGGCATACCTATTTTTAAACTTGATCTGCTTCACTAGTGGGGGTGCTAGGCACCTTCTCTAAAGCCTCCTTAATTGGTTTCATGCTTGCAATAACCTTCTTTTATTCTCTTTCTTGGTCACCTTTCTATTTCCCCTCTCTTCCACAGCCTTTTTTCCTTATCTACCTTTTCCTTAGCTTTGACTCTATCAATATGCTCTGAAGCCATGTCAGCTACCTTCATGGCCTCTTTTTTATTCTCTAATACTAGCATCTTTAGAATTTCTACTTCACTCATTCTTAGCTTCCTCAACACCTTTCTCTTTTCCTCCTTAGTTTATGGTTGTGTGGAGGACCCTTCAGATGAGGTGTTTTTTGGCTTCTCTACTTCTCCAACTACAATGGTAGTAATACCATGAAGGGCCTTTTGGACTTCCTCAACATTGGGCTCCTCTTCTACTTCTTTTTCTTGGATAATAAATGCCTTTATCCCTTCTTTATCTACCTCTTCCTCCATTTCCTACATGTAGGCTTCTTTCACCTCCATTTCTACCAAGGTTATTATTGGCATCACAACAAGCCCCTTGGACTTCTTTTTCTTCTCCTTCTTAATGGGATAAATAGTCCCTAGTGCAAAAGTTATGTGTTTTTTATTTGGAGATAATGGGATTGATTTTTTACCAGACACGATCCCTAACCTGAGATGTTCTTGAATTTCTTCAAATGTATCTCCCCACTTTTTTGGGAAATAATTCTTTTGTCCTACTATGTTAGCATTCCTTCTTTACCAATTTGGAGGGGGTGGTTATCATCCTTATCAGTGTTGGCACCCTTATTCTTTGGCTTAATATTATATTAAATATTGAATATGTGCCCCATGATGACTTATCTCTAAATTGGATGGAGTTTTTAATGATCCAAGTTAATCTGAGCAATATTCTAGGTGACAATTCAGGTGATGGTTCTACCCCAATTGGTGGTAGAACTTTTGAGAGCCATAACTTTTGCATCATAGCTCTATTTTACTCCCCATTTGAATCGTTAGAAATATAAGAATGATGATAATGTGGTGAGATGGCATGGATCTTTTTCTAATGGATTTTAACTCCCAAAAACTCAATGTAAGTGACCCAAATTTCAATTTTATAAGTGTAATCTAAAAATAATAAGTTTTTAAAAATAGTAATTCCTCAAATTATGTATTATTGTAGATCATGGAAGTCAAAACACTTAATCTCAATCAAGATTGGTGACCTTCCACATCCTTCTCCTACCTTCAAAACATATATAAATGAATATGTAACCCAAAATGGAAATTATACATCTCTTCTTAGAGATGGGCATATGTTTGGGTCTAAAAATAACATGAATAAAACATCTCTTCTCAGAGATAGCATTATTATTATTGTGTTGTTCTTGTTTATTGAATTATTTTTCACCAAAAGCTTTTGAGATTTGCATTAATGGTATCAGAGTGGTTTGTCTTTAGAGTGTATGTTCCTAAGGATGACTTTAGATTATAAAAAGCTTGGGTGGAAAATAGAACCAATAGACTATCCACTTATTTGCTCTAAATGACTTCAAATGGTGGACAAAACTAAGACATCTTATCCTTTCAAGTAAATGGTGAATGAATCCTTCCAACAATAATAAGCACATATGATATAACAATTCACCCAAATTCTCCAACAAATTCTAATGGGAAATGCTAGCTCCTCATCTACAACCCCACATCCCTACAGTGCCTCAACACCCTTCAAAGTTTAGATGAATTTTGATATCACTAAATTTGAAGGCTAAATCAATTTTGATGTCGTAGAAAATTATTTATATCAATTGTTATCTTACTTTTTTATAAATAAATTCACTGATAAAGAGAAGATCACTTTTTCTCTTTTGAAAGCATCATTGCTTGTCAAAAATTGGTGGGAAGTGTACAAAAAAAGATTCAGTATGGATGATATTGGCCTTGAGGCAGAATCTACATGGGATGATTTCATAGAATCTGTAAAGGAAGAATACTACCCCATTGGAGCATATGACAACTTGTATATAGAGTGGCAACAACTTCACCAAGGTAAGGAACAATCTATTCAAGATTACACTGATATTTTTCATTCTCTATCTATGAGATTGGGAATCCAAGAAAGTGAGAAACACAAGGTTCTCAAATATCATGGTGGACTACAATTGTACATATGGGGAGAAATGGAACTTTTCAATTTGAAAACCCTCAGTGAAGCTTATAAGTTTGTAGTGAAGATTGAGAAGAAGCATGGAAGGATGAATATGAAGAGTCAACATTCAAAATATAAAAGTGACAAAGAAGGTCAAATATGAGGCCAAAATTGGAAGAAAAAGGAACGAAAGACTACAAAGTGCTATGATTATCACTAATCTAGAACTCACTTCAAATAAGAATGTCGAGCCATCAAGTCTATATTTTTTGAGTCACAATCCTTAACATTTACTACTCTACCTCATACACAACCTGCATTTAAAGACGATAAAGAAGATATTGTAGATTATGATCTCAATGCCATCATTGCTTCATCACAAATCCATAAGGAGAGGCAAGATGTCAAGGAAAGGTTGTTTCATTCTAAGTTATAGGTGAAAGGTAAGCCTTTGCATTTCATTCTTGATAGTAGGAGTCAAAATAATTTAATCTCTACTAATGTTGTGAAAAGCCTAAATTTTTCCATGAAGCCTCACCCAAAGCCATACTGTATTGGATGGTTGAGTCTAGGGAGAAACCTCTATGTCACCCACTAATGTCTTCTCTCATATGCAATAAAACCTTTCCAAGATGAGGTATTATGTGATGTGGTCAATCTAGATGTTTGTGATGTACTCTTTGGTCAGCCATTCATATATGATTGACATAAAATCTATGAATAAAGGACTCAAAGGATCACTCTCACTCTTTAAACATGGTGTTATAGGGTACCAAAGGTACCACCTTCTACATCTATCTCCCTGATTAGTGCCAAGGAATTTGTTCTTATGGTGGTCAAGCCATAGGAATCTAAAAGGGTTAATATTGTATCCTCGACTACATAAATAACACAATAATAGAAGCCAATAGATAACAAGCTGAACAGGTTCATGGCCTTTCATCTATAGATTAATGGTTAGATAGAAATGGTGAACAATCAGGCCCTACATAGCTCCATAAAGTATAGCTCCACAAAGCATAGTATATTCTAAGTAGGCATCAGGAATCAAATCAAAACACAACTACCACACTTGATGATAAATCTTAATGTAATGGGGACCATTACTTCTCAAGGAGGAAGGAGTGATCTGAGCAACATTCTAGGTGACAATTTAGGTGATGGTTTTACCCCAATTTGTGGTAAGACTTTTGGGAGCCATAAATTTTGGACCATAGCTCTGTTTGACTCCCCTTTTGAACTATTGGAAAGCTAAGAATGAGGAGAACATGGTGAGATGGAATGGATCTTTGCTTGATTGATTTTGACCTTAAAACACCTAATAAAAGTGCCCCAAATTTCGATTTTACTAGTGTAATCTAAAAATAGTAAGTTTTTGAAAATATTAATTCCTCTAATTCTATATTGTTGTAATTCATAAAAGTTGAACCACTTAATCTCTCTCAATATTGGTGACCTTACACATCTTCCTCCTAACTTAAAAACATATATAAATTAAGATGTAACATGTAATAGAAACTAGACATCTCTTTTTAGAGATAGGCATATGTTTGGGACTACAAATTTAATGAATAAAACATTTTTTCTTAGAGATAGCATTATTGTTATTGTGTTGTTCTTATTTCTTAAATTATCTTTCAACTAAATTTTTTGAGTTTTGGATCAGTGGTATCAAAGTGGTTTGTATTTAGAGTGTATGATCTTGAGGATGGTCAGATTACAAAAATCTTGGGTGAAAAATAAAACCAACAGACTATCCACCTATTCGCCCCAAATGACATCAAATGGTGGAAAACATTGAGACATCTAATCCTTTCAAGTAAATGGTGAATGAATCCCTACATTAGCAACAAATGTAGATGCTATAATAATTCATCCAAATTCTTCAACAAATTTTGATGGGAAATTCTAGCTCCTCATCTACAACCCCACATCCCTTCAGTGCCTCAACACCCTTCAAAGTTTAAATGAATTTTGATATCCCTACATTTGAAGGCAAAATCAATGCTGATGTAGTATAAAATTGGTTGGATCAATTGTCATCTTATTTTATTATAAATAAATTCATTGATAAAGAGAAGATCACTTTTGCTTTTTTGAAAGCATCAATACCTATCAAAAACTAGTGGGAAGTGTACAAAAAGAGATTCAGTATGGATGATATTGACCTTGAGGTATAACCTACCTAGAATGATTTCATAAAAGTTGTAAAGGAAGAATACTACCCCATTAAATCATATGATGATCTGTATATAGAGTGGTAATAGCTTCGCCAAGGTAAGGAATAATCTATTAAAGATTACACTGATATTTTTCATTATCTATATATGAGATTAGGCATCCAATAAAGTGAGAAACACAAGGTTTTCAAATATCATGGCAGACTACAATGGTACATATGGAGATAAATGGAACTTTTTAATTTAGAAACCCTCAGTGAGGCATACAAGTTAATAGTGAAGATGGAGTAGAAGAATAGAAGAATGAATATGAAGTGTCAAACTTTAAAATGAAAAAGTGAAAAATAAGGTCAAACATGAGGCCAAAATTGGAAGAAAAAGGAAGGAAAGACTGGGAAGTGGTGTGATTATTACAAATCTAGAACTCACTCCAAAGAAGAATGTCAATCCATCAAGTCCTTGCCTTTTGAGTCATAATCCTTAACATCTACTAATTTACCTCATACATAGCTTGTATTTTAAGAGTATGAATAAGAGATTATAGATGCTTATCCCAATGCCATTTTTGCTTCATCACATACCCATGAGGAGAGGCCTGATGAAAAGGAAAGGTTATTTCATTCTAAGTTATGGGTGAAAGGTAAGCCTTTGCAATGCATTATTTATAGTGAGATTCAAAAGAATTCAATCTTTGATAATGTTTTGAAAAGCTTAAATTTATCTATGAAGCCTCATCTAAATCCATACAATATTGGATGGTTGAGTCGAGGGATAAACCTCTATGTCACCCACCAATGTCTTCTCTCTAATGCAATAAAACATTTCCAAGATGAGGTCTTATGTGATGTGGTCAATCTAGATGTTTGCAATGTACTCTTTGGTCAGTTATTCATGTATGGTCAACATGGAATCTATGAATCAAGAACTTGAAGGATCACTCTCACTCTTGAAACATAGCACTATAGAGTACCAAAGGTACCACCTTCTGCATCTATCTCCCTAATTAGTGCCAAGAAATTTGTTCTCATGGTGGTCAAGCTATAGGAATCCAAAAGGGATAATATTGTATCTTTGAATACATAAAAAACACAACATAAAAAGATAATAGATAACAAGCTAAAGAATTTCATGGCCTTCCATATATAGATTAATGGTCACATAGAAATGGTGAACAATTGGGCCCTACACAGCTCCACAAAGTATAGCTCCACAAAGCACAGCTCATAAAAACACAACTTCCATACTTGATGATAAATATTGATGAAATGGGGACCATTGCTTCTCAAGTAGGGAGGAATGATCTGAGCAACATTCTAGGTGACAATTTGGGTGATGGTTCTACCCCAATTGGTGGTAGAACTTCTGAGAGCCATAACTTTTTCACCATAGCTCTGTTTGACTCCCCATTTGAAATGTTGGAAACCTTAGAATGAAGAAAATGATGAGATGGAATTAATCTTCACTTTATGGATTTTTAACTTACAAAATCCAATGTAAGTTCCCTGAATTTCAATTTTAGTAGTGTAGTCTAAAAATAGTAAGTTTCTAAAAATAGTAATTCCTCAAATTTTATATTATTGTAAACTATGGGAGTTGAACCACTTAATCTCTATCAATATTGGTGACATTCCACATCCTCATCATACCTTAAAAACATGTATATATGAATATTTAACATAAAATGGAAATTAGACATCTCTTCTTAGAGATAGGCATATGTTTGGGTCTGCAAATTTAATGAATAAAACATCTCTTCTTAGAGATAGAATTATTGTTATTGTGTTGTTCTTATTTCTTAAATTATATTTCAACTAAATATTTTGAATTTTGGATCAATGGTATCAAATCAATTTTTATTTAGAGTGTATGATCATGAAGATGAGGTCAAATTATAGGAAGCTTGGGTAGAAAATATAACCAGCAGATTATCCACCTATTCGCTTTAAAGGACTTCAAATGGTAGACAACACTGAGGCATCTGATCCTTTCAAATAAATGGTGAATGAAGCCCTCTAGAAATAACAAGTGTATATGCTAAAAAAATTCACCCAAATTCTTCAACAAATGTTGATGGGAAATTTTAACTACTCATCTTCAACCCCACATTCTTCTAGTGCATGAACACACTTCAAATTTTAGGTGAATTTTGATATCCCTACATTTAAAGGAAAAAACAATGTTGATGTAGTATAAAATTGGTTGGATCAATTTTCATCCTATTTTTCTATAAATAAATTCATTGATAAAGAGAACATCACTTTAGCTCTATTAAAAGCATCATTGCCTATCAAAAATTGTTGAAAAGTGTACAAAAAAAGATTTAGTATGGATGATATTGGCCTTGAGGCAAAACCTACCTAGGATGCTTTCATAAAAGTTGTAAAGGAAGAATAATATCCCATTAGAACATATGATGATTTGTATATAGAGTGGTAACAACTTTTCCAAGGTAAGGAAAAATATATTCAAGATTACACTGATATTTTTCATTCTTTATCTGGGAGATTGGGCATCCAAGAAAGTGATAAACACAAGGTTTTCAAATATCGTGGTGGACTACAATGATACATATAGGGAGAAATAGAACTCTTCAATTTGGAAGTAGAAGTATAGAAGAATGAATATGAAGAATCAACATCCAAAATATAAAAGTGACAAAGAAGGTCAAACACAAGGCCAAAATTGGAAGCAAAAGGAAGGAAAGATTGGGAAGTGGTATGATTATCACAAATCTAGAACTCACTATAAAGAAGAACGTTGAGCTATCAAGTCCCTACTTTTTGAGTCACAATCCTTAACATTTACTGCTCTACCTCATACATAGCCTATAGTTGAAGAGGATGAAGAAGAGATTATAGATTTTGATCTCGATACCATCATTGCTTCATCATAGACCCATGCAGAGAGGCTAGATGATAAGAAAATGTTGTTTCATTCTAACTTATGGGTGAAAGGTAAGCCTTTCCATTTTATTCTTGATAGTGGGAGTAAAAAGAATTTAAACTCTGCTAATGTTGTGAAAAGCCTAAATTTGTCCATGAATCCTCACTCAAACCCATATATTATTAGATGGTTAAGTTTAGGGGGAAACTTTTGTGTCACCCACCAATGTCTTCTATCAAATATAACAAAACCTTTCCAAGATGAGGTCTTATGTGATGTGGTCAATCTAGATGTTTGTGATGTACTCTTTGGTTATCCATTCATGTATGATCATCATAGAATCTATGAATCAATAACTCAAAGGATCACTCTCACTCTTGAAACACAGTGCTATAAGGTACCAGAGCTACCACCTTCTATATTTATCTCCCTGATTTGTGCCAAAAAATTTATTCTCATGGTGGTCAAGCCACAGGAATCCAAAAGGGTTCATGTTATAGCCTTGACTACACAAATAACACAAAAATAGAATCTAATAGATAAAAATTTTAAGAAGTTCATGGATTTTCAGAAATAGATTAATGGTCAGATAGAAATGGTAAACAATCAAGCCCTACACAGCTCCATAAAGTACAGCTCCACAAAGCATAGTCCATTCCAAGTATGCATTAGGAATTAAATTCAAACACAACTACCAAACTTGATAAATATTGATGTAATGGGGACCATTTATTCAAAAAGAGGAGGAATAATCTGAGCAACATTTCAGGTCATAATTTAGGTGATGGTTTTACCCCAATTCTTGATAGAACTTTTGGGAGCCATAACTTTTGCACCATAGCTCTGTTTAACTCCCTGTTTATACCGTTAAAAAGATAATAATGAGTATAACATGGCAAGATAGAATGGATCTTTTCTTGATAGATTTTGACCCTTGAAAACCCAATGTAAGTTCCCCATATTTCAATTTTAATAGTGTAGTCTAAAAATAGTAAGTTTTAAAAATAGTAATTCCTCGAATTCTGTATTATTGTAAATCATGGAAGTTAAACCACTTAATTTCCCTCAAGATTGGTGACCATACACATCCTCCTTATACCTTAAAAATATGTATAAATTAATATGTAACTCAAAATAGAAATTAGACATCTCTTCTCAAAGATAGGCATATGTTTGGGTCTACAAACTTAATGAATAAAACATCTCTTTGTAGAAATAGCATTATTATTATTGTGTTGTTCTTATTTCTTAAATTATCTTTCAACCAAAGATTTTAAGTTTTGGATCAGTGGTATTAGAGTGATTTGTATTTAAAATATATGATTCTAAAGATGAGGTTAGATTACAAGAAGCTTGGGTGGAAAATAGAACCAACAGACTATCTACCTATTCACTCCAAAGGACTTCAAATGGTGGAAAACACCAAGACATCCAATCCTTTCAAGGAAATGATGAATGAATCCCTCTAGCAACAGCAAGTGTAGATGCTACAAAAATTCACCAAAATTATTCAACAAATTTTGATGGAAAATTTTGGCTCCTCATTTGGAACCCCACATCGTTTTAGTGCCTCAACACCATTTAAAGTTCAAGTGAATTTTTATATCCCTACATTTGAAGATAAAATCAATGTTGATGTAGTAGAAAATTTTTTAGATCAATTGTCATCTTATTTTTCTATAAATAAATTCATCAATAAAGAGAAGATCACCTTTGTTCTTTTAAAAGCATCATTGCCTATCAAAAATTGGTAGAAAGTGTACAAAAAGAGATTAAGTATGGATGATATTGGCCTTGAGGTAGAACCTACTTGGGATGCTTCTATAGAAGCAGTAAAGGAAGAATACTACCCCATTGGAGCATATGTTGATCTGTATATAGAGTGGCAATAACTTTTCCAAGGTAAGGAACAATCTATTCAAGATTACACTGATATTTTTCAATCTCTATTTATGAGATTGGGAATCTAAGAAAGTGAGAAACACAAAGTTCTTAATTATCATGGTAGACTACAATGGTAAATATGGAGAAAATTGGAACTCTTTAATTTGAAAACCCTTAGTGATGCATATAAGATCATAGTGAAGATTGAGCAGAAGCATGGAAGAATGAATATGAAGATTCAGCCTTCAAAATGGAAAAGTGATAAATAAGGTCAAATATGAGTCCAAAATTAGAATCAAAAAGAAGGAAAGATTGGGAAGTGGTGTGATTATCATAAATCTAGAACTCACTCCAAAGAAGAATGTCATGCTATCAAGTCCCTAATTTTTGAGTCATAATCCTCAACATCTACTACTCTACCTCATACATAGCCTACAGTTGAAGAGGATGAAGAAGAGATTGTAAATATTGATCTTGATGCCATCTTTGCTTCATCAGAGACCCATGAGGAGAGGCCACATGACAAGGAAAGGTTGTTTCATTCTAAGTTAGGGGTGAAAGGTAAGTCTTTGCATTTCATTCTTAATAGTGGGAGTCAAAAGAATTTAATCTTTGTTAATGTTGTGAAAATCCTAAATTTTTCCTTGAATCCTCACCCAAATCCATACAATATTGGATGGTTGAGTCCAGGGAGAAACCTCTGTGTCACCCACCAATGTCTTCTCTCATATGCAATAAAACCTTTCCAAAATGAGGTCTTATGTGATGTGGTCAATCTAGATGTTTTTGATGTACTCTTTAGATAGTCATTCATGTATGATCAACATGAAATATATGAATCAAGAACTAAAAGGATCACTCTCACTCTTGGAACACAGTGCTACAGGGTACCAAAGGTACTACCTTCTACATCTATCTCCTTGATTAGTGCCAAGAAATTTATTCTTATGGTGGTCAAGCCACATGAATCTAAAAGGGCTGATGTTGCAGCATTGACTACAAAAATAACACAATAATATAAGACAATAGGTAGAAAGCTAATTAAATTCATCAATTTTCATCCATACATTAGTGGTCAAACAAAAATGGTGAACAATCAGGCCCTACATAGCTCCATAAAGTACAACTCCACAAAGCACAGTCCATTCAAAATATGCATCAAGAATCAAATCAAAACATAATTAATATACTTGATGATCAATATTGATGTAATGGGGACCATTTATTATCAACAATGGAGGAATTATCTGAGCAACATTCCACGTGACAATTCGGGTGATGGATCTACCCCAGTTGGTGGTATAACTTTGAGAAGCCATAACTTTTGCACCATAGCTTTGTTTGACTCCCCTTTTGAATAGTTGGAAAGCTAAGAATGAGGAGAATGTAGTGAGATGACATGGATCTTTGCTTGATAGATTTTGAACCCCAAAAAACCAATGGAAGTTCCCTAAATTTAAATTTTAGTAGTGCAGTCTAAAAATAGTAACTTTTTAAAAATAATAATTCTGAAAATTATGTATTGTTGTAAATAGTAGAAGTCAAACCACTTAATCTCCCTTGAGATTGGTTACCTTCCACATCCTCCTTCTACCTTAAAAACATGTATAAAATAATATGTAAATTGAAATAAAAATTAGACATCTCTTCTCAAAAATAGGCATATGTTTAGGTCTAGAAATTTAATGAATAAAACATCTCTTCTCAGAGATAGCATTATTGTTATTGTGTTATTCTTGTTTCTTGAATTATCTTTCAACTAAAACTTTTGAGTTTTGTATCAGTGGTATCAGAGCAATTTTTATTTAGAGTGTATGATCTTAAGGATGAAGTTAGATTATAAGAAACTTGGGTGATAAATAAAACAAGTAGACTATCCACCTATTCACTCTAAATGACTTCAAATGATGGATAACACTGAGACATCCAATCCTTTCAAGGAAATGATGAATGAATCACTTTAGCAATAATAAGCATAGATGCTAAAATAATTCATCCAAATTCTTCAACAAATTTTGATGGGAAATTTTGGCTCCTCATCTGCAACCCCACATCTTTTCAGTGCCTTAACACCCTTCAAAGCTTAGATGAATTTTGATATCCCTACATTTGGATTCAAAATCAATGTTGATGTATTAAAAAATTGGTTGGATCAATTGTCATCTTATTTTTTTGTAAATAAATTTACCGATAAAGAGAAGATCACTTTTGCTCTTTTGAAAGCATCATTGCTTGTTAAAAATTGGTGGGAAGTGTACAAAAAAGAGATTCAGTATGGATGATATTAACCTTGAGGTAGAACCTACCTAGGATGATTTCATAGAAGCTATAAAGGAAGAATACTACTCAATTAGAGCATATAATGATCTGTATATAGAGTGGAAACAACTTCTCCAAGGTAAGGAACAATCTATTCAATATTACACTGATATTTTTTATTCTCTATCTATGAGATTGGGCATCCAAGAAAGTGAGAAACACAAGGTTATTGAATATCATGGTGGACTACAATGGTACATATGGGGAGAAATGGAACTCTATAATTTGGAAACCCTCAGTGAGGCATATAAGTTTGTAGTGAAGATTGAACAGAAGCGTGGAAGAATGAATATGAAGAGTTAGCCTTTAAAATGGAAAAGTGACAAAGAAGGTCAAACACGAGGCAAAAATTGGAAGCAAAAGGAAGTAAATATTGTAAAGTGGTGTGATTATCACAAATATATAACTCACTCCAAAGAAGAATGTCAAGCCATTAAGTCCCTATCTTTTGAGTCACAATCCTCAACATCTACTACTCTATCTCATACATAGCCTACAGTTGAAGAGGATGAAGAAGAGATTGTAGATGTTGATCTTGATGTCATCATTGATTCATCATAGACCCATGAGGAGAGACAAGATGACAAGCAAATGTTGTTTCATTCTAAGTTATGGGTGAAAGGTAAGACTTTGCATTTCATTCTTGATAGTGGGAGTTAAAATAATTTAATCTCTGATGATGATGTGAAAATCCTAAATTTATCTATGAAGCCTCACCCAAATCCATTTAGTTTTATATGGTTGAGTCTAGGGAGAAACCACCATATCACCCACCAATGTCTTCTCTCATATGCAATAAAACTTTTCCAAGATGAGGTCTTATATGATGTGGTCAATAGAGATGTTTGTGATGTACTCTTTTGTCAGCTATTCATGTATGATCAATGTGGCATCTATTAATCAAGAAATCAAATGATCAATCTCACTCTTGGAACATAGTGCTACAAGGTACCAGAGGTACCACCTTCTACATCTATCTCCTTGATTAGTGCCAAGAAATTTGTTCTCATGGTGGTTAAACCATAGGAATACAAAAGGGTTGATGTTGCATCCTTGAATACATAAACAAAACAACAATATAAGCCAATAGATAACAAGTTGAAGAAGTTCATGGCCTTCCATCCATAAATTAATGGTCAGATAGGAATGTTGAACAATCAGACCCTATACAGCTCCTTAAAGTACAGCTCCACAAGGCTTAGTCTATTCCAAGTATGCATCAGGAATCAAATCAAAACACAACCACCACACTTGATGAAAAATATTAATGAAATGGGGACCATTACTTCTTAAGGAGGGAGGAATGATCTGAGCAACATTCTAGGTGACAATTCAGGTGAAAGTTCTACCCCAATTGGTGGCAAAACTTCTAGGAGCCATAACTTTTGCACTATAGCTCTATTTGACTCCATGTTTAAACTGTTGGAAAGCTAAGAATTAGGAAAATGTGATCAGATGGCATGGATATTTGATTAATGGATTTTTCCCTTTGAAAACCCAATGGAAGTGCCCTAAATTTCAATTTTAGTAGTGCAGTCTAAAAATAATAAGTTTCCAAAAATAGTAATTCCTTAAATTATGTATTGTTTTAAATCATGGAAGTCTAACCACTTAATCTCCCTCAATATTGGTGACCTTCCACATCCTCATCCTACCTTCAAAACATGTATAAATTAATATGTAACCTAAAATGGAAATTAGACATCTCTTCTCAAAGATAGGCATATATTTGGGTCTGTAAATTTAATAAATAAAATATCTCTTCTTAGAGGTGGCATTATTTTTATTGTGTTTTTCATATTTATTAAATTATATTTCAACCAAATATTTTGAGTTTTGGATCAATGGTATCAGATTAGTTTATATTTTGAGTGTATGACCCTGAGGATAAGGTTAGATTATAGGAAGCTTGGGTGAAAAATAGAACTAGTAGACTATTCACCTATTCGCTCCAAATGTCTTCAAATGGAAAATAACATTGAGACATCCAATCCTTTCAAGGAAATGTTGAATGAATCTCTCCAACAACAACAAAAAGCATAGATGCTACAATAATTCACCCAAATTCTCCAACAAATTTTGATGGAAAGTTATGGCTCCTCATCTGCAACCCCACATCCTTTCAGTGCCTTAACACCCTTTAAAGTTTAGGTGAATTTTTATATCCCTACATTTGAAGCCAGAATCAATGTTGATATAGTATAAAATTGGTTAGATCAATTGTCATCTTATTTTTCTGTAAATAAATTCATCGATAAAGAGAAGATCACTTTTGATCTTTTAAAAGCATCATTACCTATCAAAAATTGGTGGGAAATGTACAAAAATATATTCAATATAGATGATATTTTCCTTGAGGACTAACCTACTTTTGATGATTTCATATAAATTGTAAAATAATAATACTACCCCATTGGAGCATATGATTATCTATATATAGAGTGCTAACAACTTCACCAAGGTAAGGAAAAATCTGTTCAAGATTACATTGATATTTTTCTTTCTCTATTTGTGAGATTGGGCATGCAATAAAGTGAGAAACAAAAGGTTTTAAAATATAATGGTAGACTACAATGGTACATATAGGGAGAAATAGAACTCTTCAATTTGTAAACCATCAGTGAGGTGTACAAGTCTATAGTGAAGATTGAGCAGAAGCATGTAAGAATGAATATAAAGAGTCAACCTTCAAAATGGAATAGTGATAAAGAAGGTCAAAAATGAGGCCAAAATTTAAATAAAAAGGAAGGAAAGATTGGGAAGTGATGTGATTATCAAAAATTTGGAACTCACTCCAAGGAATAATGTTGGACCATCAAGTCCCTACTTTTTGAGTCACAATCCTCAACATCTACTGCTCTACCTCATACACATCTTGTAGTTGAAGATGATGAAAAAGAGATTATAGATGTTGATCCTGATGCCATCATTACTTCATCATAGACCTATAAGGAGAGGCTCAATGATAAGGAAAGGTTGTTTCATTCTAAGTTATGGGTGAAAGGTAAGCCTTTGTATTTCATTATTGATAGTAGGAGTCAAAACAATTTAATCTATGCTAATGTTGTGAAAAGAAAAAAATTTCCCATGAAGCCTCACCCAAAGCCATACAGTATTGGATGGTTGAGTCTAGGGAGAAACCTCTGTGTCACCCACCAATTTCTTCTCTCATATGCAATAAAACCTTTCCAAGATGAGGTCTTATGTGATGTGGTCAATCTAGATGTTTGTGATCTACTCTTTTGTCATCCATTCATGTATGATTGACATGGCATTTATGAATCAAGAACTTGATGGATCACTCTCACAATTAAAACATGGTGCTAGTAGGTACCAAAGGTACCACCTTCCACATCTACCTCCCTGATTAGTGCCAAGAAATTTATTTTCATGGTGGTCAAGCCATAGGAATCCAAAAGGGTTGATGTTGTAGCCTTGACTACACAAACAACACAACAACATAAGCTATTAGATAACAAGTTAAATAAGTTCATGGCCTTTTATTGATATATTAATGGTCAAATAGAAATGGTGAACAATCGAGCCCTACACAGCTCCATAAATTATAGCTCCACAAAGCATAGTCCATTCCAAGTAAGCATCAAGAATCAAAACAAAACACAACTTCCACACTTGATGAAAAATCTTGGTGAAATGGAGACCATTGATTCTCAAGGAGGGAGGAATGATCTGAGCAACATTCTAAATGAAAATTTGGACGATGGTTCTACCCCAATTGGTGGTATAACTTCAGGGAGCCATAACTTTTACACCATAGCTCCGTTTGACTCCCCATTTCAACTCTTGGAAACCTAAGAATGAGAAGAACATGGTGAAATGGCATAAATCTTTGATTAATGGATTTTAACCCCTAAAAATCTAATAGAAGTTCCCAAAATTATAATTTTAGTAATATAATCTAAAAATAGTAATTCCTTAAATTTTATATTATTGTAAATCATGGAAGTCAAACCAATTAATCTCCCTCAAGATTGGTGGCCTTTCACATCCTCCTCCTACCTTAAAAACATGTATAAATGAAAATGTAACATGAAATAGAAATTAGACATCTCTTTTTAGAGATAGGCATATGTTTGGGTCTACAAATTTAATGAATAAAATATCTCTTTTTAGAGATAGCATTATTTTTATTGTGTTGTTTTTATTTTTTGAATTATCTTTCAACCAAAGATTTTGAGTTTTTGATCAGTGGTATCAAAGCAATTTGTCTTTAGAGTGTATAATCCTGAGGATGAGGTCAGATTATAAGAAGCTCCTCATCTGCAACCCCACATCCCTACAGTGCCTCAACACCCTTCAAAGTTTAGATGAATTTTGATATCACTAAATTTGAAGGCTAAATCAATTTTGATGTCATAGAAAATTAGTTATATCAATTTTTATCTTACTTTTTTATAAATAAATTCACTGATAAAGAGAAGATCACTTTTTCTCTTTTGAAAGCATCATTGCTTGTCAGAAATTGGTGGGAAGTGTACAAAAAAAGATTCAGTATGGATGATATTGGCCTTGAGGCAGAATCTACTTGGGATGATTTCATAGAATCTGTAAAGGAAGAATACTACCCCATTGGAGCATACGACAACTTGTATATAGAGTGGCAACAACTTCACCAAGGTAAGGAACAATCTATTCAAGATTACATTGATATTTTTCATTCTCTATCTATGAGATTGGGCATCCAAGAAAGTTAGAAACACAAGGTTCTCAAATATCATGGTGGATAACAATGGTACATACGGGGAGAAATGGAACTCTTCAATTTGGAAACCCTCAGTGAGGTGTACAATTTCATAGTGAAGATTGATCAAAAGCATGGAAGAATGAATATGAAGAGTCAACATTTAAAATGGATAAGTGATAAAAAAAGGTTAAATATGAGGCCAAAATTGGAAGCTAAAGGAAGGAAAGATTGGGAAGTGGTGTGATTATCACAAATCTGGAACTCACTCCAAACAAGAATGTCGAGCCATCAAGTCCCTTCTTTTTGAGTCACAATCCTCAACATCTATTGCTCTACATCATACATAACTTGTAGTTGAAGAGGATGAAGAAGAGATTGTAGATATTGATCCTGATCCCATCATTGCTTCATCATAGACCCATGAGGAGAGGCAAGATCACAAGGAAATGTTGTTTCATTCTAAGCTATAGGTGAAAGGTAAGCCTTTACATTTCATTCTTGATAGTAGGAGTCAAAAGAAATTAATCTATAATAATGTTGTGGACAGCCTAAATTTTTCCATGAAGCCTCATAAAAAATCTATATAGTATTGGATGGTTGAGTCTAAGAAGAAACCTCTATGTCACCAACCAATGTCTTCTCTCATATGCAATAAAACCTATCCAAGATGAGGTCTTATGTGATGTGGTCAATTTAGATGTTTGTGATGTACTTTATGATTAGTCATTCATGTATGATAGACATGGAATCTATTAATCAAGAACTCAATGGTTCACTCTTACTCTTGGAACATAGCACTATAGGGTATGAAAGGTACCACCTTCGATATCTATCTCCCTGATTAATGCCAAGAAATTTGTTCTCATGGTGGTCAAGCCACAAAAATCTAAAAGGGTTGATGTTGCAGCCTTAACTACACAAAAAACACAATAATATAATCTAATAGATTACAATTTGAATAATTTCACAGCCTTACATCCATATATTAATGGTCAGATGGAAATGGTAAACAATTAGGCCCTACACATCTCCATAAAGTACAGCTCTTCAAAGCACAGCCCATTCCAAGTATGCATCAAGAATCAAATCAAAACATAACTGCCACACTTGATGATAAATATTGATGCAATTGGGACCATTTATTCTCAAGGAGGGAGTTATGATCTGAGCAACATTCCACGTGACAATTTCGGTGATTGTTCTACCCTAATTGGTGGCAGAACATTTGGGAGCCATAACTTTTGCACCATAGCTTTGTTTGAGTCCCCGTTTGAACCGTTGGAAAACTAATAATGAAGAGAACATGGTGAGAAGACATGGATATTTTATTAATGGATTTTGACCCTTGAAAATAAAATGGAAGTTCTCTAAATTTCAATTTTAGTAGTGTAGTCTAAAAATAGTTAGTTTCTAAAATTAGAATTACCTCAAATTAGGTATTATTCTAAATCATGGAAGTTGAACCACTTAATATCCCTCAATATTGGTGACCTTCCACATCACCATCCTACATTAAAAACATGTATAAATGAATATTTAACCCAAAATGTAAATTAGGCATCTCTTCTCAGAGATAGGCATTTTGTTTGGGTCTATAAATTTAATGAATAAAACATCTCTTCTTAGAGATAGCATTATTGTTATTATGTTGTTCTTATTTTTTGAAATATATTTCAACCAAAGATTTTGAGTTTTGGATCATTAGTATCAGAGTAGTTTGTGTTTAGATTGTATGATCCCAAGGATGAGTTCATATTATAGGAAGCTTGGGTGGAAAATAGAACCAGCAGACTATCCACTAATTTGCTCTAAATGATTTCAAATGGCAGACAACATTGAGACATTTGATCCTTTCAAGGAAATAGTGAATGAAGTCCTCCAAAAACAACAATTGTAGATGCTACAACAATTCACCCAAATTATCTAACAAATTTTGATGGTAAATTTTGGCTCCTCATCTGCAACCCCACATCCTTTCAGTGCTTCAACACCCGTCAAAGTTTAGGTGAATTTTGATATCCCTACATTTGAAGGAAAAATCAATGTTGTGTAGTATAAAATTGGATAGATCAATTTTCATCTTATTTTTATATAATAAATTAATTGATAAATAGAAGATCACTTTTACTATTTTGAAAGTATCATTACTTGTCCAAAATTGGTTGAAAGTGTACAAAAAGAGACTCAGTATGGATGATATTGGCCTTGAGGTAGAACCTACCAGGGATGATTTCATAGAATCTATAGAGGGATACTACCCCATTAGAGCATATGACAATTTGTATATAGAGTGGCAACAACTTTTCCAAGGTAAGGAACAATCTGTTCAAGATTACACTAATGTTTTTCATTTTCTATCTATGAGATTAGGCATCTAAGAAAGTGTGAAACATAATGTTATCAAATATCATTGTGGAAAACAATGGTACATATGGGGAGAAATTAAACTCTTCAATTTGGGAACCCTTAGTGCAATGTACAAGTTTAAATGAAGATTGAGTAGAAGCATGGAAGAATGAATATGAAGAGTCAGCGTTTAAAATGGAAAATTAGCAAAGAAGGTCAAACATGAGGCCAAAATTGAAAGCAAAAGGAAGGAAAGACTAGGAAGTGGTGTGATTATCATAAATATGGACCTCACTCCAAAGAAGAATGTCAAGCCATCAAGACCCTACTTTTTGAGTCACAATCCTCAACATTTATTAGTTTACCTCATACATAACCTGCAGTTTAAGAGGATGAATAAGAGATTGTAGATGTTGATCTTGATTCCATCATTATTTCATCACAAACCCACAAGAAGAGGCTAGATGACAAGGAAAGGTTGTTTCATTCTATGATATGGGTGAAAGGTAAGACTTTACATTTCTTTCTTGATAGTGGGAGTCAAAAGAATTTAATCTTTGCTAATATTGTGAAAATCATAAAGTTGTCTATGAAGCCTCACCAAAATCCATATAATATCATATGGTTGAGTCAAGGGAGAAACCTTCGTGTCACCCACCAATGTATTCTCTCATATGAAATAAAACCTTTCCAAGATGAGGTCTTCTGTGATGTGGTCAATGTAGATATTTATGATGTACTCTTTGGTCAGCCATTCATGTATGATTGACATAGCATCTATGAATCAAGAACTTGAAGGATCACTCTCATTCTTAGAACACGGTGTAATAGGATACTTGAGGTACCACCTTCTACATCTATCTCAATGATTAGTTCCAAGAAATTTGTTCTCATGGTGGTCAAGCCACAAGAATCCAAAAGGGTTAATGTTATAGCCTTGACTACACAAATAACACAACAATAGAAGCCAATAGATAATAATTTTAAGAAGTTCATAGCCTTCCATCAATAAATTAATGGTTAGACAAAAGTGGTGAACAATTAGGCCCTACATAGCTCCATAAATTATAGCTCCACAAAGCACAGTCCATTTTAAGTATGCATCAAGAATCAAATCAAAACACAACTACCACACTTGATGACAAATCTTGATCTAATGGGGACCATTACTTCTCAAGGAGGGATGAATGATTTGAGAAACATTCTAGGTGATAATTTGGGTGATTGTTTTACCCCAATTGGTGGTAGAACTTTTAGTAGCCATAACTTTTATGCCACAGCTTCGTTTAACTCCTTGTTTGAGCCATTGAAAAGCTAAGAATAAGGAGAACATGGTAAGATGGCATGGAAATTTTTGAAATATATATTTTTATCCTTAAAAACACAATGTAAATTCCCAAAACTTAAATTTTAGTAGTGCAATCTGAAAATAATAAGTTTCTAAAAATAGTAATTCCTCAAATTTTATATTATTGTAAAGCATAGAAGTTGAACCACTTAATATCCCTCAAGATTGGTGACCTTACACATCCTCCTCCTACCTTAAAAACATGTATAAATGAATATATAACCTGAAATGGAAATTAGACATCTCTTCTTAGAGATAGGCATATGTTTGGGTCTGCAAATTTCGTGAATAAAACATCTCTTCTCAGAAATAGCATTATTGTTATTATGTTATTCTTGTTTCTTGAATTATCTTTCAACCAAATATTTTGAGATTTGGATCAGTGGTATCATAGTGGTTTGTATTTAGAGTGTATGATCCTAAGGATGAAGTCAGATTATAAGAAGCTTGGGTGGAAAATAGAACCAATAGACTATCCACCTATTTATTCCAAATGACTTCAAATGGTGGACAACACTGAGATATCTGATCATTTCAATGAAATGGTGAATGAAACACTCCAAAAACAAGTGTAAATGATACAAAAATCTGATCAAAATCTCCAATATATTTTGATAGGAAAGTATGGCTCCTCATCTATAACCCCACATCCTTTCAGTGCCTCAACACCCTTCAAAGTTTAGGTGAATTTTTATATCCCTACATTTGAAGGTAAAATCAATGATAATGTAGTATAAAATTGGTTAGATAAATTTTCATCTTATTTTTATATAAATAAATTTGTCAATAAAGAGAAGATCACTTTTGCTAGTTTGAAAGCATCATTGTCTGTTAAAAATTGGTGGGAAGTATATAAAAAGATATTTTGTATGGATGATATTGGCCTTGAGGTAGAAACTACCTAGGATAATTTCATAAAAGTTGTAAAGGAAGAATACTACCCCATTAGAGCATATGATGATTTGTATATAGAGTGGTAACAACTTTGCCAAGGTAAGGAACAATCTATTCAAGATTACACTGATATTTTTTATTCTCTATCTGCAAGATTGGGCATCTAAAAAAGTGAGAAACACAAGGTTTTCAAATATCATGGTGGACTACAGTGGTACATATGGGGAGAAATAGAACTCTTCAATTTGTAAACCCTCGGTGAGGCATACATGTTCATAATGAAGATTGAGCAGAAGTATGGAAGAATGAATATGAAGAGTTAGCCTTCAAAATGGAAAAGTGACAAAGAAGGTCATACGGGAGGCCAAAATTGGAAGCAAAAGGAAGGAAAAACTGGGAGGTGGTGTGATTATCACAAATATATAACTCACTCTAAATTAAAATGTTGAGCCATCAAGTCCCTACTTTTTGAGTCACAATCCTCAACATCTACTGCTCTACTTCATACATAACTTGAAGTTAAAGAGGATGAAGAAGAGATTGTAGATGTTGATCCTGATGCCATCATTACTCCATCATAGACCCACAAAGATAGGCTAGTTGACAAGGAAAGGTTGTTTCATTTTAAGTTATGCGTGAAAGGTAAAATTTTGCATTTCATTCATGATAGTGGGAGTCAAAATATTTTAATCTCTACTAATGTTGTGAAAATCTTGAATTTGTTCATGAAGCCTCACCTAAATCCATATAGTATTAGATGGTTGATTCCAGATAGAAGCCTTCATGTCACCCACCAATTTCTTCTCTCATATGCAATTAAACCTTTTTGGGATGAGGTCTTATGTGATGTGGTCAATCTAGATTTTTATGATGTACTCTTTGGTTAACCATTCATGTATGATCGACAGGGCATCTATGAATCAAGAAATTGAAGGATCAATCTCAATCTTGGAACATGGTGTTATAGGGTACTAGAGGTACCACCTACATCTATTTTCTTGATTAGTGTTAAGAAATTTATTCTCATTATAGTCAAGCCACAGGAATCCAAAAGGACTAATATTTTAGCCTTGACTACAAAAACAACATAACAATAGATGCTAATAGGTAATAAGTTGAAAAAGTTCATGTCCTTCCATCCATAGATTAATGGTTAGATATAAATGGTGAACAATCAAGTCATACACAGCTCTACAAAGTATAGCTCTACAAAGCATAGTCCATTCCAAGTATGCATCAATAATCAAATCAAAAAACAACTACCACATTTGATGACAAATCTTGATACAATGGGGACCATTACTTCTCAAGGAGGGAGGAATGATCTGAGAAACATTCTAGGTGATAATTCAGGTGATGGTTATACCTTAGTTAGTGGCAAAACTTATTGGAGCCATAAATTTTGTACCATAGATCTGTTTGACTCCTCATTTGAGTCATTCGAAAGCTAAGAATGAGGAGAATGTGGTGAGATGAGGTCTTATGTGATGTAGTCAATCAAGATATTTGTGACGTACTATTTTGTTAGCCATTCATATATGATCCAAATGGCATCTATAAATCAAGAACTCATAGGATCAATCTCACTTACAAGGTACCAAAGGTACCACCTTCTACATCTATCTCCTTGATTAGTGCCAAGAAATTTGTTCTCCTGGTGGTCAAACCATAAGAATCTAAAAGGGTTGATGTTCTATCCTTGACTACATAAACAAAACAACAATAGAATCCAATAGATAACAAGTTGAATAACTTCATGGCCTTCCATCCATAGATTAATGGTCAAATAGAAGTGGTGAATAATCAGGCCCTACACAGCTCCATAAAGCACAGTCCTTTCCAAGTATACATCAAGAATCAAATCAAAATATAACTACCACACTTGATAAAAAAATATTAATGTAATGGGGACCATTACTTCTCAATGAGGGAGGAATGATTTGAGGAATATTCTAGGTGACAATTCGGGTGATGGTTCTACCCCAATTGGTGGTAAAACTTCTGAGAACCATAACTTTTGCACCATAGCTCAATTTGACTCCCTATTTCAACCGTTGGAAATCTAAGAATGAATAAAATATGATGATATGACATGGGTCTTTGTTCAATTAATGTTGACCACCAAAAACCCAATGGAAGTGCCCTAAATTTCAATTTTAGTAGTGCAGTCTAAAAATAGTAAATTTCTAAAAATAGTAATTCCTTGAATTATGTATTATTGTAAATCATGGAAGTCTAACCACTTAATATCCCTTGAGATTGGTGACCTTCAATATCCTCCTCCTACCTTCAAAACATGTTTAAATGAAGATCTAACCTAAAATAGAAATTAGACATCTCTTGTCAAAGATAGGCATATGTTTGGGCCTATAAATTTAATGAATAAAACATCTCTTTTCAGAGATGGTACTATTGTTATTGTGTTGTTCTTATTTTTTGAATTATATTTCAACCAAAGCTTTTGAGTTTTGGATCAGTGGTATCAGAGTGATTTTTCTTTGGAGTGTATGATCCCGAGGATGAGGTTAGATTATAAGAAGCTTGGGTGGAAAATAGAACCAGTAGACTATCCACATATTCACTCCAAATGACTTCAAATGGTGGACAACACTAAGACATCCAATGATTTCAAGGAAATTTTGAATGAACCCCTCTAGCAATAACAAGCATATATGCTATAATAATTCACCCAAATTCTCCAACAAATTTTGATGGGAAGTTTTAGCTCCTCATCTGCAACCCTACATCATTTTCATGCCTTAAAACCCATCAAAGTTTAGGTGAATTTTTATATCCCTACATTTGAAGGTAGAATCAATGTTTATGTAGTATAAAATTGGTTGGATCAATTGTCATCTTATTTTTCTATAAATAAATTCACTGATAAAGAGAATATAACTTTTTCTCTTTTGAAAGCATCATCACTTATAAAAAATGGTGGGAAGTGTATAAAAAAATATTTAGTACAAATGATATTGGCCTTGAGGTAGAACCTACTTGGGATGATTTCATAAAAGTTGTAAAGGAAGAATACTACCTCATTGGAGCATATGATGATCTGTATATAGAGTGGCAACAACTTTGCCAAGGTAAGGAACAATCTATTCAAGATTACACTGATATTTTTCATTCTTTGTCTATTAGATTAGGCATCCAAGAAAGTGAGAAACACAAGGTTCTCAAATATCATGGTAGACTATAATGGTACATATATGGAGAAATAAAACTCTTTAATTTGGAAACCCTCGGTGAGGCATACAAGTTCATAGTGAAGATTGAACAGAAGTATGGAAGAATGAATATGAAGAGTTAGCCTTCAAAATGGAAAAGTGATAAATAAGGTCAAACATGAGGCTAAAATTATAATAAAAAAGAAAAAAATATTGGAAAGTGGTGTGAGTATTAAAAAAATCTAGAAACCACTCCAAAGATGAATTTCTAGTTATCAAGTCCCTCTTTTTTGAGTCACAATCCTCAACATCTACTGCTCTACCTCATACATAGCTTGTAGTTGAAGAGGATTAAGAAGATATTGTATATGTTGATCTTGATGCCATCATTGCTTCATCACAGACCCATGAGAAGAAGCCAGATGACAAGAAAAGGTTGTTTCATTCTAAGCTATGGGTGAAAGGTAAGCCTTTGCATTAAATTCTTGATAGTGGGAGTCAAAATAATTTAATCTCTACTAATGTTGTGAAAAGCCTAAATTTGTCCATGAAGCCTCACCTAAAGCCATATAGTATTAGATGGTTGAGTCTAGGGAGAAACCTCTGTGTCACCCACCAATGTCTCCTCTCATATGTAATAAAACCTTTCCAAGATGAGGTCTTATGTGATGTGGTCAATCTAGATGTTTGCAATGTACTCTTTAGTTAGCCATTCATGTATGAAATACATGGCATCTATGAATAAAGAACTCAAAGGATCACTCTCACTCTTGAAACATGGTGCTACAGGGTACTAGACGTATCACCTTCTACATCTATCTCCCTGATTAGTGCCAAGAAATTTGTTCTCATGGTGGTCAAGCCATAGGAATCCAAAAGGGTTGATGTTGTAACCTTAACTACATAAAAAAGACAACAACAGAAGCCAATACAGATCAATCTTAATAATTTCATGGCCTTCCATCCATATATTAATGGTCAAATAGAAATGGTGAACAATAAAGCCCTACACAGCTCCACAAAGTATAGCTCTGCAAAGCACAGTCTATTCCCAATATGCATCAAGAATCATATAAAAACATAACTTCCACACTTGATGGTAAAATATTGATGCAATGGGGACCATTTCTTCTCTAGGATGGAGGAATGATCTGAGCAACATTCCAGGTGACAATTTGGGTGATGTTTCTACCCCAATTGGTGGTAGAATTTTTGGGAGCCATAACATTTGTACCATAGCTGTATTTAACTCCTTGTTTGAATTGTTGGAAAGATAATAAAAAGGAGAATGTGGTGAGATGGCATGGATCTCCACTCAATGGAATTTGGCCCCAAAAAACCTAATTCAAGTTCCCCAAATTTCAATTTTAGTAGTGCAATCTAAAATAGTAAGTTTCTAAAAATAGTAATTCCTCAAATTATGTATTGTTGTATATCATGGAAGTCAAACCACTTAATCTACTTCAATATTGGTGACCTTCCACATCCTCCTCCTACCTTCAAAACATTTCTCAATGAAGATGTAACTTGAAATAGAAATTAGACAATACTTTTTAGAGATAGGCATATGTTTGGGTATGCAAATTTAATGAATAAAATATTTCTTCTCAGAGATAGCATTATTTTTATTATGTTGTTTTTTTTCTTGAATTATCTTTCAACCAAATATTTTGTGTTTTGGATCAGTGGTATCAGAGAAATTTGTCTTTAAAGTGTATGATCTTGAGGATGAGGTCAGATTATAAAAAGCTTGGGTGGAAAATAGAACCAATAAACTATCCACCTATTCACTCCAAATGACTTCAAATGGTGGCCAACACAGAGACATCTGATCCTTTCAAGGAAATGGTGAATGAAGCCCTCTAGTAACAACAAGAATAGATTCTACAATAATTCACCCAAATTCTCCAACAAATTTTGATGGGAAATTCTCGCTCCTCATCTACAACCCTGCATCCTTTCAATGCCTCAACACCCTTCAAAGTTTAAGTGAATTTGTATATCCCTACATTTGAAGGTGAAATCAATGTTGATGTAGTATAAAATTGGTTGGATCAACTATCATCTTATTTTTTTTAAATAAATTTATTGATAAAGATAAGATCAATTTTGCTCTATTAAAAGCATCATTTCCTATCAAAAATTGGTGAAAAGTTGTGAAATGCCTAAATTTATCCTCAATCTCTATTAATGTTGTGTATGAGGTTAGTAGAGATTGTAGAGATTAGTAGAGATTAGTAGAGATTGTAGATATTAAAATAGAGATTAGGCCAGATTAGTAGAGATGATAGTAGAGATTAGTATAGATTAGTAGAGATTGTATTAGAAGAGATTGAAAAAATTAAAACATTAGGTGAGCATTATGGACTCAATCTCAACTAATGTTCTGAAATGCCTAAATTTATCCATGAATCCTCACCCAAATCCATATAGTATTGTATGGTTGAGTCCAGGGAGAAATCTCCATGTCACCCACCAATGTCTTTTCTCATATGCAATAAAACCTTTCCAAGATGAGGTCTTATGTGGTGTGGTCAATCTAGATGTTTACAATGTACTCTTTGGTCAGCAATTCATGTATGATCGACATGACATCTATGAATCAAGAACTTGAAGGATCACTCTCACTCATGGAACATAGTGATATAGGGTACTTGAGGTACCACCTTCTACATTTATCTCCCTAATTAGTGCCAAGAAATTTGTTCTCATGGTAGTCAAGACACAAGAATCCAAAAGGGCTGATGTTGTAGCCCTGACTACATAAAAAACACAAAAATAAAAGCCAATAGATAAAAATATAAATAAGTTCATGGCCTTCCATCGATAGATTAATGGTTAGACAAAAATGTTGAACAATTAGGCCCTACATAGCTCCACAAAGTATAGCTCCACAAAGCACAGTCCATTCCAAGTATGCATTAAGAATCAAATCAAAACACAACTACCACACTTAATGACAAATATTTATGCAATTTTGACCATTGCTTTTCAAGGAGGGAGGAATGATTTGTGTAACATTCCAGGTGATAATTTGGGTGATGGTTCTACCCCAATTGTTGGCAGAACTTCTGTGAGCCATAACTTTTACTCCATAGCTCTATTTGACTCCCCGTTTGAACCATTGGAAAGATAAGAATGAAGATATTGTGGTGAGATGGAATGGATATTAAATCAATGGATTTTAACCCCAAAAAACCCAATAAAATTTCCCCAAATTTTAATTTTAGTAGTGTAGTCTAAAAATAGTAATTACTCAAATTTTGTATTATTGTAAATCATGGAAGCTAAACCAATTAATATCTCTTGAGATTGGTGACCTTCCACATCATCCTCCTACCTTAAAAAAATGTATAAATGAATATGTAACTTTAAATGGAAATTATACATCTCTTCTTAGAGATAGGCATATGTTTAGGTCTACAAATTTAATGAATAAAACATCTCTTCTCAGATATAACATTATTGTTATTGTGTTATTCTTGTTTCTTGAATTATATTTCAACAAAATATTTTGATTTTTGGATCATGAGTCATCCTCCTTATCATTTTTAGATTTCCCTCTTATGTTTACATATTGGTATCATAACCTACTCCTTTAAAAATTCATGGTCTTCATTAGGATGTCCAACTATTGCACATTTGGAATTCTCCTTAGTGCATCCCTAAATTACTTCATGGAAAATACGTAAGGGAATTTGAGCCATCCTAAATATTTTCCATCTATGAGCACCTAGTGGACTACATAGAAGTGTTTCATGATGGTGAAGGTCATCATTCAAAATATGTTTTGGGGAAGCTCCTTGGGGATGTGTCATTATATCTTGAATACCTCAATGTATTGGGTGTACCAACCCATCACTCAAGTCTTATATTTATAGGAGAAGGAAGGTGGGTAGGTGGTGTCCTAGTATTTTAATGCTATGGAGTATTTCTGGACTAACAAAACCTAGAGGTTGTCTTCATCACCATAAAACATGCGAATATCCTCCATGACTATTAATATTAATAACGACCCCCACTTAAAGGTCTCTCACACCTTATGACAATCAAATATGTTCTTTACCATCTCTTTAGCAATGAATTTAACAACATTGAATTTAACCCCTTGCACCATGTGGTGAATGATTCACAATTAGTCCTTAATGATGTCTATCCATCTCACATTAGGGAAAAACTTAGAGCTCATGAAGTATACCATGGCCATCATGCCAGGGTCCTATATTTCCTTTATTAGGAATGTGAGTCCTCCCTTGTAGTACCTAAGGAGTTTCATGACCCTTTTTACTTCAACATCATCCTCCATCATCTAGTGTATGTATGTGCCAAAGTCTTGGAGAACAGTGATTCTACCAATTAGGCATGTTAATATCCACTTGCATCTCCCTAAAAAGTAGAAATAGATTCCATAAATGTGTGAAAGGAGGAATTTCATGAGTTCTTATGAATTCTATAAACATGAAAACTCATAAAAATGAGTTGCACTGGTGGTCACAAGCCTATCTCAAATGGAAACATCAAACAATGTTGCACTCACCTCTATATTTGCCCCCATATCAACCATTCAGTCTTATGCTAGCTCTTGTGCATTGCTCGGGGTACATTAGCTGTATTCTTTTAGCCTACATGTGTGCATAGCACCCAAGTTTCCCCAATCAGGATGTCTAAGGGAAAGTGTATTTCCTTATAGGACATTTTGGTTAGTGCCTCAAGATTGACCTCAGTGATACAAACCCCTTCCATTGGCTAAACTTGATTCTTTATAGAAGTCATTTCCTATATCATTCATGCCCATTTAGCATTATTATATGTATATGGTGGACCAAAACTCATGCATTTCTTCCCCATTATGAACTAGCTAGTGTTGAATCATGATCTGTTGACTATACCAAATCCTTTAATGTTTCTTGACACTTTTCACAATCATGAGGTCTACAACTATGACTTTAGATCTCAATATTCATTCAATATTAATGATAGCATTTACATCTCTTAGTTTTCTTACTATCTAGTTATTTGGTAAGTCTCTCTCCCAATGCCTATATTTCAATCTCAAGTGAAATGTACTATCCCCTCTTATTCAATGATTCTCATTTGGTGATTGTGGGTGCTCAGGGTTTCACTTTAGTAGTGTTTTTTAACTTTAGATTTGCTTCCATTTTGGTTTTACTCTACACATCTAGTTTAAATTAACTTAAGGTTTGTAACATAAACCAGTGTGTCATTGGCCTCTTTATACCTTAACCTTATCTACCATCTTAATTGTATGTGAGTAATTGTGTGGTGGTGCTTATATTTCTTGAAATCTACTAAACTTAAAAAATCTACTAAAATCTATCACCACTTATGCATTTAATGCATATGTTTGTGCCTCTATCATCACTTTATTGAATTATCTAAATGATGTTTTTGGCTAAGTGATAGGTTTTTTCAAATGGTTACTTCTCACCTACCATTGGGTGGATGTCATCTTATCTATACAATTTTCCTTCTATGCTTTATTCACTTTGGCTTGACCTTCACCTTCCTTATGGTAACCTAGGCATAGTGCCTCACAAGTGCATGATTTATCCTTCATATTTCCATTTTCTCTCTCTATTTCACTTTCTTCCAAGCACACTTCCATTCTTGGTCAATTTCTTGTACTTTCATCTCTTGCCTTGGCCTATCCTACCCCATACAAATACCTTTCACTAACCCTTCAGTGAGTCATTCTCTAGGTTTATTATGCAATTAGCATATTATATACCTTCCTTTCATCTCATGCACACCAACATAATGTGCACCTCCCTTTTTTCACTTGGTAATATTCAATTTTAGTGACCTCCTCATGCCCCAAAACATAGGTTTTTGCCCCCTTGTGTTAGAAGGCAATCATGCTTGACTCACACAACTAGTATTATCCATATAAGCATCAAAATAGTTCTCCTATGGGCCTTAAAGTGTTACTTATTCACTCATCACCAACACAACAAAAAACATAATGAAGTGTTTGACTTGTACCAAAATTGATTATGGTCAACATAAGATAACTAACTTGGGATCAAAAATTTAGTATTCTAATGGTACAATTGTCATCCTATTATTTATAAGGCTTTAGTTGATTATCATTGAAATGCCCAAGGAGCATTTCACCTGACAACATGCACAAATTTCATGCACCTATCTCTAATATGTTATGGATGGCATAAGGGCCCATCCACCTATTTTATAAATTACTTGGGTGCTTGAGGTACTTGGAGTCATAGAGTAGGACTAATTATTCTTTAATTAGTACCTTGCACTTAATATGCTTGTCATGCTAGAGTTTTTGGTACACCTTTTATATCTTTTGGCTCTATATTTCTTAGGCATGCATCACATCCAAGCATTAAAAGTCCTCTAGCCTCTTTCTTAATGATTATTGATCATCTAGATGACCAATAATTTTAATATGCAATGATGGAACCATAAACTCCATTGGTATAATTTCCTTAGTGCCCAATACCATTAGAAATTGTGTAGCCTTATTCAAGCACTTATAGGTTGTGTGGTATGCCCATAGTACTTCTAATAATTGATCATCCCAATATTTATGACCAATGTCACATATCTTTGTGAGGCACATTCCCAATATCTTATTAAAATCCTTAGATGTATTATTTTCTTGTGGATGATAAGTTTTATCATTTGGTGCACCACCATGTATTTAGTCAACATGACCTACATAGTTTCATTAATGAAGTGTGTGTCTCTATCACTATTCGAACTTAGTGGGTACCCATAGTAACTTATGATTTTATGCCTTATGAACCTAATGGCTATGGTGGTTGTGAAATTTTTCATTCTTGCTTCCTCAACCCACTTGGTGAAATAATCAGTGGCTACTAGACTATATCTTATATTTGTGTGCCTTTATATAAGAGTGATCATCCCAATAAAATAAATGGTCCATTTTTCAAATGGTACCAAGGAAAGAATGGGGATGAGAGGAATCTCATCCTAGTATTTGGGTTTTCTTATATTTTATCATATGTCACATGCCTTGGTGCAATCTTTTGAATCTTGGAACAAACTTAGCCACAAAAAGCCTAATTGTAACACCTTACATGTCATTGCATCTCCAACATAATGACCTCCTACTATCCCACCATATGCCTCTTATAAGATAGAGTCCCTTTTATGTTCCAATATACAACATTGTAGGACTTTATATTGACTTAATTTATACATCTCCCTATTGATGATCTAAAAGGGGGTGGTACAAAATATAAGCTACTTCTTCTATCTAGTTTTCATGGTCTATGGTGAAAAATTAAACATTAAAAAAGTGGATATCTCTACCAAGTCTTTAGGGATGTACTAGACCCTATAGTGTTGCACATATAGCATGTCATCCTTAATGGGAACTATCACATTACCAGAGTTGATTCAGGACAAATGTTCTGAGCCTAAATTCTATTTTTTAGGCTTCACTACAACTAAGAACTAGAATTTTTGAAAAAGAACTATCCATCTAAAGATGTGCCCATAGAGAATATACTTATTTACAAGGTACTTAATCACCTAATGATTAGTGAAAAAGATGAATGGGGTTGACAATAAGTATTTCTTAAATTTTTTTAGGGCATAGACCATGGCCAATACCTCACATTAGGTTATTGTATAGTTATATTCTACTTTGGTCAATTTCTTTCTTGTGAAGGAAATGGGATTATCAATTTTACCCTTGATAGGTTACACCAAAATGACACCAATTGTATATCTAGATGCATCAACATGGACATGGAATGGATTTGTCTAATTGGTAAATTATTAAATAGGTGCACTATCCATTTTGACCTTCAGGGTTTCAAAGGCATCCTCTTGCATTGTGCCCCAATGGAACATGCCATCTTTGCATAAAAAATCCTATAGTGGTACCACAATATTTACATAGATACTTATGAATGTTTTATAATAGCCATAATAAAAAATAAAGGCACAAACATCTTTCTACATTGAAGGGGTTTAGAGTTAAATGATTATTGTGATCTTTACAAGATTAATGAGCAGACCATATTTATAGATGATGTACCTAAGAAAGGTTTTAAATGGTGTCATAAAGATTCACTTCTTGAGGTTTAGGGATATATATAACTACCTACACCTTTCAAACATGAGGTAGAGGTTTTCATGATGGTCCTTCACTAGTCCATACATAGTCTAGTCATCTAAGTACATTTGGAGGAACTTGTGGATGAAGTCCTTAAATATAGTGATCACCACTCTAGAGAACATAGTTAATCCATTCTTGAGTACAAAAGGCATCATGTTATAAGTGAAACAAACCCATTCAATCACAAAGGTTATTTTAGGCTTATCTTCTTCAATTTAGACTTGATGGTATCCATAGAAACCATTAGTGAAGGTGTAAATCTCGTAGTTTATGATGTCATCCAAGACTTTGTCAATGAATGGATTTAGGAAGGGGTCAGTGATGTTGGTGGAATTCAATAATCTATATTTGATGAAGATAAAAATGTGTCTATATTTATTAATGCTAATAACCATGAGGCTTACCCATTCAAATTCTAGCATACCATCAATCTCTAGTTTGACCTTAGTGTGGAGATTAGGGTTCATTCTATAAAGGCATTTCTTGATAGATTTTTCACCATCCACCAGCTTTATACTCATTTCCCAAGGGATGGGTGGGTGTCCTTCATGTATCAATAATTTTGAGGTAACATGTCCTAGAAATCCTTTAGGAGATCTACAATTTGTGCCAACTCTGTATCAGACCAATATGCACCCACAGGAGCCATCTTTAGTTCCCATTCTATGATGATGTTTACCTTGGTATTTTTAAGTGGTACATGGTAGGGATCATTTATTTCCTAATGCAAGTCCTTGACTTGCCTAGTCCCCTTAGTTTTTTCTATGTGGATATGATTAGTATTTCCTATGTTAGGGTTGTTATCATCCACTTGGTGTACTAGCTTCTTTTTGCCTATCAAGGCCATCCAATTACATGCCTTCTATGTTTCATCATTCTCTTCACTCAAGTCACTATTGAGCACTTATTCTTTAAATAAATTCAAGAGTGCCACTCCTTTTTCCCAAAATATTACATGCCTTCTATGTTTCATCATTCTCTTCACTCAAGTCACTATTGAGCACTTATTCTTTAAATAAATTCAAGAGTGCAATAGCTTGATCAATTCCAAGTTCTATGAAGAAAAGGAGGTGTGTATGAACCACTCCTTAAGTGCATCATAATTTTTTGTCTTGAGACATATTTCATTGAAAATGTGCCATTCTCATGATTATATCTTTAATGTTATGTGAAAAGTGTGCACCCATAAGTTCCTTAGGTAATTTATGCCATATTTAGTCCATGTTTTTTTGCATAAGCACACATGTGCTATTAGGTCTAAATCACTAGAGTATGTAGAAATGTTTAGGTACTCATTGATTTTCTCAAGTTTGGTATAGATGGCTACTTTTACATCTTTCCAAGTTGGTAAGATGGGCTTTTGTGTTACCCACCAATGAGCAATAGTTTTTCTTAAAGTATACACTAGTGTGTCCATACTATCTACCTTGTTTAGGATCCTTGACTCAAGGTCATAAACATATTCCTAAATAGGATTTCTCCCCTCATATCTTGGGAATGTGGCAATTTTACCTTTTATTAGGAAAAATTCTCTTTCCCTTCTTTTTATCATAAGGGACCCATCTATTTTAAGTGTTATCAATCTAGACTGAGCCAATCCTCTTAGATTTTGGTGCCTTCATGCTCACTATGTGGCACCTCTAACAAGTCATCACATAAACTTCTTCAACCCGTAAATCTCAAGAAATTTTGGTGGTGTCTAAGGTTAATTATCTATCTTCCCATTAAATCATTCCTTGGTCATTGGGGTTAAGAGTCTTGATGACTTACACCATGATTTTGTAGATATGGTTGATCTCATCCACAAGATCAACACTTTCTACATAAGGGGTCATTGGTCAGTTGAGAGGAGGATCACTACCCTCTCCTTCCCATTTTCAAAATGCATGTAGCACTTCTTAAAGTGAATATTATCTTTATTCATATAGCATGATGAACTTCCTAGGAGCATCAGATAAGTATCTTGTTCATCCAACTCAATCACTTTAAAATTAACATGGAAGATGGTGCCCATGATATCTACAATGGAACTTTTTAGAATTATAATTGGTTACATCCTAAATTTATTGGCCATAAAAATTACATGAGGGTAAGGCCTTAATTTTGGCCTGCTCATCTTCTCCCATGTGTTATTTTTCAAGATATTGACCTTGGAACCTATGTCCATTAAGACCTCACATATAGACCATCCACCAATGGTGTCATTCACTAGGATTTCTTGATACTACTCTACATACTATATATGCATCACTTCTCATGCCCTCTCCATGCATGTCACAATGAATTCAACTAGCTTCTTCACTAAATAATCTAAAATTAAGTTTTTCAATAGGGAAAACATCCCTTCTATCTGTAGGAGGCACAAGACTTTGTTAACTCTTGTACCTTAGTGTCTTGACTATCTTACTTCTTAAGAGAGGTGGAAACTTTCACTTCTAGGTCTCACACCTATTGGATCTCACCTTATAGGTTCTAAATCACATTCATATCCTACAAAAATACATCTTTATGATACACATGTTCTGGATAAGGTATAGCTTTGGGTTTAGGTTGCATTATGTGCTAAGTGTGGCTTATTTCCCCATATTTTAGGTAAAACTCTAGTACTAGTGCAACTAGAGATTAAGTGATGAATCCATTGCAAGTAGTTTCCTACACTTTGATTAGCTCATTATGGGTTGGTTGTGCATTTAGAGTTTACTTTTCTATTTTTAGCTTGTGCCTAATCATTCTTTCACCCTTTTCTATGCCAAGCCTACCTTGGGATAATTTATTGTACATTTTGTGTCATTATTTGACCCTATGTGTTCCTTGATAATACCCACATGTTGGATGTGTATGGTAGTCATGTTCAAAATGCTCTATTGAATTGTACTTTTACTATGAGCATGGTGGCAATCTTCCTCCACCACATCCTCCACCTCACCCTATGGTGCCTCTTTGCATCCCATAACCTAAATTCTATTAGCCATAACCTTCATTTACTTGGCTAGTTTACCCCCTAACTACTTTAAGTACCTATTGTATTCCTCTTTTCATATTACTGGGCATCTCATCGATCACTCATAAATTAGCTATCATATGAGTGTAGGCATTACACAACTGACAATAGATGGTTGTGTTAACTTTAATGGTGCATTTCAACAAAGGGTAGTTTCAAAAATCATGCACCTCATAATAAACCTCATAGATGAGAAGTAATTTGCACACATTCCTTTGAGGGTAGTTATTCCTATTATGGCCTTCATCTTATAATTAATGCACTATAATTTGCTTTTAGCATCTTGTGTTCAACTAGCAGTTAGCTTTTGGAGTTGGTTGGATATATATGTAATCTATTCCTCCATGAATGGGATAATTCTAATAGCAGTGCTCCCAATTACCTCATCTCTATATGCAGCTTCAAGTGCTTTATGAGGGTCGATGAATGTCTTCATGGATAGTGCTCTTTGAAACAGTTATAACAATCCTCCAATGAACCATTATGCATGATGGGATGGGTTAATGTCATACGGTAGTTTGGAAAGAAGCATTTTGAACTTGGCATCATATAGACACATGATTTTTGAGATCCCTTGGTTAATCTCCTTAAGTGCGGTGATTCTTTGTTATTAAAACTTGGCTATGTCAAATTTCTTCAAGAATGCTTCCTTCAAAGTGTTGTAGTCAATCATACCCTAGTTAGGACTAAATTTTCTATACTAAGTATGAGTATGATCAAGAAGAGTTTTATGAACTATGTTTCTTTACACTCTGACTAGGTTATACCCTAAGCATGTCATTTTAATTCATGCTTTATCATATGTTATATTGTATTACCTACACTTTAATACTCTGATAAGTAAATGGCCATCTTATAATAGATATATGGTAGGGCGTAGATGGCATCTAAGGTACTTGTCCCCTAGTAATTATTTTGGTGGTGGCCCTCTAACACCTCTATCTAGTAGGTTAGGCACTGGTCCCATTTTCACTACTAAAACCATAGATGATGATGGTGTTATACTACTAACTTATGGTATCAAGCCACTTATTCTAGGCTATTTCCCAATCTACAAAGCTAACATGAGTTAAGCTGGTATATTTATGCTTTCTTTCTATTTTGGTAAACTAGTTCCCATTAGTCTAGAGGTATCCTCACTCAACTCCTCATAAGGAAAAACTTGTTCAAGTATAAAATTATACTTCAAGTTTTTAAAATGGTCAAAGTTTATAATGAAACCAAAATGTTGTAGATTTGTCTGGGGTCTTCATTCATCAAACATGGGTTTAGGCACTCAATCACTTGTTCAAGTCAATTCTATACTCATTACAACTAGGCACAAACATGATACATTCTCATGGCACTCAACATTTACCACTAGAATATGCTAGCATCAATTCACATAAGGTGTAAGCCTTATGTATTCACATGAATCATAGTAGATAAAGAATTGGATCTTGTATTGGGCTAGTTGTGCCATAGCACAACTCACTAATTATAAGACTTGGTCATGTCAATAACGGTTTTGGTAGATTTAATAGTGCAATTCTTTTTTGGGCTAGGTATGATGGTCTATAGTCACAAGCCTATATTATATGGTTCTCTTGTCTCAAGGGCACAAGTCTTTATTTCACTAAGCTTAGCATCATTTGATGCTTCAAAGGGTCAATGAGATTATTTAGATCAATTTCATACTATCATCATACTTTCTGAAAGGATAACATCACTAGGCATGGGTTTTTATCTATACTTAGGCCATTTCTACAAAGTAGGTTGATGTCATCTTTTACACAAGGATGCCATTAAAATTTTGAACCAAAAGCTTTCTTAAACTTAACATTCATATATTAAAACTAACCCATTATAACTATGACAGTTATTATGCAATTCAATAATGAAGTGAAAGACATTCAATCAAAGGACACCATGTACTATTGTAACCATTCTTCTTCATTAATTAAAGCTTCAAATACATATCATAGTTTATAATACATAAATAGAGTATATAAGGTAGATTACAAGTTTTGTTAAACTAATTATTTTCCTAGAGGCTCACATAAGAGCTTGGCATTACACAAATTTAGCTATTATAATGTCTGAGCTAGTTATAATATTAATGGTGACCATTATATATATGGAAAATTATACAAAGCTTCACTACATCCATTTGCATCCTCCCTACTCAATGGTTCAAGCTTGACTTTATAGGATACATGATCACCTTCTACTAGGGTGGATTTGTGTACATTGGTTATCAAGCTATATCTTTTAGCAACCATTCTATCAACTCCATTACCTTTCACCCTTTTTATTATGATTGCTACATACTACCATTCCTTGAAAATGCCTAAGAAATCATTGCATTAGTTATCTTCTTGCCAACCAGCATAAAATATATTAGAATAGTAATCATCCCAAATGATCACCTTGCAATAATGTGTCTATCATCTTGGTGCAGATCCATACTAATATTTCCAAGTATATAATATGGAGGTGTCATATAATCATAAAATATCATCTACATTTTCCCCCCTTTAATCTAGTAATGAAATTACTAGTTTAAAAAAAAATAAGTACATGGATGTGTTTTCATACCTTGTCTTTGCTTGAGTTAAATTTTAGTGCTTTATTGGTGACTAACCTATAACTAAGATCATGTTACAGTGTAAAGTTAATGTATATAATCTGGATCAAAATTACTTGAAATAGATTGAAATTGAAAGAGAAAGGTTTAGGAATACACTTATGTGTTGATGTAACTACCTTATCTATTGGCAAGTTTGTTTTATAGAAGATGTGTCATTGTAAGGCTCTAAAATTGAGATTAGGATAAATATTTAAAGTTCATATATCCAAGGAGATAAATAGAGAAAGAGGTAGATATTGTAACACACATGCCCCAAATTTGGATCAAGATTGAGTTTCCACTTGGAAGTTGATATTATCTCAACCATGCAACCAAATGATACTTATAACCTAGTGAGGTTGGTTGATAAAATTATATCCAACATAAAATTTTGGCAAGATTAAATTATTTAATCACCTCAACCATAATAAAAAGGTGAACTAGCTACTGCATTAGATTGGTTTAATAAAGACCAAAAAAAATTATAAGGTAGGTACATGCAATGGTTTTAGAATATAAAATTGATTTGAAATTTTCAATATTAGGAACATGTTTCATATAATATGCACCTTAGATATTTCTCATGCTAAAACTATATATAACAATGGTACCATGTATAGAGCTCTACCACAACCATAAATTTGAATCTTATAACTATGTGCTTTTTCTAATTCATATAACTGTATAAATGTAGAGAACATGATTCCAAAATATGCCCCCACTATATATAAATAAATATTGAAAATTGATATAAGTAACAATGTGGAGGACATGTTTCATAAAACATGGCCCCATTATAAACTAGAGATGATGAATACTGAATAGGTGTGGAGAACATCATTCCAAAGCATGCCCCAACTGAATCTTGAATTGATATAAGCACCATACTAAATAAATGTGGACAACATGCTTCTAAATAATTCCACCATTTAATTTTAAAACTATGAATGTGTATAATCCATTTTCATGTGACATTCCCTCACTAAATCTATAAACTAGTATAAGTATCATAATATTGAATTAATGTGGATAACATACTTACAAAACATGCCCCCATTGAATCTAAACATTACGAATGTGTGGGATCCATGTCCATATGACATTACCCCATTGAATATTAAAATTGATATAGGTACCATAATACTCATTGAATGTGATAACATGCTTCCAAAGCATGCCCCCACTAAATCTGAAAACTGTGAATGTGTGGAAGCAATGCCCATATAACATGCCCCCATTGAATCTAAGAACTATCAAAAGTGTGGAAAACATGTTTCCCTTTCATTTCTCCACTAATATTCCCCCCATTTGAGGTGAGGTAAAAATAGTACCTAAAAATTACCTCACCTCAAAAGGGTATGACAACTATAAAATATATGAATGTAACCATTTAGCATAGCATATAGAAGGAAACATGTCTAGGTAAATGCAACATTGAAGTTTGAACCAATGTGATCACATGTATACATAATATGCATGATAAATATCATGGAAATATTTAGATAATAATATTACAAAATTAACAAGAAAATAATCACACACATAAGAGCACTCAAAAGCAAATCAACATACAAAGGTCTTAACAGACCATAAATAAGGGGCATGCTTGAATGTCACAAAATTTGAATGAACATGACTTAGTCAAATTTACACAAAGCAAGTAATGGAATAATAAAATTCTAATATAATAATAAATAAAATATTCAAATTTCCAAGAAGGAAATCATAGGCACAAGGGCCACATATAACAATTTATATTCAAATTCTTGAACAAGCAAGATAAGACACTCAAGGAAGTGCATAAAGTAAAGCACAAGCAACCAGTATAGATGTGTCATAGTAACTCATGGATCAAATGTGTGATATCAAAAACAATAAAGTGTATAGCATATCAAGAACCATGTGTAAGATATAATCATGGATAAGGCATGTGTAAGTACATTTGTAAGTTCAAACATGATAGTGTAGAGTGATCATCAAATCATATAACCTATGTGTATCAAGATCATAGAAGATGGATGTCCTCAAAGTCTAGGTGACATGAGTAGAGTTAAATCCCAACACCCATAAATGCATAAAATCTTACATCTATATATGATTTTATATGTGTATGTGGGATTACAAGATGTGCTAGCCCTCAACATGGAACTAACACATAGATGCCAAGGAGCCAATAGAATGTGTTGGTGCCAAAAATGTTTTTAGATTTATTTGAATGTTTTTTATTTTATTTTTATTTTTTAATATTTTTTGGAAAATGGGTAAAACTATCCATTTTATTAATTTGAAGATAAATAAGTAACCATTTTCCCAATCATAATGCAAAGGATTATCTAATAATTCAATTTTTTTTATTCATATGACATAATAGAACTTGGTTTTCATGTAAAATATCCATTGTATTCAATGAAGAGGGAGATATGGAAGGATGAGAATCTATATGCTCATCAATTTTGGTTATCTTACTTTGTATTTGATCTGATTTTATATCCACATTTTTCATGCCATGAGGATGAATAACCAAATGGAACTTGATTATTTATTTCTCTTGGAAGTTTTGTAACATTAGTTCTCCTTGTGATGATTCCTAATTTTTATGTACATCTATGTGAACTTAAATGTTTAATTCATTAATAGGTTTTTATTGATCCATGATTTTTTTTTAATACCCCAAGCCTTGTCTATTTTGATTATACTTGAGATTTGTAAGAGGGGTAATACTAGTTGACTATTTTGACCACAAGTCAAAATAGGTCAACCTTATAGTTTAAAACATGTATAAAGGTCTAATAGATTCTTATAGGGTAATTCATGGTCCTATAAATATCATTTGATGTGTTTATATCTTTGCTCATATTCAATTTTACTCATCATGTGATCTCATGTCACTTAAGGTCACTTATGGGGTCCTTTATGGGGTTTGTATGGTTTTCTATAGTAGACAAATGTTCCAAGATATTATTCAATGTACCATGTGTTAGTGGAAGTTAGAGATACTATGTCATAACTTACAATTCAAAGGTTTATACATCATAACAAGAAAATAGTTAAAAAGGAATAAAGTTTGGGTAGTTTTATAGTTTATGTAGGAGTGTGGTAGATATGGTAGGCTTCTATAGTGACCCTTCATCTCCCCTAAATTTACTTCCACATTTTAACAGCTTTAAAGATCATAAAAATGGAATAAAACCATTCCATTCTCCCATCACTCTACTTGGCATAGAGAAATAGTCAATCATTTTTCTAATGGTATGGCTAGTAGGAGTTGAATCAATTCAAATGCACTTGGTAGGAGATATTACCCTTTGTCTAATTCATATTCATGGCAATAGTTCAAATATTGGTGTACCAACCTCTATGAACCATTGTTAAGGAGGTTTATTTCTCTTTTCTACTTAATCATTTCCATAACTTGTAGGTTTCTCTTCTATTTGCATTGGTCCATACAAACTAATTGATGAAAGTGTTTTCATTATTTCCAGCCTTTATTGCATGTGTGGAGGTGATTTGATGACCAAACATATTAGTTTTTTAATTGATAACTCCATTAGGGTTATAAACCAGGTTCCACCAACTATAGAGTCACTCTCATGCAAGTGCCTTCAAATATAACTAGTATATAATGTTTCCAATTTCATATTTCATGATGGTTAATTTTCCTTTTAAGGCTTTAGATCTCAATAGTGTTCTATGTGAGTTTCAAGGTCTAACACACTCACATAGTTAGTTTCTTTCATGACTATCATATATAATTAGGTGATAAAGAACCTTACATAGTCATAAGGATTAAATATAGAGGTTTTCAAAGTGTTGATATGGTTCTGAGGTTGAAACAACAAGCTTGAACCTTGAAAAGGTGATAAATTGACTTAGAGAAACAATCTAGTGCATATTGCTTTGTATCCTACAAATTACCACCCATATTGGTCTAATTGTGACTCCAAAAGAGGTTGGGCATAGTTGAAAGATTTTTTTTATCTTGTTTAAGATCCTCACCAAGTTTATAAATATGGATAACACCATATCATTAATGGTGGAGGCCTAATATTGGTTGTAAAACCAATCTATCATGCACACAGGTACACACCTTACTTTCACCTATAAACATTTTGCATATGCACTTACAGGTGGTCCCAACAAAGACTTCATAATAATGAATTAAGATTTATGATTTTTTTGAAACCTATACTAATGCTTAATATCATTTAAATTACCATTGAGATAGTCCTAGAGTCATCATATTACAGACAAACTTGAGATTCAAGCTCATATGTGGAGAAAGTAGCTTCAAAGACATGTTACCTTAAAATTTTGAAAATAAAAATGTTGATATGAGGTATAAAATAGGATAAATATTTCCATCATTAATCCCTAGAATAGTGCAATGCCTTGATAAGAGAGCTTGGTTGTTTGGTCATGTAAGCAAAGTGTAAGTAGGTGATGCAAGGACATCCCATGATGACACCAAGTTTGATCCATTTTTGTTCTTAGTTTGGTATATAGATGTTTTATAGGTGATATAGGTCAGTTGAAGTCCATCGGTGGAGGTTAGATGGTTTCAAAGTGAATATAATTTGAATTGCTTATTTTTCTACCAAAAAGATCCCATTTAAAAATTTGAATATTGTGAATGTTTATAAGGGATTTTGTGCAAATGGATGAAGGTGATAGATTTTTCAAATGTATAAAAGGGTTTAGATAGTGTATGAGGTCTAATAAGGTGATATTTAATCTATGATTATGAACCTATATGTCACATTGTGTGGAAAACAAGAAAATGCAATGTAACTAAGAGACCATTCAAAGAGAAAATTTGCAAGATTCAGTTATGCCTTTTTATTAGGAGTCTTGGAGTTAGTTTTGTCTTAGTGAGTATGAGATCCCATTTTAATAGAGGTTATAATGTTATTTAACAAGTTTTTGGTATGCAGATAGAAGGGGAAATTTGAAGGTGACAACCCCTGCTTCTTTAAATAAATATGAATTTAGACCGTGTTGTGGTCATTACTTTGTGGCTAAGTATGTATGTGATTTTTGAATGTTGGAATGATATTTTAATGGATTTCCAAAGTATTATTAATGGATATTTAATGTTTTTTAAAAAATAATTTGAAGAGATGAAAACAAGAAGCTAGAACCTCTCTTGAAAGTAGTATTAATTCAAACCTTGTTCTTATTATTCTTGTCTGGTTATAAACTTTGTATTGAAAGTTGTTTGATTTCATAATCGTGGTGAATCATATGCCAAAAGATTGACCAAGGTTTGAATTTATTTTGTGTGTGTGTGTGTGTGTGTGTATATATATATATGGTTCTTGAAATCATAAAGAGAACTTCTGGTGTGATAAGATCTAAAGAATAACCCTTGTGACTAGCATGCTTACTTTGCATGAATAATGGTGTGTTTACAGTAACTTAATGTATAAAGGAGCAAACAGATCCTTTTAAAATGTGGAGAAATATTTTATGATGTTATTTGAACCCTCATATGTCTAGATGTAGTGTGAAATTTTGATGATGTTAAATTTTTAAATAGCAAATCTTATTTTCTATAATAGAGGATATGAAAAGTGACTGTGTGTTGGTTTTGAGGCAAAAAAAAGAATTTGATAGTGATTCTCACATGATTGATGGATAGAGGTGAGTCCTTAAATGGTGTTTATATTTTTCTTAGTATATCATCTACATCATTTGGTATTAGAGCTACAATATTTTGTGGACTGTGAAAACATTTATCAACGTGTTTTAAGGTGAAGTGTAGGATAGATAACTAGGTGTAGTGCTCCATGGAGACAGATAGTAGATAATAAGATGATTTACTCAGGAATAATGACCTAGTTGATTGCTCTATTAGTGATGAGAATGGAGGTCATTAAATATGTTCTCAAGGAGAGATAACAAATAAAAGAAAGAAAAGGTGATGATAGGCAACAAGGTTAGTTATTACCTTTACAATCAAGGATGGAAGAGATAGAGAATAGAGAGTTGGTACAATAAAGACTACATGAACATGCAATAGTAGGTCAAGATGGCATGGGAAAGCATCATGCAAGAGAGATTAGTCCATTGGTAGCTAATAGAATGAGAAGAGATGAAGGTCCAATGAGATAAGGACTAAGGGGCAATGTTGGAATTGCCATAAAGGTGGACATAGGGTAGCACAGTGTCCAATGAATGTTGGTAATAGCATGCATTAGTAGAGAGTAAGAGAAGAGTATGAGGATAGAAGACAAGATGTGAATGATTCATTACTCATGAGGAGAGTATTATTGAAATATAAAAAAGGCAAGGAACCAATCCAAAGGAGAAGCCTATTCAAAAGCACATATAAGGCCCATGGTAAGGTATGTAATTTGGTTATTGATGGTGGTAGTAATAAAAATATTGTTTAATTGGAGATGGTGAAAATTTTGATATTGAAGAAGATACCACCTCTAGAGCCATATAGAGTTACATGGATTCATAAAGGTCATCAAATTCAAGTAAGTGAACAAAGTTGGATTAATTTCAATATAGGAGAATATATAAATTAGGTTTTATGTGATATTTTGCCTATAGATGTGTGTCACTTGTTGTTAGGGATGCCATGGTAGTTTGATAAACATGCCATAAATTATGGTCAAGCCAACACCTATACCATTAGGCAAGATGGAAGGACATATACACTTATCTCATTGAAAGGTGAAGAAGATAAGAGAGATGAGAGAATCATGATGATGTTGACAAGGCAATGTTAGAGTATAACTATGGAGAGTTTAGGTTTGGTCAAAGCACCCAAGGAAGAAAAGAAGGTGAGTTTTTTTAAGTTTATTGATGTGAGGAGCTGTGAGTATACAAAGATGGACAAGAGTGAGATAACATAAGAATACAATGTGGTATTAAATAGTTTCCCAAGATAAGAAAGAATAACACCAATGAGAGTGGTTAAAATTGAAGGTAGCCAAGGCAAGCAGGGCAGCCAAGTATATGTGAAAGAGGACAACAACATAGAGTTTGATTTTGTACCTAAGTTGGAAAAGAAATGGCTTGGGATTGAAACCAAGTGAAGAAGAAGTTAGAAGTGTAAATGTGTGAGAAGTCATCCCATAAGAGATCCATGAAGGCTCCACATTTTGTTTCTAATGTGGTGTTTTATGATGAAAATGAAGGTATGGAGAAACTGTCCAAAGGAGGAATGATAGATGAGGTAGATAAACACAAGGGTTTGTAAAAGATTCTTGAACAAGAAGAGGATGTTGATGAGATGGGAAATATATAGTAGGCACAAGTATAAGGTGACCATGTAAAAGTAATAAAATAAGAAGATTAGGTATTAAAAGAAAGCATGCAGCCCTTGAATGTGCAGGAGAAAGAGGGGAGTAAAGATGTTGATATACAACAACAAGATAAGAATGTACATAAACATGAGGTAAGCAAAGAACAAGCACAAGTTGTGCATGAAATGGAATGGGTAATAAAAGAATCATGGATGAAGGTAGAGGATTACATATTTTTAGCAGTTATTAGAGATGGAGAGAAGGAGAAGGAGGATCAGTTTATAAAAGATAAAGAGTGGAATGTACCTACCAACTAAGAATAAAAGGGTAACAGCTATGATTTCTTTAGCATTGTTATTTTGTGTGCAGGAATATGGATTGAGGAGATGAAGTAGAAAAGGCCTAAATGTGGGGCCCAGGAACATGTACAACCCATGTTTCTTTGAATAAATATGAATTCAGACCTTGTTGTGGTCATTATTTTGAGGCTGAGTACATATGTGATTTCATAATGTTTGAATGAGATTGGTAATGGATTTACAAAGTTTGATTAATGGCTCTTGAATGTTTTTTATAAAATAATTTAAAGATATAAAAATAAGAAGGTAGAACCTCTGTTGAAGGTAGTATTAATTCAGACCATGTTCCTATAGTTCATGTTTACTTATAAACTAGGTATTGAAAGTTGTTTGATTTCATAAAAGTGTTGAATAATTTTCAAATACATTTACCAAGGTTTGGATTTATTTATTATATATATGGTTCTTGAAATCATAAAGAGAAATTTTGGTGTGATAAATTCTAAAGAATGACCCATGTGACTAAGATGCTTGCTTTACATGAACAATGGTGTGTTCACAATAATTGAATGTATAAAAGAGTAGATAGATCCTTTTTAAATGTGGATAAATATTATATGATGTTATTTGAACCCTAATATTTCTATATTTAGTGTTAAATATTGAGGATTTTAAACATTTAAGTAGAGAACCTTGTTTTTTATAACAAAGGATATGAAATGTGACTGTGTGTGTTGGTTTTGAAGGAAAGAAAGAATTTGATAGTGATTCTCACCTGAGTGATGGATAGAGGTGAGTCCTTAAATAGTGTTTATATTTTTCTTGGTATATTATTTACATCATTAGGTCTCCATCTCAATAATTCTCCCACTGTAGAATGAAAATATTCTCTACAATGTTTTGAGTTCAAATGACTTTACAAAACTATAAGACCTAATGAAGGTATAACCTACAAGAAAGTGAATTTATTGGAATGTTAATGACACTATGACCTCAAATATAAATCAAGGTATTTTTGAAATAATATTTTTACCCATAACACTACCTACAAGATTCCTTTTATCTCAGAATGATCACCTATAGTTTGATTGTTGTATGGTGTTATAAGCATGATAGTCTAGATGTTAAGCACTAGTCTTAATACATAATATTAATGAGCCTAATCAAGTATGATATGATTTAAAAAATTAAATTATGTCTTGTATCCTGAGAAACAAGGGTTTAACATTGATGAAAGCCTTCAAGTAATATCTAAAAACTACCACCTATAGTACATAGTCTACATACTAGGCCTAGACAGTGAAGAGAAGTGCAAGTTGAAGGTTAGCCAAGAAGTAAGGTATTTTTCAAATTTTAAAATCACCATCATAGTGTTTTCATCATCTAAATTAGGTCTTTATACCAAATAATTATGGTAAGGAAAATTCAACCAAGCATGTCCAACCCCATAGTCAGAAAATCTTGCACAATCATTAACGTGAGAAGTCTATTTTGGAGTTTGTAGTGTTTGAACACTCTATAATGGTGATCTAGTTTTGAAATTTGGTTTATAGGTTCCTTGTGACCCAATAAATCCTAACATACCTCTAAAATGTCTATACAAATAGTTTAATTTCCCTCTATTTTCTCCCAAATAGAGGTCACTCCCAGGCAACCTATAATGCAGGATTAAGTGAATAGATGACAAAAGTGTTGTTGGGAAGGATTTGAAAACCAAATAAGGGTGTATAAAGTTATAATGAGATCCCATATAGTTTTTTATGATATCACCACCATTAGAAACTACATAGGGTGATTTAGGCATCAAGGACACAGGTAGGCCTATTAAGCCTAAACTAGGCCTAAAGCCCTAAAGGGGCCTAATATCATTTCTAAAACCAAGTGAACCTTCCAATACATTGGATAATATTAAAATGGAGGTATTAAGTTGTTTAAAACATTTTTTTTGTATGAGATATCATAGAAAATTCATTTTGTCCTAAAATACACCTCAGACCTATATAGAATGCACTCCAAAACTCGAGAGGCCATCTTTAGATGCTCACACTAGTACAAACATTTAGCATGGATACCTAAGGATTTATGAGATGTTTAAGAGTGTCCCTAAAATTATTTTATTTTAATTGGTTTGAATTTTCAATTTTAGGATTCTATGAACAATTTTTAAGAGATAAAATGTCCTAAAACCTTCAAAAACACTTGCTTTTAGCTCAATTGAAAAGATAAGGAAGAAGATACATCCAAATAAGCTATTTTGATCTGGGAAGTGTTTTGTACTTGTAGATAAGTTCCTCAATATCTTTCCCATTAGATTGGTTTGTACCCTATTTGTATATAAAAGGTATATAATAGGATTTCTTGACATATTTTATGTGTTTTGTATGTTTAGAGGAGATTTAAAGGATGATAATTATTTGGGATGGTCAATTAGGAAATAATATAACTCTTCATGAATATTTATTTCTTAATAAAAACACACAAACACTTCTGTAAGCTCCTTCACTTTAGGCAGGCGATGGAAGACAATGAGAATACAGGGTGACCACCAAGTGAGAAAGTGATAAGTCTAATTAGGAGGAATTTTAAGGTTTGCTTGATGGATTTAGAAGTAAGGTAATTATTTAAAAGTGTCATATCACCCCTTACATGGATTTTTTTGAGAAACTAAAGGCCATTTTAGTGCCAAATGTGAGGATAAACCTATAAAACTAGTGATAGTGACTATAAATGGTGAGAACAAGTGTCTAAAAGAAGAGTAGTAGTTAGGGACAAATCTGACACATGTTAAATATTTTTTATAACCCATCATTAATAGTTCACATTTTATCTCACTCGAGTCTAATTTGTATCACTCAATAGAGGCATGATGATGGACGTAGTTTCCAAGAAGGTAGTTGAAGGGTCCTACGCTAGCTTTGAAGATTTTTCATGCTTCACATGGACATTTATTCAAAGAGACCTTCTATGGTCTATTTACAACTTCATTATTATGAAATGTAACTAGTTATCATGATTTTACAAGTGTCATTATGACCCTTGAGCTCCAATTCTCTTTCTCCTCTCTCACATTCTATAAATGCAAGCCATTTTGGCTCTTGTAGTTTTGTCCATGTCTAGTATGGAAAAGCCCTTCTAGTTTTAATACTTATGTTTACCTTTGAATAAATAATTGAAGATGGTTTTGGATTTAAAATTCCTTTCTTAAGTGTGTAGAGTAGTAACAAGATGAATGATAAGTGTTAATCACCTAGCATGACATTCATCTCTCTCTCACAATGTGTGCAAGTAATTCATTCTCTAACATGTCACATAGAGTGTAGTTAATGTCCTTACCTATTTTTAAGTGTAGGAATATTTTATAGTGTCTAATATTAGAGATATTTCCATTTTAATTTTGGAATATTATTACATATCACCTGCATGCTTGAAATACTTATGTTGGAATCCCATAGAAGTTTGAAGCCAATCTTATGAGTAACCTTTCATAATGAAAATCAAGGTAGTCTAGTGGATGTCATTTTGGTGTATCATCTAGTTATATTAGGTCATTGTCATGTTTCTTTATATCTATTCTCACACAATAAATCATTTAGTATAGGTGAAAAGCACTTAAAATAAATCTAGGGAGCTAGCCTTTAAACCTAGAGGTCTACCTCTACTATAGGCAACCTCTAGGCCTAGAGGTATTCCAATGTTTCCCAAAAATTAGACTAGGATTGAATAACCTTATTTAGGGTATAATATTTCGTGAAAACAAATCTAACATTCCTAATAAGACCTTGTCCTAAATACAACTTATCAAGGTGTATGTTGATCTTGATAACATCAGTTACATATGGTGTGTTACTCGGCATTTGGTGACTCCAATCAAGGTAAAATATAGTTGTAGACCATTTTTTTTCATATTCTTGTGTTCATTTTTCATGGTCCTTACTAGTTCATACTATAGTCAAGTTTCAAACCCATAAATCCATCTCTTTAACTTCAAGTTCCTCTTGAAGTTTAACATCCTCATCCTATTCTACCCTTTGAGGAGCAAGAAGACTTTACTAGCCAAGAAGACCAAGAAAGTGAAGAAAAACTTGAAGAGAACATGGATAGGTAGCATTCCTTCCCATCCTTTAACATTGAAAATCCTATCCATATTGATGTATATGATGACATTCTCCCTAATACTACAAAGAGTGTTCCTAATTTCAATGGTGAAGGTCATGTCACTCCTAGTGAGCACATTAGGGATATCTCAAATTTCTGTAGTTTTCATAATGTCACTGAAGTCAACATTGTCATTAGAATCCTTACCATGTCCCTTAGAGGGAAATCACTTGACTAGTATAGGACTTTTCATGGTGGTTGCATCATAACTTGGGATGATTTTAGAGAGCTATTAACATCAAGGTTTGAGGACAAGAGTGATCACATTTCACTCATTGACCAACTCAATGTAATTCAAAGATCCCCCAAGGAGAAAATTCATGATTTTAATGAGATATTCCAAATGACTTGGCATAGGTTACCTCCTTCCATGAGACCACTTTATAGCTTTGTGTTTCCCACATATTCGAGGGCTACTGGTACTAACATAGCCATATTTGAAGCATATGACCTTGCCATTAGAGCTATGAATGGCCTCGTACAAGCTAGGAAGTTTCCTCCAAAAATGTACATACCTCTACTACCAAATTGATTCAAGAGCATCTTCATGTCATGAAAGTGTTTTCATTGTTTTTTTTTAGTCTAGGTTTTTTAATATTGCTTATTTCATTTTCCCTCCAAAACCATGGTCTTTAAATTTTCAAATTTGCTAATATTCCTATCAAGCTTTTAAAAAGGCCTAAACATGTAAAAAGGCTAAGATTTTATAGGATTGCATCCAAAATTATTTCAAATATCATATTTTAGGTGATCTTATGTTTTTTGGATGTGATCTAGGTGGGTTGAATCTCATTTGTTTGGAAAAGGTTGTTAACTCCATTTTTTGAGTTTGTTGCATGAGTTTAGAATAAGGATTAGTATCTAAGTTGAGGTTTTTATATTTATTTGTGTTATTCCTTTTACCTAATAGGATTTAATATGATTTTTTGGATGTGTAATGAAAAAATATAATGTTGAAGGACATTTTGATTAATTTTATCAATGCTTTTCTATGGACTATGTATGCATACCAGGTAGGGTAGCAAGCTAAAACTTGATAGTTAATATATAGAGGGTTATTATTGTTATTTTAATTTATTATACCTTTATCAGAGGTAAAAAAAATCCCAATGAAACTTTTTTGAGGTCTTGACCCTTTATGGTTTGCCCTGTATCTTCTTTTGTTTGCAGACTAGGACCTAACTAGGGCTTCCTAGTTCTCTAAATCCATAAGGTGAAAATTATTGATTATTTTAAATATTTTATTTATCCATTTATTCATCATTTTATTAAATTTTCAAATCCTAACTCAATGTATTAGACTATATTCTAAAGCTTGACCTTGTTTTAGCCCTTACAGGCCTAACAAGACTGAGATAGAGGGTTTTGACCATATTTTATTGTGATAAATTGTTAATTTTTAGTTTTAATAGTATTATTATGTCATTTTACACCTATTTTATGAGTATTAAGTCTTATTCCCATATTTTTATCCATACACCCTCCTAAATAGGGCTCTTAGAGGCCTAATTAACCCTGACATAGGGCATGATAGGACTAGTCTGTACAAAGAAACCCCAAGAGTATTTGATATATGCTATTTAATCCCTTAATGGGTATCCATATATTATTCAATTTATATTTTATTATTATTCTAAGATAATTTATGTTGGGAAAATAGGCTAAATAGGGTTACAAGCCCATCAGCCCATGTACAAAGCCAAGAAGATCTTATGACTTGGGATATGGGTTTTAATAATTTAAAGGTGTTTATATAGTTGTAAATAGATTAGGTATATTTATTTTAAGGTCTCTACACTATTACTTAGATAATATGATTCTTTCTCTATAACTTTATGTTTGAGGCCAAAGCCTAAGTGTCTATGCATTGTATGTAGAATAACTAATCATGAAATATTTGTAAGAGGGAAGTGTTTAAGTCAATATAGGAGTTATTGATGGTGTCTTTAGGTTATTTTATGGTGACACCACAAATACTTATATTTATACTATAAGTTTTTCCCAAATTCCAAATGCCAATACCAAGCCTAGAACTACCCCTAAGAAGGTAGATGATGCCATGGATAAAGATGCAGGAATTTAGTTCATAGAAGCTCAGCTTAGGCAAGCAAGTCCACAAAAATGTGTGAATAATAACCATTATCCATATCCTAAATAATGTAATAGGTTTTCACCTCCATAATATGGGAAAGGGAGAGGTCAAGGGCATCTTGTAGATGCCTAAATCTGGCCACTAATGACCTCTAACTAGGATTTTGACCAATTTCCACCTAAAGTGCATAATTTGGATTTAAAACACCCAATCACATTAAAATATTTAACTCATACATATTCAAGTGTCAATTTTGGCTAGGTTATCCCTAATGGGGCAATATAATTTATGAGCTAGTTAACTTTGATCAGATCATTCTGAGTCAAAATGCCAATTTTTCACTTGGGTGCTCTAGATTGCTCTTTCCTATCAAATATCTTACATGATACATTTGCCTTTGTTATTTTATATTGATATCATCCTAAATTTGAATATGGTTTCAATGCATTTGACATTAACTTCCAATTTTAATCCAGTCAAATTTTGGACCAATAATAAGACATTCTAATCTATTTAAGTAATTTGTGCATAAAGTGCTTAATCGTGCATAAAGAGCTAATTAAACCAAATTATATCCTAATTAATAATTCCATCAAAAATTGTTGAATACTAATTTTTGGAAATTAATATTGAATATTAGTATCATTAGGTGACCTCATTTCTTGAGAAGACATCCCTAGGCCATAAATGCCATAAATATCAAGATTCATGCCTCCCATGCCTCATCAATACCCTCCATGCATCTTAATTTCTCCTTTATCCCAAATATTGATGAGACTTTTTATTAATTTTAATTAAATAATTGGATTAATCCTTAGCCACACATCTCAATCTTGAGATGGATGGTTCAAGTTGATTCTAGACATTTTCTAAAATCTATAAATAGAGAGGTCATGAACATCATTTCGAAGCAATTTTTGTGCAAAGTTATAATGCACAAACGATTCCAAATTGATTCCAATCCAATCCAAGCCAAATCCAAAGGTTCCAAGGAAAAGAGGAGATATCCAAGCCTCTATTGATGAATACTTCATGAGCACAAGCCACTACAACAAGAATTTTAGAGTATTCAAGGAAGGTAAAAGAAGGTTTATTTTGTATTTTAGTTGTGTGTTTTATTCATGTTTATTAACTAAGCTCTCCCTAGTGTCTAGGCCTAGATACGATATGATATTTAGTGTGTTTCTTTCATTTTTTTTTATTTTGACACTAACATGATACTAACCATCCTCTCTTGAGTCAAATTCTTATATCACACACCATATCTTCAATAGGCTTGCCAATGCATACAATTCCACTTCCACATCCAATAAAAGAGCAATGGTACTATTTCTATAAACTTTGTGTAAGGAAAAGAGTGGAAAAAAGTTCAATTCATAGATGTAAATGAAGGTGGATAGCAATATTTGATTTCTCAAAGAGGATTCACTCCTCAAATATTAGTAGATAATGAAGCTCTAATGCAAACAAGTGAAGGGTGGTAGTTTCAAGGAGTGAGTTTCACTAACTTCCTAGTTAAAGATACTTATGTTATAAATTAATTTAATTCAATTTAAAATAATACTACAGTTAAGATGAAGGCTCTATGAGATGTCAATGATGTGCATACAAGTTAAATTAGTCCTCCTAAAAGGTAATAAGGTATGACTACAAACATGGTAGTCCCTACAACTCTCACACCTTCTTCAAATCAAATTATTGGAAGGTCTACTCAAGGTGCTTTAATGCCTCAAGTTAAAAACACTTCATTTACTCTAAAGAATCAATAAAATGTGAATAATTATATTAGAAACATCATTGATTCTTTGAATAATGTCAAGGCATCCATGTTTCTTTGGGATTTGCTTCACTTGCCTGGCCAAAAGGAAATTTTGTAAGAGTAACTATTTTAAATACATGTTAGATATCCACCATAAATTCATGGTAATTTTTCCCTCATAAATTCTCCCAAACACATTTTTTATCCTTTTTCCAAATCTGAAAATCTTCCACCCTTCTACCTGGCTCTCATTATTGGGGACAAACTTAATCATAACTGCATAGTTGATAGTAGAGCTAACACTTCAGTGATACCCAAGGTTGTAGCTGATAATTTGGGTCTAAAATATGAACCATAAAATAAATGGGTACTAAAAATCTATGGGATACCTAATAATTCAGTAGAAATGGTCAAAGGATTGAGATTTTTTCTTCATGATTGCCCAATCTTCCCCATTCTCCAAAACATTGTGGCTCTTGACTTGCCCACCCACTATGTTATCTACCTCTCAAGGGATTTCATAGCCAGGATAGGAGTATACCTCTCAATTTATTTTTACTTATTTTCCTTTAGTATAAGGTATGGAGCTAAGGTAACCATTATAACTCAACCACTAGATAAATTTCACATTGAAACCTATGTAGAAACAAACTCCAATTTGAATTGTGTCATTAATAATCATGAGGAGTCTATTATAGAATATGGGTAATCATCCAATCTTAAAGACATATATGATATTTTATAATATTAGTATGTTACTAACACATATGACATGATACTTATACCCTCATATAGGAAAATGATTTGGGATTATATTACTTACATAAGGAAGAATTGCCAATACCTTCACTCACCAAGGAGGAAGGTGAGAATGATGGAATGTGTAAGGTTTTTTTTAATGGATCAAGAAGTAAGATGGTGTAAGAGTTAGTGTTATGTTTGTTCCCCATCCGAATAATATAACTATTCTTCATATAGGTTCCATTTTAGTTTCACTTATAATGTGGCTATGTATGAAAGTTTGATTCATGGTCTTCAATGGGTAAGGAGAAATTGATCAAGAATCTATAAGTATATGGATATAGTGAACTAATTGTGCATCACATTAAGAATGTGTTTATTTCTAATAACCCTTTTATTAAGTCCTATAAGCATAGGGTATGAGATTTACTTGAATATTTCAATGCATTCAACATACAATCAGTCTCAAGGGAACAGAATAATCATGTTGATAGATTAGTTGCTATAGGAGCATAATTTGATACACCTACTAACATAAAAGAAGAAGAAAATCAATCCCACATCATTGGTCATTGTTAGAACTTACATAAATACTAATTATATGTCTTGGAAAGTGTTTTAATGTGAAAAACACATTATACATTTGCTACAAAATGAAGTTGATTTTTCCTCAACAAACTAGAAAAGACTCCAAGAATAGTTTGACAATCAGATTGTGTAGTTGAGAATAAAGAAGATACCTAAACGCTTGGTGAACTTATAAAGTTCATTAAAAATATGATCAAAAAAATAAGGAAAATGTGAGTATGTCTACAAAGGATGATAATTATTAAAGAGTCTTGATCATCAAATACAAACTCCTCAAACTAGGTAAGGTATGTTCTACATTAGAAAAATAAGCATTCATTGATTTGTATAGGGAGTTCCATGACATCTTTGCTTGGGAATACATATACCTAAGAGGGTTTGATCCTATCCTATCATAACATACCATTGAATTAGAACCTATATTTAAATAGGTTAGGAAAAAACAAAGTCGCATCAACGCCAAGGTTAAACAACTCATGAGGATAGAACTTACCAATCTTCTTAAATCTAAGATAATCTTTCTTATCAAACATTCAACTTGGGTAGATAACCTTGTACCTATTAGAAATAATAATGGGGAGATAAGACTTTGTGTGGACTTTAGAGATATTAATAGGATGTCACTCAAGGATCACTATCCTATACCTTCCATGGAGCATATTTTGAAAGTTGTTTTAAGCTCTCATTGTGTCTCTCCTAGATGGATATTCTAGTTATAATCAGATTTTAGTTAATGAACATGATCATTTCAAGATATCATTCACTACAAAATGGGAGACTTTTACTTATAGTAATATGCCCTTTGGTTTATCAAATTTTGGTGTTAGCTTTCAAAGTACAATAAACATGGATATCAAATGTCTAATCAATGAGATGTTATTAGTATATTTATATTACATAGCTATGTTCTTAAAGGATACAAATGAGCATATAAAATACCTAAGGCAAGTGTTTGCAATGTGTAGATAGTATGGAGTATCTCTCAACCCCAAAAAGTGCATCTTTGTTGTCCATGAAGGTAATCTCCTAAGACATATTATTTCCAAAAATGGTATAACTATTGATCCTAAAAGGATAGAGGCTATTTTAGGCCTCTCATTTCCCTTCCACAAGAAAGGAATCCAAAGTTTCCTAGGCAATATCAACTTTATGAAAAGGTTAATACCTAGCTTTTCATTTTTAGTGAAACCTATCATAGCCATGATCAATAAGAACCAAGTTTTCTCTTGGACTAAGGATGGTAAGAGTATCTTTAAATCCATAAAACAAGAAATTTCACAATCTCCCACTCTTGTAAACCATGATTTTTCTAAATATTTCACTTTGTCTTCATCTGCTAACCTCGATATTATCTCAACTATGTTAATGCAAAAGAATGATAAAGGTGTGGGATAACCAATTGCATTCTTTAGTCAAGGTTTGGAAGATTATGACGTTAAGTAGACATTTGTGGAGAAATAAGTCCTTTCTATTGTAAGAGGGCTAAAAAAATTTAGGCATGTGGTTTCAAATAATAGGATTCATATCATGGTCTTTCATCCTAGCATGAAGGAGTTCCTTTTGATCAAATACCTCAGTGAAAAGAGGGTAGGGTGGAATACAAAGGTAATAGAATATGATGTTGACATCAAAATGCCAATGTTAATAAGAGGTAAATGTCTTAGTGAAAACATAGCTTCAGACCTTCATAAGCCAAAATAAGAAGCTTTAGTAAATCATGATTGCTCTCACCAATTGATTCCAAGCCTCTATAAAGTTGGACACAAAATGTCATCAAATTTATTCAAAGTGGTGAGTACCCTATTGGATTGAGTAGACCTAAAATGAGGTATTAAATCTTTTAAGCTATCCCTTATTATCTTGTAGATGGTGTGCTTTTTAGAAGAGATATTAATGGTGTACAATTAAGATATATTAATAATGACCAGTTTGGAGTGTTTCTTGAAAATTTTCATGATGGAATAGTAGGAGGTCATTTCTCCCCAAGAAAAACAACTATAAATATCATGATGGTATGATATTATTGTCCTAGCATATTCAAATATTTTTGTGCTTAGGTGATAAGGTGTGTACAATTTGATTTATTTGTAATAAAATATAAGCTTGCAGCTTTCCCTATGAGGCTTGTTCAATTAGATCAACCCTTTATGTAATTGAGTTGACTTCATTGGTATGATAAATCCTCCATCAAGTGCTGGTCATAAATGGATACTCACAACAAATTATTACTTCACAAGGTGGGTTGAGGTAGTGGCATTAAAGGAAGCCAATGAAAGTGTTATCTTTGAGTTCTATGAGAACATTACAACAAGGTTTGTAACTCATTCTACCATAATTTTAGATAATGCACTTGCTTTTATGGGTATTAAGATAGTTCATTAAAAAAATATCAATGGCATATACTTCAGTACATCATCCAACTATTACCCTCAAGTTAATGGGTTGGCTAAGTCTACTAATAAGAACCTAATCATAATCATCACGAAAACCTTGGAGGATAATCAAGGAGTTTGGCACACTAAATTGAAGATAGCCCTATGAGTTGACAAAATAACTCATAATAGGTCAATAAGGAAATATCCTTTTGTTCTTGTCTATGGGAGATAAGCTAGGTTTTCTATATCCCAAGATATACCTAACTTAGAGCTATCACATCATTTAGAGTTGCTTGAAAACACTCCAATGGAGGTGAGGTTGACAGAGTTGATAGAGCTGCAAGAGACCAGAGACAACGCTCAAAAATTTATGGAGCATCACCAAATGCTAATGAAGAGGTATTTTTATAGGAAGGTAACTCCAAGAGTATTTCAAGAAGGTGAAATAGTATTAAAGTGGGATGAATCTAAAGCAAAGCCAGGAAGACATACCAAAGTTGACACCTTATGGAGTGGGTCATACAGCATCATCAAATACAACAAAAGTAATTCCTTTCAATTAAAAATAATGAATAAGGAATGGTTACCTATCCTTGTAAATGGTATCCACTTAAATTTCTACTATTTATGAGATGAAGGTTAATCATGTAAATACTAGAGTAGGTGTGTGTTTTTACTTTTGTTGTGTGAGTGTTCCCTAAGTGTTATTGAGAACACATGTGGGTTTGCTTAAATGTTTGGTTTTATGTCTTATTTTGGGTCTTCTCTTATTTTTTAGTGTGATTTAAAATGAAATTTAGTATCTAACTTGTCCATATGTGACTCCATAACCCAATGGATAGGAGTAGACTACTGGTCTTTAGCATAGCTAGCATGCCACCCCTAACAAATTACCAAGAATGTTGATTATTTTGACCACAATTTAAAATAAGTCAAACTCCTATAGTTTAAAACTTTCATATGGGTCTAATAGGGTCTTATATTGTGAATAATGTTCCTTTAAATATTATTTGATGTGTTTATAGCCATGGTCATATTTGATTATAGTCCTCATGTCATTTCATGTCACTTAAGTTCACTTATGGGGTCATTTAAGGGATCTGTATGGTATTCTATAGTATAAAAAAGTTAAAATATGTTATTAAATGTCCCATGTGTTAGTGTAAGTCAGATATACTATGTCATAACTAAAAATTTTCAAGTTTCTTTGTTAGAACAAGAAAATAGTTGAAAAGGACGAAAGTTTAGGTAGTTGTACAGTTTGTGTAGGAGTATGGTATATGTGGTAGGATTATAAAATAACCATTTATATCCTTTAAACTCACACATTTTATCATATTTTAAGATCACAAAAATTTCATAAAAATATTCCATTCTTCCATTACTCTACTTAGCATGCAGAAATAGTCAGTAAGTTTTCTGATGTTATGAGCAACAAGAGTTGAATCAAGCCAATTTCACTTGGTGGGAGATAGTAACATTTCTATAATTAATATTCATGTTAATATTTCCAATATTGGCGTACTATGGTCTATGAACCATTTATAAGGAGGTATACTTCTCTTTTATGCTTGTTCATTCCCATACCCTGTAGGTTTCTATTTTATTTGCATTATTCCATAAAAACTAATTGATGAAAGTGTTTCTAAAAAATGTGGAAACCCTTATCTCATTGTTTCCAGCCTTTAATGAATGTTTTGAGGTGATTTGATGAGAAAAACATCTCATTTTATTAGTTTAGAATTCCATTGTGGTTACAGACCAAGTTTCACCTATTTTAGGCTCACTCTCATGTAAGGGACTTTATATAAAAATAGGATATAATTTTTCCTCTTTAATATTTCATGATGGTTAACTTCCCTTTGAAATATTTAGATCTCAATAGTGTTCTATGTGATTTTCAAGGTCTAACACATTCACACAATTAATTTCTTTCATGACTATCAAACACAGTCAGGTGATAGTGAACTTTACACAGTCATGAAGATCATATATAGAGTTTTTCAAAGTGTTGAGATGGTTTTAAGGTTAAAACAATAATTTTTAACCTTAAAAAGGTGATAAATTGACTTGGATAAATAATCTAGTACATATTGCCTTGTATCCTCTAGATTACCACCAACAGTGGTTTGACTATAACTCTAACAGAGGCTAAATAGAGTTGAGGGAGGTTTTTTGAGCTTGTTTAAGAGCCTCACCAAGTATAAAAACATGGATAACACCATATCATTAATTTTAGAGGCCTAAGATTAGTTTTACAACCAATATACCATGCACACAACCACACACCTTGCTTTCACCTATAAACCTTCTACATATGCACATACAAGTGGTCCTAACAGAGACCTAGTGTTAATGAATGAAGGTGTATGATCTTATTTGAACCTCTACTAAGGCCTAATATAATTGAAATTACCATTGAAATAGTTATAAATTTATCATATTACAAAAAAACTTGAGATTCACACTCATATTTGGAGAAAGTAGTGTGAGAGACATGTTACCTTAAACTTTCCAAAACAAGGATGTCACCTTATTTTGGTTCTTCCATGTTAGGGTGATATGAGGTCAAAACTAGTATACATTTTTCTATCATGAATCCCTAGCATACGGGAAATGATTTAACAAGATATCTTGGTTGTTTGCTCATGTAAACAAAGTGTAATTAGGTCTCCATCTCAATTATTCTCTCACTATATAATGATAGTATTCTCTAAAGTGTTTTGAGTTTAAATGACTTTACAACACTATGAGACCTAATGAATGTATAACCTAAAACCAATTGAATATATTAGAATTTTAATGGAACTATGACCTTTAAATATAAATTAAACAAGTTTATAAATAATATTTTGACCCATAACACTACCTACATAAGTCCTATTGGCTCAAAATGATCACCTGTAGTTTGATTCTAGTATGGCATTATATGCATGACAATTTAGTTGTTGAGAATTAGTCCTAATACATGATATTTATAATCCTAATTAGGTATTATATGATTTAAATACTTCTTATAGGTATTTTATAATGATAAATAATGGTTTAACACTGATGGAAACCTTCAAGGAATGTCTAAAAACTACCACCCATAGTACATAGTCTGCATACTAGGCCTACGCAGTGGAGAGAAGTGCAAGTTGAAGGTTGGACAAGATGTAATATATTTGTCATTTATGAAAATTAAATTCATATTTTTTTCATAAATTAAATAATGTATTTATAATAAATAAACAAGGTAAGGAAAAATTCAACCAAGCAAGTCCAACCCTACAGTCAGAAAATCCTACACAATCACCAAAGTGAGAAGTTTGTTTTGGAGTTTGTAGAGTTTAAACACTCTATAATGGTGATCAAATTTTTAAATTTTTTGTATAGGTTCCTCATGACCCAATACATCCTCCTATACCTCCTAAATATCTAGACAAATAGGGTAAATGACCTCTATTTTGTCTCAGATAGAGGGCACTCCTAGGCAGCCTATAATGTAGGATTGGGTGAATATATGACAAAATAAAGTGTTCAAAAGGATTTTAACACTAAAAAATGGTGTATAAATTTGGAATTATGGCCCATGGATGTTTCTAATACCTCACAACAATTATAAACTACACAAGGTAGTTTTATGCATCAAGGACAAAATAAGGCCTATTAGGCCTTAGACTAGGCCTAAAGCCCTAAAGGGGCCTAATCTCATTTCTACCACCAAGTAAACCTTCCAATGTATTTTAAAATATATATAGGGATGTATGAATTTGTTTTAAACTTTTTTTTTTAGGGATGTCACATAAAAGTCATTTTGGCCTAAAAGACACCTCAAACCTATCTGGATTGCACTCCCAAGCTCAAGAGGCCATCTTTAGATGCTCAGACTAGTACAAACATTTAGCATGTATACCTAATGAGTTAAGAGATGGGGTACCTAAAAAAGAATTATTGTAATTATTCTAAGGTTTCAATGTTAGTATTATATGAAAAATCCTTAAGAGTCAAAACATCCTAAAACCCTCCAAAACACTTGCTTTTGACTTGATTGGAAAGATAAGGAAGAAGATACATATAAATAAGCTAGTTTGGTATGGGAAGTTTTTTGTACTTGTAGATAACTCCGTCAATATCTTTCTCATTAGATTGGTTTGTACCCTATTTTTATGGACAAGGTAAAAAATAGGCTTTCTTGACAAATTTTGTGTGTTTTGTAGGTTTAGAAGAGATTGGAAGGATGAGAATGAGTTATTAAAGTTAATTAGGACCTAATATAACTTTTAATGCCCATTTTTTTCTTTATAAAAATAAAAATAAAAACTTATTCAAGATCCTTCACATCAAGCAGTCTATGGAAGACAATGAGAATAGAGGGTGACCACAAAGTGAGAAAGTGACAAGTCAAATTGGGAGGCATTTTAATGTATGCATGATGGATTTGAAATCAAGGGGATTCTTGAAAAGTTTAATATCACCACTTACATGGATTGGATTGAGAAACTGAAGGCCATTTTAGTGCCAAATATGAGGACAAACCTATAAAACTAATGATGGTAACTATAAATGGTGAGAAAAAGTATCTAGAAGAAGACCAGTGATTAGGGACACATTTGATGCATGTTGAAGCTTATTTCTAACCCATACTTGATATTTCACATGTGTTATCTCTCCTTATTTTGGTCCATATTGATTAAGAGAGGCCTGATGATGAAGGAAATTTCCAAGAAGGTAGTTAAAGGATCCTATGTCAGATTTGAAGAATTTTCATACTTCACATGGACATTTTTCCATAGAGACCTTCCATGGTTTGTTTCATACTTCATTCCTTTTAAATTTAACTAGTTCTCATTCTTTTACATGTGTAATTATGACCCTTGAGCTCCATTTGTCTCTCTCCTCTCTCACATTCTATAAATGTAAGCGATTTTGGATCTTATAGTTTGTCCATATCTAGTATGATGAAACCATGTTGGTTTGAATACTAATGTTTACCCTTCAATAAATATTTGAAGCTGATTTTGGTTATAAAATTCCTTAACTAAACATGTAGATTATTAATAAGTTGAATGATAAGTGTTAATCACATAGTCTTACATTCATTTCTCTCTCTCATAGTGTGTGCAAGTAGTTCATTATCTAATGGGTCACATGGAGTGTATTCAATGTCATTACCTATCTATAAGTGTAGGAATTTTTAATAGTGTCTAAGATTAGACCTATTTCCCTTTCACTTTGGGATACATATCACTTGCATGTTTGAAATACTTATGTTGGAGTCCCATAGAAGTTTGAAGCCATTCCTTTGAGTAACCTTTCATAGTGTAGATCAAGGTAGTCTAATGGATGTCATTTTGGTGTATCGAATAGTTAGAGTAGGTCACTTTCATATTTTTGTATATCTCTTTTCACACAAGTAATTATTTAGTATAGGTTATAAGCACTTAAATATAAATCTATGGAGTTAACCCTTAAACCTAGAGGTCTACCTCTACTATAGGCAACCCACAAGCCTAGAGGTATTCAAATGTTTCCTAAATCTTAGAGTAAGCTTGAAAAACCTCTTATAGGTTGAAATATTTTGTAACAACAATATATTTCTCATGTTTTCTTAATCCTTTTCCTTGATACCCATATTTGAATAAATATTGAAGGCCAAAATTATGTAATATTTTACTTATTGAGCTTGAAATATCTAAATAGCATGATGCATCCACCATTTTCATATTGGAATTTTTAGCACCTTATGTTTTTAATGCTTTGTAAGTGTACAATGTTTTTTTTTTATGTCTCAATATGACTTGGTAAAGATATCATAATTTCTTGGATAACCTTTCAAAAAAAATTGATATGAAATGAAGGCTACCAAGAATCGTCACCTTTGATAAGAGGCATATTATTTGTAGATGTAGTAATAAGAGGGGTTTTGATCAATTAACTTGAAATAACATCCCCTTTATTACTAATTTAAAATCCTCTATGATTTTTTTATGGATTTGACATAAAGTATCACAATCAAATGAAGGTAGCTTTTTCCATGTAGAACCAATTTTGGTATACAAGGTAAGGACAAATGCTTTGTATCTTCCTTGGGATGGATTAAATTATGCCTAGAAAGGATGAGAATATGGACCTAATTAAATGGATAGTATCTACCACCATTCAAATCTTTGATATTGTATTCCTTAACACTTGGAGAATTACTAGAGTAATTAATCTTGATCCCTAATTTGAGAGATTGTTGAAGGGTTTCATACTTATAATCATAAAAGCAATCAATTTCATCCATGATGAAATATAAAAATAACATAGAGATTGGGACAAGGTAGGAAATAATCATCTATAATATAATGATTATATGAAAATGATGCTCAAAGGTCAAGTTCTCTAAATGTTTAACCCTAATTTGGATAAGGATCCTCTTTGGATAGATAGGGTTAAGAATATAAAAAAGATAGGTCACAAGGGTGAATATCATATCTACAATAGGCCAATCAAATTCTAAACTCAGATGTACCATATACTAAATTTATTAAACTAAGATAAACTATATATGGAAATTATAACTATGTTATATCTAAAAATGAAATAAAATAAGGTACTTAACTAGTTCTAATGTTGATGAAAATATGGATCTAGATTAAGATGATAGTAGGTGGGAAGATAGTTCTAGAATAGTTGAAAAAAAATTTACTAGGTGCCTTTAGCTCCCTAAATAGTAATTTTAGCCTAGGATGGTTGTATTGATGTTATTATCTAGGTTAAATGTTAGTATCATGTATAGAATATCAGTTGAAACAAGATGCAACCGCCTACATGTTTTTGGGTTTGGATTCACCTTCACTCTAATGCATTCAAATCTAGGTCATGGACTGTCACTCCTTATGAAATTTTAAAACCCTAGCTCACCATATTTAATATGACATTGATGGTAAATGGGTTATTGGGCACATGTTGTTGAGATAACTTATAATGACCTCACTTTCAAAGGTCACTACCTACATAACCAATACTCCAGAAGAGGACATCATAGTCATGTAGTTATCCCCTACATGTTGGCTTGCATGTGAGTTATGTAATGCATGTAAAGTAATTACAACAATGACCTAATTTGTAAATTTGAAAATAAGACCTTACACTTCTTTGACCAAACCCATCAAGAATCTAGGAATACTTCTTATTCCTAGCATATCTCACCAATCTTTGAAATTGGACCTAACTCCATCTAATCCATAAAAAAAAACTTTGACTAAACCTATTAAAAGGGTGGAATCTCCTAAACCATCTCAAAATAGACCCATGGCCTCCACTTCTCTTAAATCTTATACTTCTAAACTAACCAAACAACTCCAACCTAACCAATCTATTAAAGCCCTTCCATAGCTAAAAAATTCTAGGGTAAAGCCTACTCCTAAAAAGGCTCCCACTCCAAAGCCCAAAAATTGATCACCCCCAATGCCTTTAATTTAATCCTATTCAACCATTTTATAAAGGTTTTTGAAAACCTCCTCCTTAACCTTACCACCTCTCAAATGTTTCTAACCTGTCAAAACTTTTAACCCTTCATGTCCTCAACCAATATAGTTTAATGCTAGTTTAGTATGTGCATACCATAGGACACTTGGACATGACATAGATCATTGAAAATCTCTCCAAGCACTAATCCACAAATTATATGAGGATAATATGTTATTAGATGAACCCCCCTTAACCAAGCTATCCTAACCAAACCAAGAAATGAAAACTACCCCACAACCCATAATTTATGTAGTAAAAAATAATTTTAGGAATGCTCCCAAAACTAAAAACCTATCACCTCTAACACCTTTGCATGAATCCTACTCAACCATTTTACAAAGGTTATTTAAAACCTCTTCCTTAACCTTACCACCTATCAATCCTTTCTACCCTATCAAAACTTTCAACCCTTCATGCCTAAAACCATCATTGTATAATGACCACCATGTGTGCTCTTACCATAGGATACATGGCCATGATACGTAACATTGCAAGGCTCTTAAAACCATTATCCATTGAATTTATGGTAAGGATAATATGTTATCAAATGAACCTTTTTTGAGCCCATTACCAACCCAACCATCAACCAAACCTACCCAACACTTACCTATTCCCCCATTCTCACCTAAGAGTAAGGAGGAACCAAAGTAACAAGATAAACCAACACATGCTTTTATCAACACCATCTATAGGGTTAGCCACCCTCAGGTCCAACAAAAGGATAGGGGAAAGGCTAAAATGTCCATTCCATAGACATACCCTTCAAACCCTCAACAATCTAATCAAACCCAACCATAAACACCTTCACTTTGGGATCTTTTTCCCACCCATGAAAAGATTAAATTGGGGGATATTTCCTCTCATAAATCTTTAACCATTTATTAACTTCAACCATACCTTAACCATTAACTAAACTAACCCTTGGCTTTTTTACCTCAAGCTATCAACTAAACCTATCCATCAACCCAACTTGAACCAAGTGGTATATCAAACTAGGGGAACCCATTTAGACACCACCTGACCTATTTGGGATTCAAGTTCTCCCATCAAACCATTATATATCACCCATATCCATCAAACCTAATCAACATTACCTCAAACCAATGGGAATTCAATATCCTAAATTTCATCCTAAAAGAAAACCAATATGGAGAGGAGTAAATGAGGCAAGTTTGATTTCAATTGGCTTGGACCCTACATCATCACCCATTAGTATGGATCAGAAGCTTATCATTTATCCTCTCTCGAAGGCAAACTAAAACCTAAGCCTCTCAACACTTCACATCTACATCCATTTTTCTATTAAAGAAGGATCAAGATCACCTATTTGTCTAAATTAAGCTCATCCCTTGAATATGATATTTTAACCTTCACCCACCTTCCTCCTCCCCTTTTGAAGACAATTAATTACAACATAAAACCATGTGATTAACCATCATAGTCATATCCTAATCCTAAATATGGGTACCATGGCTCTACCAATAGCATGGTTCTCATGTATACTTTTCATCTTCAACAAGATGGAATCCCACGGTCATTGTCTCTCAAAACCACACCCTTTCAAATACCATTAACATTCTTGTGCAAATTTTTGCCCTCATAAAGATAAACCTCTAAACCTAATTGGATTAGTCCATGTCTAAACACATTTCATCTTGAAATAATTAATTGGGTCAATATCTTAAGCATTATAGACTATTCCCTTAAAGGACAACTACCCAAAAACAAAATAAAAATTGTCACATGTAAGGTAGGCTGCTCCCTTGAAGGACAACTATCAAGAACATTAAAACAAATACAATAAGCTTATACCAATCCCTCGAAGGATGGTTGAGTTAACTTTATCAAAAGTATAGAAATTTCATGGAAGTTTCTCACATCAATTAGCTTCTCATATATAATAATAAATCAAAATACCCACTATCACAACCAATTCTAAAGCCATCATCGGCTCTCAAACAACATAATATGTTGGATGTCACATTCGGCTTTCCCATGTAGACTTCTCACATTGATTAGTCTACATCTAAAATACAACATGGATTTGTCTAATACCACTCTTAGATCACCTATAAAAGGGGAAAACTAATTCACATGAGGTTATCGTACATATCACCCATTACCCTTCACACAAGCTATCACCCATCATCCCTTTTAACTATCTATAAATCAAGGGATTTAGAGCTTACTTGACACCCTGTGATCAAGAAACCTTTTTTTATCAACTAATGACCATTCATGTATAATATTTGAAGGGATTATATTCATTAATCCAATCCCCACTTTTGGTCTATGTTCAATCCTTTTCAAAAATAAAGCATCGTGCTCTATTCTTATCTTACTGTGTTTGGTTGATGTTTTCATCATGACTTTTACCATCCAGTGTTGCAAAAACAATAATCATTATTTTTAAATTAAGTGAGAATACAAAAACCATTACCATACCATTAGTAACCATAACCATAACATTCATAATTATCCACCCAATCATAACCATAACCATAACATTCAACCAGCAACATCCAACACATTTTGTACATGTTTACAGTAAACTATGCAAATATTTTATTTTAGGTGCGAGGAGTCACATGACACATACAAAGTTCTCAGACTATCCATTCCTACCTAAGTATTAAATTGATTATTTGGTGACTTTGGATTTGTGTTCAGTCATCTTTATACTTGATTTCTCCCTGAACTCACATCTTTAGCATTCCCTATCTTAGCAATTGTTAAAGGGCATACTTTATTCTCCTCTACCACATTCATCCCCATAGGGTGATAAATATATTCCATCTAGGTCTTTCACTATGATACATTTACCTTCTTTCCCCTTTTTCATTCCTATTCCTACTAGCCCATTACCAAATGCCTTGAGCATCAAACCCCAACCATTAGCAGTGTCTACTTGAGCATGGTAGTCTTTTCTTTTATGATAGTTAAATGTTCATCCATATCAAGGGAACCACCATCTTCTCCCAAACATGTAGCTTCTTTTTGGTTAGGCTTGAACTAGTGAAACCAATAAGTCACCAGTTCCATAGAGCTAAGACAAAGGATGCAGACATAGCCACCATTTATCTAGCCTACCCATACAACTCTTGGGTCAGTCAAGATCCATCCACTATCACTCACCACATTTCTAACTTCCTTACTTGTATAATATACTTGACCATCAAATAAATTCTTTATAGGTCATCACTTTTCTACTTCCCTCAAAACTTAGCTCGTAGTAGTGATGAACCTTAGCCATAGTGACTCTATAGATCTGGATAGACCCCCACCTCATAAATCTTGACTCATAGTGGTGAATACTATCTATAAAATCCTACCCTCATACAATTTTATAAGGTGTAACCTCTTAATAAAGGCACCTCTTCTTTGGATTAGCTCCATTGAAGATTATTTGTGGTACTTAGCATTGTGTTCCATTATAATTTATCCTACCTTACCCATTCGTATCTCTCAACCTACTAAATTTGGGATCATTATGATAAATATTTACCAACCTACCCATTCACTTTCATTGACACCTTCACCAAAACCCAAAACTATTGTTTTGTCAAACCTTCTCCCTCAGCCCAAACCAGCCCATGAGGTCCATTAAATTGGGGTAGCCAATTTGAACACCACTCATCCAAACCTTCTTAAACTACATTGGCCTAATGTCTATGGACTATGTAGGCACTGCTCTAGAGGTATCTCCTCCACTAAAAACTAATTCCCATCCCCTTTTTTTATTCTCACTCATTTTTGCTACTAACACCACCCTCTTGCTTAAGTCATCCTACATCAAGGAAGCATTGAATTCTTTATTCAGCATCCTTATGTTTTAACACCATTTAATACTTCCTCTTAAGTCTTTCCCCCATTTTTGGGAGAACTACATTGGCCTAAGGTATTTTTGGACTATGTAGGTAGTGCTCAGTTACTAAGGTCAGCACAGCCACTTCCTTTACTTTATTTTCCCTTTTCACCTAAAATCTCTTCCTCCACTTCTTTACCTATCTCCTAACCATATCCCTACCTCTATCTTGTCAATCTCTCTTAATCACTTTTATATATTTTCAATCTCTTTTAACATTAGGGTTGACAGCATTCCCCATTGGCCCCCTTTACCTCCCATAAATCCACCTCTGACTCTACTTCATTGGCCTCCCCATCATCTCTCCTTGTGCATGCTTCATGGCCCACTTCTCCACCTACTTTTTCCATTTTATGCCTCTATTTAACCTTATTACCAACCTTGACCTTTATCCCCTTCAACTTCTTTCTCTATCCTCATCATCTCCCCTCCCCCTTGGTTATTTGTCATACCCACTTTATCACTCTCTTTTCCTCACCCATTCCACATCATACTATGCATATTGAAAGATTTCTATTTCTTTTATTGATGTACTTTTTATTTATGTGTAACACCACTCTCTATCATTCTACCACTCTTCCCATTGTACCCATTTTCCATTCTTCTTGTTTTTTTTTCCGTTCTTTCATCTTTTTTATCTTCCCCTTTTTCCTCTGCAACTAGTTTCTCCCTGGGTATTTATCCTTTGAAAATCCTTCCAAATTTTCCATTTTATTCTTATCTCTTTTTTCCTATGTCCCTTTTTACATTCCCCTTTTCCTCTTTCCATCTTGGTACTCACTTATCTTTTGCATTTGTGTGAGTATCTATGTTTTGTATCCCTACTTCAATTCTTCTTTTTTGTTCTTATCATCTCTTATCTTCATCCCTTAGTTTCATCTCATTCCCTTTCATTGTATCTCACTATTTATTCACCACCTCACCATTTTTTTATCTTGAAAATCTCTTCTAATCACCCCTTCAACTTGTCAATCACTTCACCTTCTTGTCCACCCATCCTTTGCATCCCCTCTTTCTTCACCCCTTTCCCATTTTCCATCCCACTCTCATTGAAAAAACCACCATCTGCTTTGCTTCATTATTCCTCTACTTACATATCATCACCCATGCTTACTTGGTCAAGATAACACCTAATTCTTCCCTCTCTCATCATCCTCTTTATGTCCTCATTTCACTCCTTTTTTCCAATATATTTCCTTTTCTTCCATTTATCTCCTTGTTTTTAATTTTCATCGCCAAACTATTTTCCTTTTATCTTTTTTAGACTTTTTTTCAAACCTTTAATGGCCACCCATATCCCTCATTCTCCCCTTACCCCTCATGATTGTTACACTTCTCTCCCCATCCTTTTCAATTATTCAATCTATCATTTTTTAGTGCATCTCTCACCCCCAATATTCCACCATTTATTTTTCTTCTCTTTTCTCCATTTCATTTCATGTTTTTCATCTCCCTTGATGCCATTCCTTGCTCTTCCCAACCTATATGACCATTCCTAGATTTTACATCCTTCTCCACCTTCATCTTTATCTATGACCTCATTGTTTTCTCTTCATCCATCTCATGGTCCACCTTTACCACATCCCTTATTGGATCTCCCTTATGTTCTCCAATTTCACGTCCACCTCTTTAGAGTGAGGTCACCAATTGTACTACTTCTGCGTACATCTCCTCATTTATTATCTTGTATCCTCCATGCCTTTGTATTAATGTATGAAATTTGGTTAGGTTCCTTACTTTAGGATCATCCATTTCTTCCTTTAATTCCTCTATATATTACACTCATACTCTCTTTTTTGTCCCTCTCTAACTACTCCCGTCACCCTCCCTATCACCTTTTTCCTTTTCAACCCTCTACCCATTTTGAGCATGTTATGGCCTCCAAGGTATTCCACTTGATTTTGGTTTACTACAAGATATATACCAATCCTATGGATCTATAACACAATTGGCTAGGACTGTGGACTCATACAACCAATTACTAAACCTAAGCATCATTTAGCCATCAAGATGAAAATTCCTTTCCCACCTCTTCTAGTCTTGCCCATTTTAATCCCATTTTACTTTGACCTTTGAAGATGTTAGAATCAAAACTAAAACCACCTTCAAATGGAAGCTTTGGGATACACACGTGGGGATACTAGCTACATCCTCTCATGCACCCTACCTTCTAATAATTCCCCTTGATTCTCCCTTCCTGGACTACATCTTCTTATGCCTTGAAATAGCCCTTATTTTAATGCACAAAATCCATAACCTGATCCCTCATTTAATTAATATTATTATTCACCTCACTCTATATTACAAAACACCTTTGCATCTTTCTATGAATTTCCTCAAAAACTCAATGCATACTTATTTTGGGGCACCACTGACTCAAGGGTCAAGGGTTCAAATCTTCACCACTTCTCTTTTACCCACTCTACTACTTTGTTTCCCCAAACCATTGAATAATAACCTTATTTAGCCTATTAACGACATTGTTCTAGAATGTGCACAATGTCAGCTTATTTAGATTGTGATGAAAGAACCCATCAGATTACCATGACAATTCAAGTAGTTCTAGATTTTCCAAAGCCTAATAAAGCATATTTCTCCATTTTCTTTTCTTTTCTTTAAAAAATTAGCCACAATTTTATGCATCAACCTACTTACCCATGGTTGCTAACTCCTTTTTAGATAGTAGATGAAATCATCTAATTACATCCTAGGTAATCTCATCCACCATTTCTACCACACCCATTAAAAACTATTTGATAGCCATCTTTTCCACCCTTTAGCTCTATCCTTTCTCCAACATCCTTCAACCGAACCTACCTACATATCAAATTGGGGAAACCACATTAACCAATGCCCTTTGCATTAAAATAACTACATTTGGCCTAACATTTTTTTTGGATTCATGTCCATAGAAATATGTAGGTAGCATCCAATTTCAATGTGCATCTAGAATCAACTCATCCATCCCCTTCCAACCCATACCCAATCCACCCATGCTTTCACCATGTCCACCTTGATTTTGGTTGCTTTTGACCTAAAACATTATTATTTTTTGTAATAAATTTTGACTATAATGACTAACCTTATCATGTTAAAGTTTTAAACATTTGTAACACCCCATGTAACACTAGACCATTTATGTTTTCTTGAGTGCACTTCATACCCTAGATAAGACTAACTCCATCAGCTATGACCAATGTTGGTGATCAATTACCTTATCATTTATCTTATAACCCTACCTTTTTTATTATCACAATTGGCACCTTTAGTCTCTATGTAATCTTGACTATTGCACTTAGTCATATTTTATGAACCCATTAGCATTTCACATGCCCAAATACCTTATGGCACCACCTAGTGCCTCCCCATCAATTACTTATTAAACCTACACCTAATTTGACCTTTCCTCATCAAATATTCATTTGAGGGGGAACACCTCCTCCCATACTCAAGATACCCTAACCTTAGATAAAGTGATTCATTTTTATTTTTTAGTTTGTCAATTCAAGGTTGAATAATAAAAAGGGGCAAAATGTAGACACTAAAAAACTACACACTTATAGTTTTCAATGCCCAAATGCCTCAAGATCCCCTAAAACTTCTTAAACCTTGCCAAAATCCCTCTTAACCCAACTAAATCATTATTATCCTAATCACATAATGTCATTCAAAATCACTATTTGAAATTACTATTCATCATCACTATTCACTATGGGACCCACTATCACTATTCATGATGACATGGTATGTGATTTGGAGGTGATATGGTAAGTGACATGGCTTAGAAGTTATGTGGTTTGATGTGGGACATCATACCCCACCTAGGACCCTTCTCAAATTACTTGATGACCTCATTCAAGCATCACAAGGGCCCCACTTGAAATGTGGTCAAATTCCCCTTAAGGGGTGATTATTCAACATTTATTTTGTCTTCCCACATGAAATTAGACTTCAAAAATAGATACCTAACTCTTTAAGACTTTGGGAAATACAAAGGGCACCTATTTTTGACCTTTTAGTCCAAATGGAGGCTCACCAACCTAAATGAGAGACTTTCCAACCCACATGGGAATGCCCACCAAGCTTACCTTAGAATTTTCACACACCCACATGGAAAATGGTGCAAAATTTGATGTGCCACCCCTTTAAGTGCTTGTGTGAAAGCAATAAATAATGGGGATAAGTCTTTAAGCCTCTTTCAAACCCATGTGCATGATTTCCATTCAAACTTGGAGACTCAAGAACCCACATGGGAATACTCACCCACTTCACCTTGACTAAATCATAAGCCCACTTGGATAAATTCGAATTGCTTCACTATTCCTCTATTTTGTTATGTTTCTTCACACAAAAATGCTATAAATACCCCCCTCTCCTTCACCCAAGGTTAAGTGTCAAGTTATTCTTTTGTTCATAGCATATTACTATAGGTTTTTTGAAGGAGGTCATCATCATATTGTAGGAGAAAATATCAAAGCAATGAATATCTAACAAAATTGCTTCAAGCTTCATCAACATTCAACCATCATCAACATCTTCAAGCCACTTCAACAACATTGAAGTAATTTACTTTGTTTTGTAACTTCAATTCTTTCTTTATTTCTCTTTAGCCTTCTCTTTTCTTAACCTCCATACTCTTGAGCCCTTAACATATTCATCTTTATCCCATTCATCCCATTAAATCCCTTTGGCTATTTCCATTTCATTTATCCCCTTTATCCCTTTCACCTCTTTGCCATTTTACCTTTATTTTTTCTTTGTCATATTTACTTATTTGCCTCATATATCTATTTATCCCTTTATATACTTGCAGCCTTAACCATCTACCCAAACCAAAAAAATAATCCTTTTGACCCTCACCACTTTACCAAACCAAAACCATAACCTTTACCAATTTTTAGCATTAGTATTAATTAAACTATTGCAATCATTTAGTTATCTTTTGCATAGCATTTAACTTTATTGTATCAAATTTAGTTACTTGTTATTTTAGTATCATTTATTTTTTATTTTTATACAAAATCTACGTATTTTATCATTCCAACTTAAGTGTTTTGAATAAGGTGGATTGACAGCCTCCTAGAAAGCTTTAGCTTCTAGGATCTAGCTCATGCTAGGCAATCCAAAAAACTACTTGTTTAACAAACAATTTTTTTGTGGTAATGTTTTTTTATTTATAGGTATTCTTCCCTAGCTAAAGAAGAGTTCTCCATAATCATTTGGATTCAATGCATGCACATTAACAGGTATTCTTCCACACCCTCCATTCTTAGTTTATTTCTTTTCAAAAAATAAGAAAAGCAAAAAAAAAGATATAAACACTTGTATGTGAGTTGATTCTCATGTTTGAGTGATAGGACTTGACCATGTATCTTGAAAACTTACTCTTAGGCTTGGCTTTTCTACCAAAAAATTATTGAAAGGCTTGAGGTCAAAAACCTAATAGAGGCTTCTAAATGCATATTTTGAGTAGAGTATTCACCATCCTCATCATTTCTTACTTTCTAAACTTCATGTCTCAAATCATCTTAGCATTATAGGCCTATAACCATAATTTATTAAATGAAGCTTAGAATATCACTATCAAACTTTGTATTCACATAATTCTCCTTGATAATCCTCATTTTATAGGTTTGTAGGTGCACTTATCATGTTTTAGACCTTGAAAATACTTGCTCTTTAAACTTGCTACAATATTCAATCTTGTACAATAAGATTTAGGCTTAAGAAGTCCTTTAGATGGTTGAAGAGGCCTACATGCCTACAAGCTCATCACAAAGAGAATTGAAGCCATAAAACATGTATAAAGGTCCTTATGAGCCTATGATTTAAACTTTTAAGACTTAGGGTATGTAAATCCTATGTTGTTAAAGATTTGAGTATATTAAATTAGGATATAAATATGTAATAAATAAAGCCACTGATGACTGAGATGGATGTTCTAGAGACTAAAAACTAAGATAGAGGTTGGTCTAAGTGTCACAAATAAGATTCATGTGTCAAAACCCCTACAAGATAGTATCACCCTAATTATATAGTATCACCATGTATCATTAGTGTCCCTATTCTTATGGTAATGTGCTTTGTGTAGAACTATCTTGAGCTTATGGATGCACCTGTGTCCAAATTTGTAAGGTATAATCCTACATGCATAAGTTTTACAACCCTGTGTATGGCTTATTTTTTCTAAATTTAAGAGCGAACCCTAATTTTCCACATTGTTTGGCTATCCAATTAATACAAGCTAAAAAGTGTGTTTGTTAGTGGGGTTGGCTAGACATCCTCAACACCCCACTATGATGAGAATTTCCTATATAATAATACTTCAAAGAGGGATCAATCCCAATGTAGTTATCTCCACCTAAGTGTTAGTGCAATTTCAATTTAATCTAATATGATAGTTGTTTTTAGTGCTTTGAATGTGCTTAAGACTATAAATCTAAGTAATCTAAATTTATGAATGTTGTAGATGGTAGTATGTAGAAGTAGGGAATAATAAGGATTGATAAACTTAATTATGCACAACTTATTCTAAGTTTGCATATATAATTTGCATATGATTTCCATAAAGTGGTTAGAGGAATAAAATTCATGTATATAACTATTTTGGAGCTTATGTATGTGTTAAAATAGGTCTAAGCTAACCTTAAGAGGTCTAATATTTTAAAAGCTACCCATTTGGGAAAAGAGGAAGGAAAAGATAGTAGTGCCATTATTGGGACACTGGCATCATGTAGAGATATTATACCTATTATGGTGTTAGTGTCCAAGTGACATAACACTAGGCAAAAAGGGCCATGATGAAATAATGAAGGTCTGAGACTATTTTAGGGATGACTAAGGATGCAGGTGGTAGACACAAAGGTTGGATAAGTGTGAAAATAGACTCTAGGATAGGTTTAAGGATAAGATATGGATAGGTGGTCTCAAGTATCAATCTTATCACTCAAGTGCCACTTTTAGGTGATTACATTCCCCCCCCTTATTCTATAAATGTAACAAATCAAATGACTAGGATAAAGGAAAAAGAAGCATACCTGGACTTACCTAAGAGGTGAATCCCATGAGTCTAGATCTAAGTATGTGAATCATGCTCCAATGTGTGTCTTTTAAATGAAATGTGCATAGATCTATCCTTACTTTAGAGATAAAAAAATCAAAGGCAAAACTGAGTAAAGAAATTAAACTGAGTAAAGGGGTAAGAGAGAGGAAAGGAATGAATACACCTCACTGGGTATGTGAACCAATGCATAAACCAAGCAAAAACATATGTTTATATATAGTGATCAATAAATGAATATATTGCACTTAGCTAATGGATTAATTAATCCTCATATGTGACAGGCTCAAGAACTCAATCCAGTTTGTACACCATCATTGCCCACCCTTATTTGGTGAATCATGACTTGTGAATAGCTTGGATTGGATTGATGGTGTGTCCAAACCTCCCATATAGGTGGATCAATAAATCAATTAGACTATGACTCCATCATTGCCTACCCATGTGTAGTAGATGCATCTAAAATGAAACTATATGATGTAATTGTAAATGTCTAACTAGAGATATCTAACTGTAATGCCAGTATTGTCACCACTTTGGTATATTAGGTAGATTTGAGCCATCGGGAAATGCTAACCACTATAAATGGAATAAGGCATGAAAATTATGGCTAATATGGAGTACAATGTTAAGTATATATAGCATATAGAATGGTATAGAAATTATCATTCCATCTAATCAACTAGTGTGTAAGTGAGTATATGAAAATAATGTGTCACACACATCCCCCGAAATCTAATATCTGAGCATATGGATCTTAGACTAAGTTTTAATAATTTGTATCTAATTATCTAAACTATAAATTGGAATGGTCATGCCACATATAATGCCCCTAATATGAGTAAACTGGTATGAATCTAAGATAAACTGGTATGAATGATCTAAACTAATTTAAAATTGGTAAATTTATAACTAAACTTGTGAAAACCTAGATTGTACCTATTGTACTTTTTTGCCCAATATATATTTTTATAAAACAAAGGATATTGGACAGTAGCACCATATCTTGGATAGTAGTTCCATGTGGTGCTAATGTCTTATTTTAGGTGTTAATATCTATCTGATTTGATTTCTATGTTAATATATTATCTAATTTATATAATCTAAGCCTGTGTGTTCAAAAATTTACTATAAATGCATTATGGGAGTTTGATCTCTATGAGAAACCCCTATGAATTACCCCTCTATCGATGGGATTTATTGATCCTGTGCAAGAACTATCCTCAAAATAAAAAGCTTTACAAAATGTGTGTTAGCTAGAGCATATATGATATCTTCATCAATATAATATAATATACATAATTATTATTAGAATGTAACATAATCTAAGCATAAGTTTCTAATGTGATATGTATGTTATGTATAGAATTCATAATGGTGTCAAGATATATATATATAAATGTATGTAAGAGAAAATTTATAGTAATAACTGAGTAGCTACCTAGGGTGATGAGGCATGATGTCTATCACATCACCTAAGTAGGAAGGGGATGTGCATGAGTTCCCTCATAGAATTTAAAATTGGATTGTGCTATAAGAAAGAGACAAATGTCATGTCAATGATGCATATAATAAATCATACACACAACACACATGAGGCATGCAAAATAGGATAACGGGACATAATAAAAGGGACATGGGAAAATGTCACTAAATAAGATAAAACAAAACATATAAGGACATATTAAAATATCCACATACTCAAACAACAAGAAATTTGGCTTAGATCCAAATAAAAAGACATGTTTGAAAGTTCACATATACAGTTAAGAAAGCACACACAATGACATGGGAACGTGTCCAAAGAATATATACTATGAAAATAAGTGGTGTAGATCCAAATATAAATGGCTTATTAAAATTCCCTCATCTAGAATAAGTGTAGATATATAATCAAGTCTAAACCAAGTAAGCTAGATATGAAAGTATGCATGAACATGTAATATAAATATGTGTAAAAGCTAAGATTTATATGTATTATGTCTAAATTAGTAATAGTTGGAAAAAAATTGAGTAATTGTAGCATGATCAATATCAAGATATAAAAATGCTAAATATATGATATAAAGTATAGAAATATGGACCTTGGTAATCAAGATTTTGTATAGGGTACCCCAAAAGAGGTGAATGTGTCAAAATAAGAACCCATGTATCAGTGTATATGCCCCTAGTGGATAGATAATAGTAAATCTAAATCATTGTAATGGGAATGGGTCTTATATAAATCCATAAGCACTTGATAAGAATAAGTGAAGCATTTATGTATGATAAAACCAACTATACTAAGGTAGCTTACAAATGTAGTGTTTGGAAAATATAAGCGATGTCAACATGGAAATGCATCAATCTAAAATTTTGTATTTTCTAAGTAAATATTTGAATTTTTTTTGTGTTTCTAAAATATTATGTTGTTTTTTTCTTTTTTTGGATATAATATATATACAACCAACATTAAAATGAAACTATATACAAGGAGCAAGAGAGAAGGAAAGTATGTACAAGAAGGGAGGAACAATACTAATCAATGAGTCTCATGGGAGACTCACTCTCAATGCGGCCTATGTCAAATAAAGGATTAGTGATCATGCATGCTATATGAAAAGGTAACTATGGTGCTAGAACCTATTGTATTATGTGATCTATATCTGGTCCTACATGTGAAGTGGTGCTAGAAATTCATGAAATTGACTATGGTGTCCTAAGAATTATAGGGGTCTTAAGGACCCATCTAGTAGAATATGTTATACCAGGCATAGGTAGCCTATGATGAAAACTCCTATAAATCAATAAGACTGATCTCAAAATAAAATGAGTAGAGGGAGGACCTCTAGAATCTACAACATATATCTGACATAGGGGTCTCTCTAATAATGATTTCCATAGGAGAGTATGTGTATGTGGAAACACTTTAGGAATAGACCTCACATACACTAATGGGTCCAATGAACTCTATGGTGTACTAATAGGAACTATGCTTAGAGCTATAACTAGTAACTCTGTTGTAACTAGTAACTATGTTGTAACTACTAACTGTGTTATAACTGGTAACTGTGTTGTTACTGGTAATTACAATATAATTGGTAACTATGATGTAACTGACTATGGGACAAGTAAATCATACTCATAAGAAACACCCTCAATTTTTATCACCTAATTTACATATATATATTTTAGGGATATTTTCATGGTGGATGGGATGGATTATAACTATTGTATCCATGGCCTACCCAATAACATGTCAAATATGTCTGCACTAGGTACTACTAACAATCTAGTGGCCATATGTGCTAGTCCAGCCTATAGTGGAAGTATATTATCCACAATGGACATTTCAAGATGGCCATTGAAACCATAAATAACTATCTATAAGATATATATCCTATTATGAATACCCCAATTGTTGTATAAATGTGATAGTGTATATGTTAATTCTTAACCCATTATCCACCATAACACTTTGGATAGGATGACAATCTATGTAAGCTCATACAAATAGTGCTTATAAACCTAAATCATCATCAATTTTATTATTATCTAATAAGGTGATAAGTGGTCTAGCTAGAACTATAGTATGATACACACTAATGATATCATGTAATGGGTGTGCCTCCTCTATAGTAGTGTGATATGATGTTGGTAGTGGATGCGACTAATACATGTAGAAAACACTTGAAGTGATCATACCTCATTTTTTTTATGATTTTTAAATAGATATTATAATATTTTCAATGCCTTAGCTTCCATTTTTTAAACTTTGGGTGCCTCTATGGGTGTGCCCATATCAATAATGTTAGCCTCTATCAAATCTTATATTTTATGTTTTAAGTTGATGCATAATTTTTTTTTTGTGGCCTGGTACCCTGTGATATTTTAATAATGCATTAAAATAATAGTTATTTGGTATAGGTCATATCATATCAGTCTTTTTTTTTGGAGGGAGAGATATTACATTGCATTCCAAGAGATATTATAAAACATGTGTTGGTAATTCTGGAAGGTTGGTGAAAAATTTGAATGGAGGAGATGATAAAACTAGGTGAGGAGATGTATTTAAAGTTGTGTTAACTATGTCCTCTGAATCATTATTCTTTTCAATGGCCCTTATCTTAAACAGAGTCTTATTATAACTCTTAGTAGTTGATTATGATCCACTTGTATATTTTAGTCTGCCCATAGAGAGAAACTTGACTTCTCTTTCTTTCACTATGTGGCACAAATATGTGAAGGTTAGAAACTTCTTGAATAAGATATCTTCATGTAACACTTGAAATAGGCTCTATTTAAAGATGTCCTAAAGCTCTTTATCTACCATGGGGCTAGTTAATTTGGCCAATATAGTCTTATATCAGAAGACGTATTCTACAATATTCTTATTTATTTTTTGTTTTAATTGTGCTACTTGAGCATATGAGATATTATCACTTATCTTTATTCAAAAGTGTGCTAAAAACATATCTACCAATGAATTGAATGTGGTGATAGACTAATTCAATAGATCATAAAACTGTGGTAAGGTGTAATCCTTTAGATTGTGTGGAAACAACTTAGTGAGAAGCTAATCATTAGACACATAGTCCAAACATGTTCTGTGGAAAGCTCAGAGATGTTTTTCTAGGATGCCCTTACAATAATTCAATGTAATCTTAGGTGTTCTGAATCTATATGGAAAATTATTTTCCATAGTGTGATGTGCCAAAGGTGTATGTGAAATAACATGAGAATCAAAGGCATGTGATAGCCTAGTGGATCCTAGCTCAACATGTAACACCTTAGCCTGAAAAGTATGAACCTCATACATAATGTATTGTACATCTAGAGTGGAGGAACTAGCCATAAGAGTTACAATTTTCACTGAAGGTTATTGAGTTATAATTGGTTGTTGTGCTAGCTAAGTTGGCACTAATATAGGTGTAATAATGTTATTCTCTAGGGGAGTAGAACATTGACCATTATTTAATTTTTGAAGTTCTTCATGGATAATATTGATAAGGTCATCTTTCATATCTAAATATTTGAAAATAAAATATTGTAATTGTCTCTTATCAATTTCATCAAATCAGTTCTTGAATTCTACCATTTTAGTTTGGATAATAGGAAAAAAACTATTGTATACTTTAAATCTTTAGATAATTTTGATCTATGAAATATTACAAGAAGGAAATACTGAAACTGATATGAAATTTTAGAACTAATATCTTAGCATAGAAACAAAAAGGATACAAACCCTAAGAGCATGTAGGGTTAGAGTTTGAATAGTATTAAGAGTAAGTTAGGTTCACCAAGTATTTTAACCTTTTATGACTTGGTGTATGTAAATCCTATGTTGTTAAAGAGTTTATTATATTAAATCAAGGTGTAAATATGTAATAAATATAGCCACTTATTTATTACATAATTTACTAACTTTGACCTTTCTAAAAATAATAATAAATAATGCAAATAAGAAATACTAAAAATGACTAAGATGGATGATCTAGAGGCTAAAAACTAAGGTGAGGTTGATTTGATTATCACAAATAGGATCTAGGTGTCAAAATCCCTCTTGTATAGTAACACCCTAATTGGCCAGTAAAACCATGTGGTGTTATTGTCCCTATTTTGGTTGAATGTCCTTTATGCAGGACTATCATAAGCTTCTAGATACAACTATGTCTATATTTGTAAGGTATATTCCTACATACATGAGTTATGAAACATAATGTATGGCTTGTTTTGATTGAATCTATGACCAAACCCTAATTCTCCATGTTTATAGGGCATCTAGTTTATACAAGCTAAAAAGTGTGTTTGTTAGTGAGGTAGGATAGACATCCTCAACACCCCACTATGATGAGAGTTTCCTACATACCAATACTCTAAAGAGGGATCAAACCCGATGTAGTTATCCCCACTTAAATGTAGGTGCAAGTGTAAGTGAAGCTAGTATGATAGTTGACTTGAGTGCTTTGAATGTGATTGAGACTAGAAATGTGAGTAATATGACCTTAAGAATGTTATAGATGATAGTATGAAAAATTATGGAATAATAGGGATTGATAACCTTAATTTTGCATAACTTATTCTAAGTTTTCATATGTAATTTTCATCTAATTTCCATTTAGCATTTAGAGGGATAAAATTCATGTATATATACTATTCGAGTGATTATGCAGGTGCTAAAAATAGGTCTAAGCTGACCCTAGGAGAATTAATATTTGAAAAGATACCCATTTGGGAAAATATGAGGGAAAGGATAGTGTCACCATTATTGGGATAGCAGACCCATGTGGTGTTATTATCCCTATTATGCCACTAGTGTCTGAGTGGAAGAACACTTGGCATGAAGTACTAGGATGCAAGAATGAAGGTATGGGACTGATTTAGGTATGACCAAGGATTCATCTGGTCTAAATTAAGGCTAGATAAATGTGAAAATATGTTATAGTATATGTGGTATCAAGTAACACTCTTATCACTCTAGTGTCACATTTAGGTTATTGTAGCCTACGTGTAAACTCTCACAACCTAGACAACTCTAAGATATATGTTGTAAGATTTAAGAAGACCTTATTTAGATATTAATACATGTGTATACATGGAATATTTATTTGAAGCTAGATTAGAAGAAAAATTTTCCACTTATTTTGATTTTGTATTATGGACCCTTTAGATCCCTTAACCTTGCTTCAACATGCATGAAGGCATTCTTGGATAGGCCCGCAGGTGAATGAGAAATAACTTTAAGAGAATGAGTGCATTAATCACTTAAGAAACCTAAAACCTTTAATTATTCTTTAAAATTGTCTTTAAACTTATTTTAGAGGGTTTTATATGTAAGGGGAGGGTTATTTGTCTTTTTTATGACCCTTCCCTTAAGAGAAAAACACATCAAAACATATTAAAAATGTCTATTCTTATCTGTAGACCTATAGAGGTCATTTCCAAGCTTGAGCCTCATTAAAACCTTGAAATGGATACCATGTCCTAAAAATTTCTTGGATGGATACCAAATGATATTAAAATTACATATATACCCTTTAACCATTAGTTATTTCACATAAACAATCTCTAAAACATTAAAAGGTAGATTCATAGAGTTTAGGGTTTAACAAGGTTTAGGGGTTATCTACAACATTATTAATGGATCCACATGCTTTAAATATTACCAATATATTTTTATGGATCAAGGTTGTGCCTTTATAACCTCTTAACCTCATCCTTAATCCATTTTTTTCCATATACTTGGATAATGCATACACACTTCAAACTTTGTCTCACTCGAGTTGTTTGCAAGTAGTTTTAGGGCTTTTAAATAATTGTCCATAGCACTATTTCTCATTCAATACCTAAAAAAAACTATATATCACTCTTTAATACCTTCTCTATTCCCTCCAATGGCCTTACCAATCCATTCAATAATCAATTAAATATAGCATGTATTTGAAAAGTACCTATAACTATTTAGAAGTAAGGTTTTGGATGGGTTTTGCCTTGTTAGGAGGTATATGAATGTGGTTATCTTATTTGAAGTCATGTGATGTCCTAATAATTATGAGGGTACCTTATTTTAACTCTCCTTGTCAATGATATACCTTGAAACTTTCAAAAATACCTTATGAAAACCTATAGTCTCTTGAAAACATTCACATTTGAGAGCTTTTATGCCTTGTATTACCTAAAACAGCCATCAAAGAGGTTTGAGACATATTTTATATTATTTAATAAGGTGTTGGATCTTATTTACATGTATATTTTCTCTACAAAACATTACAATCATGTGATCATAATCTAAAATTGGCAGCCTCATATACCTGCACTTATATATTACTTGTCTTCAAGATTTGTTTCCTTGTTTTAGACCATGTAGACCTATTCACACTTTGAATGGGTCATGAAACTTTGATATTTATCACATAATAAAATTTATAATATGGATATAAGACATTCAACCCTCATAACATGTTTCAAATCTTGAAATTCTTCTTAGACTAGACCTTCTTGCAAGCCCTAAATACTAAGACTTTTATCTTGAAACTTTCTACAAAAGACCTACAACTCCTTGAAAATTTTGTTATTTATAATGGGAGGACCTATTATTCATTGAGGAAACTACATAAAATTTCTTGGAGGATGTGATATATTTTAACATGATGCCCTATCCACTACAATCTCAATAAACTTGCAAAAGATGATTGAAACCTCCTCCGTGAAGCTCTAGGCCTTGAAAACATCATGAAACCTTGACTCTAGTGGTTTAGCTTTGAATATTTCTTCAATTAATCTACAAAAATACCCCAAAATAATGAAATTTTAATGATAATACTTGAGGTTGAGCAATAGTTTAGCTTATTTTTTATGCCCTCTCCTCACATTGAGAGAGTTGAATGTAACCAAAAAGTAAGAATGGAGGGAAATCATTAAGTTTAATGCATCTTTGCTCTTTTTCATGGATGTGAGAGTTAGATTAGGGTTTTTAATGAAATTTATGACCTTTTTAAACTTTAATAATTCCCCACTTTATTTAAATGACTTTAATGACCTCAAATATGACTATTGACATTTTGGCCTCATAGACCAAATCTCAACCCCTGATGTCAAAAACTTTGAGTGACAACCATTCTAGCCTATTCATAATGATATCTTGTAGGATCATACCCTATTTATCCTATTTTAAGAGGTTTTAATCCCTAATTGTAATTTTCATAATGTTCCATATTTTCATGCTTAAACCATTGTGTCATGAGTATCTTGAAATCTTTTGGATGATGTGTTAGGTGTCATAGTGATCTTACACTAAGAGAGATGATTATTCAAAGGTCCTAAAAGTCCAAGTGAGTGGTTTTATCCTTGTTTGAGGAGTTTAAGGTTTCTTCAAAGTCTATTAAATATGTTTAAACATTTTTGGGGGACATAAAATGAATATCAAAAGTGTTTTCAAGTCCTTTATCCATGACATATTCATCTAATCCACTTAGCACCTCCATCCTCCCTCCTAAACCATCAAACCCCCTCAAGCCACTTCATATTAGCCTATTTTTCCTTGTAAAACCTTGGAAAGTGGAATTATTATAATGAGTTTAATTAAAATGGGGTCCTCATAATGTCTTATTCACACCACATTTCCACCCCTATGCATTTCGTGCCACTAAAATCCCATTTTAAGACCCACAAGCACCCTTTCATTAATCAAATGGGCCTCACATGCCAAATTGAGACTCTTCCACTTACCCCTATGTATTTAATGTTTGAAAAGGTTTTATAACTCATTATCCCTCTCATTTCCCCCTAAAATGGTGGATACCATCTTGAGACATGAAGAAAATGTTAGTAGGATAGAGAATTTTATGTATTTTATATAGTTGTATAAAAATGTACAAACTGTACCATACAAAGAAGGATAACATCCTAAATTTGGAGTCATGATAGTTGATTTAGTAGAGTTTTAATATAAATGGATGTCAAATAGGCTCAAAATTATTCCTTCACTTAATCTACCTTCCTTGCAAGCTCAGACAACTCCTCAAGTTTAATCTTAGACCATACAAAGGAGAGAGAATAGAGGTCCAAGATCTTAACCAAGGAAACTACACTTAGTTAGATTCCATTAATGAGAATTTTTTATATGATTTACCCTCTCATATTTATAAACATTACTTAAGAACTTAAGGAATATGTACATCATCTTCATCTGTATAGGCAAAATGGAATAGAGAGGTTTTCCTGAGTTTTTAGCTTATCTAACTAAACTAATGAGGGATATTGATTTCTTAGGTATTTAAGGATCTTCTAATGTAATTTTAGGTGTTTTAATCACATGTGTGAGCTCATGAAACAAATAAACATTAGGGCTAGTATAATATAAAGTTTGTAGGAAGGTTTGCTTACTAATTAGAGGTTGAGGGCTTTTATTAGCAGGAGTTGATAATGTTGAAAATATTGATCAATTTCTCCAAGATTCACCATGCCTACCTAATAAATTTGATTTCCATATCCTCTTATCATCTCATCTCAAAGTGTCTTCATAGAAGGAATTCATATGCATCTAGAGTTTACTATCTTATAGGACTATGTGTTGCACAATGGTATTTGTAGAGCCTTCAAATGAAGTTTAAGAACATGAAACCAAGTGTTTAAGTCATAATAGACCATCATCATACTCATTTAAATAGACCTTTCAACCCCATGGCAGCCTCAGCAAGCCTAAAATACACTTTTCTTGCCTTCAAAACTCACTCCATTAGTTTAACAAGGATTAAGGTTTTCAGTAAAGACTAAGGTTCCTCAAAGATTCCTAGGTTTCCTTTTTTGATTGTATATGTCCTTTTCTACCTCTAAAAGTGTAATAATTGAAAAAGAATGTCTTAAGGTATTTTAGTTCATGTTAGTTTATATTGAGTGGGTTTCAATCTTCATTCCATAACCTTGTCATTCTATCTTGATTTCACTATCTTTTTTTATTATTTTTCACCCATGTTCCATGTTTTAACTTCCATATCACCCCACAGTCACCCTCCATCCATCAATCCTTCATCCCAAGTATTAATAATGTGAATACACATATACACCCCTGGTAACCATTTTAATTCATAAGGTCATGGAAAATTATACCTATATGGGTCATATACCTGACTAAGAAAGCTAATGAACACCTATAATCTTGAATATAACAATCACCTATTGATAGTTCTTTGGAATGTCATGATTGAAATGGAGATGACCAAATAAGTTAAGAGCCAAATGGAACATGTAATTAAATTCCAAAGCTATTTATGAGGTATTCATGCTCATTCAAGGCCATCAGTTCACAAGTGTTCCATAGGGTATTCAATTTGTACAATAGGATTTGGTAATCCTACAAGGTTTGGGTGTGTTAGGATAAGCTCAAGATTCATCATGGTTTTTAGTGGAATAATGGAGTTTAAAATGGATATTTAAGAGTTTCAAATTTTATATCATATTAACTTACCTCATAACCCTTCCTAGTCATAATCTCATCCAATGGTTGAATAGTCACCTATTGCCATATAGCTTGGCCTAGGTAAGGATTTAGATTGGAAGTTGGAGCTCAAGGTAGTTTATGGATAGATGAGCATAGGAAATCACTTTCAAGTGTGTACAATAAAATCATGATAAGTAAGGTTCACACTGAGGAGGAGGGTAAACATCAGTGGTCATCACCCCATAAAAAAGTAAAAGAACATTAGACACAAGATTTGAGGATCCACAGGCCTAATCTCATAAACCCTAATCCTAAAGAGAATAAGATATGTAAGAAGGAGAGTGAAATACCTAAGACCTTGATAACTATCTTGATTTTAATGGATATTTAAGTGCATGTAAAGGATAGAGTCTAAAAAATCAAAGGACCATGATTATCTAACCCTTGTGTTAAGAATAACACCTACAGACGTCTTGAGAAACCTTCCTACCCTTAAGATTAAAGGGAAAGAGTAGGAGTATTTTTGAATGGATATTGGATCCAACTAAGCCTCTGAGCCTATTTGGGTTCAAAATTAGGTCTATGAGACAATAAAAAAGTTAATAATGTAGTGGGGTGAAGTCCAAACATAAGAGAACAAAATTGGCCAAGTGCATAGTCAAGGAAAAATCATCCATAGTCCTATTTAGAAGGTAATGCATTCTCAGGCCTCTAGTAAAATACAATGAGTGAATGAGGTTTCAAGTTTAATTTTAGGTATAGACCAGTTTAGGGTTTTAAACAAGTCTAAAGATGAGGTGATAAGCTCAATAGACCTAAAAAGTCAAATACACCTTAAATAGTTTTTGAGAAAGTTGAGGCTCTAAATCAATTAAAGGTATAGTAAAAATCTTAAACTTGGTTTATATGACCATTAAGACTAGTTAAATTTATTCATGATATCCTAAGGTTAAAATATTTATTTGATATATCCATTATTATGTCTCAGAACAAACCCTAGTTTTCTAGCAACCTGTGATCAGACTAGGTTCACTATTTAACATTTGGGAGCCATGGAAAAGAGTTTGGACTTCATAAAGGGTCTTGAGGTGATGATATATACTAATTAAATTTTTAAATACATTCTTTGAAGTGATAACACTCTTAACTTCAATTCAAATTTCCCTTGAAGACTAACTAAAGAGAACACACCTACACAGGACTATATTCATGGACTAAAACCTCTAACAGTCAGAAATATTAATTGAAAGATAAACATACATGAAGAGGAGGTACTTTTGATGTCATAATAGGACCTTGGAATTTTTATAAACCTTAGGTGAGGTAGGAGGCATTAAACCTAGACCTCAAGGTATTCCTAGCTCTACCTACATACAAACCCTAAGCTAAGTTGAGAATGCATAGAGGAGTAGAGCAGAGTTTTAATGACTAAGGGTAGTTGTCAAAATTTGAAATTAGATGAAGATGAGATATTATGATTGTTTTATAAGCTCCAACCATACATATACCATATAGACCCTCAAACACACTTTAGTCCTTTTTGGCTTATAAGCCTGTCTTAAGGCCTAAAAGGATCACATCACCTTGGAGAACATTCAAACTTTCCCCAAGCCAATCCAAAGTCATGAAAATATGTATAAGTATGATTCATTTCTAAACAAGTTTTAAATCTAGAGATAAATAGGGGAAGGGTCATTTTTTTCTTTAGAGGATAATTCAATCCCATAGTCCAGATAACTAGTTTGAGCCACCTATTTCAATGTTTGTATCTCCCAACATATAAGGGTTTAGGTCAAATTATCTTAGTTGGGAATGAGGACCCTAGCACACTTAAAATCCATGGAATATTAAGTGGGAATAAGGATAACACCTTCACAAACAAAGGCTAAGAAGCTTAACATGTTTTAACTACCTATAGAAGAAGACAAACTCACTTCTCTGTATACCTATATTGATGCACTCTTTACATGGGAACTCAAGCCTATTTGTAAATTTTAAGGGGTTCATATACCTAAAATCTATGGTAATATTTTTTTTAGGAGTCTATATTGCTAAGAGTACTGGACACCCAAAACCTCCCTAAAACCCTAATAAGACCCAATTTTAGAAATCTTGATGTTTTGGAATCTTATCTCCATATAATGGTCTAAAAACACCTATAACATCAAGTAAACTCAAAGAGGACTCCACCCATGGTACCTAATGGTACATAATCCATACAAAATATTTAAAATACTATACTTTTCCAAGAAAAGGGATAGAAAAAGAGGTACAAAGTTGTTATAAAATATGGAAACTATTAGTTTGAAAGGTTAAACACTTATTCTATCTCTTAAATCCATTATATGCTCAAAAACATGCTTATAAATCCCTCTATGGGATTCATCTAAAGAGCGAGTCTATATAAATGATAGGTAGGATGTCCTGGTCAACTAAAGTGACTAGGTCGCAGGTGTTTCTTACCAAATGGGATTATGGTTTGATGTATAATTTTTTTTCATAAATAAAAATCATCCATCCATATGTTCTTAGGGGTTTATTTCAAATTCCATGGTTCCAAATGCAAATAGCTAGACTATTATGCCTTATTAGGCCTAATTAGCCTATTTAGACTTCTTGGTCAAAAAAAGTTAAAAGAATGGCATATGAAATCAACTATAGTGACTTAATGCAAAAATATTACACATGGTAACTGATAAATTCAATTTTAATTAATTCATATTTCATGTCAATTAGATATAGGAGGTAGTTTCAAGGCTTGGTCCACATGAGAGAGCTAGTGGGTTGCTCAACACCTCATGGAGGTTAATTACACTCTATTTGCACTTAGTAACTAAAATGGATGGGTTATGGACCATCTTGGATGTGGTAAAACCTTATATTAAATTAATTGAAACTAAATCACCCCACACCACCTGATTTCAATGCAAACAACTCATTCAAGGGGCCATTAAGGAAGACCAATGCATGGAGGAGGTTAGAAATAAGACTATATAACCATTATAACTAAAGTTTCAATTGATTATGGTCATTAATGACCCATTATTCTCTCCTCCATTCTATATTTCCTTCCTTTTCTCTCCTCATTTTTTATATATTAATTGTCTTATGTGGTTCTATTGTATCCCTCACACTAATATGAGGAAACTCTTCAAAGCTTTGTACTTGTAGACCACTTAGATTAATAAATAGAACATTTATAGTTACTTATTAATCATTAATTAGTGTGTTCATAATTATTTTGATATGAAATACTGGTGTAATATTCCCTTTTATAGGTCCAAGTTCTACCTATGTGCTAAAAAGCTTTCCTTACAAGTCATCTAGTGTGTCATGGTGTTGATGGCATAAGCTTGAAGTGAATGTTTGATTGTAAGTGCCTAGAATCAGGACTCATTCTCTTTCCCCTCTTGTTTCATTCATTCAAACTAATCTCTAGATGAAACATTATTGTATGTAAGCCATTAAAGGTAGTGTGTTACATCTATACATTGTCCACTAGTGTGTTAAGTGTCCAAAGTTGAGTGGATGAAAGATTTTATAGGTGCATCACCACATTTTAGTGTAGATTTCCTTATGAAACTTCTTTTCTCCTTTTTCATCCCAACAGAGGTAGATATTATAACATAATTCAAGTGACAAATTAGGGGAGCTAGCCTCATAAATATAGAGGTTTTAACTAAACAATAGGTACCCCTAAACCTATAGGTCAATCCCATGTTAATTTGTTCTTCAGGAGGGTTTGGATAGTCTTCCTCAATAAGAGTTCAACCTAGTTCCCTATCAATGACCTCTTGACCCTTTATATCCTCATAAGCACTATTAGAATCATTTTCTTTATTTATGACCTTTTTATGCCTCTTAAGACTCTGTTGGACCCTATTATTCATTATAAAAAACCTAAAAATTCCTTTATAAATCTGATATGATGATAAAAATACATTAAACCCTTTTTGGATGTATTCACCCTCAAGACATGGTCAATGACCCTTATACCTTTCTACATATGAAACATTGCATTGATAATGGATCTTGTAAGACACTAACCATAGAATGAACCTCAACAAGGTTGGTATGACTACATATAATATGATAAAAGTATACATACATTGATAACTATGTAACTAGGCCATTTGCAATGCCAAGCATCAACCCAAGACATCATTTAGGGTGATAAATCATAACAAATGAAGAGCAATCTACGTAGGAAACATGAATAATATTAGACATACATTATTCTAAGCCACAAGAATCATAGTGAAGGTGTTATAGAGCTCAAACTTTACTAGTTTTTGCAAATATTACCCCTCTCCAAGTGTATAAGTGTCCAAGGGACCAAGGATGGCTAGTATAGCCAACATTCTAGTGACCTCTATAGGGTGTTTTCCTACCTAAACACTCAGACCAGTTGCCTTATTAAATCCATTAGGCATGGAGTCAATAAAGCACTCAATCTGAAAGTGACACTCTATTGGACCAGCTTTAGGAAGATTGAAAATGCCTCCAAAAAAAATAAGGAATCAATAAAAATAATAACATGTGCAGTAACACTTAGGTGAATAGGAATAACAATTTGGCTACACAAACAATGTGAAACCAATACTTAAAAGGAGTAAAAAAAAGCTAATGTACAAGGTGTGAAATTACCTCAAGCATAGTACTTCAGATGCATCTCATTGACTAGGATAGGTATCTCTTCTCTATTTAGCTTGGAGAGTTGAGAAGCATTGGATTGTTTATAGCTGACTATGACATATGGCCATTCCATATGACATCAAACTAGGTGTTTTTTTCTAGCTTTGGCCCTATCCTCATTGTATTCAAACATTGGGTCTCCTTCTTTTAATCCTCTATCAGTTTCATTTTTATCAAAATTATTATTTAGTTGATCTTGGTGAAGCTCCATATTGTGCATTTCCTGATTTCTAAATTCCTCTAACTCCATTAGTTATGCTAGCCTCATAGTCATAACATTATTCTCTATAGTTTATAGTTATTGAGTGATCTCAAGGGATAGTAACTCAAGTCATAATTACATAATTTATTCTCTCCCATAGACCAAAATGAAGGGGGAGTTATCATTATATCTCTTGGGAGTGATCATATCATCCCACAAGGTTGTTTTTAGTTTATTATGCCAAGATATTTGGTTTTTATCCATGGTCCCTTTGATGATCCTTATGATATTATTGTTTATGGACTCTACTAATCTATTACCTTGGAAGTAATATTTAGAATATGTGCTCAAATACATACCATTCCTTACTTCCCATTTAGTGATAATTGTGCTAACAAAATCCATAGCATTGTCAGATATGATAGTAGTTAGAATACCAAATCTAGTGACAATAACTTCATAAAAGTCCAACTCAAATATCTCATTATCTTCCTTGTGTGCCACTACCTTTTCCCACCTCATGAATTAGTCTATGGCAGCTAACATCCACTTCTGACTAGCACTTGATGGTGGGCTAATCATACCAATGAAATCTAAACCCCATTGTATGAAGGGTTGCTCTACCTAAATGGGATGGAGAGGGAGGGATACTAAAATTTACTTGCCTATGAAGAAGTTATAGTTCTTGTATTTTCTAACCCATGTATGTCAATCTCTGAATAATTTGGGCTAATAGAAACTAGCCTTCCTAATATTGATAGTAGTATTCTTAGGTTGAAAAATGGCCTCTTGATGGACCATCATGAAACTCTTCTAGCACTTTATCCATTTGTATTGACTCTAAACACCTCAAAATAACTCCATTAATGTCTTTTCTAAATAATACACTATCAATAACAACATATGGAATGAATTAGAGTTTGAAATACCTTATTTGAGCCTTGTAGATACCATGTGGATACTCACTAATTTATAATAAGGTATCCATGTCTCTATTCCAACTACTATGAACCTCATTATCAGCTTGTTGACCTTATTATAGCACTAGGACTTTCATATTATCATCCTATAATTCTGCTAACATCTACTCACATAGGCCTTTTCCTCTCATAATCTTGGTAACCTTGATGTCAATGTCATACTCCATGACCTAGGTTATTTAACCAGTTCTCTTTTTTCCTATCCTTGTTCAACAAGAATTCTTTCATGCTTGAGTGTGAAACTATCAGGGGTATCGTGTTGTTAGGGAGCATATGTCTAAATTTTTTAAAATATCTTATGATATTAGGGACTTATTTTTCCATAAAACCATACTTTAGCTCATAATCCTTAAGATTTTGATTGAAAATGCAATGGGATGCTTCATTAAATCAATGTTTTCTTGTACTTGTATGACTGGTGTACTCTCATTTCTACCAAAATCATATAGAATGAAATATTTATCATAGCATGGATTGATGAGTGTAAGGTCTTGAGAAATTTTTCTCTTTATTGACTCAAAGTTATCCTTACCTTATCTTATCTAGTTGAAGGTAGCATTCTTATTGAGCATGGTAGTGAGAGTTTTTACTAAAGAATTAAAGTGAGGAATGAACCTTATCACAAATTTAATCTTAACTAGCAATCTTTGAAATCATTTATTATGACTTAGAAGTGAGAGAACCAAAATTTATTCTACCCTCTTTGGATCAATTGCCAGGCCATCCTTAGAAAACACATGTCCTAACAACTTGCCTTCATAGACAACAAAGACACACTTGTTTGGGTTTAATGACACTCCAAACTTTCTACACTAATAAAAGACTTACCTCAAGTGATCCAAGTGATCAGCTTCATGCTTAGATAAAATATTAATGTAATATAAATAAATGAATATCATTTCATTAATAAGGCCCTTAAATACCATATCCATGGCCTTTTATAAGGTTGCACTATAATTGATAAACCCAAAAGGCATTATCTTATATGAATAAGTAACCTAATTAGTAGTAAAATTTATCTTTTATTGGTCACATTATTACAAAATAATTTGGTTATATCATGAATTTCCTTCAAAAATTGAGATCTCATCCCTTATACACTAGAAACCTCATGATCATCTTGTTGACCTTATTGTAGCATTGGGAATATCATATTATCATCATCTCAGTCTACTAACATCTACTCACATGGGATTTTTCCTCTCACAATCTTCTTAACTGTGATGTCAATGTCATACTACACAACCTTAGTTGTCCAACCAGCTCTCTTTTCTCGTATGTCCTTATTCAATAATAACTCTTTCATTTATGAGTGTGAAACTATCAGTTGTATCTTACTATTAAAGAGCATATGTATAATTTTTGTAAAAGATATTATGATAGTAAGGACTTGCTTTTCCATAAAACCATAATTTAGCTCAAAATACTTAAGATATTAACTTAAAATGCAAAGGGTTGATCCATTAAATAAATGTATTATTATACTAGTATGACTGATACATTGTCATTTCCCCTAAAATCATATAGAATGAAATATTTATCATAGCATTGATTGATGAGTGTAGGGTCTTGAGAAATTTCTCTCTTGATTGACTCAGAGTTATCTTTACCTTCTCTTATCCAGCTAAAGGTATCATTCTTCTTGAGCATGGTAGTGAGAGGTTTTATTAAAGAAGTGAGGAATCAACCTTATCACAAATTTGATCTTAACTAGGAAGCTTTGAAATCCTTTTTTGACTTGGAAGTGAGATAGCCAAGATTGCTTCTACCCTCTCTAGATCAATTGCTAAGCCATCCATGGAAAACACATATCCCAATAAATTGCCTTCATGGATAGAAAATACACACTTGTTTGGGTTCAATGACACCCCAAACTTTCTACACCTATCAAAGACTTGCCTAAAGTGATCCAAGTGATCAGTTGCATGCTTAGAGAAAATAATAATGTCATATAAATAAATGAATATCATGTCATTAATAAGTATATTAAATTCCATATCCATGGCCATTTGGAAGGTTGTACTAGAATTGGTCAACCCAAAAGGCATTATCCTATAAGAATAAGTAAACTATTTAGTAGTAAAATTTGTCTTTTATTGGTCACATTATTACACAAGAATTTGGTTATATCATGAATATCCATCACGAAGTGAAAAAATATTATCCCCTACTACATTTTGAAAGATTTTATCCATTGGAGGAAGAGTTTAATGATCATGAAGGGAAGCTCTATTCAAGTTCATAAAGTCCACATATAACCTAATCTCCCCATACTTTTACCTAACAGAGACTAGGTTACCTACCGAAGAGGAATTCTTTATAGGGAATATGATATTCACTTCAATCATCTTAGCAAGTTTTCTTATCATCAATGTCTCAATCTTAGAGTTAATAGGGATATATTTGTATCTTATTGGTTTGTAATTTGGATCAGGTTCAATGGTGTGTTTACCCAAATTTGGGTCAAGTCCCCTAAGATCTTGGTATCTCTAATCAAATATACCATCATACTTTTTATAAAGGCCAACAAAATCATTAATTTCATATTAGGAGAATACATTACTAGCATTTACAAACTTACTATCAGATATGGCTATTATTTTTTAATTATCATCTTTTATCTTCATGTTCATCTTCTTCCCTTTGAGTTGGTCATCTAAGATGAATATGTTTTCTAAAGTAACTAGCCCCTTAGACAACTTGTTGCCCTTCAACTGAATGATCTGATCCTCCTACTACTCTTGGATTTTTTGTTGGTTTTTATATGATAACTTAGATTTATCTTTTATAAATATGATGATTTGTGCATCATTCTCAAATAATTTCCAACTAGCATTATTTTCAAGAACTTTAGGTCTAACAATTATCTTGACAAGCTACTCTAAACTTCTCACGACATCATTAGGAAGGTCATATTGTGATCCCACTATGGAAAGCCTAAATACTTTAAAAAATTTCTTTCTTAACACATCTTATATGTTGAAGGTATGAAATCCTTTAATGAGGTACCATACCCTATTTTTTTAGGCCTTCAAAAATCTATTTTTGGATGTACTTTGGCATCTAATCTAATTCATAGTCAACTCACTATCCCCAAGCACCTGAAGCTATTATATCCCTCTCATTTTTTCCACTTAGAGGCCTTGAAAGAGTGCCTCATACTTTTATACATTTTTATTATAAATAAATTATATCTTATATGATAAAAAATACTTCTCTTTGAGGAGACATATATATAATACCTGTACCATCCCCATTCCTATTTATTAACCATCAAATTATAGCTACCACATGCCCTCAAGGTCCTATTGTCCTTTGACATATTTGTAAAAATAGAATCCTCTTCAAAAAAATTGTGGGTGCCTAATCTAGTCTCATCAATGTGATCATATGGATCAAATTCATACTTTTCATTTTCCCACTCATCAATTAATAAATCAGGGACATATTCAATAAGAGTGGTGGATTCATGACTAGATAACTCCTCACATTGATCAAAAATCTTGTAATTCAAATTCATGGGGTTTTAAAATAGGTATCAATGTGGTATTTAGAGATTGGCTTAGCTCTAATGGTCACGCTTATCTCATACCTAGTCTTAAAAAACATATGGGACCGATTAGAAGATAAGTATCCACCTATCTTAGAAATGAATTCACATGATAGGCATATAGAAAAATATGTGGGTAAGTTAATGACTAAAATATAATGGACTATAGAGATACTTTTACAAACATGTAGGGTCAAATTTAGGCCTTTTATGATTCTCATATTCCTAACAGTTGAGTCATCCAATTAGACCACTCCCTTTAAGATAGGAGCATATTTTTGACCTAAAAAATTAGATATCTTCTTATTAATGATAGATATTTTTTCCCCAAATTAAATCATATAGTTATGGATAATATTTTTACCAATGATAAGAGGATTTTAAAATGGAGAGGGTTTACCAATTTGGCCATTGTATAATTCCTTATGTTAGCATAACCTAGTAGGGGATGTTGTTGTACTTCCCTTACTTACTTGACCAATATGACTTAAGTCTTCCTTCAACAAGTCTTTTCTGAGATGGGATGGATAGAGCCTCTCCTATGGTCACATTAAAACTATTTCTCTTCATATACTTAATAATATTGGAAGAGTATTTGATCTCTATTTGTCTATAATTTAGGTATAGTTGCATCCTCTTTCTAATGTGTGCTAGTTTGGGACTATATTTCCTTAAGTCTAGCCTAATTTTATTATGTTTAAGGTGAGCTAATATATTCCCTCTCCTTAGTATCCTCTTGATAATTAGGTAGAGATGCATCTTAACTAATTAAGGAAGATGGAACTCTCTCTATTGCTCTTCTTTTGTACCTTGTATTATGGGCTACTAGGGTACCACCTTTTCTTGGATTTTCAATTTCATTCATACCACATAATTCACCTTCTTTCCAATTCACAAGAGTGGACTCACATTGTACTTGATCTAGTTCATTCCCTCTTTCAACTTGTGGAGCTAGTTCACTATTTGTCTAATGTTGAGGTTGCTCGTAAGGGAAAAACCATTAATAATAATATACTAAGTTGTTTTTAATGGCCATAATTATCTTTTAGGTACTATCAACATTAGGGTTATGATTGTTGTAAGTCTTAGCATGAGTAATTTGGCCATGTGCTTGAGAATTACCTTGATAAGGTTGTTTATTAGGTTAGAAGGGTTGAATATATGTCTTATAAGGCCTGACATTATATAATTTTTACCTCTTCAAAGTAACCAATTCATTTCCAAATCTCTACGATAGTGATTTCACTTCATATAGTTCACTAGGAGGAGTTGTCCCTTGATTACTTGGCTTGTTTGTTGGGATAGGAGTGGGTGCAAGTGCAAGTTATACAGGTTGTGTAGGTGGGAAATTATAGAAAAAGTGGTAAAAGGGGCCTTGGGGAAATTTTCCCAGCTTGTATGGGCTACATTTTATCCCTAATGGCAATATCATAGGCACCAAGGAGAGTTGTAACCCTCATCAATTGGATCAAAAATGCTATATATTTTTTTTCAAATCTTAAATAATATAAGTAGTGTTAAGGGTATTTTTAACAAGTTTTAGGATTATATCCCAAATCTTATAGTATCTTAAGATGAAGTCCACTATATACTCATGTGGATCTCTCTTGATGGTGGCTAGTTGTTCTATGAGTGAAAGGTGGTCATCTTATCCTCAAACTGATAACACAACCTTTATCCCAACTCATCCCAATTATGGATATAAAGTATTTATAGAGATATATACCATTAGAGATCCCTTCTCTTGAATTATGTAGCTAGAAGCCTCATAGTTATGTTATCATAGGTGACATGGTAAACTAAATAAATGTTTAAAACATCTTAGATCTACTCAATAGGTCTTGTGCAATTTTCACCAGTGAAGGATGGGATGCTCTCTAGGTTTACAATAGGTATGGCATCATAATTTTAGAGAGATAATGGACTACCTCTATCAAATTTAATAAATAGTTGATTCCTTTGGGTTACCATGTGAAATATTTGAGGTGATACTAGGATGTGTTGGGGGAATTGGAAGTATAAGGGGGTCTAGAATATGGAACAGACATTGGAAAATTTTTCCTTATAGTTTAATCTAGTGGTAACTCATCCAAATCAGCCTATTTACCTATACAAAATGTCTTTGTTGTTAAGTTTGTATAAATGCTAGGTAATAATATAAAACAATGATATTTTTAATGCCTTTTAGAGTCACCAAGTGCTTAGTATGTGTGTTAAATAGACAAAAAATTCCAAGAGTAGCACCAAGATCTTAACAAAGTATTAAATCCTCTAAAATAGTGGTCACACTTGAATACCATTAACTATTTTCACGTTGAAATGCACCCTATTAGGTCCTAAGACCTATTTCAACTAACACAATGGAAACACTCCTAGGTGTGGGTGATCTATGATAGGAGTGAATCTATAGATAAGGTTATCTCCTTCTCAAACCATAGTACACTTAAATTAGGATTATTTTTCAGCCCTAAAACCTACACTAAAAAAGCCTATCTAAGCTACACTAAGACTCTATTGATGAAAAGAGAGAGAAAGAAGCTAAAAACTTGAAAATGAGGTGATGCACCAAGGTTGAGTATCTCCTCTACCTACCTATAATAGCACAATGAGATTGATAAATACTTAATTTCATTCTACATAATCTCCTAATTAGATTTGTCAAGCATAAGTGTTTCATATGGATGTGGTGGCCTATGATAAAACTAGAGGGAATAGCCAAAAGGTCTTATACAAGACATAATTAGAGAACATCCACAATGAATCACCTTTATAACAAGTCTTAACATAGTTTATGACCTACAAAATACATGCCTATTTGCACCAAGGTGAAGGTATATGGACCTACACATGGGAAAACACTCTCTACCACATGCATAGATCAACAAAACATAAGAATCACATAAGATACAAACTTAGAGAATTTTAAGATAAATATTTATCTAATTCAAAGGCTCAAAGCTAGCATTACAAGTCTCCCAAAAAGTGAAATTTTTCTATACCCATTAGAGTGATATAAAATAAGGAATTTTCTACCTTTTTTATAAGAAATATGAGACAAAAAAGGAGAAACAACACTATTAGACTACATAAATGCATTTGTTACATCATAACTTAACCTATCCAAGAGAGAGAGAAAGTTGAAATAGGAGCATTCACCTATCATCAATGCATAAGGCCTACCACTTTGATGGTCTCTCATGGAATATGGGCATAGCAGTGGAGGAATAAGGCTTCAATATATCCATTTTTTTCCTTTAGTGGCCTTGTATATGATGAATGTGCTCTTACAAGGTTGTTATACTTGACAAACTCATGCATTTATTTCCTTAAGTCACCCTTCTCTCCACACATACATGCCAAATCTAATTGAAAGGTTGACTTAGAATTAGACCTCATATGCAATTTCGAGTCTTGAGGGTTGACTTGCCATGATTGACACTTTATGGAGGGGTTACACACCTCTAAGATAAGTTTTACAACACCTCCATCCTTTATCATGCATTTAATGACCCTTAACCTCACCTATGTAGTGCTTAATATGTTAAAGAAGTGTGTAATTGAGGGATTCACCTTTGATTATTGACATTTCTACTCATAAGAAATCTTAAAGGAGGTACAAAACATGAATGTTTATGATTTGAAGAGTCCATTTTGCCTTCTCATTCTCTTTGAAACCCTACAACTTGATTGATAAAGTCACTATTATCCTGTATCCTTTGGCCTAATGTCTTATTTTAATACAAATTTCATTTATTTACATAGAATCTTTCTCTCAAGATTTCACAATGCCTTTGACTTGTGTGAAATAAACTAAATCTGCCCTCAAAAATAGGTTATAGGTTTGCACTCTTCATGAACATGTTTGGAACTTCTTCAACCTAAAACTATCAGGCTCAAAGACCTCATAGGCTTATAAAACTTGTCTTAAGACTATAGATTCTTATATCATGCTTCAAGACCCTACAATAATTATATTACCTTAATCACCTATCATAAAAAACATGAAAAATTGGATGAAGGCATTATAGTCTTGAAACCTTCCTACTCTTGTTATCTCTTACACAAAACCATGCTTGGAATAATCGCAATCCACTTGATATGATATAAGATCAAGGTTATGAAGATCAAGGAATATTGGAAACCCCACTGTTAAGTAAATCACTATCAATCAAACCCCTATTGGAATGTTTTACAAACTTCCAACTAATATAAGATCAAGGTTATGAATATTTTCTACTCTCGTTAAAAACTTTTAGGTCAAATGCAACTTATAAATATAAAATATTGATCTATAAGCTCTTTAAGAAGCTTGAAGGATATGTTTCAACCTTAATCAAGCAAGAAAACTCCTTAGAGTCTAAAACTCAATCTCATTTCAATTTTCCCTACAATATTGAATATTATAAGGGCTTGCAAGAAGATTTTATGGCTATAACCTTAATGTTATAACCTCTATAAGCTTGTATGTGATTTGTTTCTCATGTTATAATGTTAGGACTTGACCATGTATATTGAAAACTTCATCTTAGTCTTGGATTCTCTGCTTGTAACTTATTCAAAGGCTTGAGGTCATAAACCTAATGGAGGCTTATGGATGCATGTTTTGAGTATTCACCATCCTCATCATTTCTTATGTGTTAAACTTAATATCTTAAATCAACTTAGCCTTATAGGCTTTCAACCATCATTGTTATTGAAGGGATCTTGGACTTGTAACCTTTCATTATCAAACTTTTAATTCACATCCTTCTCCTTGATAATCCTCCTTTTGTAGGTATATAAGCACATTGATCATGTTCGATACCTTTAAGAGACTCGATCCTTTACCATCCTACAATATTCAATCCTATACAACAACATTTATAATTCACAAGGCCTTGAGAAGGTTGAAGAACACTACATTCCTATAATCTCATCACAAGATAATTGAATCCAAAAAACATGTATAAATGTCCTTATGGGCTTACATGTAAACTCCCACAACCTTGAGAACTCTAGGAGAATGTTTCATGCTTTAAGAAGAGCTTATTTAAATCTTAGGATATGTGTATGCTAGTAATCTTGATTTGAATCTATATTATAAGAACCAATTTCCACTTATTTTTATTTTGGGTTATGCACCCTTTAAACATCCTAACCTTTATTCAACTTGCATGAAGACATGCTTAGATAGACCTGTAAGTGAGTGAGAAATAACTTTGAGAACATTAATGCATTTATGACTTAAGAAATTTGAAACCTCTAAGTCTTATTCCAACCTATCTTTAAACATGTATTATAGGGTTTTGGATGCAAGGGGAGAGTTATTTGGATTTTTTATTACCCTTCACTTAAGAGAGAAACACCTCAAAATACATTGAAAACCTCTTTTCTTGTCTGCAACCTACAGAGGTCATTTATAAGCTTGGGCCTCTTTTAAACCTTAATAATGTCTATAATTTCCTAAAAAATACTTATATGGATCCAAATATATCTTAACATTACCTCTATACCCTTCAACCATTAGTTATTTCACTTAAACAAGTTCTAAAACATCAAAAAGTATATTCACAAGCTCTAGGTTTAACAAGGTTTAGGGGTTATCTGCATATTATTTATGGATCCACATGACTTTAGGTTTATCAATACAATTTTATGAATTAATATGGTTCCTTTCCAACCTCACATCCTCTTCCATCATTCATTCTCTACCATTCACTTAGATAAATGCATACACCCCTTGAACCATGTCTCTCTTGAGTTGTCTATAGGTAGTTTTAGGGATTCTTAATGATTTTTCATAGCCATATTTCTCCCTCACTTCCTCCACATAATTATATATGAATCTTAAATACATCTTCCATTTCCTCAAATGTTTGTACCAATCTTGTAACAAGTGAATAAATATGGCACATCTTAAAAAATTGCCTGTACATGTCTATGAGTAAGGCTTTAGATTAGTTTTTCCTTATTAGGAGTTCTATGAGCATAATTATATTCTTTGAATGCATGAGAGGGCATAATAATGATGAGGGTACCTAATTCAAACTATATTTTTTAATGATAAACCCTGTAAATTTCAAAAATATCTTGTGAAAACCTGTAGTGTCTTGAAAACCTTCACATTTGAGAGCTTTTTTGCCATGTATTTCCTAAAATATCCTTCAATGAGGTTTAAAACATATTTTATATGCTTTATGAATGTGTTTTATATTAATTCCAAGTGTAATTTCTTTACAAACCCTAGTAATCATGTGTTAATAAGCTAAAATCTACAACCTCATATACATGCACTCATTCATTACTTATCCTCATGATTTTTTACCTTGTTTCAGAACATGTAGACCTATTCACACTTTAAAAAGGTTATGAAACTTTTATATTTCTCACATAATAAACTTGATAATAGGGATCTAAGACTTGTAACCCTCATATAATGTTTTAAAGCTTGAAATTATGCTTAGACCAAACCTTCTTGTGAACCTTGAATACTGATAATTTTATATTTAAACCTTCCTCAAAAGACCTACAACTCTGATGTAGATCTATTCCCTCAGCCTGTAATTCTCTTTAACTTTTCTTGCAAACTTGAAAAGCTTCCTTATCCAACATTAGGCCAATCCTATCCAAATGGACTAAAACTCAAACACCTACTTTTAAAAATTTCCAAAACACTTACAACATTATATCACATGATTTCAAACCATATCAACCCATATCTATCACTCACATCTTGAATTTTCACTTAAAAATCAATATTCTTAGCTTCAAAGCCTACAATCCCTCTTTGAATTCAAATTCTCTATTATGTTCTATACATCATCTCATCTAGGAAAATCAAAACCATTTTTGAGTACCCTTTACCATGGTTATGCTTCACATAAAATTTTAGGTTAGGTTACTTTGAAAATTTTAGTACCTATAAGGTTACCTAACTCCTTAATTATCCCTCTTAATACATAAACCTCCTTATTCTAAGCAAAGTATAGTCAACCCAAGGAAAATAATGACCTTTCTATATACTCATTATCCTTTCTAGCTTAATCAACCCTTGTTTCAATCTCACTCTTCACACACATACCCTTTTCTTCTTTGGCCTATTTAACTAGCCCTTCTTCTAAACCTATTCCATCTCAATCCTCAATAATCCATAAATATTTTTTTTTACACCTCTAAAACCATAAAAATACATTATTTCACATTAATATTAACAAGACTACAATTTTTTGTGAGATTTTTATGGTTAGAACTCCATAAAAACCCTAAATCTAGGGTTTCTACGTGATTGTATATGCCGAGAGCCTTATAAAAGGCATAACTTTTGATATATTGGGTTTAAAAAACCCAAATCATCTATATTAGGTCTGTATATACCCTATACAATTTCATCAATCTTTATAAGGTGTTTTTAAATCCATTATCTTTGTTTTCAACTCAAAACTCATTTGACTATGACAAGAATTTGAATCTCTATAGGCTTGGGTTCAATTTAGAGGAAGATCACACAACGTAAAGCATAAAAGGGTTAAATAAGGAATTTTAACACATTCCAAGGGATTAACTCAATATCCTTCCAACCTTTATCATCAATTTTAAGACCCTTAATGGCAAATAACTCACTCACGGTACATAGTCCTATCAATCACAAACTTTTATAGAAAACAGGGGTTATTTGTTTTGCATCAGGGTTTAAAGACTCACCAATGTTTCTCACAAATTCATTCATGGATTCTCTCCATTCCACAACTTTTCAAAATGTCTCCTTCTCCACTTTCATTATGCTTTTCTCCAACTTGATCAACTCATGCACACACATAGGTTATTTGACTGAGCTTATCAAAATAGGATATAAAAGGTTTGTTGCAACTCAAAGTTTAGAAATCAACATGAAAACTACTTAAAAAATCACCAAGGTTGATCTCTCACTTATCAAGTTACATAGTTCTTCACACACCTACTTAAAATAATGCATTACATTACACTTGTACCTTCTTTTTACTCAAAAACATAGAATCTATATATAAAGTAGGCTAAGCATATTTAATCATGCATATTCTCAATTTCAAGTTTGAAACAACTTATTATCATGTAAAATTATATCAATCACTTAATGGTCTCAACATGCCCCTTTATATTGATTTTAAATGAAGCTTTAGTTCATTACCAAGATGATTTATAGTCATGTATATGTTTTTGGCATCCCTTCTTTCATATTCAAACATGTCTACCCTATTTCTCCACATAATTCCCTTCTTACGGACCACTCCACACTATATAACCTTACTACAAGTTCAAAAACTTTCAAAACAAGAACTATAAAGGCTTCTTGATCAAGAAACCTCTTCAACACACCTTCACCATGTAGGGTGGTGATTCAATATGACTAACACTTCATACTTACAACATGACATATGACTTATTCCACTCTTAAGACCTCTAAAGATACCATTAAGGTCTATCAATACATTATTCACCATGACATATCATTAATCATTCATTTGGACCACCTAGAACACTCACAATCCCTCATTTCACATTTGAAAATTCAAATTAAAAAACAGGTGGGAAAACTAAATTTGAACTAAATTTCAAATTTGACTCATACTTGTGACTATTAGACCAAATCTTGGGAATTCTTAATATTCCCCTACATCATACTCCTAAGAGGATAAAATAACTTGACCCCAACATGCTTCTTCATTCAATTTTTCATATAAATGTGTGTATTCCTTGTTGCCACACCTATGCCTTTATTTCTTCATCCAAGTTATATTTTGTTCTTTCTTCTGTTGCTACTCATGCTACTACTTGTACCTATAGTCACTCTTCTTGATTTTATTTCTCTCATGATCTTCTTAAATCCTCATGGCATTGAGCATGAAATTCCATTCTCTTTTTAGTTCTTCCTTTAGCATTACTATTTCTACCTCTTCATCTTCATACCTAATCCACATCATACTCTCTTCCTCTTTTAACCATTCCAAGGTCCCTTGATTTTTTATAAGCTTGTCATCCACATCCTCTATTTTTTTTTCTTCATTATAGTTGCTTCTTTGACTATCCAACCATCCATATCTTCACCTTGCATCTTCTCTTCATGGACTAGCAATTTAGTCTCATCTTCTTTTAACTATTCTTCTCTTTCCTCAAGCACTTCATGTGCTTAATGCTTCTTATCTAACCCTGTAAATTCTTCAAACAAACCTATGTTCTCCTTGTACAATACATCATCTTCCTCTTCAAAATACTCATCAAAAATCAAATGCACTTCATTACCTATTGTGTCATTGATTTTTTTATCACCTATTGTTTACTTCTCTTCATGTTTCCACTCTTCTCCATCAATTATTTCATCATCTTGAGGGTAAAAAAATACCTCATCTTCAGTTGCATCTTCACTCTTCCATTCATCATCTTCTTCATCTTTATGGACTATTGTCCATTCACCTTCTTCATTATAATCATGTTCTTCACATAAAATCAACCATGATAAATCATTGTTAGTTTCAAAATTTTGAGGATCTATTTCCTCTCTCTCTTCTTTCATGTCAAGTTGTGTTGCCATCTCCTTCAGCTATGTCTCTAAATGTTCCATTACTTGTTGGTTCTTTATTTCTTACATCATTTCTATAAAACTTCACTTAAACCTTTTTCCTAATCTTGATTCAACATCTTATCCTATATTCACTCCACATCTATAATAGATCATTCTCCATCCTTTCCAATGCATTCTTAATTTCTTTTATCTCTTTTTCCATCTCTCTCTCACTATGGATTTCATATTCAACCCTATCTCTTACTTTTCTCTCTACCTCTCCTTTCATCTTCATCTTGAGTACCTCATTTGGGTACATACTCTCTCTCATTTTTTTTTTGGTCTCAATTGGACCATATCCTCTTGGTTCACACTTGGAACCTCTCACTCTCTCTATCTCATACCACACTTGGAACTTTTCACATACACTTATCCTTCACACTTGGACTGTTATCTCTTCTTGAGCTCCATTTATGAGCTTATCTCCTTAAGCTTGTTAATATATTTATTTTTTATAGGGCTACCACATTAATCCTTTATTATATTATTTTCCTCACATTTCACATACTATCATTAATGTATTCAAACCAATAATCAATCATAAAGCTTCTCATACGTTTCTTTATCTGTTATCTCTCAACAAGACTCTATGTCATTGCCTCCTTATTTGTTTATAGACAAGATCTTGATCAGCATGCAAAATTAATTAATTACCATATTCATACATATAACAACCTATTCCTAGACCATCTAGATGGATCTGATACCAAATGATGCATATCTATTCCCTCAGACTAGAATTCTCTTTCACTTTGCTTGTAAACTTGTAAAGCTTCCTTAGCCCATGTTAGGCCAATCTTGTCCAAATGGAATAAAACTCAAAAACCTACTTATAAAAAGTTCCAAAATACTTAAAACATTATATCACATTATTTCAAACCATATCAACCCATCTCTATCACTCACATCTTACATTTTCACTCAATAATTAATTTTCTTGGCTTCAAAGCCTAATAGCCCTCTTTCAATGCAAATCCTCTATTATATTCCATACATAAAATCATATAAGAAAACCAAATACATTTTCAATTTAAATTTACCATTATTATTCTTCACACAAAATTTTAGGTTAGGTTACTTTTAAAAGTTTACCTATAGGCTTATCTAGCTCCTCAATTAGCCTTCCTAATGGGCAAACCTCCTTGGTTTGATCAAATTAAAATCAACCAAGGGAAACTAATGACATTATTAGATACCCATTATCCTCCTAAATATTAATCAACCCTTTTTTTAATCTCACTCTTCACACACATACCCTTTTCTTCTTTGGCCTATTCAGTTAGCCCTTCTTCTAAGCCTATTCCATCTCAGTCCTTAATAATCCATACATATTTTTCCATACACCTATAAAACCATAAAAATACATTATATCACATTAATATTGATAATAATAATAAAAATTGTGATATTTTTATATTTATAGCTCCTTTTATACTCCAAACCCTAAATGTAGGGTTTCTAGGTGACTATATAGGTCAGAGTCTTCTAAAAGGCATAACTTTTCATGTATTGGGTTTAAAAACTCAAAATCACCTAAATTAGGTCTTTATTGATCCTATATAGCTTCATAAGTCCTCAAAATGTGTTTTTAAATCCACTGTCTTTATTTTCAACTCAAAACTCTTTTGACTGTGATAAGAATTTGACTCTCTATAGGCATGGGTTCTATTTAGAGGAAGATCACACAATGTAAATAATCAAAGGGTTTAATAAGGAATTTAAATTTATTAACTCAATATCCCCCCAACCTTGATCATAAATTTCAATACCCATTAATGTAAAATAACTCACTCATAGTACACAATCCAATCAGTCACAGACTATTACAAAAAATAGGGGTTATTTATTTTGCATCAAGGTTTAAAGACTCACCAATGTTTCTTACCTATTCATTCATGGATTATCTCCATTATAAAAAATTTCACAATGTCTCCTTATCCATGTTCCTAATTCTTTTCTCCAACTTGATCAACTCATGCACACACATAGGTTATTTGACTGAGCTTATCAAAATAGGATATAAAACAGGATATAAAAGGTTTATTGTAACTCAGAGTTTATAAATCAACATGAAAATTGATTAAATCACCACTAAGGTTAATCTCTCACTTATTAAGTTATATATTTATTCACACAACTTAAAATAATTCATTACATTACACTTGTACCTTCTTCTTACTCAAAAACATAGAATCTATATATAAAGCAGGGTAAGAATATTTTATCATGCATATTCTCAATTTCAAGTCTAAAATAACTTATTATCATGTAAAAATATATCAATCACTTCCTATGTTAAACATTTCCATTTATATTGATTTAAAATGAAGCTTTAGTTTATTACCAATATGATTTACAATCATGTATATGTTTTTGGTAGACCTTCTTTCATATTCAAATATGTTTGCATTATTTCTCCACATAATGCCCTTCCTACAGACCACTCCACACTATATAAACTTAATACAGGCTTTAAAATTTTCAAAAAAAGAACTATAATGGTTTCTTGATCAATAACCCTCTTCAACACACCACCATGTAGGGTGGTGATTCAATATGACTACCACTTCATACTTACAACATGACATATGACTTAGTCCACTCTTAAGACATCTCAAGAGACCATAAATATCTATAAATACATTATTCACCATGACATATCATTAATAATTCATTTGGACCACCTAGAAAGCTCAAAACCCTCATATCATATTTGAAAATTTAAATTAAGAAAAAGGCAAGAAAACTAAATTTCAAATTTGACTCATACTTATGACTCTTAGACCAACTCTTGGGAATTCTTAAGATGCCCCTACATCAAACTCATTTAAAATTATTATATTTCTCATGGGAGGACCTCCTCTTCAGTTATTAATCTACATAAAATGTCTTGGATGATGTGATATCTTTGAACATGATGCCCTCCCCATTGCAATATCAAGAAACATGCAAAAGATTATTAAAATATCTTCCCTAAAGCTCAGGGCGTTTAAAACATCTTGAAGCCTTGAATATGGTGGTTTAGATTTGAATATTTCTTCAATATATCTATAATAATACCCTTGAATAATTAAAATTCCATGATCATACTTGAGTATGACTAATGGTTCAGTTATTTCTTGGTGCACTCTCCTCACATTAAGAGAGTTGAATGTCTCCAAAAACTAAGTATGGAGGGAGATCATTGAGTTCTTTGCCTCTTTGATCCTTTGAAAGGATGGGAGAGTTAGAGGATGGTTTTAAATGAAATTTATGACCTTTTTAAAATTTAAAAATTCTCCACTTTCTACAAATGACTTTCATGACCTCAAATATGACCTCTTGACCCTTTATATCCTCATAAGCACTTTTGGAATCTTTTGCTTTGTTCATGACCTTGTTATGCCTCTTAAGACACTTTTAAACCTTATTCTTCATTTTAAAGACTTTAATATTAATTTATAAATATAATATTATTATAACCAATTAATTTTACCCTTTTTGGATTCATTCACCCTTAATACATGGACAATGACCCTTAGACCTTTCTACTTATGAAACATTGCATTGATAATGGATCTTGTAAAACACTAACCATGGATTGAACCTCAATAAGGTTGATATGACTATATATAATATGTTAAATGCATCCATACATTGAAAAATATGCAACTAGGCTCTTTAAAATGATAAACATCAACCTAAGACTTCATTTAGGGTGTTAAATCACAATAAATGTAGAATAATCTACTTACAAAACATGAACAATCTTGGACATGCATGATTTTATGTTACACTCCTGACCTATCACATGTATTGAGATAGGAATAGCTAAATTGTGGATTACTTATCCCTCTTTGATGTTACATCACATTTCTCTATGCTTTAATTGGGATATTAGGTTGGCCTATAGAGTAACCATAGCCTAGGTAGACTATATATAGGAGGTAGTGGGTAGTTGTTTATCATCATATTGTGAATTTTGCTCTTATTGAAGCTTGTGGAGGTTTCCCCATAAAAGTGTCTTATATTTTATTCATATATTCTACTATAATTTAGTCATATTATGATTTAATTATGTCAATATCCTTTATTATTGAAGCAATTTCATTACAAGTGGTATCTGAGCTTCAATTTGGGCCATTATCAGGTCAAAAACCCTATATCTTATAATTTGGCTATATCTCAAAAAAATTGTGAATTTATCTTAAATTGTTTTACTAAGGTTAAAAATCATTAAATTAATATATCATTCAAAAATTTTCTCAATTGGATCTATTTTTTGAGAGTTATTGTCATTTTATGATTTTTCTTAAATTCTCTCTATAGTGCACAATTCAAAGATTTTTTAAGATTTATTTACATTTTTGGAAATATTATAAAAATATAGCTATGGTATGTTCTTTTTATTTTCTTATTTGAGGAAAAAATAATTAAAAAATTGCTTGGTCAAAGATAGGTTAAAATTACTAATCAGGGTTGACATTGTCAAGCCCTTTTATGGCAGGACAGCAAACTAGGGGCTAAGGAAAGGGTGCCAAAACCCTAGGTAAAACTCCTCAAAAATAATATATGGAGTCATAAAGGGTAATTAAAATATAATTTATACCAAGGTTATCTGAGATAGATCACAAAGTCATTAAACTTAACTGTAATATGCAAGGCATTCAAAGTGAGATGCAACGCATACAATCTGATATAAAATCCATATAATCTAGTTTGGCAAATATCATTATGGATTTATAAAATAATTAGTCAAATCATCCATATATCACATTACATAACCCCATTAAGGTGTATCTACCAGCTAACCTAATCTAAATACAATTACCTTACCATAATGGAACCTATTACCAAAGGTAGATATGCATAAATTTGATGGAAAGGATCCACTCAATTGGATCAACCAAATGGAGAATTTTTTCATCTGCATTAGATCCCATGTGTACATAAGGTTACCATGGCATCCTTATATCTATAACCTAAATAATTAATTTGGTATAGATGGTTGTGTGCTCAAAAGAGCAAGATGAATCTCAGTGTCACCTGGTCAGTTTTTACAAAGGAGCTAAAATTACACTATAGCAATAGTGTGACATAGAATTACTTCATCCAACTAGAAAAATTTTGAAATATTAGTTCAGTAAATGATTATATTCATACTTTTTAAAAAATATTTTTATGTGTGGAGATAATTTCTAGTGGGAAACTAAATGGCCTATTTTTGGGAGGCCTCAAGGACCACATTAAACATGAGGTACACATGTTTAATCCACTTAAGGTTTTTAATTCTATCATCATGGCACATAGGGTTAAGAAAAAATTTATATCCAACAATAAGTATCCATTCACTTTTTTTATATATTGTATCATATCGACATAATTATTTATTCCACCTATTAGATTGACCCCTTAACAAATTCAAGAGAAGTTTGTAAAAAGATTATGTTTTAGTTTTAATAAAAAGTGGAGCAAAAGACATAGATGTGCTAAGAATAAGTTATTATACATTGAGGGATCCAAAGAAGATGATGAATAGGATTATGCCTCTAATGATGATGAGGAAGAGATAGAGGAGGTACATGTAGATTCTAAATCTATAATCTCTTGTCATGCACTTTCAAGTATTATCACTCCTCAAACACTTAAGGTGGTGGGTTTCCTCAAGAAATAGTAGGTGATAGTGTTGATTGACTTATTAATCACACATAATTTCATCAAATATAATTTTTCCACTTGACTAAATTATTTCATTTACCTAGCACCAAAATTTTAGGTCATGATTATAGATGGTGGCACAGTCAATTGTTTAGGTAAATGCCATAGTATTAAGCTTGATATGGGCAAGCATAATTTAGATTATCCTATTTTTGTTATTCCCATGGGTGGTGTATATATTGTTTTGGGTGTTTAATGGCTCATAACCTTTGGTAAATTTGATATGAACTTCCAAGAACTATTCATGTACTTTCATTCTGAAGGTATAAAAATTAAACTACAAGGACTATGAGAAAAGTCTCCACCATTGTTTAGATCACATCAGATGATAAAAATTATAAAAAATGGGGTAGAAGGATTTATATCACAATTATGTTCCATAAAATTTCAACACATAGATTCATCTCCACATCTTGATCTATATATGATTCTTGATGACCACCCATCTTTTTTTTAGGCCATGCCAAAAGGGCTACCACAAAAAAGAGAACATGATAATGTAATTAAACTACTTCTAGGGAATCAACCACCAAATATCAGACCATATAGATATCTATATTCATAAAAGAGTGAAATAAAAAAATATGGTCCATCAGATGTTAGAGGTAGGATCATCACGCACAGCCAAAGTGCATATTCTTCATCAGTGGTCATGGTGTATAATAAGGATGACACATGGAAGATGTGCCCAAATTATATGGAACTCAACAAGTACACCATTAAAGATAATTTTCCTATTCTAGTATTTTATGAGTTACATGGTGTTGTTTATTTAACAAAATTGGATCTTCATTCAGGGTACCATCAATTTATAATTAGGGATGAAGATGTTCATAAAACTACTTTTAGAACTCATGAGGGCTATTATGATTTTTTGGTAACGCCCTTTGGTCTTAAAAATACACCATATACTTTTTAGATCTTTATTAACACTATTTTTAAGACTTTTTAAGGAAGTTTATGCTAGTTTTATTTAACGAAATATTGATTTATAGTAAAACATGGGAAGAACACTTGCAACATGTGAAATAGGTGTTGATAGTTTTGGAACAACATCAACTTTATTTGAATCCATCCAAATTAAATTTTGGAGTATAGGAGGTAGAGTTATTGGGTCACATTGTATCTCATGAAGTTCTCAAATTTGATCCTCATAAGATCAAAGCTATGGTGGATTGGTCAATGCCCAAAACTCTCAAACACTTCCAAGGGTTCCTTGGACTAATAGGTTACTACTAAATATTTTTTAAAGGTTACATAGCAACTCCAATCACTACATTTCTAGTGAAGGATGTCTTCCACTGGAATGATGCAACCACTAAAGCATTTGATCAACTAAAATTATCCATGTGCACCACCCCAATTTATGGCTACACTAGACTTCTCAAAGACATTCATTATTGAATATGATTCTTCTAGGTCAGGGTTGGGATTAGTAATAATGAAATAAGGAATACCCTTTGCATTTAAGAGTCATAAATTCAAACATAATAATCTCCAAAAACCTATCTATGAGAAAGAAATGATGGTAATTCTTCATTTAGTAAAACAATGGAGGCCCTATCTGATGGGCAGACATTTGAAGTTGAAAATAGATCATGATAGTCTCAAATATTTTTTGGAGAAAATATTATCATCTAAAGAACAACAAAAGTGGGTAAAAAAATACTTGGTTATGATTTTGAAATCATATAGAAGAAGGGTAAATATAATGTAATAGCAAATGCACTATCTAGATGGGATACATCTATAGAAGCATTACTTTGTGCAATGTGTATGTTGTAGGTAGATTTGGTATATAAAACTAGGTTAGAATGGGGACAAGATAATGATACATAGGTTATAATCCAAAATATCCAACAAGGTTCTATAGCCTCTAAAAAAATTTAGCGTAAAGTTAATTCCCTATGGTATAAGGATAGGTTATACTTATGCAAAGATTTAGAGTTGAAGAATAAGATTCTTGTAGAGTTACATGCATATCAAATTGAGGGACACTCTGGGTTCTTCAAAACTTGTCATAGAATCAAGTGAGAAGTATATTAGGAAAGAATAAATGGAGATTTATAAAATTTTATGTCATATTCTTGATATGCCAAAAAAATAAAGGTGAGATAGTTAAGACCCCATGTATGTTACAACCTTTAGCAATTCCTACTCAAAGGTGGGAGGATATTTTCATGGATTTCATCACAAAGTTGCCTTGTTCTGAAGGTAAGAATTTTATCTTGGTAATTATGGATAAGATTTAAAAATATGTTCATTTGTGTTCCCTCTCACACCCATGTACATCAAGTATATTAGTGGTTATTTTTATGGATGCATTTATAAAATTAGATGGAACCCCAAAAATAATTATAAGTGATTGTCATCTTATTTTCACTAGTAATTTTAGATTGAACTATTTTCTTGCTTTAGTACTTAGCTAGCTCATAGCTCATCTTACCACCCCCAATTTATGGACAAATAAAAGTGGTCAAAAAATGTTTATAGGGGTATCTCTGTTATTTTGTACCATATAAGTAAGAACATTGGATTAAATGTCTACCACTTATAGAATGGTGGTATAACACATCTTTCCATACCTCTTATAAAATGTCCCCATTTCTAGAACTATATGGTTACCATCCACCTTCCATCACTTCTTCCTTAAGGGTGTAAATCAAGGTTTGAGATGTGGAGGAGCACGTTCATCATCAATAAGAGGTTTGGGATAATTTGAGAGAGAATTTGGCATTGGCACAAAATCAGATGAAGAAACAAGTAGATCAACACCATAGTGAGTGACATTTTGATGTGGGTGATTAGGCCTTTATACATTTGCATCCTTACAAGCATATGTCCTTGAAGCAACAAAAAAGGATAGAAAACTTGCTCCTAAGTATTATGGCCCTTATCAAGTTCTAAAAAAAATTGGACGTGTGGCTTACAAGCTAGATTTGCCTCATTCATATAGCATACACTAGTATTTCATGTTTCTTACTTGAAGAAAGTCATTAGACAAAATGTTTCAGCCCAAATAGAGATACCATAACTAGATGAATAAGTATGAGTCATTTTGGAACTATAAAATATCCTACAAACACATACTAAAAGGTTGAGAACTAGAGAGATTAAGGAATATCTGATCAAGTGGAAGAACCTGAGTAGTGAGGTTGTAACTTGGGAAGATTAAGATTTTCTGCAATAGCATCCAGAGTTGTTCAACATTTAGGAGAAAATTGGTTTGAATGGAAATGGCATATTACTCCCCTAACCTATCACATGTATCAAGATATAAATAGTTTTCTTGTGGCTTACTTATCCCTCTTTGATGTTATATCTCATTTTTTAATGCTTTCATTAGGTTAGTAGGCTGGCCTATGGAGTAACCATGGCCTAGATAAACTATATATAGGAGGTGGTGGGTATTTTTTTATCATCATATTATGAATTCTACTCTTATCAAATCTTTTGGAGGTTTTCCCCTCGATGTGGCTTATATTTTAATACATATATTCTACTATATTTCAGTCATATTGTGATTTATTTCTATTATTCTCCTTTATTGTTGAATTAATTTCATTACAATCTAAGCCACAATAGTCATCATGAAGGTTATATGAATCTCATACTCAACTAATTTTTACAAATAATACCCCTCTCTAAGTATGAAAGTGTCCAAGGGACCAAGGGTGTCTAGTATAGCCAATAAGAGTTTGAATACAAAATTTGGTTTCTCATGTTTTAATTTAAGGCATAGTTAGAGTTGGTAATGGATATTATGTTATTTTAAGTTTGTAAATAATTCTTAGTGAGATTATTATAAGGTTCAAATTTATTCATGACAAAATATTATCGTTTAGCATGATAAAAACCATCTTCTAGAGTTTGAGGAGAGAAAATATGAACCTTGTATTAAAGATAAGGTTTAAGGGTAGTGATATAGAGTTTTGAATTATTATCATCACCCATGTTATGATATACTTTGTGAGATAATTATTTTTAGCATTTGATAAAGGTATGATCATATTAATTAAGTAATTACTTGGCATTGATGAAATGGCTAAGGTTATTTTAAAGAAGATTCATGTGTTAAAAATCCTTAACTAGATCATTAACTAAAGCTTCTAATTGTAAAATGGAATGTTGAGGGATTTGTTTATACCATTCTAAAGCATCTCCCATAAATAATTTGAAAATAATTTTAGTAGTATAAAAATTTTTTTTTTTTACCCATTCCTTTAAATATTACCAAAATATTTAAGGAAAATAACCAAATCCTTAGTCCCATCATATGTAATACTTGGATAAATGTTTCCAATATATATAGATATAATAAATGGGGCCAAAGGTTCATTTTTAATATTTTGAAGCATTTTCTTATTCATAAGAGATTAATTAATGATGTTACCATTGGCATCTTGAAGAAGGGGAACAAAAATATGATTATGTTGAGGCAAGATGCTAGGAGGTTGACTTGCCATTTGCAAGATATGATTTTTCATTTGTATCATTTGGGAGATGTTAGTTATTTCAATAGAATTCAATTATTGAATCATTTGTGTAATAAATTGAGTTATATAAATAGGTTTATTTTGATTATTAGGATGGGTGGAGTCCTAATGTTGGTAGGAGGAGTGTTCAGAAGATTAGTGATAGGAGGATTCCCTAGAGAGGGTTTCCAAGGTTAGTATCAATTACTCCAAAGGAGAAGTAATGAAGTTTAGATAAAGTATCATTCATATTAGGATTATAAATGGTATTGTCATCCATGTTTTTGAAGATATTAGAATCATCTAGATCATCATTTTAAGTGATTTGAACCATGTTGCATTTGATAGATTTAGATGGATATTAGGGGTAGCTACACCATGAAGTGTGGTTGTCATTGGTGGAAAAAGTAGGTAGGAAAAAATAACCCAAGTAAAATCTAAATGGGTTAATACTATAAAGAAAGATTCTAATATGTGATTTCATTATGTTGAAGTGGATTGGAGAATTGATAAGGTATGAGATTATTTATAATAAATGAATGCTATCCTCCTAACATGATATAATAGTTTGTTAATGAATTATATCAAATGAAATAGATTGTATTGATCTTGGTAAATGTTTCAACCTAAATAGGGATCCAAAGATGTACTATATCAATCATGATCAATGTAATTATATAGATAAAAATATGAAAGACAATCTATATCAATCCTGGTCTATGTAGTTAATGATCAAAAATAATTATAATCAAATGTATTATATCAAATATAGTCAATGTAATTATATAGACATAAATGTGAAAAAAATACTAGATTGAGATTGGATGATGTAGTCAAATATGGAAAAAAATATTAGTATTATATATATTGATTATATACTATAACATTCTCTTGGTTTTAGGTTAGTCACCATTAAATCACTCAAGTTGGACTCATAAAAATATAAGGTGTGTTATATACACCCAGTATGTATTTATTCTCCTTTAAACTATAAATTTCATTACTAGATTAAACATGGAAAATATAGATACTAAATATGAATTATATAACACCACAGTCTTGTACACTTGGAAAATACCTATTATAATTTTACCCTTTAGTTATAAGACCATACTAATGTTGAAAGGATCACATTAATTATCTCTTTATTCCTAATTACTTATCTCTTAGATAAACCACTATTATTCTAATGACTAGGCCTCCTATACTATGAAAAATACTCTAAACCTAATCATTATCCTTCTCTACCAATTTTAGACTTGTACATGTTTTCTAGATTCCTAGACATTTGCATCCCAACTAAACACTTATATTGACACAAGTGTCCCTTTTCCAACTAAGGGTCCATTACCCAAAATTCATCCAATTTTCAAATGAAATGTATCCAAAAAGGTAGCCTAAGTGATTTAGTGTGAGATATTTTCAAATGGGATTAGTATATATATAAGACCAACCCTCATTCATTATTTGCCTATCAAATACAGGGAAATCACAAGGAAACTTACCAAATATCACTAAATAGAGAATTCAAGTGAGATTATCAACCCTATTCATCCTTATTTCCATATTATTCATAGGAGAAACATCCCTATAGGTCTGTAGTACTAAAGGAGAATCATGGTCACACAAGCTCCAAGCTAGGTCACTCTATGTACTTGTTTATCACACATGTATCTTTATGCACACAAAAGCCAACATGTAGGGGAAAAATACATAAGTATAAGTCCCTCTTAAGATTATTTTTTATGTAAGTAGTACCCATCGAAATAGGGGTGTTTGGGGTAGCTTCACATTGTGTGCCCACTAACCCATTTTTACCACAGTCACTCGAATGGTGAGGAAGCTAGTTTTGATCACTTGATGAAGAGAGATAGACTTTACACATGAGTTTTAAAAATTAGAATAAATGTGACAAAAAATCCATAAGGTTTTAGTTGGGTACATCTAGATATAGTTGATATTCCATACTATAACCTATGCCAAATTTAGACAAAACCATTGAACCAACTATCCAAATCTAATGCAAATAGTTGAGGACATAGAATGCAAAATTATAGAATCTGATGACTATTCCAAGATCCTGACCTAGTCCTCTTCCATCCTACTTCAATCTAGATCTAATGTGCATAGTAAACCAATTAATTAATCTTGTTTTCAATTCATTATAATATCAATCAATATCTATCATTTCTTTTTTTGGCATATCTTAGTATTATAAATTCATAATATTGTTTATCTGAGTTTGTAAATTAATTATATTGTTATATATATATATTTATCACCCTTATGATTTTTAATTTATATATTCTTAACCCTAGACAACCCCTTATTGTTCAATTTGGGGTTAAACATTTGGTGATCTCAACCTCTATGTCTTTTCATGTAAATCTTAATATGTTCTAGGGTTTTTTTTATTTTTATGATCTCTAAATTATTACAATTTATTTTTAAAAATAGAATTTATTTTCCTAAAATCATGTTTAATATGGATAAAAGAGAGATTATTCTTTTTCCTAACCCTAAGGAGGGTAATATATATCATCCTTCTAACCATGTCCATGTTATCACTCCTTTATGGGGTAAGATTGCCCATCCTATAATTCCAAAATAGAGTAAAAAATAAACCCTTCCTAAATCTCTAGATGGTACATGTATGCATATTCAATATGAAGCACCTAGGGTTTGTATTTTTGAATCCCTAAAATATCAGATCATGATTATGATAAATTTAATAAAATAGATACAAAATAATATTAAATACTTACAGAATACAAAATATGCTAGTGTTAATCATGTGTTTCCATCTTCATCTGGCAATGTTATACCCAACAAAGTTTCTTATTTAAATGAAAAGCTATAGCATAATACATCTAAAATAAGTGATTCAAAAAGTGACAAAAAGGATACTAAGAGTTCAAGTGAAATACTAATATAAATGATTTGAAACAAAGTGATTCAATTACCTCCTCTACATCCTATTAGAAGATAAAAATACTATTGTGTATATCATAGAATGCATGGGCATCATACAAATTATCTTTTTATATTAAAGAAAAAAATACAAAATCAAAAATATATCGAAGATCCTATAATCAATACATTGACCAAGAAACCCACTCATGTTATGAGTACCTCTCCTAAAGCATAAGTTCCAAAATAACAAATATGAGTATCAAAAGATAATGTGGAACACAAACAATTACAAATAAAAAATCTAGAATAAAAAAAGATTCAAAAAGTAAAGATATAATAAGCAAAATTATCAGATTATCAAAATTAAAAGGAACAAATAAAAAACGAAATGTTACAAAAAGAGAAAGAATAAAAGTTGAAAAATTAAAATCAAGATTAGCAAAAAAGCATTCTAAAAAGAGGGTTCATAACAAAGTATTTTTCAAAGTGAGACATGCCTAAAAAATCAAAGGATACAAATATGATTGCCAAGGATCCAAGCATTATATATATTCAATGTAAATAGGAACAAATAGTTAAGTACAATAATACAAAGTTTATGATTTCATCCTCAAATAAAGAAACCAATGAACAAATTACATATTTTTCTAGTGTGCAAGCAAAGATACATGAGTCTTTTCTATCCCATAATGATATATAACATTTTGATAACAATGAACATACACAATAAAAATAGTCTTTCAAGAAACAAACTCCTATCTATGGCATAATTTGTTATTCATATACAGATGTTAAAACATACATATCACATGTTTATGAACAACCTATTTCCTATAATAATAACATAGAATTGGTATGATCCTAATGATCATGATTATGCAAAATATTAATATGATAAACATGATATAGGGCCTTCATATAGGCATCTCCTTGATGATATCCTTGGTTTCGATTATCATTTAAACCTATATTAGCTCCTTAGAATCTATGTTTTTGGTTCCATGTTGATAGATAGCATATCATTTCTTTCTATATCATGTATGTTTCTCATATATATTGAGTTTGATACAAGCATACCTAGGCACATGATATATGCACATATGAATGTTGGGCCTTCCCTCTACTCACATCATCAGTACATTGGGGGTATCCACTTATTTTATCATTGCATACCCACATTACATTATTTTATGATTATTTTTCAATATCATGTTTGAACTTATGTACTTACACATGCCTTTATCCATTATTATATATTTTGTACTATACTTGATATGTTATGTACTTAATATTTTTTTAATAACACATATATCTAGGGACTAGTATGATATGCTTATGTTAGTTGATTATGATTCCAGGTTTCCCTAATTATCACTTCCTTGAGTGTATTCATTGATTTTTATTGTCTTACATTGTCTTATTTGTTTGACCATTTGAATATATCCCATTGCTTTTGGCACCCATGTCTATGCTTACCTATTTTTACATTTGAATATGTCATTATGTGTTTTATATGGACATTTGAATATGATATTCTATGATTTATATAAATTTTACTAAGTCATGTCCCTTTTATTATGAAAAATTTGAACATGCCCCTTGTATTAGGTCTTCTTAGACCATTGCTTTTTGTTTTAATTTTGATTTATCTTATTTTCATTCTTGATTAAATGTTGAGATTTTACTTTTACTCTCTATATGTTGTCATGATTTATATCATGCTTATTTCTATCACTCTAAATTACACAAGAATGTTTATTGCTAGGGTGGAGTGTGCATGCAAAGTATCGATCTGGATCCTTAAGTAATCATTCCTACTAGCTCCATCACCTTAAACCCTTAGCATTACAATTACCACATCTCATCCAACCTTAAAGATGCCCCATGATTCGATGAAATGGTTAGATGTCTGCCAACTGGCATAAGGTGTGCATTAAATTCTCCACTGGTGCTAAGATGCCAAAATGGCAATCATGACAAGTGATTACCTCACACTAATTTTTTTATCAAACTGGTATAATCCCATTACAAAAATAGGGGCCTAACACTTTCATATCTCAAATAATACTATGGTTTTTTATCATACCCAAGATGGAATTGTATAGACTTTTATTTAGCCAATCTATTACAGTAGTTGTTTCACTTTTTGGCAAGGTTGAGTTGATTAAATCACTCAATATTACCAAGTTTACAATTTAACCTTGATTAAATCATATAAATGCACTATATTTATAGGATGTAATGATTAAATCATCCACCCTAACTATTTATATAGTGTGATTTTATTAGATCACTCACATTCACCAGATTATAATTATGATTAGGCTGCATGATTGAGATAAACTCAATGGTCATGTGGTAACTCAATTTTTCATTGAGGTGGGGGGCATGTATCCTCCAATCTCTCTCTCTCTCTCTCTCTCTCTCTCTCTCTCTCTCTCTCTCTCTCTCTCTCTCTATATATATATATATATATATATATATATATATATATATATATATATATATATATATATATGCACTTACAAGTTTCTAAATTGTACTAATCTCAACACCAATGCTTCATAATGAAGCAACTCTTCAAATCAAATTTCTAAAAGGCAAGATGGTTGCATCGATGTATAGGTGTACTCCTAAGCTTACTCCCTTTACTTTAAATCATTTCAAATTACTTAAATTATAGATTATATGCACTAATTATATACTATATCATGCTCTTGTTTGTAGTTCGGTCACTAAAAATTCACTCAATTTGGACTTATGCAAAGATAAGGTGTGTTATACACACTTAGGTACACATTTCTTTTCCAATAAACTATCAATTTCATTACTAGATTAAATGGGTGAAATATAGAAGCTAAATCTAAAAAATATATCACCTTAATATTATACACTTTAAAAATACATATCATAGTTGTACCCTTAATTTCTAAGACCTTCCACTATCGAAAGGCTCATATTCACTATCTCTCTATGCCTAATTTCTTGTCTAGTCTAACCACTATTATTATAATGACTAGGCCTCTTATACTATGCAAAATTCTCTAAACCTGATCATTGTCCTTCTCTACAATTTTTGGACATGTATCTATTTTATAGCTTCCTAGACACTTGCATCCAAGCTAGATGCCTACATTTATGCAGGTGTCCCTTTTTCAACTATCCATCCATATTTTCATATAATTCATAAGAGTAGTATCCCTATAGGTCTAAAGTACTAAATTAGCATCCCATGAGCCATATTTTACAAGTCACTCTAAGTATTTTTTTATCACAAATTTCATCCTTATGTACACATATGGTATAACTACATAAATCTGAGGTCTTTTTTAGAGTATGAGCTATGTAGGCAATACCCATTAATAGAAGGGTCATTTGGGTATCTTAACATCATGTGCCCACTAACCCATTTTTCCCATAGTCATTCCAAGAGTGAAGAATCTTGGGTTTGATCATTTGACAAAGAGAAACAACCTATGTACATAATTTTTATACACTAGAAGAAAGGTGAAAGAAAACTTAAAAGGCTCAAGTTGGTCACATCTAGATCTATTTAATATTTTATATTGGGCACCTACCTCTAACTTAGACACAAGCATTGATATAAATTTCCAATTCTAACACAAGAGTTTGAAGACATGGGATGAAAAATTATAGAATCTGACGACTATTCTAGGATCTTGATCTAGTCCAATTCTATTTTGTCTTAGCCTAGATCTACATACACATAGTAAACTAGTTAAGTACTCTTGTTTTTAATTCATTACAATATCACTTAATAGCTATAATTTTTATTTTTGACATATCTTAATATTATAAATTTAGAATATATTTTATCTAGAGTTTGTAAATTAATTGGCCTGCTATATATATATATATATATATATATATATATATATATATATATATATATATATATCTAGGGTTAAGACTATATATATATATATATATATATATATATATATATATATATATATATATATATATATATATATATATATATATATATATATATATATATATATATATATATATATATATATATATATATATATATATTACACTTGTGCTTATTTATTTCTATAGTCTTAACCCTAGATAACCCCCGCGTATACAATTTAGGGTTAGACATCTATCAATTTCTTTTCTATAATGTTTTTAGTCTAGTATTTGACTTGTTTCTTAGTGTAATATTTATTGTCTGTCTTCTTGTCTCTTAGCTTGGATGCCTTTTCTAGTTTATCTAACTTGTATAATGTCTAATATGTACCATATAACTACTTATAATTTTGGTTTACTTTATTGTTGTTATTTATGCTTTGTTTTATTTCTTTCTCGTTCATTTCCTTCCTTTCATCCTTGTAGTATGAATATGCATACATATGGAATACATCTTATTTCATAAATTTGAATATTTTGTCCCTTAAAGGATTGCCTAGTCCATAAACTTTTATTTGTTGGATACGTTAGATAATATAAATTATATTTGAGATTCATTAAATTATACATTGAAATAATAATTAACATTTTTTATCAAAAATTATATGTAAGAATCTTTCTCCTAGACATGGTCGATAATAGTATTGAATTTTGACTAATTTATGAAATAGTTATAAGCTTGATTTAGATTTATCATTAAATTATATTAATCCTCAAAACTTAAAAGAAACTTTGCACACCTTAGGACTGATTTTTAGTCATAAGTCCCTTATGATTAAACTATTATGATTCCACATTGACCTTCATGATAGGTGAATAAATTATTCATTATGCAACACTTTTTACCATCAATAGGTGCCCTAATGTGTGTATTAGGATAAGGATGGGAATAGAAACATGCCTAAATATGTGTGAAAATAATTTGGTGGGTATCACAAGGTGCCCCAACTTATAAGATAATCATGGATTGGAGTTAACTTCAAGATCAATAGGCCTAGGAGAGATGTCAAAATCTATGTAAATATGTGTTATAATAAGAAATGTGGCATCTAAGATAATGGAAATATCTTTGGGAGGTGATGTAAAATTGATATGTATAATATATGCTAATTCAATACAATCTAGATAAATAGGACTAAAAGGAACTATATCAACCAAGTTGACACAGTCTGTAGAAATAAGACTAAAAGGAATTATATTGGCTAAGTCAATACAATCTGATAAGCTAAGAATAAAATGAATTGTATTAGTCAAGTTGATACTATATACACATAATATTTTCAAACTTTATCAATTACTAGTGTTTTCTCTTTTATAAGAACCCATCAAGTTTTAATCTCTCTAAGTGCATGCCTTAAAGGGTGCATTGGGAAAGGGGTGGGCAGGTCATTGGTGCTTTGTAGGATTATTTTCCCTTTACTACCAATTAATATCTACATACCCATATCCTAAAACTATTTCCCTAATCTTTGCCTCCTCTTTTACACCCTCTTCTAGTCATTTTCTTCATTTATTAGCCCTTCCCTACCTAAAATCCTTTTTGATGGTTTACATTACATTATCAAGCCCATCAACCTTGTATTCTAATTGATAAAAAATATTTAGGGTCTAGGTTGGTTCTCAGATGATATAGATCAAGACCTATTTTTTTTTTGTCAATAACAATATAATGTCCATTGGATCAACTCTTTTAGCTAAACTTTTAGAAAGGATTAGGGTTAGATCCATCTATATGAACACATCCATTTTGTCATTTCTAAGAGAAGAGAAGAAGAAGAGATATATATTGGGCATCTATTTATCCACCATTATACTTGAGAAGCATAGCTTAGGGTTTCATACTTTATTTAGAGATTCAGATCTTGTCTTGTGGAGAATTATTTTGGATACATTGATAGGTTGTGTAGCCTAAGGCTGACTTATCTTTATCATCCTTACATACCACAACAACCTCTTATGAATCACCTTGGCCAAGGAATATATTGAGACTTGATGGGTTCATCTTCAAAGTTAAGTATTCTTAACTTTGTTCTTCTTTTGTAAGAGTGGATAGATAGGCATTTGTACTTGTCTCCCATGCATTAAGATTCCATATAAATTGACATAAGTATATGTCTTTTAAGCATGTATAATTTTTATATTTATTACCCCCACTTTGTGCCATAAGCTTTGGTGAACACTAGATTAGAATTTTCTTGACTTGTTATTAGTTTAATTAATATGAAAACATAGGACCTAATTAGGGTTAGTACATAGTTTTGCTTGATTAGAGGCTTTGAAACCCTTCCTAATGATATTATTATGGTAAAAGATCCATTGAATAGGTCTAACAGATTCATCTTGGTCATGACCCTAAATATCTAATGTGTCAACAATCATAAGTATAAGTAGGATTTATATTCTCTAAGATAGGGTTAATTTATAGATCAATTTCATTTCAATTTTCATACATTTTGGTGAACTAGATGCAAATCTAACCCTTGTAGGTTTTCTTTTGCACCATCATTTTTATCATCTTATTATTATTTTTTCATATTTACAATATTGTATCGAATTAGTTGAGATAGTTTTAACATTTTGTGTGCAAGTTTAACAGACAAACACTTTAAAATGATTTTATTTTATTTATGTAGATCTTCATCAACTACATGTTACTAGATCAAATAGTTTGACATAGTATTCTTATTCAGTTCTAGATAAGTATACACTATCAAACAATTTGACTCTATCTACTAATTCTTTCTACCATCATATAAGTCAACAAAAACTATCAAATAGGTTGACCCTATTCCTTATTCTTTTTTAGCATATAGGGTTTTGTTGAACTTGGTCAAACCTATCAACCCAGTTTGCAAAATTTAAAAGTAGTAATCAAAGCATTATAACATAAAATTTTCAATCTAAATCATCTTCAAGCCCACCAAGGTTCCATTATTTCTTGTCTCTTTCATTTAAGTATTTATTTTAGTTCTATTTTTCACAATTTAGTAGACTTTAAAACTACAAACCTATAGCTAACTAGGTCGACTTGGTCAACTTAGTTCTATAGTCTATCTTCTATATGAGAGACATAGTCAACCTATTCACCTCTATTCTTAAGGACCTTGATGAGACCATAAAATAGATCATTGTATCCATGAGATAACATCTTTTTTATTTCATAAGAAGTGGATCTAAATGTAGTCTCTAAACTTATAGTCTATTTAGAATAAAATATCAAGTATATATCATCATTATTTCATTAGAATTTAGTGTTATCCCTTTTTTAGTTATTTCTAATGATTATTTGGAAAAAGATGTCAATATGGGCTTACACAATTAATAGTAAGCTATAATGATTCAAAGTATGAAGAGTAATCATTCAAGAAAAATGTTGTAGTGTCAAAACATTCTATAGTATCTCTTGACTTAGTCCATAGCTATGCCTAATAGCTACATATTATATCAAACTAGCTATGAATTAAATCAAACCAACTAAAGATTACATCAGACTAGATATAGATTATATCAAACCATCTATAAATTACATCAACCCATATATAGATTACAATAGCCTAGCTATATTAATCATCAGCCTAGCTATGGATTACATTAACTCAGCTACAAATTACATTAGACTAGTTATGGATTACATTAGCATTACTATAGACTTCATCAAATTTATTACAGACTACTATAAACTTCAATAGAGTTATTATGAATAATTTAGCTATAATGATTTAAAGTATGAAGAGTAATAATTCAAGAACAATGTTGGAGTAGTGTTATAAAATTCTATAGTAGCTCTCAACTTAGTCCATAGCTATGCCTAATAGCTATAGATTATATCAAACCAGCTATGAATTACATCAAACCAACTATAGATTACATCAATCTAGATATAGACTATATCAAACCAACTATAAATTACATCAACCCATCTATAGATTAAAATAGCTTAGCTATAGATTACATCATCCTAGCTACAGATTACAACAACCTAACTATGGATTACATTTATTCAGCTACAAATTACATTAGACTAGTTATATATTACATTAGCCTTACTACAAACTTCATCAGATTTATTATAGACTACTATAGACTTTAATAGAGTTGTTATGAATAATCTAGCTATAATGATTCAAAGTATGAAGGGTAATCATTCAATAACAATGTTGGAGTAGTGTCAGAACATTCTATAGTAGCTCTCAACTTAGTCCATAACTATGCCTAATAGCTACAAATTATATCAAACTAGCTATGAATTACATAAACCAACTACATATTATATAAAAATAGATATAGATTATATCAAACCAACTATAGATTACATCAACCTATCTACAAATTAAAATAGCTTTGTTATAGATTACATCAACCAAGCTATGGATTACAATAGCCTAGCTATAGATTACATTAACTCAGCAATAAATTACATCAGACTAGTTATGGATTACACTAGCCTTACTACAGACTTCATCAGCATTTTATAATATTTAGAAAGTATTCTAATGATCATTTGGTTTATTCCAACTATCACAAAAACATTTTTCATTTGAAGTTTTTATATATATAGATTTATATGTATAGACTTTTCATTTATAGATTGTATCCAAATATAGATTTATGTAATAAAGAAATGTTTCCATATTTTATGGAGATTAACATTATGTTTTAATAGATTACATTCTTATAATAAATATCTCTATCCATATTTTATGGAGATTGAGATATGATAGAATATCTAGGTTGTTACTCCTAAATAAGGTTTTGGTTGAAAGCATGAGATTATAAATGCAACTTTACACTCCCAAATAAATCAATCAATATATTTTTCTCTCCATCGTTCTGAGTAGTCTATTTTGAAGCTTGTGTTTTGAGTAAATCATTTTCCAAAGAATGAGCTAGCCACTCATTTTAAGGAAAATGGATCAATGTATTTTTATTTATTTCTTTGTTCCATACTTATCATTTTACTGTAAATTCTTATTGTATTTATTTCTTGTGGTAAATATTTCTTTTTGTATAGTTTATTGTAAACCTACAAGTGTTTTATTTATTTGTCATTTATTATCAATTTAAAAATTAATTTTTTATAAGTGTTCTTTAAATTTTTCAAATGTGATTTACTTTCTAAAAGTTTGAATTTTAATTCTTTTAAGTGTGGATTGTGATCGAAGGAACCATTTGCCAAAGATCGCTTTCTCTTATTGCATACTGCCTTCAAATACTAGCCCTAGATTGGCATTATTAAATGAATAGGATTGATGAACCTCATCATTTTTGGAACCATTTTTGGGGAACACGATGTTATTAAGAGATTTAGAATTGTCTAAGAATTGTTTAGTGGAAGTAGATAAACAATGTTCCTAGTGAGAGGAAATTTATCTTAGAAAATTTTGTGATAGGAAGTATTTACTGGCAGTTTATTTAAAATTTATTTTTCTATAAAATAGATTAAGATTGATTTTCCTACAACATAGATTAGAATTTATTTTTTTATAATTAGGAATTTTAGATTAAAAAATTAAAAAAAACCATCACATACTAACACTGTTGTGTAGAAAATATAACTGCTAACATCATGAAAGAAGATTTCATGGTTGATGTAGATTGAGAATGAAATTATAAGACAACTAAAGGGATTGATAAAGGATATGGAATCATGATAATCAAAAAAATTCAAACTATTATTGCATAAGAGAATTACGTTGATGGTCTCTATTGAAATAAATGGTCTACAAGCAGTCAATTTAGTTGTTAAATTAAGGCTCTTGAGCTAGAATTATGTTGGGTATTCAATCTTTTGGGAAAGAATAGTTGATTTTTAGTAAATTATTAATGTGAAAATGGATAATTAAGACATTACATTTGATATGTTAAAGCTTCAAAATTATATGATATAAAAGAAATTGTTTCTCTAACCAAAACACCTATGATTTTATCTGGTAGTTCTGCATGTAGACTTGACTCCATTATAAATCTAGTATGGTTGATAGAAATAGATGTTATGCATGATAATGGTTTTAATGATTTTTTTTGTCATATTTATTTATTTCATGATTAGGAGAGATTCATGCAAATATTGGACAAAATGCATAAATATAACCTCTCAAAATATTTCATACAAATATATCACCATGTAGATAGTTATTTTTGGTAGATCATATGTGGCTCACATAGATTTGACAAGTCCAAAATAAAAACTGTAGACACCTAAATCTGGCCACCGATAACCCCCAATCAAGATTTTGACCAATTTCCATCCAAAATACATTATTTAGCCTAAAAACACTAAAACATGCTAAATGATGTGAAAATAACATATTCAAGTGCTAATTTTCATCAAGGTATCCCTAAATGGGGCAATGCAATTTATGGGCTAGCTAACTTTGATCAAATCACTCTGAGTCAAAATGCCAATTTTGCACCTAGGTGATTTGGATTGCTCTTTCCTATCAAATATCTTACACAAAGCATGTGCCTTTGTTATTTTTTATTGTTAACATCCTAAATGGGAATATATTTCTGATGCATCTGATATTGACTTCCAATTTCAATTTAGTCAAATTTTGGACCAATAACAAGGCATTTTGATCAATCTAATTAATTTGTGCTCAAAGTGCTTAAGCATTCTTAAGATATAATTAATCCAAATCAAGGCCTAATTAAGAATTTCATGGAAACTTGTTGAAAATTTTGTTTTGGAAATGAATATTGAATATTTGCATCATCAAGTGACCTCATTTCTTGAGAAGACATCCTTAAGCCATAAATGCCAAAAAATATCAAGATTCATGCCTCCCATGCCTCATCAAAACCCTTCATGCCTTTTAATTACTCCTCTATTCCAAATATTGATGAGCCTATTTATTGATTTTAATTGCAAAATTAGATTATTCCTTAGCCACACATCTCAATCCTGAGATGGATAGTTTAGGTTGATTCTAGACATTTATAAAAATCTATAAATAGAGTGGCCATGAACATCATTTCTAAGTCTTGATAATGCAAATTTATAATGCACAAATATCTTTAATAAGCCATTGAAATTAGTGTTACCATGCCAAATTGATTCCAAGCCAATCCAAGCCATAAGCTGAAAGTGCCAAGGAGAGATGGAGGTAGACAAGCTTCCATTACCAAGGACTTCATGAGGACAAGTCAAGAAAGCCACTACAACAAGCATTTTGGAGCATCCAAGGAAGGTAAAATAAAGTTTTTCTTACATTTTAGTTGTGTGTTTTATTCATGTTTGTTAACTAATCTCTCCCTAGAGTCTAAGTCTAGAGATGTTATGCTAGTTAGTGTGTTTCTTTCATTTTGTTTTCATTTTGAAACTAACACGATACCAACCATCCTCTCTTAAGTCAAATTCCTAGATTCACATATGGCACACTTGATGGGACAAGATACATCCCACATATGAAAAAGATCATTTTTTAGGTTTAAAATCTTCATTTGGATCATTAAAACTCTTGCAAATTGATTTTCTAACTTTTTTTTGCCATTTTTCTTTGTCATGGGTTTACATAGTAACCAACATCAGTCAGATAGCTATCGTCGGTCACTATTGGTGTAACCAATGTCAGTTAGTAAAAATGACATTAGTTAGATAGCTATCGTCAGTCATTATTGGTATAACCAATGTCAATTAGATAACTGTCATCAGTTAGCTAGTGTAATTGTCTTTGGTTATATAATCGATGTTGGTCATTGTGTTTTTCTTAAAACATAGACCTGAAAGCTCTTTTTTAAAAATTCATTGTTTCAAACCTAAAAGAGCTTCAAGGTTAAAGGACATGCTAACATTTTTTTTATAGTACCAAGCTTGATATTTTCTAAAAACATGTTTAGCTCACCTTTTGCATGCTTAAAATTAATTAGGAACATTATTTTAGGTGATTAAAGTAATATTTAGGTGTTTAAGTGATTTTTTAGCATTAGTTCTCAAATTTATAACTAAGACCAAGGGGTTAAATGAACACCACATCATTTTTCATTTGGGCTTAAAAATGAACTCACCTTTTCAAGTTTTTATATTTACTTAGTTGTTTAAGTTAAATCTTTGTTTGGAAAAAGAAGGGTGCCACGTGTATACTCTTCCATTTGTCCCCTTTAAGGAACCCTTGGAATCAAAAGTGTCATTCCTATTGCAAAAATATTAATCCAAATCTTAGAAAGAATTTAATCTAAATCACTCCCCAAAAACTCATCAAAATTTGGGTGACCTTTAAAATAACCCTAAAGTCTTTCTACTTTTATGTTTTATTTGTTTTTATACAAACTTGGCTTGTGAGGGGGACTCCATCACCTCCTACAAGTTCTTTAGGGAAGCTTTGGCTTGAGTTTTCACCTCCCAACATGGACTTCATTTGGCTCTTAATTGGATTTACACATGGGACGTAGTGGCACTTTGGACATCACACTACACTAAGTGAACAACATGATGTAGTGGTTGTAAAAAGAACTAGACCTTTTTACAACAAGCCAAGTGATATGGACCCAAAATATGTGCTTTTATTTTACATTGTTTGGCATAAAATTCATTGTTAAATTGATTTCCCTATAATGTTTATAAACTTGTTATATCTTAGACAAATCTCCACTTGCTATATAAGTATGGTTGGTGTAAGGTGCACCTCAAGGTCTATGTCACAATACTATCATTTGAGAGAAGGAAGGTGTAAAAACCCTACTATATAATGCATATTTACTTTTATATGAACACTTAAATCCTCTCAAATGATGTATATTTATGTATTTTAATAATACTAAGAAACCTTATTAATTTAGAGTTTAAGAGTGATTAATCAGCGGAGTCTTGTCCTAGATTAAAGTCTTGTTTGGAGTCAAAACTTGGTGTAAACAAAAAATTCAAACCAAAACACATGGTCCTCATTTTCCTTTGAACAAAGTGGAATTATGCTACCCATGTGAGATCATTAATTTTCCTTATTCAAAGTTCATCAAAATCTTAGAAGTCATATCATCCACTTTGGTGTAGTTATGTTACCCAATTGAGTCTAGACCTTTACCAAAGTTGTTTAAGTCCTTCACTTATAATCTAAATTTGAAATTTCACCTTTATAATTTCATAGGGTTGATTTGTTAAGTGGGTTCATCATTTGCACTAAACTTGAGGGAACTTAGGTCAATTTCCAATTTGGGTTAAAGGCCATTTTAGACTCAAGATCATTATCACCACTTAATAGACTTAAGCAATTTTGTGCTAAACACTTGCACTTTGAGTCTATGCACCACAAAATTTTTAGTTAAGAAAAGTAGTGTTATTCTGTCAAAATTGTGGGAAATTATCTTTGCCTAAGAGATTTTTTGAAAAAAACTTTTTTGTCACACCTTTTGGGTAGTGTAGCATCATTACACTACCCAAAACATTTAAAATATTATTTCATAGACCCTCTTTCATAGAGTTAAAATTTGTTCTTACATTTTAAAACTAATTCAAGTGTAATTTTATGATCTTTTGTGTAGCATAGTTATAATATTCACTTTTGTCTAGCTTATTTGTCAAAAGATCCAAGTTTTATACCATTATTTATGAGAAAATAAACTATCTCTAAAGTGCCTTTTGTTTCATATCTTATACCTAGTTGATCAAGTTCATATCCAAGAATCAAATGCCTAGTGTTTGTTATAAATGTTTCAAATCCATTAGATTAAAACTTTCATCCATTTCAAAGTCTAGCTTTTCACATCATTTGGCCAAGAGTCCTAGCGCATGCCTTGTTTGAGCCTCGCTTTTGACACCACATTTGTCCAAAAGACCTAGCAACTTTTAAATTTATAGATTAGATTAATTTAAAAAACTTCAACCTTAGAGTTTGGAATTTTGATTTTTGGTCCATTTACTTTCTTATCTTTGTGTGAACAGTGAAATGTTAGATAGTTCATGAGAAATTATTTCCTTAAAAATCTTTGCATAAACCTTTTGATCCTTTTGACAAATCTAGACCGAGTCGGAACATCATCTATTTTAGATTTTGTCCTTTTTAGAATTTGTATAACTCTTTGACCTTTTATCACAAAGTATTGACAATGGATCCTAATGTGTATTCCTACACTGGTAGTGGACTCATGTATAATACAGGGATTAGTAATGTAGTTGCACAGGAAGAAATGGTGTAAGACCTCTATGCTGATAATATTGCTTATGAGATGGATTTTTATCCCTCTTATAATACTCAATCAAGGGTAAAAAATAAATATCCCTTGGCTAACTATTTGGTTAACACACTACCTTATTTATAATAATACCAAGAATACACCACACAATACCTAGCTACAATACCCATAGTGGATGAGCCAATTCTTCAACAATCATACTCTACTAATACAACTTCCACATATGATCCATTTTTGTTTGAGTGACATTTGTTAGATAAAAAATATGAGATTTTGGTTAGATCCATAGAGGTAGGGGCCAAGTTTCCAATAGACTTCCCCCGTGAGAATTTACCAAGACTAGTAAGAGTGCCCCACAATATCATTTATGATCAATAGGTTTCTTCTAGAAATCCTATGGCTCTAGTCCAAATAACATATCAAGACCCTAATATATCTAATCAATGCAAAAACATCATATAAGATCACTTTAACAAAATACAGACAGCATATCAAACCTACTTAAATCTAGCATGTAATTTCAATCAGATGAACATGGTGAGTAAGCCTCTTATTGACCTAGTTCCTTCAACAAGAGTGTTGATAGAGTTAACTAAATAAAATAATATGAGTTCCAACCCATTCATATAAATTACTTCAATAGATAACTTGATGCATATGCCCATTATTGAAGAAGTGTCTTTGGCCTCTACACAAAATAGTGAGATCAACATAGTGGACAATGTACTAATAACATCCAATCCTGATCAAAGTGGTACTAACGCACAAATAACTAGCCAACAACATGTGCATGTAGTTAATCCCATGAGTAGATCATCATACTAGGGAATAAGAGTTTCTACATCCCAACCTCAACTGGTTGCTTTTTCAAGTGTACAACCTATGGGATCAGGTAATCAAATAATGGTCAATGTCATACCTCAATGATAGAATGTGATGAATCATACTCCTCCTCAATAAGTAATGAGTAGTATTCTAGAATAGCAGACACAATCAAGTGTATCAACACAATAGAGGATAAATACAATTCCACCTCAATCAAGGGCAACTAATGTTCCACCTCATTAGGTAATGACAAACATACCTCTTCAATCGCAGACTAATATGCTAATCCAAAACCAAGCAATGACTAGTCAATAACATACAAATATTGGTCAGTGATATATGCTAAATCTGTAACCTATTTTCACTTCCCCATAGGGATTCATGAAATAAGGAGGTTCTCATATTTCTCAAGTACCTACTAGATAACTATTGGTTCAAAATGTGCCACAAATTTAGAGACAGGGTCTTGGTCCACAAGTTCCCTCTCAACAATAAGGTTTGATTAATTGGCAGCATGTCCCTTTTTAACCATAGTAGGCACAATATAGTTATAACCCTCCATCCTAACCACAAAATCCTCCAATTTAAACCTTTATCACTAACCCAAATAAGAATATCACAAAACTAAATGTGTAATTTCAAGTACATCTTAATTTATGTATGCATATTCCTAGTCCATTCCTCAACCAAACCAGTATACCCTATTAGGGATGTCCATCATACCCTGGTCAAACTATCCCACTTGTGATCTCCCAACCATCTACCCAAACCAATATTCTCCCTCAAACCAATGTTCCTTCCAGTTTCCTATCCCAAGAATTGTAATAGATGAAGGATGCAATTGCTACCATTCAGGGTAGAAAATAAATTGAAAAGTTTAAATTGGATGACATGTGTTCCTATCCATTCAACATGGAGTATTTGTAGATACAATTTCCTCTAGGATAAGAACTATCAAAATTCAATAATAACAAAGGGAAAGGTGACATTAAGGACCATTTAACTAAATTCTTTGTCGCATGTCAACCAATGGCATATAATGACATATACCTTTTGATGTTATTTCTAAGGAGCTTAGTCGGACAAGCCTTGAAGTGGTTTTTAAAGTTACCCAAAATTTTGGTCATAGATTTTGATGATCTTTCTGATAAGTTTGTGTAGCTCTTTTCCTATAATCTCGAGCATGAGATTCCATTAGTGGACTTTATGCAAGCAAAGCAAAAAGCTAGTGAGATTTTTGCAAGTTATCTATAGTGATGGAGAGCCTTACAAGCTGTTTCACCCATAGTTTACCAAATAAATAATTATCCACTATTTTTACTAAAAATTTGCATAGTGAGATAACATACCATCTAGAGCTACCATGTGCACATACTTTCAAGGAAATCATCGACAAAGGCTTGTTGATTGAGTGAGCACTCATCAATAAAAGAGTCACCAAGCTTAATTCAACTAATCAAAATCAAGGTACCAATCAATAAAATGACCAACATCAACATCTCATTCAATCACAAGCATCACAATTAGCACAGGTCAATAACCAAGAAAGACTAAAGTAATTCAACTACAATAGGAATGTTGTGTGAAATGGAGTAACCAAATCCCATCATGTCCAAATGGTGTAAATTTCATCTACACCACCTTTTTAGCTTACTCCTACCTTGTAATATCTCCAACCAATGTTGCAAGCTCAACAACCAAGACCTGCACTACAAATATAGTAGCCTTTACCATTACAAACCCCTCCTCCTAGGGAAACCATGCCTGCATGTCATGTATGTAGTGACCTAGGAGAGATTATTGAGTCTATATTTCACAAGCTTACTATTACTAATATGATTAGTTAGCCTATACCAAAACATTATCCACAAGGCATTCCTTACCCTGATTGGTACCATGAAAATGAATTATGTGACTATCAGTAGGTTAACAAGCATAATCTATGAAGATGTGTCCAAATCGAGCATTTAATTGAGAATATGTTGGAGAATGGGGAGATAACATTGGATAATGATTCTTCCACTTCTAATCAAACTCTTTGGATTTATCAAAACCCCTTTCCCTAACATAAAAATTAGTAGCATCAAAATGATCAGCAACAATAGCAACAACTAGTGTAGTAGCAAAATCAATAGTATCAAAATCAAAGGCTGAACCAACAAAATTAGTAACAAAATCCACAATGATAAAATAATAGAAAAAACCAAGGTCAAAATGGTAATAACCAACAAACCTACCATGCATTTATACATGACTATAATAAGGTTGTAGGTCATATTGTAGGGGGTAGCATTAATACCATCTCCATCAATCCTAGACCAAGCACTAATTAGCCTAGATCATTTTTAAATAACAACATTTAGCCAAATTACATGGATAATCCTTCTTTGACTTGAGAGTGCATATAGACAAACTAGCAAACTAGGAATTCCCCCTTTGGACCTTATATTGACAACTCATCCTTGCCACATGACCACATATAAGTGCACTGACAACTAAGACTTGTCTTGTCTAGTTCCATACCATTCCCAACATTGGATAACAATAATGGTCCAGTATTTAATTTTGATTGTGTTATCACAACTCATAGGTCAAAGATTACTATCCTAGGCCGATAACCATCTACTACTTTGCCAGTCATCCAACCAACTATTTAGCTTTGGAATAAACCATTAACTCATGACCAATATAAGAAGTTTGATATTGTAGAAGACATAAATAATCCACAAGAACATCTTGAATGATTTTTTGACCCAATCCACTATTGATAGTGACACATCCATTAATAAATTTCAAGCTTTAGTTGGACACCTAGCTCTAGCCCAATAAGTCACATTCAACCAAAGCAATATGTCTTCCCTTGGCCTGCTCCATAATAACCCATTATATAAAGAAGTTTGTATAAATTAGCAAAAAATTTAAACATGTCCTTATAGATAATGGATCAAGCCTCAACATAGTGTTTCTAAATCTCATCAAGCTTCTTAGGTACACATTGGTAGATCTCCAACCAGAAATGATAACCATCAAAGCCTATGATAATTAGGAAAGAGAATCATAAGGCACCATTAGTTTGCCAATTATCATTTTGCCTTTGACCCATGATACACCTTGCTATGTGTTTGATCTTGAGTTATCATACAATATGCTTCTAGGTAGGCCTTGGTTGCATGAGATTTGTGTAGTCCCATCTACACTACACCAATGTATCAAGTTTTCCCACTCAAAGATGAAAGTGAATATTCTAGGAGATTTATACCCATATGAACACTGCAAACATCTAGAGGCTGAATTTCAAAGCTATAATTATTAGTACAGCATGATTCTAAGTTCCAAATAGGATAAAGGGAAGGCTATACTTATTGATCCTTCACCAGATAACTGTATAGATCCTAATACCTTGGATTCCCTTTACCACATGCTACCTCTTGAAGCTTCTAATCATTTCACTATTTTAGATAATGGACCAGGAGAGTATGTGACCCATGATACATTTCATATTGCCAATATTCTTTAGAATCCAAAAACCCTTGGGTGACCTAAAGTCACTCCACATATGCATTGACAACAAAATAAAAAAGATAAGGGACATGTCACATTTGTACCAACATCTAGCCTAAAACTTGACCCTCTTGAAGGGGATGAATCATGGTTATACAATGATAATCAAGCTATTTTTTATAAAATTACAAAGTAACATATTCCCAATAGGATCATGGAGCATTACAATTATGGAGGAAGAGGCCTCAAATCAAATCAATAAGGAACCATCAAGCCAATTTCTATGACTAAGTATGAAAGACCTTATGCACTTGGATTTAAACTGCCTAGGGGTGACCCTATATATCTTACTCAAACCCCATCACCAATGACTAGTGATGATGATGTTGATAGTGAAGTAGAGTCTGATCATAGCCTCACCTTTGATGACATAACTAAAACCAACTCATTTGATAACAATGTCATTTGTACCCTTACCCTAGCTATTCATCACAACCCCTTGCCATTATATTATCCCTAACTGATAGATTGGGACCAACAAGAATTTAGTTTGTCGATTGATGAGTTCCATAATGATGAGGAATTTTGTGACTTCTTAGGCCTTAGAGACAATGTTTTGTTGGGAGATCACAAGTCAGGATTCTCAATTACATTGGATCTTATACCCTATTTTGGAAAGTGGGTGAACACCCTTAGACAAAAATAAATAAGTAAAACATTGAGGTCCCAAAGTGAAAACCTCTTTAAGGTGCTTTCTCACCAAGGAAAAAGTAAAGATAAAGGCTAGTCTAGTGGTGAAAACCTATTTCAGGCACCATTAGATGGGGGTGTTCATTCTTATTTGCATTTAAACTAGGAGACCACCAATGATGAACTTGCATATGGATCCAAGTTTAGTTTTGATAAATAACAAGTATTTGATCAAATCCTTCAAGAATTTCTAACTATTTTTGTCACATGGCCAGATCTCCCATTAGGCAACTCAGATTCATCATGCTTAAGAGAAGTTGAAGAGCAAGTCCTAATAGAGGACCCTGACTAGTCCAATAGTTCAAGTCATTAACTACTATCCTAGAAGATGGTTTGACCCTTCTAGTTGAAGATACAATAGAGGTAAATAGTAAGACTCCATAAGATCTAAAATGGATAAAACTAGGTGCATCCCTCACTAAGGAGGAACATGAAGTCTTTACAACTCTATTAAGAGATTTTATAGATATTTTTAAATGGCCCTATTCTGACATGCTAAGTTTAGACCCTGCCTTAGTTCTACACCACTTTGTGGTTAATCCTAATGTCAAAATGATAAAACAAAAGATATGTAAGATGCATCCTTACATTTTTGTATTGGTAAAGAAAGAGTTGGAAAAACTCTTGGAAGCAGGATGAATCTAATCCATTCACTACTCAGAATGGATCTCTAATGTGGTACTTGTTAGTAAAAAGCCTGAAGGGATCAAAATTTATACTAATTTTCAATACATCAACAAAGCTTATCCTAAAGATGATTTTTTATTACCTAATATCAACATGATCATTGACTCCATGGTAGGTTATGAAATTCTTTCACTCATGGATGGCTTTTCAGGATATAACCAGATCAGACTAGCACTAGAGGACCAACATAAAACAAGATTCACCACTCCATGGGGAACATTTTGTTATTAGGTAATGCCATTTAGCCTTAAGAATACTAGATCTACATATCAAAGGGCCATGACTATCATATTCCATGATATGATGCATGATATTATTGAAGACTATGTCAATGACATATTAGGAAAATCCAAAACTAGGGCCAACCATCTTGTAGTGTTACGTAAGATATTTGAAATATTATGGGAGTACAAAGTTAGACTCAATCCAAAAAAATGTTTATTCGATGTAACTTCAGGTAAATTACTTGGCTTTATCATGTCTCATAGAGGTATTGAAGTTGATCTAGTTAAAGTTCATGTTATAACCGAGATGCCACCACCAACAAATTTAAAGCAACTCTATAGTTCACATGGTAAGATCTAATCAATTTGATGCTTCATCTCTCAGTTAGAAGATAAGTGTCATCCATTTACACACCTTTTAAAGAAAGGAGTTACATTTCACTGGGATGATCACTGCCAAATAGCTTTTCAACAACTTAAAGACTATCTTGTTAATCTACCTATTTCATTAGCTCTTATGTCAGGAAAGCCATTTTTGTTATACCTATCAGCTACAGACCATACTCTGAGGTTAGTCTTGGCTCAATATGATGAAAATGGAAAAGATCATGCCATATACTACCTAAGCAGTACCTTAGTTACATATAAACATAACTATGCACCTGTTGAAAATTCTTATTTGGCCATGATCTTCACAGCTCAAAAACTATACCATTACATGTTGAATAATAAGACCATAGTCATTTCAAAAGTAGATCCACTCAAGTATCTACTATCTAAAATAGCTTTGCAAGGTAAAATGGATAAATGGATCATGATTTTTAGTCAGTTTGACATAGAGTATGTCAATCAAAAATCATTTAAGAGACAAGTTCTTACAGATCAACTTGTTGATACACCTCTCATAGACACACAACCACTCAAGTTTCAATTTCCTTATGAATCAATAATAAATGTCATTGACACACCCCTTGAGGAGTAGCCTTGGAAGTTGTATTTTGATGGTTCATTTACTACACATGGATCAGGGGCAAGCCTATTATTTATTACACCACAAGGGGATATAATCCATAAATCATTTAGAATTAGCTTTCCTTATACAAACAACATGGCCAAGTACGAAGCACTTATTATAGGAATTTTATAAGTAGTGCATTAGAAGATATTTCATCTCCAAGTTTATGGTGATTCTTAGTTAATCATCAATCAGGTCACAGATTATTTTTAGACCAAAGATGACAAGTTGATTCCATATAAAGCAATGGTTGACACTCTTAAGAAACAAATTTCCAACATTTACTTTGAGAACATACCAAGGGCTATTAATAAAACTATAGATGTCATGGCTAGTATTGGCTCTCTAATTTGAAAAATAGATAAAGCTAGAGAGTATCTATTCCTCATTGAGAATTTGGCAACACTAACTCATGAACCTTTAACCATTGCAATGATTTGTGATGTTGTTGGTCCTAATTCTATCTAGTACTCAGACCTTTACAACTAGCTTCATGACCAAGTTATACCACCTAAACTATCTCAAAAATAAAGTAAAGCCTTCATTCATCATTCCACTCATTATACTCTACTTGGATCTACCCTTTACCATCACATTTTTTATAGAACTCTGCTTCATTATTTAATTTTGGTAGAGTCTACACTAGCATTAAGAGAAGTTCATGGAGTATGTGGAGCTCATTCTAGCAAGGTAGTCCTATCCAAAAATCTCTTTTGTACTATTTATTATTAGCCCACAATGGATGCAGATATCATTATATATGTAAAAAAGTGTGACAAATGTCAACAGCATGCTAATCTGATTCATGCCCCAATAAAAACTCTAAAATTGATGTTGACACCATGGCTATTTTTTACATGGTGACTTGACCTAATTGGTAATATCAACCCCACTTCATCTAATGGACATAAACATATCCTTACCAGCACTAAATATTTCACTAAGTGGATTAAAGCTAAACCCCTCTCTTATGTGATTGAAAAGCAAATTTCTAAATTCATCTTCAACCATCTTATTTGTCGCTATTGTATCCCCTCTAAAATTGTATTTGATAATGGAAGATCATTCAAGAACAAGGATGTATATCAGCTATGTACCAAATATAAAATCACAAAACATTTTTCTATAGCATATTACCCTCAAGGTAATGGCCAAGCTGAGACATCAAACAAAACCATTGTCAATATTCTCAAAAAGATTGTTAATGATGCCAATCGTGATTGACACTTACAGATATTTCCTACCCTTTAGGCATACCATACCAATTAGTGTACTCCATAGGAGCCACTCCATACTCACTTATTTATGGTATTGAAGCCATCCTTCCCATTGAGGTTGAATTTCCTTCCCTATGCATCTCTTTCAAGCATGTCCTAGATGATCATGACTATCGAGTAGCTTACTTGCAAGAGCTAGACATACTTGATGAGAAATGTATAGCCACGCTCAATAATTTTCAAGCTTATCATAACTAACTCAAAGGCCACTATGATCAGCATGTTAAGTATAGAACATTTGAACTTGGTGATCTTGTTCTTAAAGAAAACCAAAATAATACCATGGTTGAGAAGAATCATAAAGGAAAATTCAAACCAAACTAGATAGGACATTTCATCATTACCAGGAGCATACAGGCTTACCACACTAGACAAAGATGAACTTCCTGAGCTAATGAATATTATTCATCTCAAGTAGTAGGATGCTTAAGCACTAAGGTGTATTATCTATAAAGACCATTTCAGTTGTGCCATTTTATCACTATTCTTCTTTGTACAAATATCATCCTTATTCATCCTCTTAATCGTATCCACTTTTTGCTTTTGACCTATTGGCTCAGTGTGTTCTAAAGCCTAGCCTATTTGACCTTGGTTTTTGCCATTCATTACACATTTTTAGCATCAAGGTATTTGATTAGTTTCATCAATTAGTTTATATACTTCAAATAGAGCTCATATTTTAGAGTAGTGTGGTAGAAGTTTTGCCAGTTGCATCCTTCATTTTTTATTCCTATCTTATCACCAGTCTAGTTACTAATTATATCTGTGTTTGGGAAACTTAGTACCATTGATCCATGTTGTTATGTCCTAGTTATAACCACCTATGGGAAAACTAGGGACAAAATTTGTTTATTAAGCCTTGGCATACCAACTGGCCACTTCTTATGTCATACTATGCCTTTTTACCAATTGTGCCTATTTTGTTTGAATTCATGGCTACACTAGTGAAATTTATCTATTATAGGGTAGAACTACAATGACTTGAGGTCCTACTCTAGGACTATGTAGGAAGCACTCAATACTTATTGAGGTTAGCTCAGTCACCCTCTATCCATGTTCTTGCCATTTTACAAGCAACCTAAGCCATGTTCTCACTATTTTACGAGAAACCTAAGTCACGCTCTCACCATTTGATGAGCAACCTAATTTTAAATGCTCTTGCCATTTTGAAAGCTTGAACCATTTCATGTCTCAATTAAGTTGAGATACTTCAAAAAAAAATCTAAAAACATTTAAAAAATCATTAGAAAAGAACAAAAACATTGACCACTTCTTTGCCTTAAAGATTCTAGAAACCCTTACTAAGTTACAAGCAAATCACTTATCATTTAGTTTCCCCATCCTTTTTGGCCTTTTTTCTCATGCAATTGCCATTTTACAAGACCATTCATCTTCTTCTATCACATCTATTATATTTGTTTTCCTCAGTTATCACATTCTTCCCATTCCCTGGGAGAACCACATTTGGCCTAAAGTTTTTTATTGGATATTACATCCATGGAACTATGTAGCTAGTATCCACTTGCCTAGTGCATATGGAGACAGCTTGGCCACCCCCTTCCTTTTCTTCTATTTCCTCCATTTTTTTCATTTGTTAAAGTTGTCACCTATTTTCTATGGGCACTATTCATATGGTTTCTTTTGAGTCTTTCTTTGTTGTTTTGTTTGTGTGCCTATTTGTTTACTTTCAGCACTATTGCCTTAATTCAATTTATGTGTGTTCATTAGGTAATTCCTTACCCACACTTATACTTGAATCCATCCATATTCATATGCTTATATTGTCATCATGGTTTCTATCATTGGTGCATTATTTTCTATTGAGTATTTGATTACAAGAGGCAGTCCTTATGCATATTTTGACCAAGTCCTCATGATGTTATACCATGATGCCTACCAACAAATGCTACAACAAACATCAACTTCAAGAAGTCTATTCAGTAATGGCAGCATCTCTTTGGCACCGACATCCTGATTCAATCCCAATCATATCCCAAATAGAGTAATTAACCATAAAAGAATTTTAACCCTTATTAGTTCAAATGAGCATCTCCTTACTAGTAGGTTGTTCCAATTAATCATTATCCTATGTGTTAATTTAGCATCATCCTCAGCCAATTTTATCATGTTTACCATAATCAGGGTGTAATTATTATAACCACCTATGGGAAAATCATTGCATACCATCCCACCTACATTTCTTAGTGATTATAACTATCTTTGGGCAAATCATTGTAATGTCACCACTTTACTTTTTCTATCCATATAGAGGCATATTATTTTCTTGTTTGTTTGTCTTAACTAGAGTAGCTCCATTTTATCAATGATTATAACCACCTTTGGGCAAATCATTGTGTTACTATACCACGTTGCCACTATTAGCATACAATTATTATAACCACCTTTGGGCAAACCATTTTACACCATCCCACTTACATTCTCAATGATTTTGACAACTTTTTCAATATCATTGTGTTTTCACCCTATCATCTTTCCTTTCTTTGGTCCCCTCATTTCACTTCTTTCTTTTTGAGGGACTGTTTGTGAACTTATTTGTGCCAGTAGTTCCCTTGAGAAGGCATCATACAGTTAGTTTATCATCATTGCATTTGTAGGCATACAGGACCTTTTAATTTTTTGAGAAGACATTACTATGCTTATAGTTTGTAATGCCTTCCCAAATAGGGGTAAACTATAGACACCTAAATCTAGCCATCAATAACCCCCAATTAGGTTATTGACCAATTTCTACCTAAAATACACAATTTGGCCTAAAAACACTAATACATGCTAAATGATGTGAAAATAACATATTCAAGTGTTTATTTTGGCCAAGGTATCCTTAAATGGGGTAATGCAATCTATGGGCCAGCTAACTTTGATCAAATCATTTGGAGTCAAAATGCTAATTTCACACCTAGGTGATTTGGATTGCTCTTTCCTATCAAATCTCTTGCACAATACATGTGCCTTTTATTATTTGTTTTTGGTAACATCATAAATAGGAATATGTCTCCAATTCATCTGACATTGACTTCCATTTCCAATTCAATCAAATTTTGGACTAATAATAAGGCATTCTGATCAATTTGAGTAATTTGTGCATAAAGTGCTTAAGCATACTTAAGAGATAATTAATCCAAATCAAGGCCTAATTAAGAATTCCATGGAAACTTGTTGAAAATTTTGTTTTGGAAATAAATATTGAATATCTACATCATTAGGTGACTTCATTTCTTGGGAAGACATCCCTAAGCTATAAATGCCACAAATATCAAGATCCATGCCTCCCATGCCTCATCAAAGTCCTCCATGCCCCTTAATTTCTCCTCTATCCCAAATATTGATGATCCTATTTATAAATTTTATTTGAAATTTTGGATTAATCCTTAGCCACACATCTCAATCCTGAGATGGATGGTTCAGGTTGATTCTAGACATTTGCAGAAATCTATAAATAGAAAGGCTAGGAACATCATTTCTAAGTCTTGATAATTCAAACTTATAATGCACAAATATCTTCAAGAAGCCATTACAATTAGTGTTACCATGCCAAATTGATTCCAAGCCAAGCCAAGCCATAATCCAAAGGTACCAAGGAGAGATGGAGGTAGACAAGCTTCCATTACCAAGGACTTCATGAGCATAAATTAAGCAAGCCACGATAACAAGCATTTTAGATCATCTAAGGTACAAAAATGTTTCTTTTGCATTTTAGATGTGTGTTTTATTCATGTTTATTAACTAAGATCTCTCTAGTATCTAGGCCTAGAGATGTCATGCTAGTTAGTGTGTTTTTTTCATTTTGAAACTAACATGATACTAACCATCCTCTCTTGAGTCAAATTCCTAGATTCACAAAAAGTTTCATGTAACATACATTATAATAGAAGTGGATCCTTTTGAAAAGAAGATATTCTATTTTTACTAGTGAAAAGTGTAATTATTTCTCACATATTTCTATGATAGTCAATGTGAAATAATAGATGGAAGCATCATGCAAATAACATAATAAGCCATGCAGTAAATTTGGATTTACTACATGCAACAAAAGAGAAATATTACTCTAGACTTTGTAGGGGTAAAATAGCCACGTCCCAACAACAATGGTAAGTCTTACATAACTATTGATTTTATTGTGCTCTATTATTTTTCATGGCTTTTGGATTTTTTTATTATTTTTAAATAAATGATGATAATCTAAAAATAAATAGACTTTCATCCCAAACAATACTAACATGCAAACCATAACATTGAATTTTCAAATAGTAAGTATGGGTCCCAGTATTTAATCATTTTTTAGTAATGTAGATGTTGAAAATTAGCAGGAATTACATATTTTTATCAAGTTGTGTAAATAAAAAATAATAACCAAATTACCTTCAATGATAAGCAAATTTATGGTTTAAAACATGGTAAATTGGGCTTGGCTTCGAGGGGCACTGTCCCTCGACCTACGCTATATCACAATAAGGAGCGTGTAAAGGGCATTGCCCCTTGACCCTATTGGGGGCTGCCTCCCCTAAACACCCCCCCCCCATTTTTGATTTCCTAGCCAAAGAAGATGATAGTGAAGAACTTGCTCAGAATGATGAAAATACAGGCCAAGTTATTGATAAAGAACACAAAGTTTCTAGTTGTAAGAGAAGGCATGCAAAATATATTTTTAGTAAAGAAACTAAGGACCTCAAAATTTTAATCACCCGTGTATGTTTTTCAGATTCTAATTTCTATAAAATAATTTAACAATGTAACTTTATCTTCCCTATATAAACAATAGTTAACATTTTCTTCACTGTTCATAATTAAAAAGAGTTTATGACATTTCATTTCTTGACATCCATATTTAGGAATCAATTAAAACCATATCCACTTACATAATATTGAAACTTTTATGAGAAAGTTCTTATTTTTCATAATAAAAATCCATTATAAATAATGTTAATTCTTGAACCATCAATCATTTCTAAGTAGGTTGAAATGCATTCTTCCATATATATTCAAATTTTCATCTTAATGTTTTATTGTTGGCATTTATAATTCTTTGATATTTCTAATATTATGCTTTTATGGAAAGGCGTTGTTGTCTTGGGTTTTTTACGATAATCTTATAAAGAGTTATTATAGAGATTGTAATGGATAACTTTTTATCCATAATCAAGTTGTTGACATCTTCTCCTGAGTCACCTTTGACAAAGACAAGTAGTAGCATCAGCAAGTAAACCAATGATGAAGAAACTGTCAACATAAATAAAATTTAATGACATATTTGAAAGCAATATGAGGATAAGCACAATCTCTGGCTAACATTTTTCATGTCATCAATTTTCAAATAATAATAATAATAATAATAATAATAATAATCTTTGGGTGTTATTGGAAGTCTTACTTTGAAAACTAGCTTACTGGCAAACCAAGTGTTGGAATATAAGCCTTGATTAGAAAAGCAGTTTACTAGATATTCAAGGGGGGGAAATCAAATAAAAAAATAATGTCAAATGGAATAATTGATGCAACTTTTCCAGTCAAATACATGTTTGCTTAAATTTTTTCTCTTGTTTCTTACCATGGTAGGACTATAATTTTATCCATACTATTCCCAACATATTTCACTTTGGCTTCCATGGAAGCAGAACTAAAGATTGAAGTTATACCACATTATTTTACATTACTATTTTACATTTAAATTTACTTATAAGTTTTGTTATTACATAACAATCCTTTTTTTAGTTCTTGTAAAAATTTTGATATGGGAAAAAGGAAACTTACATCTGATCTCTATAATCTCATTCCAAATCATTCATTTTACATACATGAGGACATTCATGACATTAGGTGTGGGGGAGAATAGCTTATAAAAAAATGGGCTTATTCAAACAAACAAGTTGATCAAAATATATTTTGATCTTGATCGTGTTACATAGTATTGAAAATAACAAAAAAAATTATATTAATAGTTGCTTTGTGGTCAAAATAAATCTATGTAGACATAGCAGGAAATTCTCAATACAAGAACTTGATCTCACACCATTTCAAATTATTAAAAAAATAGAGGTGAGTAGCATAAAAAATCCACACAAGAACTTGTGTCAAAAAATAATCTAAAGATAGTAGGAAAAACCTCCACATAAGAACCTATCCTTAAATGTCCATTTTCATTGGCAACTTTTATTTGAGATTTTAAAAGATAAATTTCATTATACTTGTACAAATGAAATCAATTTGGGAAGGCCATTTGAAATATGTAGACTATGTCTAACCCATGTATATGTACCATGATGTTGTAAATAGTAGCATGCATGAGGACCTGCATGAGTTTAGGTGTGGGGGAGATAATGAGACCATAAAATGGCTAATTATATCCATGAAATAACATATTTTTTATTGCATAGGAAATGCATCTAAATGTAGTCTTTGAACTTATGGTTTATTTACAATTAAATAACAAGTATATATCATAGTTATTCCTTTGGAATTCATTGTTAGCTATTTATAATGATTATTTGGAAAAAGATGTCAATATGGGCATACATAGTTCATATTAATCTATAATGATTCAAAGTATGAAGAGCAACCATTCAATAAAAATGTTGTAGTATTAGAACCTTCTACAATAGATCCAAACTTAGTCTATAACTACACCCAATAGTTAAACATTACATCAGATTAGCTACAAATTACATCAGACCAGCTATAGATTACATCATACCAAATACAAATTACATTAGATCAGTGAAAAATTACATTAGTCTAGTTATGGATTACACCAACCTAGCTATGGATTACATTAGTCCAATTATGAATTACATCAGCCTAGCTACAGATTATATCAACCCAGTTATAAGTTACATCAGACTAGTTATGAATTACATCAACATTGCTACGGACTTTGTCAGATTTGTTAAAAACTTCATCAAGACTACTATAGACTTCAACAAAGCCATTATGAACTTATTTATAAAGTATTATAATGATTGTTTGGTCTATTCCAACTACCACAATAATGATTTTCATTTGGAGTTTTTTTATATATAGATTTCTATGTATAAGCCTTCCATTTATAGATTGTATCTAAATATAAATTTATTTAATAAATAGCTCTCTCCATATTTTGTAGACATTGAGATTATGTTGTAATATATTACATTATTATAATAAATAGATCTCTCCCCATTTTGTGGAGATTGAGATAGGATAGAATATCTAGGTTGTTACTCCTAAATAAGGTGTTGGTTAGAAGCATGAGATTATAAATGCAACCTTCCACACCCAAATGAATCAATCAATATACTTTTCTCTCCATCATTTTGAGTAGTCTATTATGAAGCTTGTGTTTTGAATAAATCTTCTTCCAAAGAGTGAGTTAGCCACTCATTCTAAGGAAGATGGATCAATATATTTTTATTTATTTATTTATTTTATAGTTATCATTTTATTGTAAATTATTATTTTATTTCTTTGTTGTTGTAAATATTTATTTTTATATATTTTGTTGTAAGCATGTAGGTGTTTTATTTATTTGTCATTCATTTTCAATTCAATAATTTAATTTCTATAAGTGTGTTTTAATTTCTTCAAGTCATAATTACTTTTTGCAAGTATGATTTTAAATTCTTGTAAGTGTGGATTGTTATAGAATGAACTATTTTTAAAAGATCTATTTCTATTATTGCATACATCATTTGGACACTAGCCCTAAATTGAAATTATTAAATGAAGATGATTGACAACCCTCATTGGACCTTACTTGTACAGAATAATAACGACCCAGTTGACTCTATTTTTTATTATTTGCATAAAGTGTTACCTAAATTGACTCTATATTATTCTTAATTATATAATTAACATTTATTTTCTAGTAATGAATTCACATTATCTTTTTAGTTTTTTTCATTCTTAGAGTAACTCACATAGTCTAAATAGGTGATTTTTCAAATTAACAGTTTAGTTACATTATTTTACTCTTTTGCACACATTGCCAAAACACTTAACATTTAAAATGCATTTAAACAGTTGTCTTCCCAAGGCCTACCTACTTGGATTTCATCACCAAGGAGAAAATTAACTTGGTTTTCTAGCCAAGTATAAATACATGATTAATGGTATATATTATCAAATCACCCAACACCCTTATTGCTATGGGATTGTGAAGTGAGGGGGTAGGCCCCAATACTAAGCCAATACCACTACCAATACAAATCCCTTTCAGACTAAACATCATGAAACCAACTTTAGACTAATTTATAGTTCAATATTTTAGCCAACTCATCTATCACATTATAATCAAAACTTTGTAATCATCTAATAACACTTAGGGTAACCAACTAATTAGAATTTACTTTTCAGTTGATTGTTTTCTCTTTGATCATTGTGTGTTATATTACAAAACTTGCATTGGCAAGCATTAGTGCAAGGATTTATGTTATGTGCCCCAATTGGATCAATCATATTGATCTAATTATTTGTGTGTTTACTTTCATTCTTGATTCCAATTATCTTGCAAAAAAAATTATCTATTTCAAAACATTATTGTCTTGGTCGATACAGTCTCTTATAGAGTGTTTTTTACCTTCTTCCCAGTAGTACATAATTGATATACACAATTGTGCCTTTTTATCCTCCTATTCAATTCTATTTTAAGTAGTACACAGTTGACCTCATGATTATATATCCTTATCATCCTGCTTCACCTTCTTATTTGTAATACATAGTCAACTTGAACAATTGTGTATTCTTATTTTCCTATTGAGTTACAACACATAATCAATTGATTCGAATATATATCTATTTTTTTAACTTTTTTTTGCATCATCATTATCCTTCTTAGTCTTTCTCTTTCATGATGAACTTCTTATTTGAGGATAAAATAGAATTGAACTCAATAGATATGAACTTTACCAATGCTAATAGGTTTCCCCATAAACATATTTTGGCATCCACTTTAGATGAAATTAATTTGCATTTGTCCACTCACATTAAAAATTACAAGACTCCTCCTCATGCATCCTCAGTTCATAACCCTTTATTCTCCTTATCAGACCAACTTTAATTAGAGTATACTCTGAAAAGATTTTTCTTCCTTAATGAATTTCCTCAACATCGAGAAAAAGACCCCCCCACATTATTTACAACCTTATGATAAGCGTTCAAGAAGAAGAACCCCATTCACATTCTCCCACATTTTCACATGAATTTTAGGGCAATAGCTTCTTTATCTCTCATTCTATTCCTTCTCTTTTGACCCCTTCTCATACTATGACCTCTTCTTCCTTGATTTCTTCTACCTCCATGTCAAGTATATCTACTAACATGGTAGGTTCAACATCTAGTGAGCCTCTTACAAGACCCACTCTTCTCAATCCCTCCACTAGTGCATCATTTTCTACCAATGGTAATCATGCCACTAGTGCTTCTTATTATAAAACTTCTACTAGTGCATCTTTTAAAACACATGTTAATCATGCCTCTAGTTCCTCCTTTTCTAAAAATTCCTCTCAAGCCACTAATACCATGCATGCCACTACTCATAGTCATACCCAAGACACTAATACCAATGTCAATGTTGTGTACACTAATCCCAACACCACTTAAACCCATCAACTTTTTTTGAAAACTCTTAATCAAATTAATGATTTCCAAGCCAATAATGATAACCTAATGATGTAAATGTAGAATCACCTTATTCATCTCAGAAATCAACCTCAATGGGTTCCATGGGGAGTGCACAACCAAAATGCCCCACCCTTGTTAGGGATTCCATGGAAACCTTATTATTCCACCACCTATTGTTAATAAAATGATTAAAAATATTCAAAATTAACCTATTACACCTTAAATTTCCAACATATATATAAGAGGTATCACCCCTACCATTAGCTACAATGGGTCAATTAATCCTACCTTACACTTAAAAACATTTGAAAATCTATAGAAAGACTAGATCAAGTTAAACACTTTTTCCACTACCAAGATCTTAGTGAAAACCCTCTCCAAATATGATTTAGATTGGTATAACTAAATCAAGTCTCATTACATCACTAGTTTGGAAGATCTAGTTAATGCTTTAGTACAAGAGTTTCAAACTAGTGACCTCCTTGAAAATACCTTGGCTCATTTTATTAATTCCAAGAAACTTGAGATGGAAACCACACAAGATTTCATCAAATGGTGAAAGACCTTGCATAATAAGTATGAACATAACATGGTAGATGACAACTTATTTCATTTATTCACCAATGCTCTCTATCCTAAGCTGTAATATCTAGTCTAGAATCTCTCTCTACAAACTCTGGAAGAGGCCCTCGACTATTCCAAGTGCTAAGATTTTTTCATGCATAAATTTGAGACATCTTAACCTCCTATGGGAACTCACATGCTCATCAAAAAAAATTATCATGCTACTAATGATGGTGTCATTGATTCCTATGATACCATTCATAATATTCAAGTTATTGCTCTTGACCTTGCTCCAAAATAAGCTCCCCCTTTAAACCACATCCCTAATCCTTACTTTTTTCCAATAAGAAACATCAATGTTCATAATCCATTATCCTTAGAAAAAATCTAAAAGTTTCTACCAAGGCCTCTTCCATGAGATCTTGATCCCACTCACCCTATGATATCATGGTATGAACCCAAAAAAAAATTGTTTCATGCTAGTTGGGGTCACTCTCATGAGACTTGTAGGGAATTGCATAAATTATCTATGGATTTATTCTTTGGTCCAAAGTTTTACCACAATTAAATAATTTTTAAACATAAACAAGCCTATGGCATTGCCTTCAAATCTCATGAAACATAAATTAAAAATCATGCTTTAAACCAAGCTAATGCTCATCTAGCCATTTACAAAGACCCTCTTCCAAACCATAAAGATAATAATGATAAGCCTAATCCTTCTAATAATAACATTGATAGTATTATAGACCTAACTTATTAAGAGAAAGTGGTCAACATGACTAATATGTGAAAGGTAGTTGTCTTCAATGATTCTCATCCTACCCACATGCACCAATCATCTCACATTTTTTGTGTTATCTAAGATTCTTCCCTAACTCACCTAATAGATATGGGGCAAGAGAAACTTATCTATCTTGACAAAAAAAAATCCAACACCTCCTTTATATAACACCTCTCATACCATTTATACAATTTCTCCAACCTCTTTACCCATTGCCAATAATATTCAACCTTATAATACCACTGCTCAAATCTATCACAAAATAAACCTACATCAACTACCTCATCCTCCCATGATAATCAACCAATTTTCCACCCAATTAAACCTCCCACATCCTATCAACACAAATTTATATGTACTTCTAATCCTCTTTTCGAGGAACTCCTCCAACATTAGCCCCTTTATCTAATAGTCCCCTCATGGGTTATGATGAAGGGGATTATATCATGAAACATACTAACCTCCCATATCACATTACCTTTCTCAAACTCATGAAAAATTCTTTACATCATTTCAAATACCTTATGCAACTCCTATTAAAAATGAGCATCCTCCATCTTCCCCTAGCAAGATGTGAAGTTACCTTATTTGGGTCAGAAGATAGCATCTTAAAATAATATGAAGAGATGTCTATACACATTGATGAAATAATGGACACTTCTATCTCTCTCTCTCTCTCTCTCTCTCTCTCTCTCTCTCTCTCTCTCTCTCTCTCTCTCTCTCTCTCTCTCTCTCTCTCTCTCTCTCTCTCTCTCTCTCTCTCTCTCTCTCTCTCTCTCTCTCTCTCTCTCTCTCTCTCTCTCTCTCAAATTTCCTATTACTTCTATTATTCTAGATGAGATTTTGCTTAATGAAAATGATCCTCCCCTCTTTATAAGCATCCAAATCAATGACATCCAAGTCAAGCATGCCTTGATTGATAAGGGTTCAAGTACTTGTGTTGCCTCCCTTGACTTCATTAAAACCATTAGATACTCTAAATGTAATCTTAAGTCCACATGAAGCACATGTCAAGGCTATGATCAAAGGTAAATACCTCCCTTAACTCATGTGTGGTTCCTTATTACTATCCCACTTGTCACCATTCGAGTGAATTTTATGATCTTAAATTTTCCTCTCCTATAATATCTTAGTTGGTAGGCCATGGACTCATCACATGAGGTTTGTCACCTTTTTTCCCTACCAATGTGTCATTTACCTCACAATGGTGTAATATATATGATTCAAGGCAATAGTAACCCTTGAAATTTTGAATAATTTCAAGATCATGGAGTATTTAATATTCTAACTTGTGTACCCTTGTCAAATGTTCCATTTTGAGAATCACTTCATTTTAATTTCCCTATCAACTTTATGCAATGTTACCATGGTCACCCTAAACTCATAAATAATATACCACCTAATTTCTTAGATTATAATGATGATAATCCTGATGAGATCAACCTCAAGATTAAAACTTTTGATCTCTCTCCTCATCTCATTTCTCAACTTCCACCCTCTTTGAAGTCACATTCCTGTCAACCACCTAGTGATAATATACCCATAGTCTAAACTAAGACTCAACACTCTATTGATCACACCACCTCTAAAGAGAAGATCATACCTATTTGCATAAATGATATTCATACACCTAACTATGATGATGGTTATACTTTAGATGACCTATTTTTAGGAGGTCTTGTTCAAGCTTGATATGTTGAGATCCTTCATTATCACTCTTCTCTATTTCAATATTTTTATTTATGTTATCATATTCTATATTATTTAGTTCATAATTTTAGCATTTTTCCTCTTGTTTTCATGGTATATATGGTGCATTCACATTTCACACCTCTAGTTTCTAAATAACATCTTATAAACATGCCTATGGATCATTCTATGATTGGTCCTCATTACCTCCTTAGATACTAAGATCCCTATAGTCAACTTACCCTTAAGATGATTGCTACTATCCTTAAACCCTCTATGCATCTTAATCCTCCCTCATTTGAGCCTAGTTTTGATCCTAATCCCACTCCCCCTTTATTTGAGTCGTTTTCTTCTTTTGATTATACTTCTCCTTCAATCAAGCCTTGTCCAATCTCTCCACCAACCCTGCCTCCCCTTGTTGATGGCCTGCTTCCTTTACCATAGCTTTCTCTTATGCTTTTCCAATGGGTTTATCAGCCATACTATGACATTAATCATGTTACTAGTCATTGGACTAGATATTATACATTATCCTATCCCTCCCTAGCTTCTGCTTCCACTCCCTCTATTAGTACACCCATAAAGTCTACTAATAAGCATATATGTTGCTTTCATGACACAAATAATCATTCCTCCACCTATTTTTGGAAGCTTTGATGATATATAGACACCTTGTGTCCTACTCTTCCTCAACTTAAAGATAAGGTTATACCTCTTCCAAAGTTATTACTTGAGTATCTTCTCAAATATAGAGAGGTATATTATTTTTGGCACTAGTATAGTACCCATCACACCAATCATTGTTGCATCCTCCAACAGCATCTCTAGTATGAACTTATGGACATTACTATGCATACTATCCCTCCTCCCATAGGTCTCTCATGAAATAAGGTTCCCCCTTCTTCCCCCATGGTCCCTCCTCTTGTGGACCCTTATTCCCCTATGATTCCTCCAATCATGATCCCTCCACCTATGGATCCTCCCTTATCTATGGTCCCTTCTCCATCAGTGACTCCTTCATGTCCCATAAATTTTTCTCATATACCTTCTCAAGAGTATTATATTCATGATGACCCTCATAAGCATGATTATTCAAGCATGCCTACATTTATTATTGAGGATACTTAATAAGAGATCTTCTACAAGCTTTTTTTGAATATTGATGCAACCCTTGCTACATTTAGATTCTAACTTCAAATAGATCTATTATATGTTATGAGAAAAAATTTGTGGATAAATTTACCAATATTTATGAATATATCATAGTGTTCCTTCAAATTCTTCTTTATTTTTTACCACACATGTGCTCCAAGTTTATATTTCTCTACATTATCTCATTTGACATTATGTCAAATTTTCATTTACTTATCTATCTTATATGGCTATTTATATTTTGCATTATATGTTGTCTATGGTGTCATTTTATTTCCTTATAATCTCTTATGGATTCTTTTTCATGATTACATGCTTTTTCTCTATGATTTCATTCATTTCGATGGATTTATTATTCTTTTCTAATGATTTTTTGCTACCATATTTCTATAACATGGATAATAATTATTTTGACTTGGTTATACAAACCTTACTCCCCTTATCAGTCCTTATTTACCATGTGATCAGTTAGCAAACAAGTCATCTCATTTTACCAGTCCATCTTGAATCTCCCTTTATTCCCCTTATTTCATTTTATAAATTAAGCATACACATGGTTTAAACTCGAGACAACTTATTGGTTCATAGGTAAGCCTAAGTGTTTTAGTCAGTCATGTATTTGGATACTTAGCTTCTTTAAAATCTCATTCATGTGTATTACCTTATTTCTCATGTTGGACATTCCAAATTCATATGAAGGAGGAATCATAAAATCCATAAAATTTTAAAATCCAAATCATTTTAACAAAATACAATGATGCAAAATGCAACATTTAAAATTTTAAAATTCAAATCATACTAAAAGATGTGATTCAAAGCACACCTCATGTTTTTAATCAAATCTCAAACTCAATAGTTGGCCTCATGATAGATTTAAGGTCCATATGGGTGTGGTAGGCTAGTAGATTGGAAAACAAGAATAAAAAAACTTTTAGTGATACCTAATTTCTCACACAATTACCCAATCTTTGTAGTAAACCAATGACTCTATAAGAGGTCCTAAGGAATGGGGAACACATTTTGGGAAGGTAGGTCCTTTCTAATTTCTTTGTTTAAACAACCAACATGAGTTGATATTCATATCTCATATATTTGCATATATAATTGTGTGCTTCTTGTGAATAGGTATCCTTTGTATATTGATGTTCACTAGTCACTTAGGGTCTTCTCTATGTCCTTAGTGTGCCTCATGTTTCCTAAGGTCTTTTTATAGATGCATATGTTGTGTTTTTTACATTCCCTCTTTCATTTACAATAATCCTAATATTTACCCTTGAGAAATATCATTTTATTCATTGATCACTTCCCCCTAGGGATTTCATTTATGATTTGTAGTGTAAGAACTTGGATAGGACCAAGCCTTCCTCAAAAATTAACATTCTAAACATTCCTTTTAACATTCTTTTTTCTAGTTATTTCCATCTCATTAGTGTTCCTTTTGTGAGTTGTAATGTAAGACCATGGATAGGACTAGGCCTTCTTCACAAAACTTTTTAATATCCAAGTCATAATGAAATTACATGTGTCAAACTTGAGATAAGTAGTGTTTGATCATGAGTTAAATGCCATTAACATTCTTCCCATATTGATATAATATGTGTATGTAATTAAAAATGCATCAGATCCATAAATCAATCCTAGCTCAGAGAAGATAGATCCTACTTACACTTTTGATTGGGAATACATTAGATAATCAGGAACATGACCAATATCGATCCACTAAACCCAATTAGGGGATCTCTTACCACAATAAGATTACTAAGGAGGGTTATAAAGCCTCTAGTCAATAAAAATCATGCAATAACCCTAACTAAGTCCTATGTTTTCATATTCATTATACTAATAACAAGTAAAGAAAAGAAATATAATTTAGTGTTCACCAAAGCTTATGACACAAAGTGGAGGTAATAAAAAATGAAAGTAAGCACGGATAGAAGACATATACTCAAATTAATGTATACAGGATCCTAATGCATGAAAGATAAGTATAAATGTATATCTATCTACTCTTACAAAGGAGGAACAAAGTTAAGAATATTTACCTTTGAAAATCAACCTACTGATCCTCAATCTCTCCCTTGGCCAAGGTGATTTACAAGAGATTATTTTGGTATGTAAAGATGACAAGGATAAATTAGCTCTAGGATACACAACCTATCTATGCATCCAAAAGACTTCTCCATAAGACAATATCTATATCTCTAAAGAAAGCATGAAACCCTAAGGTTGATCCTCAATTAGAATGGTAGATAAGCAAATGCACAATAGCTCTTAATTCTTCTTATATTCTCTAAATAATGGTGAAATGATTGTGTATATATATGTAGATTTAACCTTAAACCCTTCTAAAAGTTTTGGCTAACATAGTCAACCTAGTCATCCTAGTATCATTATTGATAAAAAATCATTAGGTCATGGTTTAGGTTAGCCAAGAGCTGACCTCAACCCTAAATAATTTTTGATAATAAAAACACAAGGTCGACCAAGTCAACCTAGTCATGTAAACTATCAAAAGGGATTTTAGGTTAGAAAAAGGGGTACCAAACATGGAAAATGGCTAGAGGAGTGTGCAAAAGAGAATAACAAGCTTAGGGGATTGGTTTTTAGGATACATGTGTGTAGATAACAAGTGGCAAAAGGGACAACAATCATGTGAAGCCCTAATGGGCTGACCACCCCTTTCCAAATACACCCCTTAGGGCATGCACTTAAAGATATTCAAACTTGATGGGTTTCTAAAAGATAAAAGAGCATCAGTAATTGATAAAAGTTTGAAAATATTATGTGTATACATATGGCCCACTCAAATCTCATCATATGTCACATAAGTGTAACATGGGATGGTGTTTTGGGAATATAACATGATATCACATAACGTTGATGCTAAATAAAGTGCAATAAGGAGAAAATAAGATAAATGAAAAGATAAAATTGAAAAACACATACCTTTACTTACCTTAGTGTTGTAGATAAAAAAAGAGATGCAAGAAATGTGAAGGCATTTAATGTAAGGAAAATTAGGTGAACATGTAGAGATTACTGCAAAAAGAGCAAAAATTTCAAATTTTTGAAATATAGACATATAATAGTGGAAAATATTCTCTACAATATCAGGATTCCAAAAAAAATTATGGTTCAAAAAAATGAGTTATTAAATATAAAGATATGATAAAAAAAGGAATTTGACAGTAAATATCTGAAGGGTAAATAATTGTGAATAGTAAATATAAATAGGGTAAAAGAGAATTCATTTACTATTGTTTGACAATTCTAAGAGAAAAATAGAGCTCTAAGAGACCTAGTAAAAGCCTAGAGAGCCAAGATGGTGAGGATATGATAGCTAAAATGAGGAGGATGCCTAGTAGCCACAGTAGGTGCAACACAGGTAGGCAACTAAGAATTTTAAATTTATTTTGAGTAGTTTGTTTGAAATTGAGTTTTTTATATAAATTTTTAATTTAAACCAAATCTAAAGATCAAAATGAACTTTAGGAAATTTTTAAAAAAATTAGAGGCTAAATTGGGAAATCGGTTGAAAGGGATTGAAGTAATAAATGCCAAAGGCATTTATTACAATGGGTCAAATATTTGGTAGTTTGAAAGAACTAGGTCAACCTAGTCGACCTTATAGGTAGGAAATCAAGTTTTGAAAAGGCCGCCCTAGTAGGTCTTGGCCAACTTAATTGTTTGGAGAAGAGGGTCGACATAGTACCCCTTGGCCAACTTAGTTTGTTAAGTCAAAAGGCTAACTTAGTATTATGGGGGGGAAATGAAAGGGTCAACTTAGTTATTTAAGGTTAAATGGTCGACTTAATACTATAAGGTTGACTTAGTATGTTTCTAAGTGGCTGATATAGTACTAAAATGTAGGAAATTGGCTGATATATCACTTTTAAGGCCCATGGTGTCTGAATGAGTACTAAAATGGCCAAGTAAGCTAAAAATAGGTCAAATTAGTAAGAAATGAATAAATTAAGGCAAATTAGGTCTATAGTGTGGATTTCTAAAAGAATTCATTTTTATTATAAGTGATATGGAGGTCTAATACATCTTTTTTGGTTTGATTATTGAAAGGGTATTAGATATTTTAGTGATTGGTGGACATGTTATAGCTACCAAATCTATTAGAGTGCCTAACAGATGTAGATAGATCTAGATTAGTCATGTTAAGCATGGGAGGCATCATGGAGATGTGATGGATTCCATTGAGTATTGATCTAGTGGTAATTTTCTTGGGAGCTTGGGAACAGTTGACCAACACATTTATATGGGTAGTGGATGGGGATATCATAGATTTTGCTATCACTTTATGATATGTCCATGCATTATTTAGACTTATTATAAAGGGGACCCCAGTTATCATGGGGATATTAGATGATCAAGAGGAGAGGTGATAATTATCCTAATAGGAGATGTGCTCAGATAGGATTTACTTGAGATTGAGGGTAAGTCTATTCAATGTCTATATTACCCAAATTATAGATATTTAAAAAGTTGTGGTAGGGCTTATGATAGCATGAGTGTTATGTCATAAGTCAAATAACAAGGTACCATTATTTAAAATAGCCTTGTATCAATCAATATTAAAGTAAGGGCACAATATAACTTGGGTAATATCATCTAGGTTCAGCTCATTCATGATATGTATGGGATGTTATCTAGAAGGTAAAATACTATGGGGCCAATGGTATTACTAAGTGCCTAGATATATGAGAGGTTCTTGATATACTCACCATTTAGGTTTCCTTAAATGTTTAATGATCAATTACCTCAGGTATTGAGATGGAGATAGGATTATGTGGTGCAGGTCATTCCCCACATGTTAGCACTATAGATGATCACACAAGATGAGATTGTGTGGTATCCTTATGCACACATTATGATAGTTTGGTCAAGATGGGTGACAATGTCACCAAGGTTAGCATAAGTGCAGATCACAGGCCACTACACCTAGTGGGTAGAGTCACATCTAGTGGCACACTTACCAAGATAGTTTGGACTCCCTAACCTAATGGATCCTATAGTAGTGCCTACATCTTAGGCTCAACATGTGAGAGAGATGACGGGGAGAGGAGGAGGAGTATTAGTTTCAAGATTGGAGATTAGACCATAATGTGAGAGACCATAGACTAGTCAAGCATGACAACCAATAGCTAGAGAGGGCATAGACATAGATGTAAGAGTGTTGTAGGTACCACATGCAACACCACAATAGGAGGATTAGTGACCATGTTAGTCACATTATCAACAAAGATTCCATCAGTGAAATAGAGCATAGAGGGTGGTCATCCAAGATGACCCATCAATTGGTCAAGGGTAGAGCTAGTTTATAGAGGCACTAGTAAGGTGAGGCTTGAGACATTCATGAGTGGTAACCTCAAGGTTTGTTTTGATTGGGAGGCATCCCATGGATGAGGTACTCAAGGGATGAGATTATGGAGAGACCATGATCGATAGATGAGTAGATGGGGAGATGGTGATTTGTGACACTAGGATAGGTAATAAATGGTTATAATTTTGAGTCTTAATTTTAGATATAAAATACTAGCTATATAGGATTGATTGATAGATTTATTTTTAGATATATCTATGATCTAATGTACATCTAGTTTGAATTTTGTAGATCCTATGGATGAAGACGAGACCAAATGGGGATCTTTGGTGATGAGAACACTCCATGATATTTTTGGATGGGATGTTGGCACCATAGGACCTTATAACATTAGATGATCCCATGGTACCATCTTCCCCAGCTTAGGTGAGCTGGTTCAAACTAGCAGGGGAGGCCATAAGGTAGTTATAGGCACACAAAGATGGACTACATCCACCAGTGGGGGTTGGATCAGGAGAGGCATAAGTATGGTAGGCCTTGGCTTAGGAGAGAGTCTTACATTTGGCTACCACTATTTAGCTAGGATAGGTATAGGCCTAGGTGGCCAACATATAGGGATAGGTAGCAAGCTTGAGATATCAAACATCCTCATTATAGTGTACTATTTAGAGGGGACTATTTGAGGCATTGACGGGTAGCATGGCTAGGCCATGAGATAGAAATGATAGAGCCTAACCTTAGAGCTAGAGCAATGTATTTTTTTTATCTTGTATAAAAAACACATGATATGTATGTGTGTGTGTGTGTGTGTGTGTGTATATATATATATATATATATATATATATCTTATTTGATAGTTGGATGTTGATTTTATGTGTTGTATTATGGATATGGTTATGGATGCATGGATATATTTATTTATAGCACATGTAATTTTTTTTTGTATATGCTATAGGAAATATATGTGCAGTGTTTTCTTTTCTAGCATTATGTAGGACATATGCACGGTTAAAAAGAAATAGGCAAATAAGACTTGGCAAAGTATAATTAATCAAAAATAAATGCACTACACACTATTTCATGTTGGGAAATGTGTAATAACAAAAAGATGACTAAGTATAATAAACCAAAGAATGGTAAACAAGAGGGAAAAAAAATTAAACCATGAAAAAGAGTAGTACCAAAGTAAAATCACACTAAATCATATTTGGGGAGTATGAAAATAATGTAATAAAATGGAAAGCACGTGAAAGATTAATGGTATAAAAATAATAATAATAATTTAATCAATCATACTAAATCACGTTGGGAAGTATAAAAGAGAAATAAAATTGGCAAAAATGGTCTTCAATTAATCACACTAATTCAAGTTGGAAAGTATGAAAAATTAAATAAAAGTGGTTAGATTCTTACATGCAATCAAAAAATAAGAAGATAAAATATGAAAGATTAATGAAGTAAGCATAAAACATACTAAATCAAGATGGGAAGCATGTCAATGATGTGTAACTTATAATCAATCACATCTTATCTCATATTTGACACATGTAATATTGTTGTGATTTGGATATTGGAAAATTTTCTGAGTAGGGCCATGTCCTATCCATGGTCTTACACTACAACTCATAAACGGAATACCAATGAGGTGGAATTAATGTGAAAATATAGTAAAAGGGGATGTTTAGAATGGTAATATGAGAAATTTGGTAATTTGTGAGGAAGGATAAGTCTTATCTATGGTCTTATAATGTAACTCACAAATGGAATCCCTAGGGGAAAGTGATCAGTGAACAGAACAATATTTCTCAAGGGGAAATATTAGGGTTGTCGAGAGTGATAAATGGAATGTAAGAAGCATAAATTAGGCATATTATGATAAAACATTAGGAGAAATTAGGCACACTAAAGACATGATAAGACACTAAGTGACTAGTGATGATCAATATACATAGGATACCTATTTGATATAGACATAAAGTTATGTAGGCAAATAAGTGTGCTACTAAAATCAAATCATGTAGGTAATTTTCAATAAAAAAATTAAAATGGACCTACCTTCCCATAACATGTTTCCTATTCCTTACGACCCCTTACAGAGTTGTTAATCTATTGTGAAGATTGGGTGCTTGTGTGAGAAAGTTAGTAGCACTAAAAGATTTCTTTGTTCTCCTTTTCTAATATGTTGGCATACCATACCCCAATGGACCTTGGCTTTATATTAAGGCCAATTATGGAGTTCGATATTTGATTAGAGAAAGGATATGTGCTTAGAATCATGTCTTTTAGTGTGATTTGACTTGTTATAATTTTAATTATTGCCTTTCAGATCATTGTCTTTTTTTAAATGATTTGCCTTTTAAATATTTTATAGCTTTTATGATTCCTTCTCCATAAAAACTTGGAATTTGAGAGATAGAGTGATACACATGAATGATTTTTAAGATTTGGCTAAAGGAAGCTAAGTATCCAAAGACAAGACTGATTAGAACACTTAGGCTTAACTATGAACCAACATGTTATCTCAAGTTTCAAACATTTGTATGTTTAGTTTGTGAAAGGGAATAAAGGGTAATAAAGGGAGATCCAAATTGGACCAGTAAAAGGAGATTATAATGAGATGAATTATTTTCTAACTAATCACTTGGTAAATAAGGAATGACTAAAGGGTTTGTATAACTAAGTCACAATAACAATTATTTGTGTTTATACAGATAAGATAGCAAACAATCAAAAGAAATAACAAGGGAACCATAAGAGAATGAACTCAATAAGAAAAATAATGCAATTATGAAAAATAATTCATAAGAGAACATAATGACATGATAATTAATATAAAGTGCAAGATCAAAATCACCATATAAGATATAAAAGAATTTGAAATAATGTTAAATGATATAAAATAGATAACTGTAATGTTGGAGCACACATTCAATCTAAAATAGAATGTAAAAAAAATGCCATGCATGTGTTCATAAGTATTGATATATTTATCCACACACATTATCCATAACATTTGATAAGTCTCTATGAAGTTAAACTTGGAATGTAGCTAAATTTTCATCGATCTTCAAGGAAAGTTGAGAAAATACTTCACATCGAATCTCCTTGATATAAAAGATAAGAATGCTTGAAGGATCATGATGATGAGGGCTATTGTGCAAGATATTCTCAAGAGAATGTATGGGAATGGTTTATATAGGAGATGAGGGATCACTAGTGATGGATTAATGGGTGGAAAAGAATCTATGGGTGAGGTAAGGTTCATGGGTGATGGATTCATAAGTGGAGGAATAGTAGGTGGATAAGGGACCATAAGAGGTGGAGCTAATAGGGAATAAGGGGGGTCCTTATTTCAAGAGTGACTTGTGGGAATAAGGTTAGAATGGGTAAGATTTGTTAGGAGGTGATCCTTAAGATATTATTGGAACATGTGACAATGTTCAGTGTGATGTATGCCACATTGGTTCTAGAGATAATATACCTCTTTGTACTTAAGTAGATACTCAATTAATACTTTTTGGGGAGGTATAGCCTTATCTAAGGGTTGAGGAGTATTGGGATGCAAGGTGTTGATATATTTTCATAACTTGTAATAATGTGTGGATGAATGGTTATCTATGTCATGGAAGTAATAGATATTCATGTGAGTAGTCTTAGTAGGTATATTCATAGGAGAAGGGGAAATAAAAACCAAATTAGTTTGGCATAGGGAATAATCTCTTTTCCAATTATTTTTAACTTTATGAATGTCACAATAAGGTTGATTAGCCCATTTGGTGGGTGAAAGAGCTAGCTACGATAAAGGGAGAAAACCATCACCAAGAGAAGGTGGGGTTGTTGAAGAAATTGGATAACGGTTAACTGAAGGAATAATAAGATCAAAAATATGAATAAACTTATCTAGAAGAAGATAAAAAATGGGATCCAAATTGGGCTTTACTGAGGGAGGGGTGAGGTCCATATAAGGCTGAAGGATAGTTGTAAGTATCTAAGGGATAAGTCAGCTAGAGGGGTCATAATATCTAACAAAGTGATAGGGACCAGTCATAGAACAATCTATAAGCATAATTCTATGAGTTTATTCAAAAAATAGAGGTGTGTGCATCATCTCAACCATGAAATAAAGAGGGAAAATACTAAAATTAGGAAAAATATAGGATGAAATACTAGAAGATATGCTGAAAGACTAAAGTAAACAAAAATGAGAATGAATAATTTTAGCATCTCAGGCCTAAACTAGACCTCCTAAAAATGGGTCATCTAATGTATAATCATCATCATAATTAGGTGTATGAAGCTTGATGGCATAGGTAGGGATGACCTTATCATCCCATGTGGTGTGATGAATGGAATGATGAGTCTTAGTTAATACAATGGGGATGTCATCACAAGGTGGTTGGTGAGAACAAGGTTATAAAGAAGTAGAAAGCTAAGAGATGAGATGAGGTAAGAGATCTGAGGTTTTAGTATTTATATTGATCTCATAAGGTTCATCATCATTAAAATCTATGAGGTTAGGGGGTATATTCCCAATGAGTTTGGGATGACCATTATAACCTTAGGTGGAATTGACAAGAAAATTAAACCATTAAGATTCATGAAATGGAACACTTGGCAAAGGTTCAAGGTAATAATCTTGAATACACCATGGTCTTGGTATTCTTCAAACTTTTAATGGTTTGTGTCACCTTGAATCCTATATATGGCTCCATTATGAGGAAATGTGACACATTGGCAAGCAGAAAAGGCAATTGCTCTCATGAGATGAGTCCATGGCCTACTAAGAAAAATGTTATAGGATAGAGGAAATTTTAAGATCATCACCTTCACATGAACGGTGATAGGTGGGATAGTAATGGGGAGCCACACAACCTAAAGGAGGTATTTGCCTTCAGTCATAACCTTGGCATGTGTTGCATATAGATTTAAGATTAGACTTGAAATAGCCAAGGGTTTTGATAAAATTAAGAGAGGCAATGCAAGTTTTAGAACCCTCATCAATTAAAGCATGTTTTACTTTGATAACACCCACTTAGACACTAAAAAAGAGAGGAAGATCATTTTCATGAAGTATAATATCATTAGGGATCATATAAGTAATGGGAAATTTGAGGGAAAGATAAGTGTCCATTATCTCATCAACATGTATGGATATCTCTTTGCACTATTGTAATATGCTATATTTTGATCTAGATAAGGTGGATTCACATCTTAGTAGGGGAGGATGAGGGATATTCATTTCAAACAAAAGTTACATAAGATGGTTACAATGACGTGGAGAGGCTTGCATAAGTTCAAAAAATGGGATTTGGGATTGGAGGTTAGTCAATTTTGTAATAGGATCTCACTCATCATAAACCATAATAGGAATACTAGAAAGAGGTGCATAGTGTTGAAGGAGGTCCTCAGAAGAAGGAGTTGAAGTACATGTGAATTTAAGTTAGAGAGAGGTAAAAGGTTTAATTAGAGGATAAGTTTTTTTATTATCTTGAAGAGATGGGGTAGTTGATGTAAGTTTGGTTTGAGGAGTGTTGATAGAAGTTTGAGTATCACTGGTGATAGGTAAAGAAGTTAGAGGGATGGTACAAATGGTATGAGAAGTGTTATCTTAAGGATGTGTTGTAATTGGTTCATCAAAATATATGAGGTCTTCTTGCCCCAACTTGGTTAAGTGAGTTGGAGAAAATTCTTGGATAATACAAAATGTGTAAGATAATTAAAGTGTGTGGATGGGTTGATGATCGATGAAATCAACCACACTTTATATGTTGGTCAAATTGACCATATTCCATTTAGGAGTTAGGTCAAGAAGACTGTCAACATTATTGGTAGAAAGGATAGGCTTGTCTTAGTTATCTTGGTGATTTGGAATAAGATCTTTATAGATGGTCAAATGAGCATAAGCCTATTTAAAAGCTTAAGATTTAGTTTGTGTTTCATGGGCTTTGAAGGCAATGTCATAAGCTTGTTAGATTTGATGAATGATAGAATCATGGTCAAAATTTGGACCAAAAAGGAAATCCATAGATAAATTATGAAGCTGCCTAAGGGTCTCATGAGAATGACCCCAACTAACATGAAACCAATAAATTTTATTGGGATCATACCAAGATTCCATGGGTTGAGTGGGATCAAGTTCTCATGGTATATGACTTGGTAGACATTTTTGTTATTCTAATAGGGATAAAGTTTTATGAACATTGATGTTTTTGGCTAAATATAAATGAGTATTAGTGATGTGATTAGGAGGGGAAGCTTGTTCTAAAGTTTGATTGGGAACAATAGCATTAATAGTATGAAAGTTATCATAAGAGTCAGTGATACCATCATTGGTAGCATGATGATTATTATTCTGGAGTAACATGTGACTACCCATAGAAGGTTGGGATGGATCAAATTGATGCATAAGGAAATCTTGGTGCTTGGATTGGTTAATGGCCTCTTCGAAAGTATGTGGAGAAAGAGTCTGGACTTGATATTACAACTTGGTAAAAAGAGCATTGGAAGATAGATGAAAGAGGTTGTCATCTTCCATATTATGTTCACATTTATTAGACAAGGTATTTCATCATTTGATAAAATCTTGGGTAGTTTTAGTCTCAAGGTGCTTACAATTGATGAAATGGGCCAAGGTATTCTTAGAGAGATCACTAGTTTGGAACTCTTAGACTAGAGCATTAACCAAGTCTTCCAAACTAGTCATAGAATGAGATGAGTTGGTTGCACCAATATAAAGCATCACCCATGAGAGTTTTGGATAATAGCTTGGTGGTAGCAAATATAGTTAACTTGAACTAGTCTTTATATAGATTTATTAATGTTTTTAAATAAAGAGTAGGATCGATTGACCCATTATAATAAATGGTAGGGGTGATACCTCCTATATAGATATTAGCAATTTGAGATGTAAGAGGTTCATTTTGAATATGTTTGATTTTTTTATTAATAAGAGGAGGTTGAGTCATAATATTAACATGGGAATCTTGAAGAGGAGGTGGGGGAACATTTTGAATATGTGTGCCCCATGGCATCTTTTGAGGGTGGATTTGAAGATGGATAAAATGATTTTGCATTTTCATGATTTGATTTGCATTGTTAGATTGGAAATCATGCATTTGATTAAGATATTGTAATAGGATTTGATGGATTTTAGTTGAATTATTACCATTTTTTGAAGCATTTGAATTGGTAGTAGTGGTTTGGGTACCACTATGGGTGTTAGTAGAGCTTGAGAAGAAGTGTTAGTAAGTGAGGCACTAGTGGCATAATTTTTTTGTGTGGAAAAATATGGACTAGTAGAAGCATGAGAATACAAAGCACTAGGGTCATTATTACCATGTGTAGAAAATGATATACTAGTGGAATAATTGAGAAGAATCGATCTTGGAAGAGGCCCACCAGATGTAGAACCTACCATGTTAGTAGAAATACTAGGCATGGAGGTAGAGGAAATAAAAGAGGAAGAAGTCATGGTATGAGAAGGGGTCAAAATAGAGGGAAGAGGATGAGAAGCAAAGAAGATAGTATGCCCAAATCCATGTGAGAATGTGGGAGAAGGTGAATGGGAATCCTTGACTTGACCACTTATCATGAGATGGTAAATAGTAGAATGATTCTTTCCTCAATGTTTAGGAAACTCATGGATGAAGTGGATAAATTAATGGTGTATACTCTAATTTGGGTTGATTTTCAAGTGATAAGAGATGATTAAAAATTGAATGGGAATGAGGAGGGGTTCCATATTTTATAGTACAAGTGGATATATGCACATTAATTTCATCTAGGATAGGAGCCACAATTTACTTATGGGAGAACATATTAGGGTTGGTAAGACTCATCATATATGTTGAATTCAACTCAATATTGTCTTCAAAAATAAATTTGATGATGAAGGAGATGGATTTATGAAAGGCAAATTTGATGAAAAAGTAAGGAGAGATAAAATGTAGATAAGACTACAAAGTTGATTAGGTCAAATTAGTAATTTAAACAAGGTATGAAAACTAAGTCAATAAGGATATAAAGTTGACCAGGTCAACTTAATATTGTAACCTACGACAAATGGAAACCTAATAAGGATACAAATTTGACTAGGTTGACTTAGTTCTATAACCTGATAGGCAAATAGGAGTACTGGGTCAGCCAAGTTGACTCAGTAATATAGTTAGGGAAAAATACAATGTATAAGAGACTATGTTGAATAAAATGGTGTATTGAAAATAAGAAGAAAATTTTGCAATGTACTTTAAAGAAAGAAATGGAAGCAAACACACAAGTAATTGGATCAATGAGGATGATCCAATTGAGTCACATAACACAAAATCTTACACCAACATTAGCCAAGGCAAGTTTTTGTAATACAACACATAATGAGCATAGAGCAAGTAGTCAATTGAAAAGTAAATGTTAGCTAAGTGGTCATCCTGAATGTTGTTGGATTATTATAAAGTGTTATCTTAGTGTGATAGGGAAGTTAGCTAAAAGTAAGGAACTAAAAAGTAATATATGGATGGTTTTAGGATGTTTAGGCTAAAATGGATATGTGTTGCTAATGGTATTGGCATGATATTAGGTCCTACACCCTCACTTCACAATCCCATAATGATATGGTGTTAGGTGCTTTGCCAATAAATACCATTAACTACATGTTTATACTTGGCTAGAAAACCAAGTCAGCTTCCCCATTGGTGATGAATTCCAAGTAGGTAGGCTTTGGGTAGACAAATGTTTAAATGCATTTTTTAATTATGTGATTTGGTAGTATATGCAATAAATAGAAAAATAGCACAACTAAATGGTATATTAAAAATAACCTAATTATACTATGTGATCTAATCTAAGCATGCAAATAATTGAAAGTGAAAATGTGAGTTAATTGCTAGCATATAGTTGTTAATTCCCAATTTAAGCACAGTATAGAGTCAATTCAAAAGATAGTGTATGCAAACATTATAAAACAAAGTCAATAGGGTTGATATTATACTACAAAAGCAAGAGTCCTTAAGAACCACATCAACAAGGTTGACCTAGTCTTTTAGATAGAAAACCAAATATAGAACTAGGTTGACTAGGTTGACCTAGTTTATTGTATGATTATAGTCTTGAAGACTACAAACTTTGAAAAATAGAACTATAAGGAAGAACTAAATTGAAAGAGAGAGAAATAAAGGAACCTCATTGGGTTGAAAGATTATGAGGACTCTAAAAATTCTATTGAAATGCATTGAATGTTGCTTTCAAGTTATGCCAATTGTGTCAATTGGGTTGACCTAGTTATATAATTCCCTATTTGTTAAAACTTGTTTAAGATGACTATATTGGCCTAGTCAACCTGGTTTGTTATCTAGAAGTTGATTGTGATACTAAGTCAACCTGAATGACCTAGTTTATTATTTTGGCCCTGAATAAGAGACTAAGTTGACCTGAATGACTTAGTTTGTTATCTAGAACTAAATAAAAGTACCATGGTGACATGTTAAATCTAATAACCTATATCTAATGGAGACCTACATATAAACAATAAAGTCATTTTTTATGAGACTATGTTTTTAACCTACGCATAAAAGTTAGAAATTATACTAGCTTGGTCGACCTAGTATTGAAAATATAGATAAATAATAAATAAAATGATAGAAATGAAAAATGTGAAAAAAAACCTAAAAGGGTTAGATTCACATTAAGTTCTCCAGAATGTATGTAATTAAAAATGCACTAGATCCACAAATCAATCCTAGCTCAGAGAAGATAGATCCTACGTACACTTTTGATTGGGGATACATTAGATAATCAATAAAATGACCAATACGGATCCACTATACATAATTAAGGGATATCTTATTAGAATAAGATCACTAGGGAGGGTTCCAAAGCCTCAAATCAAGAAAAATCTTGTAATAACCCTAAGTCCTATGTTTTCATATTCACTATACTAATAACAAGTAAAGCAAAAAAATCTAATCTAGTACTCACCAAAGCTTTTGGAACAAAGTGGTGGTAATAAACAATGAAATAAGACATACATAAAATAAATATACTCACATTAATGTATACATAATTTTAATGCATGGAAGGGAAGTAAAAATGCATATCTATCTACTCTTACAAAGGAGGAATAAATTTAAGAATACTTACCTTTGAAGATGAACCCACAAAGCCTCAATCTCTCCCTTGGTTAGGGTTATTCACAAGAGGTTGTAGTGGTATGTAAGGATGATAAGGATAAATCAGATCTAGGCTACACAACCTATCAATTCATCTAAAAGACTTCTCCACAAGATAAGATTTATATCTCCAAAGAAAGAGTAAAACCCTAAGTTTGATCCTCGAGTAGAATGGTGGATAAGAAAATATGCAATAGCTCTTACTTATTCTTCTCTTCTCTAAATAATGGAAAACTTATTATGTATATATAGGTGGATTTAACCTTAAACCCTTGTAAAAGTTTCAGCGGATAGGGTCGACCCAATTGACCTCATATCATTATTTACAAAAACTCGCTAGGTCATGGGCTAGGTTGACCAAGAGATGAACTAGAACCTAAATAAGTTTTACCAATAAGAGTACAAGGTCATCCCAATTGACCTAGTCATGTAAACTATCAAAAGGGGTTTTAGGTTAGGAAAAGGGGTACCAAAAGTGGAAAATTATTGGAGTGTGCAAAAGAGAAGAACAAGCTTAGGGGAATGGTTTTTAGGAGACAAGTGTGTAGATAACAAGTGGAAAAATGGATATCATTCCTACAAATCACTAATGTTTTGCCCACTCCTTTCTTAGTGCACCCTTTAGGGCATGTACTCAAAGAGATTGAGACTTAACGGGTTCATACAAGATAAAAGAGCATCATTAAATGATAAAAGTTTGAAAATATTATGTGTATACAGTATGTTTTATGCTTTCATTCATCTTTTCATTTTTATCTTCTTATTTTTTATTGCATGTAAGAATACAACCATTTTTCTTAAGTTTTTCATACTTTTTAGCTTGAATTTGTGTGATCAATTAAGTTCATTTTTCAAATTTTATTTCTTTCTCTTTTATACTTCCCAAAATGATTTAGTATTATTGATTTACTTAATTGTTTCATTTTTATACCATTTGGTTTTCTTATGCCTTCCATTTTATTACATTATTTTCATACTTCCCAACGTGATATAGTGTTATTTTTCATGTTTTAATTTTGTGCTAGTATTTTTATGGTTTAAAAACATTTTTTTATCCATTTTATCATCTTTAGCTTATTATATTTTGTCATCTTTTGTTATTACACATTTCCCATCATGATATAGTGTGTAGTACATTTGTGGTTAGGCTCCATCATGCCTATCCTCTGGCCTATCCATATTACCCATAGATGTCTGGGATTATTACCTCCAAATGGTATGTTGTAATGAGGCAATTTAAAATCTCAATCATGCTACTAGTCCTTATAAGTTGGACACCTAGTCCTACACCTATCCAAGTTAAATCATGGTAGCCATGTGCATTACTCTCTCCTACACTAAGGCTTGTCAAGCTTGTGCATATCCCTTTCCCACCCTTTATATTGGATGAAATCCATCCCTGCATGTATGCAACTATCTTCAAAACTCCCCCACTAGTCTAAACCAACCTGCTTAGGCTAGGGTAGATGTTACCACAAGATCATCTAGCATGGTGGGGTTGTATAGTATCATCACCTCATATAAAATGTCATGGTATACAACTATAACCAAGGATCCCTATCTAACCTCCTATTTCATTGGATATATTGAGAATTGTTCCAATTTTTGAGGTTTGGAATTGATGTTGTCATTGATGTCAAAGGTTCTTGAGAAGGTCTTCATGAGGTTATTGAAGAGTGTAGCTATGAGAGAGAATATTGATCAATGTTGCAGTGATTCTAAGAGTGTAAAATATGATTATTATAGGTTCTTATGACTACATTAATTATGTTAATGTCAACATGGAATGACTTTTTTTGATAAAATTGTCAAGTGCTTGAGCCTAGTAGTGTCTTGAGAAGGTATCTGCATAGGATGCCTAGTATTACACATGGAGTATGATGGCTTATTAATATGAATACACACAAGCATGATAATTTATATGAGGTTAATTTATCATGTATATGAGGCATTTGATCACTCATGAGAATCTCAGGGTAAGCCTATAGGGGTAAGACCTTCAAACCAAGTCTGCATCTAGACCACTCATAAACCCTGCCTAGCCAAATGAGGCATCATGATATGTTATAAAGGAATTTGAAGCATATATGACCATTTTTAACCATTTATTATTTTTATTTATTATTTGAGAGTGGTGGAGAGTTCATGGAAAGAGGCATGAAGTTTAGTTTTAATGCCTAATGTGGTTTATAAGTCAAGGTCTAAGCAAGCAAAGAGAGAAAGTGTGGCCTAATGTGGTATAAGGATTAGTTTTCAAGGAAATTGTGAGTAGGGGAGAATTTAAAAAGGTTATTAAATTTTTTCTAATCATGTTCATGAAGTTTGAGGTGAAATTTTGAAGGATAAGGCATGAAAATGTGTTCTAAGGTCTCTCGAGTACCTAAAATGAAGGGTTCTCTACTCGAGAAGGTTTTTCTTGTGCTCATTAGCTTCTAAAACCTATTAATGGGAACATAATATATTCATGGTATATGGGTAAAATTCCCATCTCAAAATTCTATTCATTTTTTAGATTTAAGAGATATGCTTTATGAATGATTGTTAAGAATGGAAATAGGTTTAAACCCTCTTAGAACCGTAATAATGACCCAATGTTGAATATGTTGATAAAAATTTCCCAAAATTGATTAATATAATTAATTAAGATATTTTAGGTTGTATTCAACTCTCCGCGTCACATCTACATGTGTTTGAGTTACTAGGTGTGTGAGTAGACACTATAAGAAAGTGTTAATTTATCAAAGATTTGTTATAGCAATTAGAATTGACCAAGTCAAAGTATGAAAATGTATGTAGAATGAAGCTTGAGACTCATGTTTATATCCATGAAGTTTTATTTATATAATTTATCCCTCAATTTTTTTTAATCGGTCATCTAACTTAGCCAGTCACTTACAGGCCTAATGGTGGAAATAGTGAAAAACCCAGGTAGTGGTGAGAAGAAGACTAAGAATGTGTTACCATGATAGAGTGATGAAACCAATTACATGAAGATATTTTTAAATACTTTTAATACATGTTAATTTTTTGTAGAATTTTTGGATTTTAGTGATTATAGTGAAAAATTTGTTCACAAGTTGACCTGTCTGGTTCAGATAAGATAGTGAAATATAAGGTTATGAGATTGGTTTTCAAGACCAATATTTATATTTGACCATATTATATTTATATTTAATAACGGTAAAATAATATAATATAATCATATACATTCATTATAATTCACTTAAGATGTCTATACAAGTGTTGGAGGCCTGAGTCATCATGACTAATCTTTGAGGAAAACTAGCAGTTCTGAGTGAGAAAGTTACAGGAGTGTTTTTGAGTCCTTTTTCCCTACGTAATGAAGTATAATTCACTCTATGAAGTTTTTTAATACCTATAGGCTCTTTTTATGTGATTTATTATCATAGTTGTGTGGCTAAATAATTTATTATCTCTATTTATTCATAACAGACCTTTTTGTGTGTGAAGGCCTAATGTAAATAGTATTAATGGTATGCTTCAAGTGGTGGTTGGAGATCAAAAGTCGAATAAACTTAATATGAGATTATCAGGGGTATATTTTAGTGGTATATGAATTTTTTCTTTTGTGTTTATATTTTAAAATTGTTTCAAGTAGATCAAAGGGTAACATGTACTTATGAAGGCCTAATTGAATTAGGTCTCCTTAAGGCATAAAGAAGGATTTGGTCTATTTAAGCTATGTCCAACCTAATATAATGATTTATTCATGTTTTTTGAATGTATTAAGTCCTATTTTATGTAAAATATAAGTGGGAAAGTGTTTTTTTCTAACTAAGAGGTATATGAGCAAGAGCCTAGTATAAGAAAAAGGCCTAATAAGCCTAATAAGCCTAAGGATATATCACTTTTAAGAGATAAAAGAGGTATTTTATAAAATAATAATGGTGTATATAAATTATAATTAAGATATAACTTGGGTATTTTATATGAATATCAAGTTCATATGGCCTAATCTATCTTTAAGAGACCTAGTTGAGCAAAGGAGTCTAGAAGGCAATTTGAGAGGTATAAAAGAGAGAAAAGAGATAAATAAGGTTATCATCATATGTTGTATGAAAAACAAGTTATTATTAAGGTGATAAATGTAATCATGTGTATGATTTGGTTTTGAGTCGTCTAGGGGGTTGGTGCCTCCTTGTAAGTGGGTGTTTTCTAAAACCAAGTTAAGTGAGTGTTTGGCTAGTTGGAGTTAGTGCTCCATGTGAATTTGTTGCTTCACTAAACTTGGTTTTTTTGTTTTATATGACTATATTCCATTTTTAGAGATCAGTGGGTTTTTTTTCCCTTGAGGGTTTCCCACATATGTAATGTGTTTCATGATCTTGCATGGTTGAATATACTTTGTTAGATGTTCATATTTGTATGAATGGTACATGTATGCTTAAGTGGAATTGATTGAATGTTTTGAAGACAATGATTCACACCACCCTAAATTATTGTGATTCCAAAAATTAGTATCATATCCTAGTCCTTTGAAGTAATTCTAATAGCTTGAAGGTGATCCAAAGAAGCACAAGATGTCTAGTGATCAAAAGGAAGAAGATAACATGTATGATGAAGAAGTCTACTATAAAAATGAAGAAAGAAAAGTTGAATTATAAATTAAAGCTAAGCTCATAAGTGACCTTGATTATTTGAATCATCATAATAAGACTATCAAGGATATCAAGAATCAGTTAGAATGTGTTAATACAAGGTTTAGATCAAAGGAAGTTTAGTATGACCAGTTGGAGATAGAGTTAGATTCCTTGATGGTTAAGCATCAACAACTCATAGACAAGATTAGTAAGTTTGAGAGAGTGCGTGAGAAGTCAAAATAATTCAAGAGTACCAACATGAAAATATCAATTAGGCATACCAATGCAATACAGTATAAGTTATCATAGGACCATGTAAAAAGGAGTAATCAGTCAAAAGGTAAGTATATAAATGTTGTTTGTTACATTTATCATAATATGGGGCACATTACAAGATTATATTATAATATATTGATAAGGCCCTCAATATTAAAAAATATATATGAATATATTATAGTGCATGATAAGGGTTAAATATTAGTATGGAAGCAAAATCAAGTTAGCTTTGATCATATTGAGTTCAAGAGTCAAGATGGACTATTTGTTAAAATCGAATAGAAGATTAAAGAATATTTTATTCCAGCTCAGACTACCTTTCACATTCAAGATGAAGGAATAAAATGGTATATATATAGTGTTTTCTCAAGACACATGAAAATAGACAAAAATAATTTCATCTCATTGAAGAAGAATGCTATAGGAACAGTGAGGTTTGAAGACAACATAACAGCCAATATAGTTGGAAAGGGTGTCTTGAAATTGGATAATGAGAATACCAAGACATAAAATGTGATGTATATGGAAGGTTTGAAATTTAACCTAATTAGTGTAAGTCAAATGTGTAATCAATGACACACACTAACCTTTCATGACAAAGGGTGTGAGATAAGGAGAGCCAAATCAAGAAGGCTAATTACCAATGCTAAGAGGACTGAGAAAAATCTATATGTCTTGAATGAGATCAAAAAGGAGAGATGTTTTATGATCAAGATGGATGAAATTTGGCTATGAAATAGAAGGTTAAGTCACCTAAAATTTGACAATGTGCTCAATATAAGCACTAAAAATTTTGTGAAGAACATGCCTAAGATCACCAAACCTACAAACATACTTTGCAAGGCATGTCAACATGGTAAGCAGACTAGAATAAGGTTCAAGTCCGAATATTTCTCTAATACAAGACCCTTAGAGTTTATACACATTGATATTTATGGGCCTATAATAATTCAAAGCATTCAAGGAGATAGCTACTTCATATTAATCATAGATAACAACACAAGAATGATTTGGGTTTCATTCTTGAAAGAAAAGTTAGAAACTCTTAACAAGTTAAAGGCATTAAAGGCTCTTTTTGATAATGAGAAGAATGGGAAGATTAAGTTCCTAAGATATGATAGAGGAGGAAAGTTTTGGTCCAATGATTTTAATGACTTCTATGAAGTTCATGGAATAAGGAGACAGTTCTACGGAGCTAGGACACCTCAGTAGAATAGGGTAGTGGAAAGAAAAAATAGGACAGACCAAGAGATGGATAGAACTATGATAAATGAGTCTATATTATATAATAGATATTAAAGAGAGGTAGTAAGCACTGTATTCTATATTTTGAATAGATAACAGATAAGGACTAATGGAAATAAGACTCCTTATGAATTGTGGAAGGGCAGACCTACTAATGTGGAACACTTTAGAGTATTTGGGAGAAAATGTTTCATAAAAAGAGATGATGAAGGATTAGGAAATTTTTATTCTAGATATAATGAAGATGCATTATTAGGATACTCATCAATGAGCTCATCCTATATAATTTATAACAAGAGGGTATAGAACATAGTGGAAAGCACTAATGTGAATATTGATGAGATAAATAAACCACACTCACAGTCAAAGGATACTTTAGAGAATCTAGACTTCAAGAGTGAAGAGGAAACTATAGAGGTTGATGAGGAAGAAGAAGAAATTAAGGAGAGATAGGAATCAAAAGGCCCCTCAATATGGATTCAAAGAGATCATCTTGAATCTCAAATCATTAACAATAAGAATGTAGGTATGCAAACAAGGAGAAGACTGGTAAGTAATCTAAATCAAGAAAATGTTTCTCTATTATCTAAGATTGAACCTAAGAATCTTATAGAAGAAAGAAAAGACAAATTTTGGATAGGTGCTATGAATGAGGAGTTAGACCAAATAGAGAATAATGAGACTTGGGAACTAGTTCATAGGCCTAAACATAAGAATGTCATTGGCACAAAATGGGTGTTTAGAAACAAGTTGAATGAAGATGGAGAAGTCACTAAGAATAAGGCTAGATTGGTATGAAAGGGATATGCATAAGTTAAAGAGGTATACTTTGAGGATACCTTTGAGCCAATATTAATATTGGAGGCCATCAGATTGTTTTTAGTATATGTAGGATTCAAAGGGTTCAAGGTATATCATATGGATGTCAAATCTACCTTTTTGAATGGGAATTTGGAAGAAGAGGTGTACATAGAGAAACTTGAAGGGTTCTCATTATCAGGGGACAAGGACTATGTTTGTTGATTAAAATAGGCTCCTTAAGGTCTAAATCAAGCTCTTAGAGCTTGGTACACCAAGTTAGATAGGGATCTATTAGATCAAGGATTCAAAAAAGGAGTTTTAGATAGTAATCTATAAATAAAATTAGAAGATGACCATCAGTTGATAGTATTTGTCTATGTGGATGGCATCATATTTGGTGGTAAACATGAGAACATGACTAATTAATTTGAATAGGTGATGAAGAAAGAGTTTGAGATGTCCATGTTGGGAGAGCTAGCATTATTTATTAGGTTTCAAATCACTCAATCTAAAAAAGGTATTCATTTCACAAGTCAAGTACATAAGAGAGATGTTGAAGAAGTTTGAGATGGAAGATTGCATGGTGATTAGTACACCTATGATCATAGGGTGTAAGTTGATCAAGGAAGCTGAGTCTTCAAAGGTCAATTAGATGTCATATAGGTCAATCATTGGAAGTTTGTTATACACCACTACCTTTAGACCTGACATCATGTAAATAGTAGGTCTTATGAGAAGGTTTCAAGTAGATCCAAAGGAAAATCATATTCAAGTAATCAAAAGGATACTCAGGTATATCAAGGGGACTATGGAGTATGAGTTATGGTACTAAGGATCAAGGATTTCAATTTGATAGTCCATACAAATGTAAACTAGGTAGGAATTCTAAATAATAGGAAAAGTACTAATGAAGGAACCTTCTTCTTAGGTGGGTGCCTATTTTCATGGATAAGCAAGAATCAACCATCATTAGCATTATCAACTTGTGAGGTTGAGTAAATTGTAGTAGATCAATGTTGTACTTAGGTCTTATGGATGAGACAAACCCTAAAAGACTACAAGGTGGAGTATGATGGTCCTATCCCTATTTATTGTCATAATACAAGTGTTATAAGCATCTTAAATAACCCTATCATGCACTCAAGGACTAAGCACATTCCCATTAGGTATCATTTTCAAAGAGATCATGTAAGTTAACAAATTTTTAGACTTGAATATATTTCTACATAGGATTAGATTACATTCATTTTGACCAAACCACTTCCAAAGGTAACATTTAAACACCTAAGATAGTAATTGGGTGTAATTCATGCCTCTATCAATCATTTAATAAGTCAAGTACTTAGGGGGAGATAATTAGATTCATTATCTCTAAGAACAAGTGAGTTGTTATACGAAGGTATGCATGGAGATAAAGGGTGCATTTTTAAATAATGTCTCATAAACTCATAGTCTTATGTGTTGAGTATTTTGGTTGCAAAGAGTTGCAGACATCACTTTGTCATTTATGTCAAAGGGAGAGAAAGACTAGAATGGAGAGACAAGAATGATCAATTTATAGTATGTTTTTTCATCAATGAAAAATGGGGAGATTGGTGAGCATTGTTCCTATTGTTGAGGTTTGTCATTGATGTTGTCATTGATGTCAAAGGTTCTTGAGGTCATTAAAGAGTGTATATATGAGAGAGAATATTGATCAGTGTTGTAATGATTCTAAGAGTGTAATATAAAATTGGTATAGGTTATTATGACTGCATGAGTGATTTGAATGTTATCATGTAATGAATTTTGTTTTCAAAATTGTCAAGTGTTTGAGCTTAGTAGTGCCTTGAGAAGGTATGTGCATAGGATTCCTAGTATTATGCATGAAGGATTATGATGGATCTGTGAGATGAATGCACACAGGTATGAGAATATTTATAAGGTTACTTGAGCATGTATATGATCCATTGTAACACTCATGAAAGTCTCAGGGTTATCCTATAGGGGTAAGACCTTTAGACCAAGTCTGCATCTAGACCACTCCTAGACCCTGCCTGGCCTAATGAGGAATCATGATTTGTTGTTAAGGCATATGAAGTATGTACGATAATTTTTAATCATTTATGATGTTTCTTAAGTATGTGAGAGTGGTGGAGAGTGCATGGAAAGAGTCATGAAGGTCATTTTTAAGGCTTAATGTGGTTTACAAGTCAAGGTCTAAGTGAGAAAAGAAAGAGATTGTGGTCTAATGGGGTATCAAGAATATTTTTCAAGGAAAGTGTGAGTAGGGGAGTATTGAAAAAGGTGATTAAATTTTTTTTAAACATGTGCATAGATTTTGAGGTCAAATTTTGAAGTATAAGGCATGAAAATGTGTTATAAGGTTTCTTGAGTGTACAAAATGAAGGGTTCTCTACCCAAGAAGGTTTTTATTGTGATCATTAGCTCAAAAAACCTATGCATGGGAACCTAATATATTCATGGTATATGGGGAAGGGTCTTATTTTAAAATTATAGAAAAAAAATTTATTGAAGGGCTATGCTTTATGAATCATTGTTAAGAAAGGAAACAAGTTTAAACCCTCTTAGAACCCTAATAAGGACCCAATGTTGAAGATGTTGATAAAAATTGACCATAATGGATTATTATTCTGAGGTGAGATATTTTATGTTTTATTCAATCCTCTTAATCACCTCCATGTGTGTTTGAGTTGTCAAGTGTGTGAGTAGACCCTATAGAAAAGTGCTAATTTACTAGAGATTTGTTATACCACTCAGATTTGACCAAGTCAAAGAATGAAAATGGATGGAGAATGAATATTGAGACTCATGTTTCATGTCCATAAATGTTTTTGGATATAATTTAACCCTTATTTCTTCTAAATTGGTCATCCAAGTTAGCCAGCCGCTAACAAGCTTAATGGTGGAAATAGTGTAAAACCTAGGTAGCAGTGAGAAGAAGATTAGGAAAGTGTTACCATGATAGAGTGATGAAAAAAAGTAAATGAATATGTTTTTCATAATTTTTAATACATGTTTATGTTTGGTAAAAATTTTATAGGTTAAATGTTATAGTGAAAAAGTTTCTCACAAGTTGACCTATCTAGTTTAGATGAGACAGTGAGATATAAGGTTATGAGATTGGTATACAAGACCAATATTGAAATTTATTAATATTATATTTATATTTGAGAATGTTATTATGATATCATATGATAATCTACATGAATCATAATTCATTTAATATGTTTATATAGGTTTTGTAGGTCTAAGTCACCATGACTGGTCTTTGAGGAAAATTGGCAATTCTGAGTGAGCAAGTTGCATGAGTGTTTTTAAGCCCTTTTGACCTATGTAATTAAGTATAATGAGATTTATGAATTTTTTGAGGTCTTTAAGGTTATAAATATGTTATTGAATTCATATTTTTGTGTCTAAATAATGTATTATATTTAGTTGTTCATGATAGACCTTTCTACATGTGTAAAGGCCTAATATAAACAGTACTAATCATATGCTTCAAGTGGTGGTTGGAGATAGAAAGTTTCATGGAAATAAGATGATATTATTGGGGGTATATTTGAGTGGTATAATATTTTTTTCTACCATGTTTGTATTTTAAAAGTGTTTTTATTAGATCAAAGGGTAACATGTACTAATGAAGGCCTAATTGACTTAGGTCTCCTTAAGGCCTAAACAAGGATTTGGTCTATCTGAGCTATGTCCAACCTAAAATAAAGATTGGGTCATATTTTTTACATGTAATAAGGAATATTATATGGAAAATATAAGTGGGTAAGTGTGTGTTTCTGACCAAGAGGTGTATCATCAAAATCCTAGTATAAGAACAAGGCCTAATAGGCCTAATTGACCTATTAGAGAATAAGTGAGGGGAAGCAAAGGATATATCACTTTGAAGATATGAATAAGGTATTTTATACCATCATAAGGGTGTATAAAAACTATTATTAATATGTAAAATGGGTACTATATATTAATATCAAGGTCATATGATTTAATCTATCTTGAAGAGACCAAGTTGAGTGGAGCCTAGAAGGTAGTTTGAGAGGGATAAACGAGTAAAAAGAACTCAAGAAGGTGATCATAATATATTATATAAGAAACAAGGTATTTTTAAGGTGATACATTCAATCAGGTGGATGAGTTGGTCTTGAGTCATCTAGGGGTTTGGTGCCTTCTTGTAAGTGGGTGTTTGTTAAAACCTAGTCAAGTGGGTAATTGGCTAGTTGGAGTTGATGCTCCATGTGAAGTTGGTGCTTCACTAAACTTTGTTTTTTTTTCTTATAGGACTGTATTCCATTTTCATATTTAAATGGGTTTTCTTTCCCTTTAGGTTTTCCCACATATGTAATGTGTTTCATGATCTTGTATGGTTGTATATGTTTTTTTAGATGTTCATGTTTGTATGAATGGTTCATGTATGCTTAAGTGAAATTGAATGAATGTTTTGAAGACACTAATTAACCCCACCCATCTTAGTTATTTTTCTTCCAATAGTATCTATAAAACAAAAACTAGATAAATATTATCTCACATATCTATCTACTATAATCACATGCAACTAGTATTCTATATCAAAGCTTAAATCAAAATCACAACATTTTTCACCAATCCCAGTGTCATCAACCATCATCTTTCTATCTAATCATCCCCTAAGCACCTCCTTTATTTATTTCATCCCCACTTATGTAAATATAATATTAACCCCTCATGCACATTATGACCCTCTCTTTAGAAAAGTCTCTATCGACCAGCTCTCACCCTCCTACATTGTCACCATCTCCTATGCCCAGTCTTGTCAGGGGTGCCTCTATCTATGGTATGGCCAAGGTGTTCACTATTTATCTTATTATATTACTTAATATTTTTCATAATATAATCACCTCTCCTTTAGACCATCTAGTTTCCTTGTGATCATTGGTGTCCCTCTTATCGACAGTCCCAATAAAACGTGGGCACCCTCTAGTGTGATACCCACCTATATGGTATCCCCATCCACCACCTATAAAAAATTGTTGGTAAACCATTCCCATGTTCTAAGGAAATTAAAATGAGATCAACACTAAGTGGGATGCATCTCATATCCATGATACCTTCAAATCCCATTGAAACTAGTCGCACTCTGTCTACATTAGTCAATCACTCAAGTAGATCTAGTAGCCATGACGCATCTATCAATCACCAATAACTTAGACATCTCTATAAAATATCAACCAAAAAAGGATGTATCAAATATCCATGTCATAAATAATAATAAAACATTCTTAAAATTTCAAAAAAAATAATTGGTTTGATTTAGATTCTCAATTTTATATAAAATTTCCCTATTTAATACTAAATCAGCCTAGTACATTCCTTGTGATACAAGATTATCCCTTTAAATTTCCTAATAGATCAACCATGTCAATACTATATCATCTAATTTATCTCCTTACCATAATATATCATCCCTATTATACACAGTTAGCCTCTTTTAGTGATACTACATCAGCCCTCTTGAATAGACTATGTCAGCCATGATCTACATAGTCTACCTTGTCTCTCTTACTAACTAAGTTGGCCCACTGCTACACAATTAGCCCCTATTCATATACTAAATCAACCCACTACTATTTAATAAACCTTATCATTATCCCTAACCTTATGGACTAAGTTGACTAGGTCTACTCTATTCATCTACAGTGGCAACATTTTTCCCATTTGCCATAAATGCCTTGGGCATTTATTGGTCCAACTTCTTCCTACCCAATACCTCATTTTACCCCTAGTTTACCTAAAAATTTCATAAGGTTCATTTTGGTGCCTATATTTTTGCTACCAATCATTTTTCCATATTTAGCTCAATTTCTAATAAAAATATTCAAAATTTTGAAATTTCTAATTCTTTACCTGTGTTACACTCGTTACGGCTGTTATGCATCTTCCCCATCTCAGTTGTCATCTCCTCACCATGATGGCTCTCTAGTCTCCAATTAGGTCTCTCAGAGCTTTATTTTCTCATAATATTAAAAATAACAAATGAATTATTTTTCACCCCATTTATATTTACTACTCAAAATTATTTACCTTTCAAATATTTACTATCAAATTTTGTATTTTGGTCATATCTTTGTCTCTACTCGATCTTTTTCCAAATTGTAAAATGTTATAGAATCCTAAAATTGTAGATAATATTTTCACCTATTATATGCCTATATTACAAAAAAATGATTTTTTACTCTGTTTTTCTAATCTCTATAGGTTCACCTAATGTTCTCTACATTATACACCTTCACATTTCTTGCATCTCCTTCTTTATCCACATCACTAAGGTAAGTAAAGGTATGTGTTTTTCAATTATGTCCTTTAATTTATCTTATTTTGTCTTTACTATAATTTATTTAGCTTTAGGTTTATGTTTTTTTATGTTCTTTTCTCAAAGCACCATCTCATGTTGTACCTACATAACACATGATGAACTTAGGTGGGGTATAAATATACACTTAATATTTTCAAACTTTATCAATTATTGATGTTTTATCTCTTATAAGAACCCATTGATTCTGAATATTTTTGAGTGCATGCCTTAAGGGGTGCACCGATCAAGGGGTGGGCAGACCATTGGTGCTTCATAAGATTTTTTTCCCTTTACTACTACATTCTATCTACACACTCATATCCTAAAAACATTCCCATAAGCTTTGCCTCCTTTTTTCACCCTTCTCTAGTCATTTTCCACATTAATTAGCCCTTCCCTAGCCTAAAATCATTTTTGATGATTTGCATTACACTATCAGCCCCATCGACCTTATACTCTAATTGATAAAACTTATTTAGGGTCTAGGTCAGCCCCTAGCTGACATAGACCAAAACTTAATTTGTTTTTTCAATAACAATACAGTTTTAACTGGGTCGACTCTATCAACTAAATTTTTAGAAAGGACTAGGGTTATATCCATCTATATAAACACATCCATTTCATTATTTCAAAAAGAAGAGAAGAAGAAGAGATATATATTATTCATCTGCTTATCCACCAATCTACTTGAGGAGCATAGTTTAGGGTTTCATACTTTATTTGGAGATACAGATCTTATCTTGTGGATAATTATTTTGGATGCATTGATAGGTTGTGTATCCTAGAGTTGATTTATCCTTATCATCCTTACCACAAAAAACTCTTACAAATCACCTTAGCCAAGGGAGAGATTGAGGCTCGATGGGTTCATCTCCAAAGATAAGTATTCCTAACTTTATTTTTCCTTTGTAAGAGTATATATATATGAATTTTACTTATCTCCTATGTAGTAGGATTTTGTATGCATTGGCGTAAGTATATGTATTATATTCATGTTTAATTTATATGTTTATTAGCCCCACTTTGTGCCATAAGATCTGATAAGAACTAGATTAGACTTTATTTTACTTATTATTTTAATGAATATGAAAACATAGGACCTAGATAGGGTTATTGCATAGTTTTACTTGACTGGAGGCTTTGGAACCCTCCCTAGTGATATTATTGTGGAAAATGATCCCTTGGTTAGGTTTAGAGGATCCATCTTGGTCATGACCCTAAATATATAATGTGTTAACAATCGGAAGTGTAAGTAGGATTTATCTTCTCTGAGATGGGATTAATTTATAAATCAATTGCATTTCCCTTTACATACAAGTACCATTACCAATACAAATCCCTTTCAGCCCAAACATCCTGAAACCAACTTTAGACTGATTTATAGTTCCCTATTTTAGCTAAAATTCCTATCACATTAAAATTTAAAAAAAAATCTAATAATCTAATAACACTTAGGGTGACCAACTACTTATCATTTAATTTTTAGTTGACTATTTGCTCTTTGATCATTGTGTGTTGTATTAAAAAAATTACATTGGCTAGATTGGTGCAAGATTTGTGTTGTGTGCCCTAATTAGATCAATCACATTGATATAATTGTTTGTTTGGTTGCTTTCATTCTTGCTTCCAATTATCTTGCAAAAAATTTCCTCTATTTTATAACATTGTTGTCTTGGTCAATATAGCCTCTTATAGACTATGTTTTACATTCCTTCTAATAGTACATAGTCAATCTGCATGACTGTGTCTTCTTATTTTTTATTCGATAGTACATAGTCAACCTGAATGACTATGTATCCTTATCAACCTGATTCATCTTCTTATTTATAATACATAGTCAACCTGAATGACTATGTATTTTTATTTGACTATTGGGTCATAAAACATAGTCTATTGATTTGACTATGTATCCTATTTTTTGACTTTATCTTTACATCATCATTGTCCTTCTTAGCCTTTTTATTTCATCATGAACTTCATGTTTGAGGACAACATAGAGTTGAACTCAATAGATATGATGAACTTTACAAATCCCAATAGGTTTCCCTATAAACATCTTTAAGCCTCCACTTTAGCCAAAATTAATGTGAATGTGGTCACTCACAATACAAATTATGGGATTCCTTGTGTATCCTCAGTTCACAACCCTTTGTTATCCTTATAAAATTATCCTAAATTAGATTATACTCCATAAATTCTTATCTTCATTAATGAAGTTCTTCAACATCAAGAAAAAAACCCTTCCACTATTTAAGACCTTATGATAAGTGGTCAAAAAGAATAATCCCAATCACCTTCCCCTACATTATCACATGGATTTTGGGGCATTATATTCTTTTCCTCTCATCCTCTTCCTTCTATTTTGACCCCTTCTCACACTATGACCTCTTCTTCCTTGATTTCTTCTACCTCCATGCCAAGTATCTCTAATAACATGGTAGGTTCAACATCTAGTGGGCCTTTTCCAAGACCCATTCTTCTCAATTCCTCCACTAGTGAATAATTTTATACCCATGGTAATCATTATAATAGTGCTTCTTCATCATCTAATCCTTCTACTATTGCATCTTTTGCAACACATGTTAATCATGCCACTAGTTCCTCCTTTTCTAGCAACACCTCTCAAGCCACTAATATCATGCATGCCACTTATCACAGTGGTACCCAAGCTACTAATACCAATGCTAATGTTTCACATGCTATGCACAACACCACTCAAAACCATCAAATTTTATTACAAACTCTTAACCAAATGAATTCTTTTACAAGCTAATAACACTAACCAAATGACGCAAATGTAGAATTACCTTATTCATCTCCAAAATCAACCTCAATATGTTCCATGGAGAGCACACAACCAAAATCACCCCCACCCTCGCTTAGAGATTCCCATGGAAAACTTATTCCTCATCAACCTCTTGTTAACAAAACAATTAAAAATATTCAAAATGAACCTCTTACACCTCAAATTGCTAACATAGATATAGGAGCTACAACCCCTACCATTAGCTATAATGGATCAACTGATCCTACCTTAAACTTGAAAAAAACATTCAAAAATCTATACAAATATTGGGTTAAGTTAAACACCTTTGCCACTACCAATATCTTAGTAAAAACCCTCTCTGAAGATGCTTTAAATTGGTATAACCAACTTAAGTCGCATTCCATCACTATTTTGGAGGATTTAGTTAATGCTCTAGTATAGGAGTTTCAAACTAGTGACCTCCCTAAAAATACCTTGGCTCATTTTATTAATTAAAATCAACTTGAGATAAAAACCACTTAAGATTTCATCAAATGGTGGAAGACCTTGTCTCATAAATTCAAACACAACATGGTGAATGATAACCTATTTCATCTATTCACCAATGATCTATATCCTAAGTTGAGATATTAGGTCTATACTCTCTCTCTCTCCACAAACTTTAGAAGAGGCCCTCAACCAAGATAAGCACCAAGATTTTCTCATATGTTAATTTGAGACATCCTAACCTCCTGTGGGCACTTGCATGCTCATAAAAAAAAAAAAATTCCATGCTAGTGACAATGGTGTCATTGATTCCTATGATACCATTTATAATTTTCAAGTTATGATTCCTGACCTTGCTCTAAAATAAGCTCCCCTGTTACACCACATCCCTAATCCTCACTTTTCTCAAATAATAAACATTAATATTCATAAGACATTATCCTTAGTGTAACTCCAAAATCATCTACCAAAGCCTCTTCTATGGGAGCTTGATCCCATTCACCTTATGAAATCATGGTACAATCCAAATAAATTTTGTTGGTTTCATGTTGGCTTGGGTCACTCTCATGAGACTTGTAGTAAATTAGGTAACTTAGTTATAGATTTCCTCCTTGGTCTAAATTTTGAGCATGATTATTGTTGGTTGAATATTTTGTCGATCAGCGTACTGATAAACAAAATAGGTCTGATCAGCCAAAGTAGGAAGAATGGTCGTCCAAAAGTGTAGGTTTACCACATCAAAAGGGGACTAATCTCTCCTCTCATCAAGGGGAGGTTCCCTATGGATATGCTATATATATATATATATATAGAAAATAATACTCAAGGGTAGGAAAAACCATCCATCTCTCTTTTTTTAGAGATGATGCATGCGGATCAAAGGAAAAACTCAAGGGAAATGACAAAAAGCACTCCTCTTCTTTCAGAAGTACTATTCAGCAAGCCACAAGAATACTCCTGGTAGTAAAAGCAAAATGTAACCAAGGACGTAGTAACCAATAAATTGAGATGTAACACAAAGTCTCCACTTGAATTTCTCAAGAGTGAGATATGAATGACAATGAGGGCACAAAGTCATCCCAAGGTCCTTTACATAGAAATGAAAAGAAAACACACTAAAGGCAATTATGGGGGCACAAAGTCTCTCCACAATTGACTCTTTAGGACACCTTCCTGACTACTTTCACTAATTTTTCTTGTTGAATTAAAGGAACAAAAAATATATCAAGGAAAAAGACATAAGAACAGTTTCCCCAACAACAAAGATATAACAGCACAAAGTCTAAAAAGTCGCTTTCTTATTCCAATAACAAAATATGATCAACAATCTGAGCTCAAAGTCTCAGTAATGCCTTTCAATTTGGGCAGAGTTTCATTTTTGATTGTCAAAAAGAGATCCATTTACAATAAAAGAGAGTCCCTTATATAGCCTCTTCAAGAAGGACTCGAGAATAGTAACACATCATGTTGCATTGAAATTTGTTAAGAAGACAGGCTAGAATTTAGGGGAATCTACCCATTTGTTTTTCTCAATGTAGGGAAACAAGTCATGCTATTGAAATTTTACATCTTTTAATGTCCACCTAGTGATCTAATCCTTCCTCATCATTCCTCTTTTTTTGGTTAAGTGAATCAGGTCCTTGATTTAATTTGATGCTCTACTCTTTAGTTGCTTCTTATTGGTCTTGGCCTTAAAGCCTGTGAATGCATTTGGGTCTATAAATTACAAGGATCAATGGCTATTTTATGAGCTTTGAAATTGATATTTGTGCACCTGTCAATACGCTTCCAACGGTTAGTTCATTATTCTTGAATTTGATGTCTTCGAGTGCATCACCCCTTGGTCCTTCTTCAGCTTTCCTATTCTGCATCCTCCCAAAGGGAAACTACCTTTCAAATTTGGGGAGGTGTCCTTTAAGTTGGAAGTTGAGAGTCCCCCATAAGGGCATCTACCCTTTAGGGTCCTTCGATGGCCTTTTATCTTTGATAGTCCTTCGCAGACATTCCTACGGACATTCACCATGGACATTCTCCTCGAGCTTTCTCTATGGGGAATTTCCCTGGGCTTTCTTATGAACAACTTTCTGTAGACAAAAACCACGGACATTTCCCACAGACAAAAAGTCTATGGATATTTCCTATAGACAAAAAGTCTACAAAATTGTTCCGATCACTTTGCCTTCAAAAAATCCTTCAGGTTTTCCTCCCGTAGCTGCTTTCCCAAATTCCTTCAGACTTTTTGTCTAAAGGAATTCCTTCAAACAAAAATCTGAAAGAATTGTTTCTTGCCTTGGTCTTTTTCAACTACCTTAAACAAAAATCTAAAAGAATTTACCTTTGCGGCCTTCTTTGAAAATGACCCTTTCGAAGGGTGCTTTTGTCGACCAAGTGCCCTCCACAAGGGCACTTGTCCTTCAGGAGGCTTCTTTGAACTTTTGCATGTGAACCGCTCCTTTAAACCAATTCGATGATCCCTTTGATTGAACCAACTGAGTGAACTATTTGATTGAACCAAAGCATTGAACTACTTGATTGAACCTGTTAAACCTTAAAACTCGTTGAACCTTTGAACCAAAGAGGTTCAATAGTTTAATGGTTCAATCCTTATTTGCTTAACTAAATGTTTGCCAATGGACATTTTTTATTAAACCAAGGCACTGAACCAATCTCGAAAATGACCAAGTGTTGGAAACTGATTCTTTTGATTGAACATGCCTATAGAAGCCTTTGAACCTATAGAAATGAACCTGCTTGCAGAGTCTATAGATTCTTGAGAAGCTTGAAAAATGAGGAATTCAAATGTCCAGGACAAATTTCAAAAAGGGAAGAGACAATTTTAGTCTGTAGGACCAAAATAGTTCAAATGTTGTCCCAAAAATGAGTGATATTTTTTGGGGGACAACAGCTGGCTTCAATTGGGGAACTTCTATCAATTGTAAAAAAGAATTGAAGGGAGTAGAAACTAGAATCTCTAGTGCCTTGAAGTATGCCATTGGGCTATGGAGTCATGCTACCTAGAAATGGAAGGCATAAAAAAAATAAACAAACAAAAAAAATAGAATTAAAAACTATACAAATATACATATGTACAGATGTAATAATCTGATACTTCAAGATTTAAAGTATTTTAGATTCTGCTTCTTGAGAGACAATGAAAATAGTGCTCTATCCTGGTAAACCAGCAGGAAACCATTTTACCCCAAGAAATAATGATGGGTGAATGGATTTCTCCACCAAGAAACCAATTTTCTATGTCTTCCTCTTGGCTTTTTCTTCTTCTTGTCCCATGGCAAGATGTGGTTTTTAATTTGAAAGCCATAACTCCTTGCTTTCTTGGTGAAGGATTCCTTTGCCTAATTTTTATTTATAGCAGCATGGCCCATTACCATAATTAGTTGTTCTTCTATCTCAATCTAGCATATGATTGGATTGTCCACTTCAAACTCTTGACAAACTATTAGCTTAGCATCTCCTTTGATGTGGAAGAGTTTGATCTCTTCATCTTGAGCAATCTTCAATCTGAGCAACAGAGATTCACATCCAACTGTGTTGTTGGTGTTGCTGACTTGCAAATTAAATGAAGGAATAATATCTCCTTAAAGAGATATCAACACAGTCCCAACTCCATTATTGGTGGAAGAATTACTACCATCAAATTTTAGGATCTAAGCATCATCATAAGCTGATCTCTTATCAGATTTCATTTCATTAGAGATGGGAGATCCTTCCTTATTAGTACTACATTCTACCAATTCTCCTGAAGTCTTGTTTAGATCAATTCCTAGATTATCAGCTATAGGGCTTTCATCTGTAGAAACATGAACATCCTCTATGGTCAAGAAATAATTACCCCTAGCTGAAGACTCAAATTGAATTTGTGTTACAGGGGCTGATGTTTGGGTGACCACGTATTTTGCCTCCTTTTCAAGGAGCAATCTCTTCATCACACCTTCAACAGGGATCCTCACCTCAAACAAGTCCATGCTTAGTTCTCCTCCCACATCCTTGCAAAAATTTTGTTCAAGAAAAATGCCATAGTATGTTGGGATGTCAGCCACCAAGACAGTCATCTTGATTCTCTTGTCTGAAAAGGCTACAAATGCAAATTGGGCATCTTTGTTTTGCCCCAGTAATGGTACTTCCTTGTTCTCCATGGAGAAACATCTCCCAAATGTCTTGGTTAGTGTGAGGCCCAAAGACTTAGCTACTTTAGCAGGTATGACATTGTCAGATGCCCCAGAATCAATGATGCAATTGTTGAGTTGATAACCATTTATCAATAAGGAAACATAGAAAGGTTCTATTTTCCCAGGGGTAGCTAGAGGAGTAATGACAAGATTATTTGGAATGGGCATGTTATTTGGGGAATAAAGAATGATTTTCTTAACCTCTTGTCTTGCAGGGATGGTTTGGTTCTTGACACATTGGACCAACCTATCCAATTGGTCAGGATTGGACTACAAATATTCAAATTTAGACATTTGAATTTTGGTCTTCTTGACATGATCAATTATGTCAAATGGCTGAATTGGACTAGGAACAGAGGAAAGCATTTCAACCTTTTGATTTTTAGGAGGGATGGGAGGAGGGATGGTTTGCAAAATTGAATTAGAAGGTGAAGGTGAAATTAATGTACTTACATTTTGGGTGATCACCGAATCCTTTGACAGGGAAGGCAGAGTGGTTCCACGCTTAGAAATTATAATTTTTGGTTGAGGTTACTCCTTTGTCTTCTTTTTATTAGTTTTCTAGACTAATTGGTTCTTGGACTTGGTAAACACTGCATATGATCCATCAATAGCTTCTTCTTTGCTTCTGGGTTAATATTGGTAGTTTAGTAAACCAATGTGGGAGTCACTAGCTGATTCTTCTTAATTTTCTATAAGGAGATTAGCATCATTTTCTTGATTCAATTCAGACTGGAAAGAGAACTCTGATTTTATTTCAAGATATCCCATTGCTGAATTGGTTGGAGGAGCTTCCAGGGCAAGTTTCCCTTGTGGGGGAGGAAGACAATTTTGTTGCCCTTGATTCCTGGCAACATTGCATTGATATGACTAATTTGGAAATGTCCTTCTTGGCATATCTCTATATGAAGGAGTAGAAGACATTCCTTGCACCATTTATCTTTTCAAGGCTAGCACTTCATTTGCCAGCTTTTGCACCATTGGATCAGTGGTGCCTGTAGATGAATATTTAAAAGATGATGAAGGTCTATTTCTATTTGGATCTCTTCTTATCTTCCCTGCTAAGATGAGATCATCTTCTACCTCACTCGCCAAAATTTGAGCTACAACAAGATCTATTTGACCAGCATGTCTCAAAATAAAATTGACTTCAGGCAACTGAGAATTAATGAAGAAGCATTTGAGATTCTCAGCTGTAGGTCGAGCAATTATATGAATTTTGTTCCTCGGTTTGTCAAATTTAGCTATGAAGTCTCTCATTGGTTCATGAGGCTCTTTCTTCATCTGTGTAAGTTGAGCCTAAAGTGCATGTGCATCTTTTATAGGTTTGAATTTGGCTTCAAACTTAGCTTTGAGGGTATTCCAATCAATCATTGATCCAACTTGTAGATGGTAAAACCAGTCTGTAGCAGCACCTTGTAATGCTTCTACAAATATCCTAACTGCTACATCTTCAAATTCTACTCCAATTATGCCACAGGCTATGCTGAAGGCTGTGATGTGTTCATTAGGATGAACTTTCCCATCACCATAGAATCTGGGGAAATTCTTCCTTGAACTACATGGAAGCTCATGTAAAGGTAGAGTGAGATTGAAAGGACCAAAAGCATTACCCCAGGGGCCTTGAAATACCATTATAGGATTATGAAAAAGAGGAATAAAAAATCTCAGAGGGGTAATTATTATCAAAGCTTTATCAACAGCAAAAGCGGATACTTTGTCTGGCAATGGAGATCTAACTTTAGCAGGAGGAAAGCTCTTTGTTCATTGGAGATAAGATGGTGAAGGAAACAGATTAAAACCACTTTGCTATACCAACTTGAATATAGGGTCAACAATACCTTTAGCTCTTTGGCCTCATGTACACCTTAAATTTGCTAGATTGTGAAACAAAAATGGAAAAGAATGGACCTTGCTTCAATTTGAAGCTTGAGGCTTTAAACTGTGCACTCTTTCCCAACAGCTCTGTTTTTGCAAACCAGATAAAATAAAGAAGGTGGAGGAAGATGGTAAGGATATAATGAATAATGGGTAAGACATGAAATGGAGTCACCAAAGTCTGTAATAGATAAGGGTTATAATGATAATGGGTTATATCCCCAGCGGTGTCACCAAAAATTGTTGGTTGAATATTTTGTCAATCCACGTACTAATAAACAAAATAGGTCTGATCAGCCAAAGTAGGAAGATTGGTCATCCAAATGTGTAGGTTTACCACATCAAAAAGGGACTAATCTCTCTTCTCATCAAGGGGAGGTTCCCTATGGATATGCTATATATATATAGAAAATAATACTCAAGGGTAGGACAAACCATCCATCTCTCTTTTTTCAAAGATGATGCATGCGGATCAAAGGAAAAACTCAAGGGAAATGACAGAAAGCACTCATCTTCTTTCAAAAGTACTATTCAGTAAGCCATAAGAATACTCCTAGTAGTAAAAGCAAAATGTAACCAAGGACATAGTAACCAGCAAATTGAGATGTAGCACAAAGTCTCCACTTAAATTGCTCAAGAGTGAGATACGAAGGACAATGAGGGCACAAAGTCATCCCAAGGTCCTTTACACAGAAATAAAAAGAAAACACACTAAAGGTAATTATGGGGGCACAAAGTCTCTCCATAGTTGACTCTTCAGGACACCTTCCTAACTACTTTCATGAATTCTGCTTGTTGAATTAAAGGAATAGAAAATATATCAAAGAAAAAGACATAAGAACAGTTTCCCCAACAACAAAGATATTACAGCACAAAGTCTAAAAAGTCACTTGCTTTCTTATTCCAATAACAAAATATGATCAACAATATGAGCTCAAAGTCTCAATAATAACTTTCAATTTGGGTAGAGTTTCATTTTTGATTGTCAGAAAGAGATCCATTTACAATAAAAGAGAGTCCCTTATATAGCCTCTTCAAGGACTCGAGAATAGTAACACATCATGTTGCATTAAAAAATTTTAAGAAGACAAGCTGGAATTTAGGGCCATCTACCCATTTGTTTTTCTCAATGTAGGGAAACAAGTCATGCTATTGAAATTTTACATCTATCAATGTCCACCTGGTGATCTGATCCTTCCTCATCATTCCTCTTTTTCTGGTTAAGTGAATCGGGTCCTTGATTCAATTTGATGCTCTACTCCTTAGTCGCTTCCTACTGATCTTGGGCTTAAAGCCTATGAATGCATTTGGGTCTATATATTACAAGGATCAATAGCTATTTTATGAGCTTTGAAATTGACATTCGTGCACCCATCAATATGCTTCTAATGGCTAGTTTGTTGTTCTTGAATTTGATGTCTTCAGGCGCGTCACCCCTTGGTCCTTCGACTTTCCTATTCTACATCCTCCCGAAGGGAACCTGCCTTTTAACTTTGGGGAGGTGTCCTTTAAGTTGGTAGTCAAGAGTCCCCTATAAGGGCATCTACCCTTCAGAGTCCTTTGGTGGCCTTTTATCTTTGGTAGTCCTTCACAGACATTCCCGCGGACATTTTCCCTAGGCTTTCTCCATGGGGATTTTCCCTGGGCTTTCTCACGAACAACTTTCCATGGACAAAAACTTCATGGACATTTCCTATGGACAAAAAGTTCATAGATATTTCCTATGGATAAAAAGTCTACGAAATTGTTTTGATCACTTTTCCTTCAAAAAATCCTTTGGGTTTTCCTCCCGTAGCTGCTTTCCCGAATTCCTTCAAAAATTTTGTCTGAAGGAATTCCTTCAGAAAAAAGTCTGAAAGAATTATTTCTTGTCTTGGTCTTTTTCAACTGCCTTAAACAAAAATTTGAAAGAATTTACCTTTGTAGCCTTCTTTGAAATGACCCTTCTGAAGGGTGCTTTTGTCGACCAAGTGCCCTCTGTAAGGGCACTTGTCCTTCGAGAGGCTTCTTTGAACTTTTGCATTTGAACCGCTCCTTTGAACCAAGTTGATGATCCCTTTGATTGAACCAACTGAGTGAACTGTTTGATTGAACCAAAGCATTGAACCACTTGATTGAACCTGTTGAACCTTGAACTCATTGAACCTTTAAACTAAAGTGGTTCAATGGTTCAATCCTTCTTTGCTTAGCTAAATGCTTGCCGATGGACATTTTTGATTGAACCAAGGTGCTGAACCAATCTTGAAAATGACCAAGTGTTGGAAACTAATTCTTTTGATTAAACCCACCTGTAGAAGCCTTTGAACCTATAGAAATGAACCTACCTGCAGAGTCCGTAGATTCCTGAGAAGCTTGAAAAATGAGGAATTTGAATGTCTAGGACAAATTTTGAAAAGGGAAGAGACAATTTTGGTCTGTAGGACTAAAATAGTTCAAATGTTGTCCCAAAAATGAGTGATATTTTTTGGGGGACAACAATTACCTCATTTGTAAATGTCAACAAGCCTATGACATTGCCTTTAAATCTCATAAAACACAAAGTAAAAATAAAGCTTTAAACTAGGCTAATGTTCATCTCACCATTTATAAAGACCCTATTACAAACCATCAAGACAATAATGATATGCATATTCCTTCCACTAATAAAATTTATGGTATTATAGATCTAACTCTCAAAGATAATGTGGTCAACATGACGAATATTTAAAGGTAGTTGCCTTCATTGATTCTCATCCTACTCACACGCACTAATGATCTTACACTTTCCATGTTATCCAATAGTCTTCCCTAACTTACCTAACATACTTGGGGTAATAATAACTTATCTCTTTTGATGAAAAAATTCCAACACCTCCATTGGATATCACCTCTCATATCATTTCTATAATTTTTCCAACCTATTTACCCATTGCCAATAATATTCAACCTTGTAATACCACTACTTAAAATTTATCAAAAAATAAACCTACATCAACTACCTCATCCTCTCATGATATTCAACCAATTTTCCCCCAATTAAACCTCGCACATCTTATCAACACAAATTTTCATACACTTCTAATCCTCCTTCCGAGAAACTCCTCCAATATTATGCCCCTTTATCTAGCATTCCCCTCATGGGTTATGATGAATAGGATCCTATCATAGAAATTACTAATCTTCCATCTCAAATTCCCTTTCTCAAACTCATGTGGACTTATCTACATCATCATAATCACCTTATGCAACTCCTATTTAAAATGAACATCCCCCATCCTCCCCTATTAGGATGTGAAGCTACCTTATCTAGGATTAAATATAGCATCTTACAACAATGCAAAGAGATGTCTAGACACATTAATGAAATAATGGGAACTTATCTCTCTCTCTCAAATTTATTATTACTTATATGATTCCATATGAGATTTTGTTTCATGTGGATGATCCTCCCCTCTTTATAAGCATCTAAATCAGTGACATCCAAGTCAAGTGTGCCTTTATTGATGACGGTTTAGGTACTTTTGTTATTCCCTAAACTTCATTAAACCCTTGGATACTATGAATGTGATCTTAAGTCCACATGTAGCACATGTCAAGGCTATGACTAAAGGCAAATGCCTCCCTTATGTTGTGTGTATCTCCCTATTACTATCTAACCTATCACCATTTGAGTGAAGGTTATGATCTTCAATTTTCCTTTCCTATAATATCCTACTTGGTAGGCCATGAACTCATCACATTAGGGTTGTCACCTCTTGTGCCTATAAATGTGTCAAGTTCCCTCACAATGGTGAAATCTTTAAGATTCAAGGTGAAAGTAACCCTTAAAATTTTAAACAATTATAAGATCATGTTGTATTTAAAATTCCAACCCTTGAACCCTTGCACAGTATTTTATTCAAATAATCTCAACATTTTAATTTCCTTATCAACTCTACATGAGGTTACCATGGTTACCCCAAACTTGTGGGGAATATACCACCTAACCTCTTATATTCTAATAATTATGAGACTAATGAGATCAACCTCAAGATAAAAACTTTTAATCTCTCTCCTCATCTCATTTCCCAACTTACACCCTCTCTAAATTTGTGTTCCCATCACCACCTAGTGATGACATACCTATAGTCTTAACTAAGACTCAATAATTTATTCATCACACCACCTTTGATGAGAAGCTCATACCTACTTACATAATTGATCTTCATACACTCGACTATGATGATGGTTATACTTTAGATGACCCATTTCTAGTATGTCTTATTCAGGCTCAAGATGCTAAGATCCTTCATTATCATTCTTCTTTAGTTTAGTCTTTCAATTTATATTATCATATTTCATATTATATAGTTCTTAATTTTATCATTATTCCTCTTTTTTTTAGGGTAGAGATGATGAGTTTTCATGGCACACCTCTAGTTTTTTAATAACTTCTTTTAGGAGAATGATTATAGATCATGCTATAACTGGTCCCTATCACTTTGCTAGATATCAAGGTCCTTATAGCTAGCTTACCCATGAGATGATTTATATTGTCCTTAAAGCCTATATGCATCCTACTCCTCCCTTAGCTGGGCCTAGTCTAAATCCTATTCCCACTCCCCATTTAGTTGAGTCTCTTCATGTTCCTAATTTTTCTTCTCCTTCATTTAAGCCTCATCTAGTCTCTCCACTAGCCATATCTCCCCTTGGCAATGGATTGCTTCCTTTACCATAGCTTGCTACTCTACCTACTTAATGCGCTGATTAACCATATTATGACATTCATCAAGTTGCCAATCATTGGACTAGAGATTGTACATTATCCCATCCTTCTTTAGATTTTAATTCCACTCAATTTGTTAGTATACCCACAAAGTCTACTAACAAGCGTATTTATTGCTTCCATGAACAAAAAATCATTACTCCAACCATTATCAAAATCTTTGACAATATATATACACATTGCAACTTACTCTTCCTCAACTTATATACAAGGCTATACCTCCTCCTATGTTATTACTTGAGTATCTTCCCAAATATGGAGAGGTATATTATTTATGGCACTAGTATGAAACCAATGACACCAATCATTGTCACATCCTTTAACAACATATTTAATATCACCTTATGACCATTATTGCACCTACTATCCCTCCTCCCATATGTTTTCCATGTTAGAAGACTACCCCTTCTTCCCCCATGGTCCCTATGCCTGTGTCCCCTTCTTCCCCTGTGGCTCCTTCTTCCCCTATGATTCCTCCCCTTATGGTTCCTCCCCCTATGGTTATTCCACATGTAGTTTCTCCACTAGTTATCCCTCCTTCTATGGATCCTCCTTCACATATGGTCCCTTCTCCACTGGTGACTTCTTCATGTCCCATAGATTCTACTCCCATTCCTTCTCTTGAGTATCCTCTGCACGATGGCCCTCATAAGCATGATACTTCAAGAATGCCTACATTTTTTTTCAAGAGATTCAAAAAGAGGTATTCTATTAGTTTTCTATGAATATCAATGAGACCCTCACTATAGTTAGATTCAAGCTTCATAGAGATCTATTAGATGTTATGGACAATGTTTGTGGATAAATTTACTAGTATTTTTTAACACAACATGGTATTCCTTCACTTTATTCTTTATTTTAGATTGAATCTATGCTCCAATTTTAAATTTCTCTACTTTATATCATTTGACATTGTATCAGATTTTCATTTACTTATCTATCTTACATGGTTATTTATATTTCAGATTATATGTTGTCTATGGTGCCATTTTATTTCCTTATGATCTCTTATGAAGTATTTTTATGACTACATGATTTTTCTCTATGATTTCACTTATTTCCATGGATGTCTTATTATTTTCTCATGATTATTTTCTACCTTATCTACATAACACATATAATTATTATTGTGACTTGGTTATACAAACCTTGCTCCCCTTAGTACTCGTTATTTACCATGTGATCAGTTAGCAAATGAGTCATATCATTATAATATCATTTTACCAATCCATCTTGGATCTTCCTTTATTCCCCTTATTTTTTTTACAAACTAAGTATACACATGGTTGAAACTTGAGATAACATGTTGGTTCATATGTAAGCCTAAGTGTTTTAGTCAGTCATGTCTTTAGATACTTAGCTTCCTTTATCCAAAATCTAAATCTCATTCATGTGTATTACTTTATCTCTCATCTTGGTCATTTCAAATCTATATGGAGGAGGAATCTTAAAATCTATAAAAAAGTTAAAATCCAAATCATTTTAACAAAAGGTAATGATACAAAAGGCAACACTCAAATTTTTGAAAGTCAAATCACACTAAAAAACATGATTTAAAGCACATATCCTTTCTCTAATTGAATCTCAAACTCCATAGTTGGCCTTGTGATAGATTCAAGGTCCATTGGCCTATGGTAGGCCAATAGATTAAGAAAGGAAAATTAAAAAATAGTGCTACCTACTTTCTCACATTAGTACCCAATCTTTGTAGTAGACTAATGGCTTTGTAATAGGTCCTAAAGAATAGGGAACACATTATCAGAAGTTAGGTCCATTTTAATTTCCTTATTTAAACACCCAACATGAGTCAATTTTAGTATCTCACTTATTATCATATATAACTTTGTTCTTATTATGAACATGTATCCTTTGTATATTGATGGTCATTAGTCATTTAGTGTCCTCTCTATGTCTTTAGTGTGACTTATGTTTCCTAAGGTCTTATCATAGGTGCCTACATTGTGATTTTTATATTCCTATTTTCATTTAGAATAATCCTAATATTTCACATTCAGAAATATTGTTTTGTTCACTGATCACTCCCCCCTAGGGATTTTATTTATGAGTTGTAGTGTAAGACCATGGATAGGACCAAACCATCTCCATAAATTACCAAATTACCATTACAAACATTCCCTTTAACATATTTTGTCCATTGTTTCCACCTCATTAGTGTTCCCTTTGTGAGTTATAGTGTAAGAACATGGATATGACCATGCCTTCCACTCAAAATTTTCTAATATCCAAGTCACAATGAAATTACATGTGTCAAATTTGAGGTAAGTAGTGATTTATCATGAGTTACACATCATTGACATGTTTACCATCTTGATATAGTATGTTTTATGCTTACTTCATTGATATTTTCATTTTTATCTTCTCATTTTTTGATAGCATGTAAGAATACAACCATTTTTCTTAAGTTTTCCATACTTCCCAGGTTAAATTAGTGTGATCAATTTAAGTTCATTTTTCCAATTTTGTTTCTCTTTTATACTTCCCAACATGATTTAGTATGATTGATTGACTTAATTGTTTCAGTTTTATACCATTTGGTTTTTTCATGCCTTCCATTTTATTACATTATTTTCATACTTCCTAATGTGATATAGTGTGATTTTTATTGTTTTAATTTGGTCTAAATATATTCATGCTTTAAAAACATTTTTTTATCCATTTTACCATCTTTGGTTTATTAAATTTAGTCACCTTTTATTATTACACATTTCCCATCGTGATATAGTGTGTATTACATTTATTTTAATTACTTGTACTTTTCCAAGTCATTTTTGCCATTTTATTTTTAACCATGCATGTGTATCACATAATTATAGAAAATAAAACACTCCACATATATTTCTCATAACATAAATAGCAAAATCTAAATACATGTGCTAGAAAGAAATATATACATGCATCAACATCCACAACCAAATATAACTCATGAGATAAATATCAACTATTAAAATAAATATCTATATATATCATGTGTTTTATATAATACAAGGTACAAAATATAAAATACATAGCTCCAATTCTATGGTTGGTCTCCATCATTCCTATCTTGTGTCCTAGCCACACTGAACATAGATACTTAGGATTGTCCCCTCTAAATGGTACATTGTAATAAGGTAGTCTAGGATCTCAATCCTACTACTTATCCCTATAGTTTGGTCACTTGGGCCTATAACTATTCAAGCTAAACCATGGTACCATGTGCACTATTTGTTTCTAACTATTTTTGCTTTTTTACATTCAAAAGAAGTAAGAAACTAAGATAAATGGTCAAGGGTTTGTACGTACCCAGATGAAGTTTGCCCACCGTATCTAGACGTTGTAGGGACTCCTCTTTGGCTATGGAGGATGACACCTGTAGAAGAAAGAGACTCAAACAAAGAGATTGTTAGATGGATATAAGGTGGACTGCCAAGCAAAAGCTCAGTCCCAGAAGTGCAAAGACTTCCTTGTGGGATGACAGTCCACTAGTTGATAAAAAGAATGTTGCTAGAAAGGGAAATAATGAAAGACTAAACAAAAGAAATAAAGGTGATGCGTACTTGTATTCCTTGAAATCTGTCTTCCACAGTCGTTGACGCCAATTAGTCTGCCATCATCAGTTTGGTCAAGGTCACCAGCGTCAGTTAGTCTACAGATGTTGGTAGGGGCAATGGGCTTGGAGGCCAGCGTCGATTGGGGAAATGGGGCTTCGGACGAGTTTTAGGGCTGTCTGTGGTCGACAAAATGGTCTGAGAGGTAAAAGGGTCTGTGCAGGGTTGCAGGGAGATTGATAAGGTCCACAGAGGGTCAGAGGGAGAGGATAAGTTGTCAAAAAGGAATAAGAGTATGAAGAAGGCTTCTTAGCCTTTGTAGGAAGAAGTTAGGTCGGGTCTGGTTGATAGCTGAGTCTAGTTGATAATACTTAGAAGTAATGAAAAGAAGCTAATCACTTATACATTCTAAATACATTCTAAATCACTAAAATGATAAAAAGGGCAGAAGAATACTTACCTCTTGCTTGGTGCAGAGCCAAAGGTGTTTGAGACACTTGTCCCTGTTGTGTCTATAGCCAAAAGAGTGTTGGTTGAAGTCTGATGATTGATTTTAGAGAGTTCTTGTTGATGTCCAGGTCTGAGAGCTGAGAGAGGAAAAGAGGTCAAATTTTGGATCTATGATTGATTGATTCAACGTTGTGATTTTAGCATCCCAGGAGGAAGAGAATTTGCCTTCAGGTTGTTTTAAACAACCGACGTTGGTGATCCCACTAGCATCGGCCGACTGGTAACTGACGTCGACAGCTAGAAGAATGGAAAAAAGGCTATTTTAAGCCTTTTGCCCATTCCTCTGTCTGCCGAGTTCTACTGTTGTTGAAAAATGGTCCCAAGGCAGATTAAATGAGTGCGAGAGGTTAGTGGGAGGAATGAAATGGGGTTTAAATAATTAAGAAGGGTCATGGAGTGATGGAGGTATCCGAGGAGAGGTATCCAAGCTGGGGTGTGTCCAAGGGTGAGGTGTCAAGGGGGGTGTTATTAATTTAAAATAGGTTATTATTTTAAATTAATAAGTGTGTGGGTTAGGAATGTGTAGAAGTGGATCAAGGGGACCAAGGGGGAGGAGTCGACCAAGGAGTAGACACGATTTTGGTGTCTACATTTGCCCCTTTTTGTCTTGTTGGTTGTTCTAGATGAATTGCAAGACAAAAATAGGAGTGAGTTACCCCAGGTATGGGATAAGGTTATTTTTGTCCTGTTGGTTGTTCTAATGAACTGCAAGATAAAAATGAATGTAGGTTGTCCCGATTATGGGATGAGGTATTCCCCCTCAAAGTGGGAGTCGAGGGAAGGGAACCTGAAATTGGGTGCCGATTTGATAGAGAGTGGATGGATATGGTGAAGTTTGAGTGTAAATGCTACAATAGTTGAGATTGCACACATACCACTTCACGAGATGGTCAGGGCAAATTGTCATAGGTCAAGGGTCAAGGAGTGCTAAAATTGAAATAACTAGGCCCCAGCATTTAGTTGTAGCTGATTGGGTTATTCGATCCAAGCTATAGCTCTAATGGTCGTCATGTTCCAAGTATCTTGGGCTCAGGAAGTGCTCTTGGAAAACACAAAAATGTCAAAAGTAGTGAGGATCAACTTGCTCACGATCCAATACTTGTGAGGGTCAAAATATGGGTTGCAGACAATTTGGCTAACTATTCGTGAAGTAGCCTACATACAATCAAAACAACCAAGGCATAGTTGTCTCAAAAATGGTCATGGTCTGAGGAGATAGTTGTGATCTCCAAGGTTGTTGGTCGAGTCGAGGTGAGATAGTTGGTTTATTAGATGGATGAACAAAGGAATGGCCGAGCTAACCTCAGAAGACCCTGTGTCAACTAAGTGTTGCCTACATAGCCCCTGTTTAAAGGGCCTCAGGCTGATGTAGTTCTCCCTACAAGGGAAGAATAGGGTTGGTTATGGACTTGGTTTGGATGAGGTTAAGTCGTGGTCAAAGGTAAAATGATTTTTCCATCAGATAGATGAACAAATGAATGTGGCCAAGCTAACCCCAGAAGATGTCATGTCATTTGAGTGCTGCCTACATAACCCCTGTTGGAAGGGCCTCAAACCAATGTAGTTTAGACTAAGAGGTGAAATGGTTGATGATTGGTTTTGGTCATAGTAAAATGATGGTTAAAGGTAATATGGTTTGTCCATTAGATAGACGCACAAATAGATGTGGCCGAGCTAACCCCAGAAGACCCCGTGTCAATTGAGTGCTGCCTACATAGCCCCTGTCATTAGGGCCTCAGGCCGATGTAGTTCTCCCTAAAAGGGAGGAAGAGGGTTGGTTATGGACGTGGTTTGGATGAGGTTAAGTCATGGTTAAAAAGGTAATATGGTTTATCCATCAGATAGATGAACAAATGGATGTGGCCAAGCTAACCCCAGAAGAAGTCATGTAATCTAAGTGTTGCCTACATAGCCCTTGTTGGAAGGGCCTCAGACCAATGTAGTTCAGGGGAAGAGTCAAAGTGGTCAATGATTGGTTTTGGTCATGGTTAAAGGTAATATGGTTTGTCCATCAGATAGATGAACAAACAGATGTGGCTGAGCTAACCCCAGAAGATTTCATGTCAGCTGAGTGCTGCCTACATAGCCCCTATTAGAAGGGCCTCAGACCAATGTAGTTCAGGATAGGAGTCAAAGTGGTTGATATGTGGTTTGGACTAGGTTAAGTAATGGTCAAAGGGTGAAATGGTGTGTCCATCAGATAGATGAACAAATGGATGTGGCTGAGCTAACCCTAGAAGATGTCATGTCATCTGAGTGCTGCCTACATAGCCCCTGTTGGAAGGGCCTCAGACCAATGTAGTTCAGACTAGGAGTCAAAGTTGTTGATAGTTGGTTTAGACTAAGGTAAGTCATGGTCAAAGGTAATATGGTTTGTCCATCAGATAGATGAACAAATGGATGTGGCCGAGTTAACCCCAGAAGACGTCATGTCATCTGAGTGTTGCCTACATAGCCCCTATCAGAAGGGCCTCAGACCAATGTAGTTCAAGCTAGGTTGATAGGTTAGTTTGGTCATGAGAATTATTTAGCACATCCCATATGTCTAATGGTTCATGCTTGAAATGATGAGGGTATGATGATGTTACAACCTTTTCCATATTATGTAATGGTGTATTCTGTAACATTTGTTAAGTGGTCTTTCATCCCTAGCAAGTGTCCATATCGGTGATGGATGTATGCTAAAAATGAAATGAGTTGATTTAAGCTTCAGCAAGTAATGGTTTATGCTTAACATAAATTGTGTGGTCGATAGTTTCCATGTGTATTGGTTTCCATAGAAACTAGTGTGAATAGGCTATGAGAATGTTTAGTGGTCTGAAAATGTTTTGGTTTGGTTGGTTTGGACTTAGAAAATGATTTGGTTGGATGTGACCAAGGTGTATAAAAAGTGAAAGGCACATTGCTCTTTCATTGACAAGGACCATAAGGATAGCATAGGTAGGGGTTTTTAGAAACAAAATCCCCATTCATGCATTACATCTTTGACCATTGGTTGTGTTAGAGAAGTAATCGAATCACTTTGACCTTAAAATGAGCTCGAAATCCCTTGAGTAGGTGATGTGAAATGTTAAGATAGGGTAACCCTTTTTAGTAGGGATAACTTTGCCCCTTTTTATAGGAGACCCTGAGAACGACTATAAGTCAAGTCCATTAACGCCCTTTTTTTTTTTTTTTTTGGGTAGACTGATCAATGCGAGAAGTCTACATGGGGATGTCATTTTGTTTGGTGGTCATATGTGAAGCTGATCGATGCGAGAAGCTTCTAAGAGAGTGCTATTTGTAGCAACATGTTTAGGCATAGCCATCCTTCACGGGAGTGGTCTATATTTTTGCTTTATATATATTTTGAGGGCTTTGAATAGCTGTCCTTCAAGGGAGCAGTCTATTAGCTACAACAATGATGATATAGCTGTCCTTCAAGGGAGTAGTCTACATTTAGAATTTATGACCTTTTGATATAGGCATCTCAATTTTATTTTTGACAGAATTTGTAGTCATGGATAAGACTATAGAAGTTCGAGGGCTCCCTTTTATTAGGACAAAGCATTCATACTTTATAAAAGGGTTACATGGTGTTTGTTTTAGGGGAATAGGGTTAAAAGGTATAAGGATTAAGATGATAGGGATTGCTCAAGGGATGAGCTCAAGTTAAATGTCAAGTGAACGAGTACTCGACTAACAGTAGAATGGTCATAGATGTAAGGCATTAAGGGGCTCAGGTTTTGGTCAGCCTTCAAAAGAAGACAGACGATAAGTCCCTGATCTATGCTTGTGCATCATGATGTAAGGTTTGAGCCAATTAGGAGCAAACTTGCCCCATTTGCTTCTTTCCAAATTGGTCACGTGTTAAAGATGATTAAGAAGTTGGTTTATGTTTGGTCGATACTTGGTTGATTGATGTTTGGTCAATGCTTGTTAATGTTTGGTCAAGGCTTGGTCGAGGCTTGGTCGAGGTCAATGTTTGGTCGAGGCTTGGTCGAGGCTTGGTTGAGGTCAGTCAAGGCTTGGTCAATGCTTGGTCGAGGTTGGTCGAGGCTTGGTCGATGCTTGGTTGATGTTTGGTTAAGGCTTGGTTGAGGCTTGGTCGAGGTCAGTCGAGGCTTGGTCGATGTTTGGTCAAGGTCGATCGAGGCTTGGTCGATGCTTGGTTGAGTTCGATAGTCAGGATAAAGTCAAATTCCCCCAGTCACTTATGTGATAGGGAGAATGCCTGACAGACTTAGTTTGAGAGGGCAAGATCCTGATCTTCCATGTTGGAGGTTAGAATCTCAGAATGACTGAAAGTAATGGAGGCAATGGTTGGTAATGATGTGACCAAAGCAGCTAGTGGTTGGGGGTCTTTGAGTTGGACCTTCACTGTCTGTAAGACTTTGATCAAGGCTTGATGATGTTGTGGAGAGGTTTGTATGAGGTCATACAAAGATGTCTTCACACAAGTTTGGTGAAGTTGTTTCACCATGGGGTCATGAATTGATTTCGAAAAAGTTGGTCGAGATGTGCCCAAGATTGAAATCTTGGGTTGTGATGGTTGAGGAGGCTTGATGAATGGATATGTTTGAGGGAGAGAAACCTTCTCTTTCCCTTTATCCTTCATGATGTGTGAATTTTTGGCCACATTGATGGTGTTGATCTCAAATAATGGGGTTAAAGGTGATCGAGCGACCACAGTTTGATGATGGGCTCCTGATTTACGTGAGGATGTTTGAGAGGTATGTGATGGTGTCGATGGTTTGGTGAAAGGGTGGTCAAAAGGATCCTTAATGGAAGAGGTGTCCTTTTTGAAGTGTTGATGAATGATAGATTTAAGAGCACAACAATGCTCAGTGTCATTTCCAAGTGTGCGATGATACGCCCAAAATTTAGTGTCATCGAACCAAGATGGCCTTGATTCGAGAGTTGATGAGTGGGATGGTAAAGAGGGTTGGGAGGCATGAGATGGTGTTGGAGATTTGTTGATAGTATCTCCAACAAGAAGGGTGTCTTTGTTCATATAATGGTGAATGGAAACCTTAAGTGCACAATAATTTTTAGTGTCATGTCCAAGTGTGTGATGATATAGGCAAATTTTGGTGTCATCGAACTAAGATGGTTTTGGTTTGAGAGGTTGAAATGGTTTAATAGGTAGAAGAGTGATGTTAGAGGATTGCAAAAGTTGGCATAATAGCAAGGTATAAGAACCTACTAATGGGTCTACACGTTGTGTTGCAATAAAAATTGACAACTTCTGTTTAGAAGCTGTTGAGGGAGTGTTTTATATCATCTTTTTGTTTGGTGGTGTGGCCAGATGCGTAGATGACACTTTCGTGGTAGGAGGCATTGGATGTTTTGAAGGAGGTATGTTTTTGTTAGGTGCCAGTCGTAATGGAGGTGATTTGTTTTTTATAGGTGTTGGAGTAGGAAGCACTCCTATTAAGGTAGATGGGTGTGGGCCCAAAATAGAGGGCATTGATGAGGGTGGAGGAGGAGTTCTCTGATATGGTTTAGTAGCCTTCTTTGGTTTGATTTGAGGGCCACTATTATGGGAGGCAAGGTTCAAGTCGAACCCCACCAGATATTCTTTGACCAAAGTAGGTGAGGTGGCGAGTTCCTCTATCAACGGAGAAGGGATTGGAGAATGCAACTTCTTGAGAAGGTAGAGCGTAGGGATGGTGATGGCTTCAACGTGTGGTCAAGGAGTGGGGATAGTATGATCCCCCATTGATGATAGGAAGGATGAGGGTGAGGTTAGTGGTCCTAGTATGGTCAAGGCATCCTCCAATATAAGAGAGGTCGATGGAGAACTAACAGGAGAAGATGATTCTTCCACCTGTGATAGACAAGTAGGAGAAGAGGGCTCTTCTACCTGTGAAGGACCAATGGGTGGGCTAACCTCTTTAGACTGTGAGAGAGGTTGGTTAGGCATAAGAGGTGAGACCATGTTGACTGTGCGTATATTACGCTCTTGGGAGTCATCACCCATGGTCTGCATGTTGTTTTGGCTAGGCGATCGTTAGGAAAAGGTTGTCTAAAGATGTTGATGTTTTGATTAGGTGGCATGTTCGGGTTATCCAAAACAAGATTCCCCTTGTCTATCATGTCTTGGACAATGTTTTTAAAGGTTTTTCAGTTGTTTATGTCATGTCCCTAGACACGGTGATAATGACAAAAGTCATTTTCCCTGTACCATGCAGGGATAGGTTTTGAGGGGTCAAATTGAGGTGGTTAGATTTGAGGGAGATTGAGGACCCCCTGCTTGACAAGTTTATCCAAAATGGAAGCGTATGATTCTCTTATAGGAGTATACTGACACTGTATATACCATTGTTGGAATTTTTTTGTGATGTAGTCCGATGTAGAAGGCTAAGATTGGTTGGTTGTCGTTGAAGAAGATGGTCTAATGACTACAGAATTTGCTGATGCCTTAGATTTGGAATTAAAAGAAGAAGGTTTAGAGGAAGAAGGGTCATTTGACTTTGCGTTGGGGTTTTTACTCTACAATTTGACCTTGTTTTCCTTGATGGCACATAGTTCAAGCTTTTTGACCATCGTGAAAGCTTCGTCAAAGGTGTGGAATATTTGGACCCGCAGAGTAGATGAAATATGTTTGGCACACACCTGAGAGAAGAGCTCAATGAGCTCGAGTTAAGGTAAAGAAAAGGAGAGTTGGTTGATTAAGCCTCTCCAATGGGAAACAAAATTGGCTATGGATTCGTCATCAAACTGTCTGATAGAGTATAGGTTTGTGATTGAGACCTTTTTAGTGATGTTGATCGAAAAGTGGTCAAGAAAAAGTTGGGCTAGTTGGGTGAATGTGAAAAGAGAGTGATTGGTGAGAGAGTTGTACCAATCGAGGGCAGGGCCAAAAAGCAACATGGGAAACATGTGTAGCAATAACACATCATCATGTGCTATAAGATAACAAGCATGTCTGAATGCTTGTAGATGTTGTTGTGGGTCTTCCTTACTCTAGAAGCGAGTAAACTTAGGAAGTTCCCACTGACTGGGATACAATCAGATTGGGACAGAGGGATGGATGGGTTCATTATAAATTTGATCATATGAAAGGACATTTCTTGAGCTTGAAACTGAGGTCTCAAGATTAGACATTTTGTCCATTAGCATTTTGATTAGATCAGCTGACAAATTTGTGGGTGGGGTTCCCCCTAGGTTGTGAGGCACTTGGAAGGTGTTAAAAGGGGCGTATGACATAGTCGGTTGCACTTGTATGGGCACAATGTACTGATAACTAGCCATAGGGACAGAAGTGGAGACCAAGGGTGGTTGTGTCATGAAGGTAGAAGGCATGACTAGGCTTGATGTCACTAGAGGTGGTTGGATTATGGAAACACTAGCCAATGGATGCGTAACCACCCTGGTGTTGATGGGTGCAAGAGTAGGCAGGATGGAGACAACTAGGTTTTGGAAGGATGTAGAATTTTGTTGAATAGTTTGCGGTTGATGGGGGCCAAAACCCCAAAGGAGGTGAGTCTGGAAATATAAGGAGAAGCCACACTTAGCAGATTAGTCATGGTCTGATTATTAGTCAAGGCGACAGCCTGGGTGTCTATGGGTTGAATGACAAAGGTGGTTGATACATTTGTCATCTCAAGTAAGGTAGTTGGCATCCCATAAATTGGGTTACCTAAAGAGTCTCGTGTTCGACTGTGTGCGAGATAGTGTTGAAGGGCCTTGACATTGAGGTCAAGGAACCGTTCAAAGTCTTGGTCCCCTTCAGGGACAATAGCGGGCTAAGTTAGGGTTAGTTGGGTAAGAGTTCATTCAGTCTCTAAATGATACTCCATTAGAGGACTGGTTATGGAAGGTGAAGGTGGGAATGGTTGTTACCTTGCATGGTCAACAAGAGTCTTGGTTTGACTATGTGTCAAAACCATCTAAGGCAAAAAGAAAAGGGTCAGGTTTCAAAAACTATGTTTTTCCAATTTTAAAAACTCAAAATGTGGTTTTGGTAGAAAAAGGGTTGGGTTTTAAGGCTATTTTGGAAAAAAAATTGTTGACAGTGACCGACGTCGATAGAAAAATTGATGCCAGTGAAAAAAAGTTGCCGACGTCAGTGGAAAAATCGATGTCGATGACTATGTGTTTCTAGAAACTCAGAAACTGAAGGTTTTTGGAAGAAATAAGAAGGTCTGAGTTATTTTCAGATCTCAGAATACAACCTCACCAACTCAAAAAATTAAATATAGATAGAAAAATGGATGAAGATAAGTAGACCCTAAACGTTAATTCCTAGGAATAAATTTTAGAGTCTTGTTGGCTTATGCCTTAGAAGAGTGTGTTTGGAAAGTTGGCTTGTAGAATGGGTCATAAAAGAAGCAGTCTAAGGTTGGTTTTGGGTTAGTTTCAGTGCTCAAGAGTCTGTGTTAGGTTCCGTATGTGGCCTAGTGCTAAGGAGCAAGCTCCCCTCACTTCACAAGCCCAGAGATAAGCTAGGTCGCTTAGCCAGTATATACTTCCCCTAGAGTTTATACTCTACCAGAGAACAGAGTGGGCTCTCCCCTTGGTAGTGAAGTCCAAGTAGGATTGCCAGGAAGGGTAAGGTATCCGCTAGGTGATCAAATCCTAGTCAGACCTTGTCTCAAGTATGTTTTGATGTTTGATTTGTGAAAGTGGTCAGGTTGTGTAACATAATTACACTACGATTAATTCATAATGCGGTTTTAAGTTACTAGGTGAGCTAAAAATGCATGCAAGCAGAAATGAAATGCAAAAGATTTTTAAGCCCAAATTGAAATGTGTGTTCGGATGCAGACAAGTGGAGAAAAGGTTGAAGAGTATGAATTTCACTACTCTAGATGCAGGAAAGAAAGAAAAAGAAGGATTCTTTTTAACTTTGCTGATAGTGTCTTTTGGAAGAGATAGAGGAAAAGGATGCAAGAAGAGACCTAATGCACCTATATGAAAAGTTTGTTTTTAGAATAAAAAGTATGAACCCAAGGAAAAGTCCTAGGGTCCCACCGGGCGTGCTAGAATGTTTCTAACTATTTTTGCTTTTCCACATTCAAAAGAAGTAAGAAACTAAGATAAATGGTCAAGGGTTTGTACGTACCCAAATGAAGTTTGCGCATCGTATCCATATGTTGTAGGGACTCCTCTTTGGCTATGGATGATGACACTTGTATAAGAAAGAGACTCAAACAAAGAGATTGTTAGATGGATATAAGGTGGACTACCAAGCAAAATCTCGGTCCCAAAAGTGTAAAGACTTCCTTATGGGATGACAGTCCACTAGTTGATAAAAAGAATATTGCTAGAAAGGGAAATAATGAAAGACTAAACAAAAGAAATAAAGGTGACGCATACCTATATTCCTTGCAATCTATCTTCCATAGTCACCGATGCTGGTTAGTCTGCCATCGTCAGTTTGGTCAAGGTCACCGGCATCGGTTAGTCTGTCAACGTCGGTAGGGGCAATGGGCCTGGAGGTCAACGTCAATCTAGAAAATGGGGCTTTGGATGAGTTTCAGGGTTGTATGTGGTTGATAGAATGGTCTGAGAGGTAAAAGGGTCTGTGCTGGGTTGCAGGGAGACTGATAAGGTTTGCAGAGGGTCAGAGGGAGAGGATAAGTTGTCAAAAAGGAATAAGAGTATGAAGAAGGCTTCTCAACCTTTATAGGAAGAAGTCAGGTCAGGTCTGGTTGATAGCTGAGTCTGGTTGATAATACTTAGAAGTAATGAAAAGAAGCTAATTGCTTATACATTCTAAATCACTGAAATGATAAAAAGGGCAAAAGAATACTTACCTCCTACTTGGTGCAGAGCCAGAGGTGTTTGAGACGCTTGTCCCTATTGTGTCTATAGCCAGAAGAGCATTGGTTGAAGTCTGATGATTGGTTTCAAAGAGTTCCTGTTGATGTCTAGGTCTGAGAGTCGAGAGAGGAAGAGAGGTCAAATTTTGGATCTGTGATTGATTGATTCAACGTTGTGATTTTAGCATCCTAAGAGGAAGAGAATTCAAATTCATGTTGTTTTAAGCAACCGACATCGGTGATCCCACTGGCGTCGGCCGAGTGGTAACCGACGTCGGCAACTAGAAGAATGGAAAAAAGGCTATTTTAAGCCTTTTGCCCATTCCTCCATCTACCGAGTTCTACTGCTATTGAAAAATGGTCCCAAGGTGGATTAAATGAGCATGAGAGGTTAGTGGGAGGAATGAAAAGGGGTTTAAGTAATTAAGAAGGGTCATGGGGTGATGGAGGTATCTAAGGAGAGGTATCCAAGGTGGGGTGTGTCCAAGGGTGAGGTGTTAAGGGGGTGTTATTAATTTAAAATAGGTTATTATTTTAAATTAATAAGTGTGTGGGTTAGGAATGTGTAGAAGTGGATCAAGGGGACCAAGGGGGAGGAGTCGACCAAGGAGTAGACACGATTCTGGTGTCTACACTATTCTCTCCTGAGCCAAGGCCTACCAGGTTGTGCCTCTCCCACTCCCACCCTTGTCGATGACTATAATCCATTCATACATGTATGTAACTACCTTGTATCCTCCCCCACTAGTCTAAACCAACTTTCGTAGGCTGGGGTAGATGGTATCATAGGATCATCTAGTGTGGTGGGGTCATATGGTGTTAGCACCCCATCTAAAATGTCATGGTGCATAGCCATGACCAAGGATCCATATCTAATCTCCTCTATCATTAGATCTCAAAAAATAAAAATAGATAGATATTATCTCACATATTTATCTAAAAAAAATTATCTACTACAATCACATGCAACTAGTATTCTATATCAAAGCTTAAATCAAAATCATAACATTTCTCACCAATCCCAATGTCACCAACCATCATCTCTCCATCTACTCATCCCCTGAGAACCTCCTTTTTGCATCACTTCCCCACTAGTGTAAGGCTAGGAGTCACCACTCATGCAGTCCATGACCCTCTCCTGAGAGGTGTCTCTATCAACCAACTCTATCTTGGAATGGTCATTGGGTCATCCTACATTATCACCCTCACCTCTACCGACTCTCACCAATGGTTCCTCCATCTATGGTGGGGCTAAAGTGGTCATTATTTATCCTAATATGATACCTAATGTAGTGTAAGATATGGTTCCTATTATATACCTACATCCACATCCATGTCATCCCTTTCCTTGACTACCTGTTATCATGATCGACCAGTCAATGGTCTAACACACTACATCCTAATCATGGGTCTCTCAACTAATACTCCTCCTCTCCCCCTCAGCTCTCTAAAATGTCATGCCCAATATGTAGTCACTACTATAGGGGCTTCTAGGTGTAGGAGTCTAAACTACCCTAAAAAGTGTCCTACTAGTTGTCACTCCACCCACCAGGTATAGTGGCCCATGATCTACACCCAAGCCAACCCCATCTCTATGGTCAACCAACTAGGCCAAATAGTATCAATGTGCATATAGGGTTTCCACATGATCTCCCTACATGTGATATTCTATAAAGTTAGCACATGGGGTATGACATATGCTGCATAGTCCTTCTACCATCTCATCACCTGAAGTAACCTATCATCCACTATGTGGGGCAACCTAATTGGTCAACACATAGGAAACCTTTCATATATCTAGGCACTCAATAAAATAATTGGCCTAATGGTATTCTACTCTCTAGATAGTATCCCATACATATCATTCATGAGATTGACACAGATGATAGCCCTAAAGTCATGTAGTGCTCCTTGATCCAAAATGGACTGAAACAAGGTTATCATGTATAGTGATACCTTACCATCCAAATTTTGATTCAACACTCATGTTGTCAAAAGTATGATCATGGCCTTCTAGATGTCCTTAATCTATGTGATATATACATCAAATAAACTAACCCATAAACCTAGGTATATCCTATCCAAGCACATCACCCACTTGGATAGTGATCACCTTTCCTCTAAATCATCTGGTATCCCTATGATCATTAGTGTTCCTCCTATCAGTAGTCCCAATAAAGTATGGACATCCTCTAACATGATACCCACCTCTATGGTATCCCCATCCACCACCCATTAAAAAGTGTTGGTCAACCATTCTCATGATCCAAGAAATATGAAAATGAGATCAACACTAAGTAGGATGCACCTCATATCCATGATACCTCCAAAGCCTAATTAAATTAGCCATGCTCCATCCACATTAGTCAATTACTCCAATAGATCTGATAGTCATGAAACATCTATTAGCTTCTAATAACTCTATTGTCTCTATAAAATATAAACCAACAAAATATGTATCAGATATCCATGTCATAAATAATCAAAAAACATTCTTAAATTTTTAAAAAAATAGTTGGCTTGATTTAATTTCTCAATTTTCTATAGAATCAACATATTTAATACTAAATTAGTTATGTACTTTCTTTGTGATATCAGATTATCCCTTTTAATTTCTTACTAGGTTGGACAAATCAATACTATATCCACCACTTTCTCACCTTGTGATAATATATTGGCCCTGTTATACACAATCGACCTCTTTTAGTGATACTACATTAGTCTATGCAATTGGCCTTGTCTCTCTTACCAACTAAGTCAGCCCATTGTTATACATTTGGACCCCTATTTACATACTAAATTAACCCACTAATATGAAGTTAGCCTTATAATTATCCTTCACCTTATGGACTAAGTCAACCAAGTTGACTCTGTTCATCCACAATGATGAATTTTTGCCATTTCCCATAAATACCTTGGGCATTTATTGGTCTAACTTCTTCCTACCCAACACCCCATTTTACCCCTAGTTTACCTAAAAATTTATTAGGGTTCATTTTAGTGCCTAAATTTTGCCTACCAGTCATTTTCCATATTTTGCTTAATTTCCAATAAAAATATTCAAAAATTTAAAATTTCTAATTGTTTACCTATGTTGCACTCATTTTGGTTACTATGCATCCTCGCCATCTCAGTTTTTTATCTCCTCACCATGATGGCTCTCTAGTCTCTAACTAGGTCTCTAAGATCTCTATTTTTTGAGAATAGTAAAAATAACAAATGATTTATTTATCACCCTATTTATATTTACTATTCAAAATTATTTACCTTTCAAATATTTAGCGTCAGATTTCATATTTTTATCATATCTTTGTCTCTACTAGATCTTTTTTTAAATCATAAAATATTATGGAATATAAAAATTATAGAGAATTTTTTAACCTATTATATGTCTATATTGTAAAAATTCTAATTTTTTAGTCATTTTTGCTAATCTCTATAGGTTTGCCTAATGTTCTTTACATTAGACACCTTCACATTTCTTGCAACTCCTTTATTCACAACACTAAGGTAAGTAAAGGTATGTTTTTTTCAATTCTATCATTTCATTTATCTTATTTTATCTTTACTCCAATTTATTTAGCTTTAAATTTGTGTGTTATTATGTTCTTCTCCTGAAGCACCATCTCGTGTTGCACCTATGTGACATGTGATGAGCTTCGATTCGGGCATATGTATACACATAATATTTTCAAAATTTATCCATTATTGATGTTTTTTCTCTTGCAATAACCCATCAAATCTTAATCTCTTTGAGTACACACCTTAAGGGGTGTATCAAGAAATGCGTGGGTAGACTATTGGTACTTCACAATATTGTTGTCCATTTACTACCTCTTGTTATCTACACACCCATATACTAAAAACAATTTCCAAAGCTTTAACTCCTCTTTTGCACCCTCTTCTAGTCATTTTTTGCCTTCATTAACCCTTCCCTAGCCTAAAATCATTTTTTATGGTTTACGTTATACTGTTAGCTCCATTAACCTTGTACTCTAATTGACAAAACTTATTTAGGGTCTAGGTCAGTCCAACTGACATAGACCAAGACCTAATTTACTTTTAACAATAACAATATAATATCGATTGGGTCAACTATGTCAGCTAAACTTTTGGAAAGGATTGAGGTTAGATCCATCTATATAAACACATCTATTTTGTCATTTATAAGAGAAGAGAATAGAAGAATAAGAGATATATATTGTGCATCTAGTTATCCACCATTATACCTAAAGAGCATAGCTTAGGGTTTCATAATTTCTTTAGAGATACAGATCTTATCTTTTAGAGAATTCTTTTGGATGCATTGATAGGTTGTGTAACCTAGAGCTGATTTATCCTTGTCATCCTAACATACCACAATAATCTCTTACAAAGCACCTTGGCCAAAAGAGAGATTGAGGTTCGGTGAGTTCATCTTCAAAGGTAAATATTCCTAACTTTGTTCTTCCATTGTAAGAGTAGATAAATATGAATTTATACTTTTTCCAATGCATTAGGATTCTATATACATTAACATGAGTATATGTCTTTTATGCATGTTTACCTTTTATATTTATTACCTCCACTTTGTGCCACAAGCTTTGGTGAGCACTAGATTAGACTTTGCTTTACTTATTATTAGTTTAGTGAATATGAAAATATAGGACCTAGTTAGGGTTATTTCATAGTTTTACTAAACTAGAGGCTTTAAAACCCTTGATAGTGATATTATTATGGTAAAATGTCCCTTAGCTAGGTCTAGTGGATCCATCTTTGTCATGACCTTGAATATCTAATGTGTCAACAATCGAAAGTATAAGTAGAATTTATATTCTCCAAGCTAGGATTTATATATAGATCAATTGCATTTCCCTTTGCATACAAATACAATTTAGTGAACTAAATTGAACTATATATGCACATTATGAATCATGGCTGATGTAGTTGGGTCAAATATAAATATCTATATAATCACATTTTATCTAAAAGGAAGTAAAACTAATCTAATTACATGAAGATAGTTTGAATGTGATTTTGATTAGGGTAGACATAGACTAGGGAATTCATGTAGGTGACTGATAGAAAATTAAGAAGGTCAAACCCATAAAATGAATGTGGGTGTGAGAGAATGGTGAATAAGATCCATGTGTGTATACACAAGTCTTGTAAGGTGAGTGAAGGTAACAAATAACATTTCCAAGTATCTAATATCATATTTTAGTATCTAAAAATACCCCCTTTATTAAATTATTTAAATAAAACACAATGCTAGAGTAAAAGGAAAATAAATGTACCTTATTGTGTACCATATACATTATCTTGAGAGAGGCTCTGAATGTGCAACTTGATCTTTATAACCTGCAATGAACATGCAACAATCAATGTTTATATATAAAATTCAAAATATAAAATGAATTGAAACTTAAATAGCAAGGAAGGAATACACATATATGTGGATGAACCACATTGGCCTATATCATGGCATTGGATATGATGCCTCCTCATTGAAGCATTAAATAATTGTGCTTCCTTGTTGAATAACTTTGAGAATTTGGGGTGATCAAATCCCAATTTTATGTACCATGGCAAGGACATGGGTTAGGAAGGTAAATTTTCAAACCCTCATTGAAAATTTAGTAGTGCCTAGGTTATTTAGTGTCACTAAACCTCAAGCACACTACTCATGTAACTAATTTTGTACACTAAGGTGCTAAGGTGGGATCCACATTTGGGCTCACTTTTAGTAATTTTTGGGCCATTGAGAATCATTGAATCTCAACCACATTACTTTAATATACATGAATCAACCACTAAAAACAAACTTATATATTCAAGGGTGATCACTTTTAAGTACCATCAAATATGTTTGAAAATAGAAATTGTAATAGAGTGTATGTCATGTGCACTATTCATGCCCCGTAATTTATGACAACATGATAAAATATAATATTTTTTGTGCATGAACATGTTTTATTCCCCATAGTATGAACCAATTAGTGCCAACATGATATAAATTCTATTCATCTCTATTCCCATCTATAATTCATGTTTCTATAAATTATGTGCATATGCATGGCATATAACCCCAAAATCTATATGAATATGTGAATATATAAAAAATGTAACTTTTATCCCTATAAAGTGTGTGCATAATATGCCTCCCTTTTTTGGTAAGGGATGTATCATGTGAGTTACTCATCTTAAAATAAAAGAGTTAATTATATCATGTTATGTAAATAATTTAATCATGTAGAATCATGTCAACATGTAGATAATATGTCATCATAGTAATTAATATGTTATCAAATCATGTATGAAACATATAATTTAAGGCATAAAAGTGTCATGTCAAGATAGATAGATATTAATTAGGCATGCAATAGTAGCCATAGCTAATATAAGCACTAAATAAGACTATGTAATAAAGGTGTATGATATCAATCAATGCACCACACATAAATGAAGAGGTGCATGATATAGATAACATCACCAACAAACTCAAAAAAATCACCAAGATCAGTATAAAATCTTATATTAATCCACTCAAATTCACACAATGTTATTAACATGACATTATAGTCACTCAAATTTTATCGTGAATACTTGATAATGTCAATTTTGGCCCACTTTGACTTTAATTGACTTGAGCACTTAATATGGACCTATTTTTACACCTCACTCTATCTTAAGTACCTATATAAACCTTTTCCTTTTTTAGTTGATATCTTAAACCTACAAGTATGTTCTTAATTTCTAAAACCCCCTCTAAGCATCTATACAAGCATCCCAAATTCCATATTTCACATGTTTCCTAGCATGACAAGATTGATAGTATGGGTTAATAATGGTAGTTAGTTTTGACACTTGTAGGTCAATCCTAACCTTCACCATAACAATGGTTACTTTTCAGATTTATACCCTCATTTATAGGTTGGTACATATTTTTAGGATAGGTGGAATGAGTTTTTCTCCTTTTGGATTGTTATAAATGCATGTTTAAGTCATCTATTCTATCACTTGGCAATTTTAATATTGATGCACACTTTCACTATTTCCCACTAGTCAAAGCTTCCCTATTCTTCCCAAATCTAAGTCCAATCATTTTAAGTAATCCTTAACCAAGTCAAGAGCCTATTTTATCCAAGTCAAGCATAACATTATCAAGTACTTAAGCCATATCTAGATGCATTCATGTAACAAAAGGAGCACAATTGCATAAAACACTCTAAGTGGGAGAACTACGTGGGTTTGATTTCCCTTTTTAGAGTATTAGATATGTAAGCAATGATTAGTCATCATAGGGGTGATGGGGTTAACTCATCCCATTACACTCCACCCTTTCTCTTTGTATGTTTTTAGATCTTCAAATCCTTATTAATGTTTCAATTTTTAATTTTTTTTTTTGGTCATTCATGCACATTTGAAGGTCAATTTTCTATGTATATGCATGTTTCAAGTAGACACAAACAACCATGCCCTATATTTTTTTGATTTTATATAGAATACAGAATTGACCAGTAGAGGATAGTGATTCTATTATATATTATCCCCTTCCCAATGTTTTGTCCTTGATCAGTTACACTTTTAGTTTTAATTTTAACAATCACAATCAAATTTGTTGATAAACTCCAACCACTTTCTAGTTTCACATAATAAAATCATAAACAATAAATAGCTAATTAATTTTTTGTTGTTCATAATTAGTCTTCTTTCATGTGATTGTGCTTTATCAATTTATGTACTTTGATTTCATTCTACTTATCACAAGTTGTTTTATAACTTTCACTTTCTTTCATATCATTCATCTTAATTAGGGTTAATACAAATACTAATTTAAAATTATGAAAAAAATGTTGGTGAACCCACATTTTATTCAAGCACTGCTTTAAAAAAAATGTCTCAAGGTTTAGATAAATTCCTAAACATTTGACAATAAAAGACCTTTCTTTCGACCTTGGATCTATTATATGACACTAAACGAGCTTCATTTCGACCTCAGAATTAAAAATAAACATCATAAAAACTTAATTTTGACCTCATATATAATATTTGGCAATGAAAACACTTTCTTTTGACCATGGATTTAAGGGGAATATACTAATATCCATACACAAAAAAACTTCTTTTTACTTTAGGATTTCAATTTTTGTTTTCTATTTTTTCTCAATTTACAAAGAATTTATGGCTATGTTGGATGACCATTTGTTGTCTCAAAATTTCTTAGTTTTAATTACATGTTATATTCCCCCACTAAGGAAAATCATTAACAATTGTGTGGTAAAATGATTCAAATCACATATTAAGGAATAAAAACCATTAATACAATTTTTGTAAAGTCAAGTATGGCATAGAAATAAGAGCAACCATACATGTAGGATACTATAAAGCTTAATCATGAACAAAATCAAGTAATACTCAACTCTTATTGCCTCAATATTCAATCAAAACCTTTATCAATTACTAATAGATGACAAAGGGCATGCTTGAATCCTTTCTCCTAGACTTCAAAGTTCCAACAACAACCATCCCACTCACATTATTCACCCATGGATTATATTGGATTTTTTAGTCTATGTTGTTATTAATTGAAGAGGTAGGCTACCACACCATGAAGTCAATGTGTTTCTCCTTAACCCCCTCTAGCTACCAAGAGGCAAGAAAATCAATCTAAATGATATGATATCATGGATCAACTAAAAAATACATATGCTAAAATTTCAATTTTAGAGTTATAAAGAGTTTATCAGTTTATAAGGATATTTTATAAGTTTCATTACAAGATAATACTATTTATAGTTATACATAACCTATTGATTCTGCTTCCATCATGAACACCTTTAAGTATACTAAAAATATTATCATTTTAGTGGAAGAGGAATTACCAATTCAACATGTTATTAGACAAAATTTTCTACTCTTTATTCAAGTTACAATGAAAAATAAATGAGCCAAGCAAGCATTAATTGATGTTGGTTCTAGCGTGAACATTTTTAGTAGTTATTTATTACAACAATTAGGAATAAAAATTGAAAGTATTTAAAAAATAAATAAAATTATCAAAGGATTAAATGATTATTTAAGACAAATATTTGGAATGATATCTCTAGATGTAACATTGGGACCTAAAATAGTGTCTACTTTATTTATGTTATGCACAATCATATACATTATAATTTATTATTGGAATGACCTTAGATACATATGATGTCACCAATACCATCCAAATTGTATAGATATCTTAAATTAATGCATGAAGTATATTCATATGTTTTTCCTATGGTTGATAACCCTTTCAGATATTGTAGAATCATAACATCTAATCAAAGTTAAATGATCCATATATCATCTTTCCTTCTCAATTCATCCATTGGGACCAAAAATAGACCTATGAAATTAGAGAGTCAAGTACTGATAACAAGCTGAAAAAATAAGATAAGTCCTAAATGGACTAACAAGAGCTATATCAAGGCAAAAGGAACTTGAGAAATTGAGAATAGCATAAGCAAATATACAAATAGAACTCCAAAAGTTACAAGAAGAACACACATGATTACATAAATAGCAATTAAAAAATAAATAGTTAACAAGTTAAAAGTTGCAAATGGAACAACTTGAACAATACATGTCACAAAACAAATAAAATAGGCCTAATTAGAACAAGAAAATTTACATAATGTAAAAATGGAATAATAAAATATATAAAAATCACATCAAGATAATGTGGATCAACAACAGTCTAATATTGATTTGCCTTTATTGGCCAATTCATAAGTACAAGATGGTAATGTTTCATATTATTATTATATTGATGATGATGAGGTTAACATGGTTAATATGATAGATGATAAAATATGCAATCTAAATTTCAACTCTTAAAATGAGTATTTATCTCATACTTATTCACACCCCTTGGCCCAAGGGTTTACGTGATGATTCAAAATTAATTGTTAACAATCAACCAATTTTAAAATTCAACCATCTTGTAAGCATTCCCAAAATGATATTTTGAATAACTATTGTAACAGTGGATCTAATATAGTATTCATGATAAATTCAATGAATAATGTGGAGATATATTACACACAAGTTTCATTGTTATTACAAATAATGCCACATCAAGATACACCTACAATAATTTGGTAAATGTTATTGGATAAAAATCTTATCACACTACCTACTACTAGATATTGATCAATAACATGCCCTTTGCATATAAAATGCAAACCATTTTGTATTCATAATATAATCACAAGACATCATTAAGAGTATTGTGAGACATTAAAAAATAAAATAAAAAATACAAGAATGAAAATAATACCAGAATAATACATAATCAAAAAATATCTCTTACTATAGGGGTTTAAAAGACATCATATATAGATATGACACACATAAAGTGTCCTCATCAAGAATATTTAACCATCACAACATATATGGAAGGATATTCTTATAAACACAATCCCATTAATACTACTACATTAAGAAACTATTTTCATTTTTAGATAATTACAATAATTGGGGTATAATATCAATGACCTACATCATAGTGTAGATTGGGAAAAAGGTCTTGGATATACCATATACCCAATAGCTTTTAGGGTAAAAAATGTCAATACAAAGGTATGGGTTATGCCTCATTCACATAAGGTGTCATTCATGTTGGGATGAGCATGGTTACAACAAATGCAAGCCATAGCAGATACTATTAAACAATACATCACTTTTTCACATGAAGGAAGAATAATTCACATATCACATGATGGTAATAATGAACATGATAATGTTGGGTACTCCACCCATTGGGAAAGGCAAAACTTTTGTGATTAAAAAAAATCCACTTAGCATGTTGAACCCTTTCCTAGAGGATGTCCTCAGAGAGAAAAAAATAATGATGGAAATCAAAAAATTGGATTAAAATCAAACCAAAGAGGCTAGACAAAAGGAAAATAATAACTTGGCACTCAACAATAAGAAAGATTAGGATAAGACTAGAAAAATAATAAATAAATGCTAGAGGTACAATCAATGAAGGGGGGTGAATCAGTGAGCCCAAATAATCCAACTTTAAATTTTGATCTTTTCAAACACTTAATTAGTTACCATAAGCCTTCATGAAGCATACACAACATTCACATCAATGAGCAATAGAGATAATGCAAGATCAATCACATAACACATGGCATATGTGGAAAACCTTCTTGGGGGAGAAAAACAACCAAAACTTAAAATTGGAATAGTATCCTATAAAAATAAGATCCAATTTAGACCAATTGCAACTAATCAAATAACTACAATCCCTACTTAGTGAGACTCTAAATTTACAAGGTGATACTACACTTGTCTGGCTGAGCTACAATAATAACCAAACCTTTTATCAAGTTTCACCTTGAAAGGAGGCTAAAACCACCTTATATATTGAGATACAACAACACCTATGAACAAAATCAACTTTGGATTGATGTCAACAACACCTAATGATGGACCTCTGCTAATCACACTTCACCTTCACTCACACTCAAATAACAAGCTCTCTATTCTGCCAATAGAATTATGACCAATAGGTCATACAAATAGTCATAAATCTATTCTACTTTTGAACTCATCTTTCAAGCACTCTACTCTTCCTTCACTCCTAAAAACACACACAAGTCTCTCTCAATTCTATCCTTAGTATCACATACAAAGTCTAGAACCCAACATCTTTAGTTGAACTATTTATAGAGAAATCTTGATCAACACCATTGTGGTCAGCCATTAAGTGTGTCTTAACCCTTAATACATCTATCATATGAATACATGGATCAATACAATCTCCATAGGTCAGCCATAGCATCTATGGGTCACCTTTAAGGAACTACACTTTTAATAAGGCCCTTGGAGCCAGTATAAGTCTCATATGAGCCTATTCACTCCTTTATCACTCCCTCAAGCAAAATAATAACATAGGACCACTTTCAAATACATGGGTCCACTCTTTATGTCCCCTTTGACATCTTCAAATGATAATGGTTAACTTAGCTCACCTCTACACATGCTCAATCAACTCAAACAGAGACCTTACACACAGAAACACCATTATCGAACAAATAGTCAATTCCTTAAGCATTGTTCATACTCAAGATAGATCGATCATACTTCCAAAATCCAACAAAACATCTTAATAGATTTTAAAACATGTTCTAATATATAATTCATCATGAGATAACAAAACAACATCAATACACGCTTGATTATCCTTCTTGGGTCACTTGTAGAAAAAGCATGAACACACAATCAACTTCTAGGCTTAATATTTTTTATTGTACTCATTTTTAGATCTTCAAAACTATATATCTAGATGCACTTTGGAGTCCTATACCACTTTTATTTTTATTTCATGAGCAAATTCATCTTGTATCCAAAGATATGGTCAAAATATAGAGCTCTAGTTTTTTTATGATAAATTCAAATATTTGAATAGAAACAGTCATAGTTAACCTTCAAACACAATACTCAAATCTTGTGGACTCTTAGATTTGGATTAATCTCACACCGTCAATCTTGTCTAAGATTTAACACATAGACTACCAAATCCAATCATTAAACAATAATCATGTTGACCTTATTTTGTGTAATCTAGTAACTTTGACTCAATGTGCTCTATTGATCTCTATGGATCAGTCGGGTCATTAACGATCAATGCTCACTATTTGATTAACCTGTATGAATGCCTACTCATCGTTGGATCATTATCATGTAACTTTACTCAATCATTAAACATCATGCACCTATCCACATCTTGCTACCTCCTAACTTATTAAAATTAATGTGCATTATTGATCTTGCTCAAGATTTTACACTTACCAAAATGATTTGGTATGGGGACCCTATCAATAAGCCTAAGTAGCCATTTTTTATCCTTAATAACTTCTTTTGCACTTCAATGTAGGATCTCAAATTTGGACCAGATGATATCCTTCCTTAGAAGAATCCAACCATGTAACATATTGCTCCTATAACTCTTACATGTGTGAGATATAATGCCATTAACATTCCTTCTCATAAACTTCTATCACAAATCCAACCATGTCTAAATCTACTTGAGAGGCCAACTTTGAGAATCCATAACTTTTATCGTGCTTTAGCACATGATCTCAAATTTAGCACAAACAATCTATGCTAAAAACTAAACAAACCCATATGATTAGTTTATCTAGACCGTTTCACATGTTTAAGATCTAACACCATAAAAATTCTCACTTGGCTCTTTCTGCCACACTACAAAATTGGCTAATTATGGGAAAACACAATCAATCTGCCTGGGAGCCCAACTTTGCATATGCATAGCTTTTGACATGCTATATCGCATGATGTATAAATTAGCATAAATGAACTAGCTGTAAAAATGAACAAACCCATATGATCACCTTCTCCTGAAATGTCCACATGTTCCAGATATTCAATCATCAAACTACTTACTCGACTCTTTTTTGCCACTTTGCAAATTTGGCTAAGTATGGGAAAATAGTGAATTTTGTCTTAGAAGCCAACTTTGTACCCACATATATTTGACTATGTTTAGATGCATGACTTGAGATCTGGTGCATAAAAACTATAGAATATAGTGATCACAGCCATATGAACAATTCCCCTTGACTCCTTCCCACATTGCAATGGTGACATCATCAAATTTCCAACTCAGATTTTTTACCACTGGACCCAAACTTTCTAGATGAAAACTATGATCAACCAAATGAATTTCACTTATGCATACAAGATCTCAAAGCATAAATAACATCTTATAGAACCCCTTTCACATGTTCAATCCTCCATACTCATCCTTGAACATCTCTAACCATGTCAACACTAAAGATCAACCAAGCCACCTTCAAGCATAAAAGAACAAGCACATTACACACTTTGTCATTATCACATAGACTATCAAGGCATTTCATCCACTCACTAGAGCATCACCATGACACCACCATGATATCATCATGACAACTCTCTAAAAATATCCCCTTTTGTCATTGATGTCAACACCCATCAATATAAAAATATATAGCTCACCTTCTCTCTCTTCAAAGTACTTCCCACAATAGGAACTTTCACCCCAATAGGAAATTTCTCCTCCTTTGACACAATGACAAAGTGGGCACACACTGATCCTAAGGACCTAAAAAGACTAATAAAATAGGAAAGGGCCATCTTATAAATATGATATAAACTCCCCCTTACTTTGATCCAACCTCTTCTTGTCTTGACAACTTCCTCTTGCTCCATGCCAACACTCTCTTCAATCAAGCACTGCAACTAATGAAGAAAGAACACATAAAAGAATTAAAACCTGATGTAACACACTAAGAAACATCTGAGAGGGACTCTTAAGAATTTTAATCAATTTCACCATATAAACATCTTTAGATCTCCATACACCATGAAGAACCACCATGCAAGCTTACTAGCCTTCTTTTACAAGACACTTTCATGATCACCAACTCTACATCTACACTATACAAAATAGAAAACATACATTAAACCAACCTATGAACATACATTCTAACCCTATACTATAGCTCCTTCAAAAACCTATATATCAAGTCTTATGAACATGTTGCTCCCCTTAACCAAAGACTTTTATTGATTCATAGAGAAAGAAATGACACCCAAGCTCTGTCTTAGATACTCAAAAGTAGCTTTTGACAATGGTTTGGTCATAATATCTACAATTTGCTCTTTTGTAGGCACATGCTCTAACTTGACACATTTATTAATCACTTTTCTCTCAATAAATGATATTTAATAGGAATGTGTTTAGTTTTTGAGTGCATAACAAGATTTTTTGAGATACTAATTGCACTAGTATTGTCACAATAAATAGGATAAGGTCCATTTTGTCTTACATTGTAATCCTCCAAAGTTTGTTTCATCCATGTGAATTTCATGCAACAAGAGGTATATGATATATACTTGGCTTCTATAGTTGATATACATAGTGAGGCTTGCTTCTTTCTTAGCCAAGACACTAAACATTCTCCCATGAACCACCACAAGTCCTCCTCCTATCATCCACACATCTTGCCTAATCAACATCAATCTATGATTTAAAAGAGAATTCTTTACTCCTAGGATACCATAAACCATAGTTTATGGTGCCTTTTAGATATCTCAAGATCCTTTTGATTACTTTCAAGGAGATTCTCTAGGATCAGCTTGAAACCTTCCTACAAAACCTATTGCTTGCATGATATTAGGCATATATGTAGTAGAGTATAAAAGGCTTCCAATTATGGATCTATACAAAGTTTGATCAACTTTTGGTGAGTCATCTAGTTTACTTAACTTGTATCTTGTGATCATTGGAGTACCCTTTGGCTTACACTCTATGATGTCAAACTTCCTTAGCATATCCTTGATATATTATCTTGAGAAATGAAAATTCTTAGATCAAGTTGATTAATCTATAATCCTAAGAAGTAAGACAGCTCTCCAACATTGACATTTTAATCTTAGTATTCATAGTATCTACAAAATCTATACTCATTTTATCATTCTCAAATCCAAAAACTATGTCATCAACATATACAACAACTATCAATTGATGATTACCTTCTATCTTAATGTATAAATTACTATCAGCTACCCCCTTTTAAAAACTTGACTCAAAACATACTTATCTATCCTATCATACCAATCTCTAGGAGCTTGTTTAAGACCATACAGAGCCTTCTTTAATTTACACATAAAATCTTGATTTCTTGACATGAAGTATCCTTTAAGTAACTCAATGTAGACTTCCTCTTCTAAGATTCCATTCAAGAATGTGGATTTCACATCCATTTGATATACCTTATAACCTTTGAAACATGCATAAGCCAAAAAGATTCTAATTGCTTCCATCCTTGCCACTACAGCAAAAGTCTCATCAAATCTATTCCTTCAACCTTAGCATATTCTTTACACACCATTCTAGCCTTATTTCTTATGACTTCTCCTTTCTCATTCATCTTGTTTTTGAAAACCCATTTGGTACCTATCACATTTTTATCTTTTGGTCAAGGAACTAGGTCCCATGTTTCATTCCTTTCTATTTGATCAATTTCTTCATCCATAGCATCATTTCAAATTTTATCTTTACTAGCTTCCATAAAAGTTTTGGGTTCAGTCATGGATAATAAAACTGAGTTTTTTTTATTTTGATTGATCAACATTCTCCTTCTAGTCTAAAACCTTGCACCAACATTTATAATAATCTAAGAGATTGGATGATCTTTTGAATTCTTCTAGATGGAGCTTTAATATTTATTCTTTCTCTTCTTCATCTGTTTGAATGGATAACTTATCATTATTTGTAACAGCATTCTAAGTTGAGTCACTTACCTGCAATTTTGGCTTTTTGACTCTACTTGTCTCATCTACTCTTACATTTGAACTTTCAATAATATTGTGAAGTCTCTTGTTGAATCATCTATAGGTAGTAATAACAGAATAATATCCTAAGAAGATTACCTCATCAGAACTTGAATCAAATTTTCAAGGATTATCTTCATTTCTTTTGATGAAGAACTTACTCCCAAACACTCTAGAATGTTTAACATTAGCCACTCTATTCTTCCATAACTCGTAGGGCATCTTATTACCATTTACTCTAATTTGACATCTATTTAAGATGTACACAGAAGTCTTGGCTGCCTCTTCACAATGGCCATCTGATATTTTTTCATCTTGAAACATGGTTCTACCCATATCAACCATAGTTCTATCCTTCCTTTCAACCACACCATTTTATTGTGGTGTTCTAGCAGTAGAGTATTATCTTTTTATCCCATTTTCATCACAAAAATCATTAAACTTATGAGACCAAAACTCACCTGTTCTGTCTGATCTCACACACTTGACTTTTAAACCTTTATCATTTTCCACAAGAGCTTTAAATACCACAAATTTTTCAAAAGATTCTAATTTTTATTTAAGAAAGAATATCCAAGTCATCCTATTAAAATAATCAATGAAAAGCATGAAGTAACTATTACCTTGAATACTTTGAGTTCTCATAGGTCCACATAGATCAGTGTGGATCAACTCCAATGGATCTATAGTAGATAATTCCTTGTTCTTGTATCTTCTCTTGGTTTACTTCCCATGAAGACATGCCTTGTAAAGAGAATGAGGAATATTATAAATATTGGGTATATGCCTTACCAATGCCTTTGAACTAATTTTTAATATATTATAAAAATTTATATGTCCAAGCCTTCTATGCCAAATCCAACTTTCTTCCAAGTGACTCATGAAGCATTGTTCCTTTTGATATTTATGGAATACATACATGTTATTTGTTTAATGAACCTTTGCAACTAATCTATCAAATTTTGTCTTTCTTACTTCACATACATCATCATGAAAAGTTACAACATTTCCTTGCTTACACATTTGGCTTACACTTAAAATATTGTGTTTTAAGCCTTCTACATATAAGACATTCTCAGTCTTCATATGACCATTGTCCAAACTTACAGTACCTTTGTTGACTATGTTATTAGAATTATTATCATCAAATTGTTGAGTTGTGGAGCTAAAAACTTCACTAATGAGCTAATGTTGAGGTTGTTGGGCTTACACAGTAACTGACATCAGTCAGAACCAACCAACATCAGTTAGAGGTCAACTGGCATTGGTCATCTTTAGACTGACACCGACTTCTGTGCGTTTCCAAAATTGTTATTTTTAGGAGAACAAATTTGAGCCTTTGATTTAAGAGGTGGATCTAAGGGTGGCGAATGCATGGCTCATGAACCCTAGTGTTGTAGTATTCTATATAGTAGAGTTAGATCTTCATAGCATGTACAATTTCAGTAATTGAGTTGATTGTAATTGATTGAGAGAGAGAGAGAGAGAATTCTTGAGGGAGAATTACTGTACATCTGTGAGGTGTGAGGAGAGAGATTTATTCATTGTATTTCCTTTTGAAAGAGTTTAATATAGATTGGTTGTTTCTTGTATCTCCTATTATTTGTTGTTTTTGATTTCTAGTTACTTATTACTTCTGGTTTCAATTCCATGTTTAGTTGCTTATACAAAAGTAATCAATTATACTCTAAGATCCTAAAAACTAGTATCAGAGCGTGTTAGTGTTTGTTGATTACATAATTCACCCACAAGGGTTTCTGATTGAGTGGGAACAAAGCAATGGTAGAAGAAAGTAAACTAAGAATAGAGAAATTCAATGGCAAGAATTATCAATTATAGAGGATGCAGATTGAAGATTATTTGTATCAGAAAGATCTATATTTACCATTGGGTGGGGTTTCAAGGAAGCCCATAGATATGGAAGATGAAGAATGGAATGTTCTTGATAGAAAGGCTCTTGGATCTATAAGGTTGAGCATGGCAGCTTCTATGTTTTCCAACTTATCACAGGCAAAGGCAACGATAGAGTTAATGGATACTTTGGCAAATTTATATGAAAAACCCTTAGCTTCAAATAAGGTATATCTTATGAAGCAATTATTTAACTTGTAAATGTAGGAATGTGGATCTGTATCTAGTCATCTTAATTATTTCTATACAATAGTAAATCAGTTAAATTTAGTCAAAATAGTTTTTGATGATGAAAGAAGGCTCTCTTAATCTTATGCTCTTTACCTAAAAGTTGGCATAGTTTGGTAATGGCAATTAGTAATATTGCATCTGCTTCAAATATCTTGAAAGTTGATGATGTTGTTAGTGTAATCTTGAATGAAGAAATTTGCAGGAAAAGCATAGGGGAAACATCAGGTAATGATTTAAGCATTGAAAGTAAGGGAAGGCAAAGAGAGAAGGGCAAGTAAGGGAAATCAAGGTCAAAGATGGAAAGTAGATCCAAATCTAGAAATGGAAGAATAACCTACTAGAATTGTGAAAAGAAAGGGTATGTAAAGAAAGATTGTTAGTTGAAGGATAACAAAGAAAATCAGCATGAAGGTAATAAAGAAGCAAAAGTTGTAGGTATTGTTGCACATGATGCTCTTATATTTTCTTTGGATAATAAAGTAGAATCATGGGTTTTAGATTCTGGTGCCTCTTTCCATGCAACCCCAAATAGAGAATTTTTCAATGATTATGTCCATGGAGATTTTGGAAAAGTTTATTTAGGGGATGATGAGCCTTGTAAAATTGTTGGCAAAGGAAAAGTGTAGCTGAAATTACAGAATGGAAACACATAGGTGTTGAAAGATGTCATGCATGTACCCATCCTGCAGAGGAATCTAATTTTTGCAGGAAATTTGGGTGATGAGGGTTACGTAGTAACTCTCACAGCTGAATCTTGGAAAGTTTCCAAGGGTGCACTTGTATTAGAAAAAGGTAAGAGAGTAGGTACACTTTATCTATCTACTTGTATTACTGATTATTCTCCTTCTGTTTTATCTACTTCAGATGTAGATGCAAAGTTGTGGTACTGTAGGCTTGGTCACATGAGTGAGAAGGGAATGAATGTTCTTAAGTCAAAAGGTAAGCTTTCAAATTTGAAAAGCATAGATCTAGATTTCTGTGAGCATTGTATTTTTTGGAAACAGAAGAAAGTGAGGTTTCTCAAAATTGGGTCAACAAAGAAGAAGCACAAGTTGGAGCTTGTTCACATAGATGTGTGGGGACCAACTCAGGTAGCTTCTATTGGAGGATCACAGTATTATGTTTCTTTCATTGATGATGCTACAAGAAAGGTATGGGTTTATTGCATAAAGAAGAAATTTGATGTTTTTGACACATTTAAGAAATGGAAAGCTTTAGTTGAGAGTGAAATAGGTTTGAGATTGAAGTGCCTTAGATCTGATAATGGTGGTGAGTACTGCAACAATAAATTCAATAGTTACTATTCTATGAGTGGAATATGCACGGAAAGGATGGTTCCAAAGACACCTCATCAAAATGGAGTTGCTGAAAGGATGAATAGAACAATAATGGAGCGTGCACGAAGTATGAGGTTGCATGCTAGTTTGCCCTTACAATTTTGGGCAGAAGCTATAGATACTACAATTTACCTGATTAATAGAGGAATTTTACTGCACTAGATGGTGGAATTATAAAAGAGGCTTGGATAGGTAAAAAGGTAGATCTTTCATTTCTCAGAGTTTTTAGTTTTGAAGATTTTGTGCACATTGATAAAGAAAATAGAAATAAGTTGGATGCTAAATCTATGCGATGCACTTTCATTGATTATGGTTTTGGAGATTTTAGATTTTGGTTGTGGAATTTAGAAACTAACAAAATTATTAGAAGCCGTGATGTAGTTTTCAATGAGAAGGTGATGTACAGTGATCAACTCAAGAGGCTGAATAATTTTGAGCAGAGCAATCTTGATTTGGAAGAGGTTATGATCCAAAATGAGCTCGCAGGTAAAAATCATCACTTAAAAAAACACAGAGACCGATGTCGGTCAGGTGGAAATCGATGTCAGTCAGGTGGAAATTGGCATCGATTAGGAGGAATCGACATTGGTCGGGTGCAGACCGGCATCGATCAGAGATGACCGGGATTGGTCACTGTCAAAAGAAAATTTGGGCAGATAGCAAGCTGTAAATGAGTCTCAAATGCCCATAAGGAGATTTGAAAGGGTAAGTAAACCTCCAATTTGTTATTCCCCTTTTTTATACTACTTGTTTCTCACTGATGGTGGAGAACCAGAAAGTTTTGATGATGCAATGCAGGTAGAATCTAAGAAATAGTGGGAGCATGGCATGAATGAGGAAATTGATTCCTTGGAAGAGAACCATACGTGCGATTTGGTTGAGTTGCCAGTCAAAAAGAAAGCACTAAAAAAAATGGGTAAATAGGTTAAAGGAAGGAGAGAACGGATAAATGAGACATAAGGCCAGGTTGGTAGTAAAGGGATTTGCATAGAAACTAGGTATTGATTTTGGTGAAATTTTTTCTCCTGTAGTAAAGATGACTTCTATTCAGACTGTATTGTCTTTTGTTGCTATTGAGGATTTGCATCTTGAGCAGCTTGATGTTGAGACAGCATTCCTTCATAGAGATTTGGATGAAGAGATATATATGGATCAGCTGGAAGGTTTTGAGGTCAAAGGTAAGGAGAAACTTGTGTGCAGGTTGAAGAATAGCTTATATGGTCTTAAGCAAGCTCCAAGACAATGGTATTTGAGGTTTGACAGGTTTATGACAGAGCATGGCTTTAGTAAATTTCAATCTGACCATTGTGTTTATTTTAATAGATTGGATAATGGTAGTTATATTATCATGTTATTGTATGTAGATGATATGCTTGTTGCAGGTTCACACATGTAGGAAATTACTGAGCTTAAGGTAAAATTAGCTCACACATTTGCCATAAAGGATTTAGGAGCAACAAAAGAAAATCCTTGGCATGAGTATTAAGAGAAACAGGAAAAATCACAGTTTGATTTTGTCTCAAGAGGATTATGTGAAAAAGGTGTTGGAGAGGTTCAATATGTAGGATGTAAAACCGGTAAGCACACCTATGGCTAGACACATCAAGTTGAGCAAAGAATAGTGTCCTAAATCACATGATGAGGTTGAGTACATGAGTAGAGTTCCATATGCTTCAGCAGTTCGGAGCTTGATGTATGTAATGGTATGTACTAGACCAAATATTACCCAAGCAGTAGGAGTTGTCAGCAAGTTTATGGCCAATCCAGGAAATGAACACTAGAAAGCAGTTCAGTGGATTCTCATATATCTGAGAGGGACCAGCAGTAGGCATTTATGTTATGGAGGGTTAAACACTTCTCCACATGGGTATGTAGATTCGGATATGGTAGGTGACTTGGATGGTAGGAGAAGCACCACAGGATATGTGTTCACTGTTGGTGGAACGGTGGTTAGTTGGATTTCAAAGTTGCAGAAGGTTGTTGCCTTGTCTACTACAGAGGCAGAATACATTGCAGTCATAGAGGGTAGCAAGGAAATGATTTGGATGACTCTATTCATGGAAGAGTTGGGAAAGGAGCAAGAGAGTTGTAGATTGTACAGTGATAGTCAAAGTGCAATTCATTTGGCAAAGAATTCAGCCTTTCATTCAAGAACCAAACATATATAGCTTAGGTACCACTTCATTAGATAGGTATTGGAGGATGGATAGTTGAAGCTGGAAAAGATCCATATAGATAAGAACCCTAGTGATATGTTAACAAAGCCGGTAACAAAGGAGAAGTTTAATCTTCATTCAACTTTTATTGGTCTTTAAGATTGAACTTGAAGAGGGAGAAACAAGCTAAAGATGTTTAGAGGATGTTACTGTATAGGTACATGTGTAGCTATTTATCTCCAAGTGGGAGATTATTGAGTTGTGGAGCTAAAAGCTTCACTAATGAGCTAATGTTGAGGTTTCTAGGCTTACACAGTAATTGGCATCAGTCAAAACCAACTGACATCGGTTAGGGGTCAACCAGCATCGATCATCTTCAGACCGACACTGACTTCTGTGCGTTTCCAAAATTGTTATTTTTAGGAGAACAGATTTGAGCCTTTAATTTAAGAGGTGGATCTAAGGGTGGTAAATGCATGGCTCATGAACCCTAGTGTTGTAGTATTCTATATAGTAGGGTTAGATCCTCATAGCATGTACAATTTTATTAATTGAGTTGATTGTAATTGATTGAGAGAGAGAGAGAACTCTTGAGGGAGAATTACTATACATCTATGAGGTGTGAGGAGAGAGAGATTTCTTCATTGTATTTCATTTTGAAAGAGTTTAATAGAGATTGGTTGTTTCTTGTATCTCCTATTATTTGTTGTTTCTGATTTTTAGTTACTTATTACTTCTGGTTTTAATTTCATGTTGAGTTACTTATACAAAAGTAATCAATTGTACTCTAAGATCCTAACACAAATCTAACTGCATCTGGGTTGGTCTTCTTTAGAGAGATAAGATTGATCTTGTCTCATGTCATATGATTTTAGCATCCACTATCTATGAAATATATCTTGTTCTCATCTTCTTGAGTGTGTAAATCTTCTTGAACAAACAATGACTCTTCCTTTTGTGATCTGCTTGGATTTTGATTCTTTTCTTCTTTAGATTCAGTCTCTTTAAACCATTTGATTATGTCCATGACCTATATATCCTTTTTCTAAAGGGATCTATTGTAGTTATTGGCTATGTGACCTTATTGTTTACAATTGTAACATATGAGATCCCTTGTGATCTCTGGAGAGAGAGCACAATCCTTATATCTATGACCAAATTGATTGTAGGAAAAGTAATACCCATTGAAGACTTTGTTCATATTTGATCCTCTATTCTCTTGATAATTAACTCTCAATGTATTTTCATTATTAATCCTTTTAATGGAAGTAAAATCCTTTTTTTCCTTTGATTAGAGCACATCTGAGTAAGTCAAGACCTTATTTTCACATTATTTCATCCCTTGATTGAGACCTATATTCACCATGACCTACATATTTTTTATAGTTCCTCCTAGATTTTGTACTACATTATTAAATTATGATAAAGTAGAAACTATATCATTTTGAAGCCAATCCATAACCATTTTGTCAACCATTGTAAATTTAATAACCTTCAATCTATTAATCCTTTACCAAAGGACTAGCTTTGATACCAATTGTTAGAGGTACAATCACTAAGAGGGGGTGAATCAATGAGCCCAAATAATCTAAATTTAAATTCTAATATTTTCAAACACTTAATCAGTTACCACAATCATTCACGAAGCATACACAACATTCACATCAATGAGCAATAGAGACAATGCAAGATCAATCACATAACATGTGATATGTGGGGGAAACCCTTTTTGGGGAGAAAACCCACTTGAACTTATAAAAATAAGATCCAATTTAGACTAGCTAAAACTAATCAAGGAACTATAATCCCTATTTCATGAGACTCTAATCCCATAAGGTGATATTATACCTATATAGTTGAGTTACAACAACAACCAGACCTTTTAGCAAGTTTCACCTTGCAAGGAAGCTATAACCACCTTAGATGTTGAGCTATAAAAACACTTATGAACAAATCCACCTTTGGACTGATGTCAACAACACCTGATGATGGACCTTGGTTAATCAAACTTCACCTTTTCTCACACTTAGATAGTAAGCTATCTATTCTACAAACATAATCATGATCAATAGGTCATAAAAATAGTCCTTAATCTATTCTAATCTTTAAATCATCCGTAGGGCACTCTACCCTTCCTTCACTCCCCAACACACACAAGTCTCTCTCAATTCACTCCTTAATATCACATACAAAGTTTAGAACCCAACATCTTTGGTTTTACTATTTATAGATAAATCTTGATCAACACCATCTTGGTCAGCCATTAAGCATGTCTTAACCCTTACGACATCTATCATATAAATACATGACTCAATAAAATAGCCATAGGTCAGCCATAGCATCTATGAGTCACCTTTAAGGAACTACACCTTTTAATAAGGCCTTTGTAGCCCTTATAAACCTCATGTGAACCCATTCACTCCTTTAGCACTCCCTCAAGCAAAACAAGAACATAGGACGACTTTCAAATACATGGGTCTACTCCTTATATCCCTTTTGACATCCTCAAATGATCATAGTTAACCTAGTTCACATTTGTATATGCTCAATCAACTCAAATAGAGACCTTACACACAGAAACACCATTACCAAAAAAATAGTCAACTTCTTAAGCATTTTTCATACTCAAGATAGATTTATCATACTTTCAAAATCTACACAGAGCATCCTCATGGAGTCTACAACATGTTCTAATAGTTAATTCATCATGAGATAACAAAACAACATCAATACAAGCTCAATTATCCTTCTTGGGTCACTTGTAGAATAAGCATGAACACATAATCAACTTATAGGCTTAATATATTTGACTATACTCACTTTTAGATCTTTAAAACTATATATCCAGATGTGCCTTAGAGTCCTCTACCACTTTTCTTTTTAATACATGATAAAATTCATCTTTTATCAAAATATATGGTCAAAATATGAAGCTCTAGTTTTTCCTCTGATAAATTCAAATATTTGAATAGCAACAGTCACAGTTAACCTTCAAACACAATGCTCAAATCTCATGGACTCTCAACTTAGGATCAATCTCACACCATCGATCTTATCACAGCTTTAATGCATAGGCTACCAAATCCAATCATTAAATAATAGTCATGTTGACCTCATCCCCTACAATCTAGGAACTTTGAGTCAATGCACTCCATCAATCTCTATGGATCAATCAGGTCATTAGCTATCAATGCTCACCATTTGATCAACCTATATAAATGCCCACTTGATGTTGGATAATTATCTTATACCTTTGTTCAGTTGTTAAACATCATGCACCTATCCTCATCTCACTACCTCCTAACTTCTTGGAATCAACACGTATCATTGCTCTTGCTCAAGCTTTAATACTTACAAAAATGACCAATTATGTGGACCCTGTCAATAAGCTTGAGTAGCCATTTTTGATCCTTAATAACTTCTTTTGCACTTCAATGTAGGATCTCAAATTTGGACTAGATGATCTCCTTCCATAGGAGAATCTAACCATGTGACACACTACTCCTATAACTCTCACACATGTGAGATATAACACCATTAACATGCCTTCTCATAAATTTCTATCATAGAGCCAACCATGTCCAAATCTATTTGAGAGTCCAACTTTGAGCATCCATAACTTTTGACATGCTTTAATGCATGATCTCAAATTTGGCACAAATCATCTATGCTCAAAACTGAACAAACCCATATGATCAGTTTATCTATACCCCTTCATACATGTAGGATATAACACCATCAAAATTCTCGCTTGAATCTTTCTTCCATACTACAAAATTGGTTATGGGACAACATAGTTAATCTACCTGGAAGCCCAACTTTGCATATGCATATCTTTTGATGCACTACATCACATGATCTCGAAATTATCACAAATGAAATAGGTTCAAAACTAAATAAACCCATATGATCAACTTCTTCTAAAATGTCTACATGTGTAATATATTCAATCATTAAACTCCTTACTCGACTTTTTTTTGCCACTTTACAAATTTGGCTGAGTATGGGAAAATAGTAAAGTCTATCTTAGAAGTTAACTTTGCATCCACATATATTTGATTATGCTTTGATGCATGACTTGAGATCTAGTACATAACAACTAGGGACTATGGTGATCACAACCATATGACCAATTCCCCTTGACTCCTTCTTGCATGGTAATGGTGATGTCATCAAATTGCCAACTCAAATTTTTTACCACTGGACCCAAAGTGACTAGATGAAAACTATAATCAACCAAATGAATTCCACTTATGCACACAAGCTCTCAAAGAATATATAACATCTTATAGGACCCCTTTCACATGTTTAATCTTCCATACTCATCCATGAATATCTCTAACCATGTCAACACTAAAGATCAACCAGGCCACCTTCAAGCATACAAGAACAAGCACATTACACACTTGGTCATTGTCATATAGACTATCAAGGCACTTCATCCACTCACCAAATCATCTCTATGACACCACCATGACATCATCATGATAAATATCCAATAATAAATATTAAAGTGATGACTTGAGCAAAAGGACTAGAGGCAACAAGAAGAATTTAGAAGCCAAGGAGAAGGGAAACAAAAATGGCATGCCCCCAAAAGATTTGGAGGATTCATCTTACTAACTATTTCATTATGATTATCTTGTTGATCCTATTTAACATAGGTTGATTATTGAAGTTTTTTTTAACTTTGTAGGTATTTTGTCTGACTTATGGGTGAAGTCTATTTTAGTTTTTGTATCTATTATGGAATTAATGCTTTATCCTTTATTTTTGTAAATATTATGGGATTTTATCAAAACCCACACTTTTAAATTGACCCAAAAAATAATGAACATGATAATTAATTCTCTTAAAAAATAATGGATATAACATAATGTGCACATTCAAAAGGTGAAGAGGATTATGCCATGTACTTGCACAATTCTAAATATTTCAATGTTGATGATTATGAACTATTGTATGATCTTTGATTACACCCAAATACTCTAAAAAAAACATAAGCATTCAAATAGTTAAAAAAATTATCGTACATAGCTTCTCAATTGTTTCATAATGTTATTCTCATACTCCTTGCACATGTGATAGACTTGATCAATTTCTTCTAACCCTTGGCTCTTAGTGAATTTTTAGCCTCTTGGCTCTTCTTTTTTACTTCCTCGATCAGAATAATCCAACACAATGATTTATACTTCCATTATTTTCTATTACCTTTGTTATTTTCATTTTTTTAACTGAACAAATTACATTTCCTATCAAATATAGTGTCATCCAATAATAGACAAAATTGATTACCAATATTATTTTGAGTTGGTCAATACTATCATGTACCATTTTTAATAGTCAAATCAAAATTTGAGCACATAGTGCCTTAATACTTCCAATTTTTTGATACTTCACTCAGGTCTAGTATATACAAAGGTATTCATGTAAAATATTTATTTTTTGTGTTATATTTCTCATACATGTGTGTTACATACATTGACAAGTGTTCATTTAATGAGAGTACAATCATTCCTCCATATTTATATTTTATCTCCTACATGCCTTTCAAAATTACAATTCACATATATAATGGGGGAATCTTGTTCATACATGGCCATGCCATCATATTTAATGCATACTTTACATTGACACATGTTTCAAATTATTCAAATCACTACCCTTTATTTTACTTTTGAACCCATAATTTATCACTAGTATTCTTTGGTTGTAGTTTAAAAATGCTAAAAGTATAAAAAATTCAAATATTTTAAAAATATAAAAATGTTTAAAATATTTTAAAAATTCAAAATCAAGACCTGGGCATGATAAGATATCTATTTTACATCATTGACATATGTTATTTATCTTATGATTGGTAGATAGCACACTTTTTTTCTATCACACGTGCATTTCACTAATATTTATGATTTTTATGTAGGACATATAGATTTCACATGGACTAAGATGTTAGACTTGCCTCTATCTAGTGGCTATGCTAAATTAGAGGCATCTTATCCAAAGATTATAGTATTTATAGGTGTTACCATTCTATAACTCCTATATTTTTAAGCTCTACACCTTTTATAAATGTATTGTTAATATATTTATCTTACATTATGTACATGGATATGTTATTTTCTATGATATTATCACATTACATATACATGGCGTTGACTATATTTATAGTTCTATGCTCTATTGATGTTATTACTTGTATATAATAGATTAGACTTTCATTTGTTTATTAAGTGTGGCCCTTGGATTTTTGTATGAAATTATTTGGTATGTGCAAAATTTGAACATGTACACTTCATGTGGCCATTGGCCCTATGTTTTATATGACATTTAAATGTTTCCATTGTTTATGAAATTATTAATGTTCTTTATATGTGACCCTTGGTCTTATGTGTGCAATATTTACTTATATGATATTTGAACATGTCCTTTGTAAATAGGTCTTGGCCTTATTGTATGACATTGTGATTGTTGTGTTTGTGTACTTATTAAGCTTGTTATTTTTTATGAATTCCATGATCCATATCATGCACTTCCTATTTTGAATGCTTTTATTGATACTAATATGATTTTAATTGATAAATTTTTGTAGGCCTTAACTCATATGTTACATACAATATTTGAATGGGACATATCTTACTATGTTGATATACTTTTCACATATGCTACAATATTAAATGATTACATTTTACTACATATGATACAATTAAATTTGTGTTTGATATGAGTGACTTTCAATATATACATTCCCTCACCTCAAAAAAGGGGTATTTCATTAGTATTTACATATATGAGATAAGACTCCATGAGTAAAAAAAGGCTTTGGGTATAAAATACCATTGCAAAGAATTCAAAATGGTTCAAAATTCAATCATTGGTAGAAATTATGGAGGCATATGCCCTACATTTGCACTCACATTACAGGAACATGTTACAAATTCATACATTTTGGGTGCATGATATAGAATCATGCATAAGCTTCAAACAAAATTTACAAATTTACATCTACATATAGTTATAAATTCTAATTTTATCAATGGGGATACATATTCATGCCATGATTCTCAAATATTATTTTCTATCTATGGTCATGGTATGAGCATGTATGCAATCCATTATATTTTGATTATGCATATAAGAACTAAGGAATAAAGTGACAATTAAATCAACAATCCATTTGTATTGGTTAATTTAGTTAAAGTGCATAATACATAACTTTGAGTTTCAGTTCCCTCTAGCAATATTTCCTTTGAATCCATTATGGATTCCAACCCATTTCTATCTTGGGGTTACAAAAAATGATTACACAAATTAAGGCTTTTGCGTCCCTCAATGAATTTTATTTTCTATTCTTGTTCGATTCAAATTGGGGTTTGATTACCATTAAATTCACCATTGTTGCAACTAAGGAACTAATCTATCCAAGTGCTTCATGGGAAACACCAATTATTCAATGCTTCAAGGAAGCATCATCTCCAAGAAAATTTACAATAGAACATTAATTTCACACATACAGGTGTACTCATTACTTGTTATTTTCAATATTTTTAAATTCAAGTTACATTTTAATTTTTAATTTCACATATGGGCATTAACTACTTTTACATCATTGTAGGATTCACCATGGAACACCTTACATGATTAGAGATTTATTCCAAAGGCTAAAAGTGTTGTACACACTCAAGTTTATCTTTTTTTTACTCTAGTAATTTACTTTTTAGACTAAAAGGGGGAAAATGTAGTCACTAAAATTTGGTCACGAATACTTGATAATGTTAGTTTTGGCCCACTTTCATTTTAATTGACATGAGGACTTTATTTTGACTTATTTTACCACCTCACTCTATCCTAAGTACCTATATAAATGAACCTTTTTCTTTTTAAGTTGTTATATTACACCTAAAAAAATGTTCTTAATTAATAAAACCCCTTCTAAGCATCTATACAAACATCATGGATTCCAAATTTTACATGTTTCCTTGTAGGACATGATTGGCTAGTATGGGTTAATAGTGGTTGTTGGCCCTAAATTTTGGCTAAGTAATGTCCATTTTTGGTGCAAGACTAGCATGGTTTAAAAGGACCATGGCGTGAAAGGACCATGGCACATAGTTAGCATGGTGTAAAAGGACCATGGCGTGAAAGGACCATGGCACATAGTTGTATAGGCATAGAAGTATCATGGCATGAAACTTATAGGCACAAGAGGATAATGGCATGAAAGAACCAACATGAGAAGACCCAGTCAAAGGAGAATGAGTCACAAGGAACCTAATGACATAAGACTCAAAAGAGAAGTGGAAGACTAGGAGAGCACATGGGAAGTAGGAAAAGTTAAAATAATGATTCATATAGGTCACCCTAACCTTATTAATAGAAGTTTTTTCACCAACCCACAAGTAGAGGAACACATAGAAGTAAATATCTAAAATAGAATAAGGATATAAGGATCACAAAGGACTGGGTATTTAGGAAGAATTAGTTGTTGATTACCAGGACTCTTAGTGTGTTGAGAGTTTGTTGATATATTATTCTTGTCATTAATGTTTGTAAACACTTGGTCAAGGAAAAACAAGTATAAATACCCCTAGTGTAAAGTATTGAGGGGTCAGATTTTTACCTCTTTAATGTTTAAGTGGAATATATGAAGTAGTTGGTTTTATCAAACTTCTTGTGTTCATAATGAATGGTATTATGTGAGTTGAGTGGTTAGAATTAATATGGGTTCTATCTATATTTGATTTTCTAAGAATTAGCTTGGAACTACAAATAAAACCAATCTACATAATTATAGTAATCAATCTTAGAACTCAAAGGATCAAAATAGTCTATCTCTATTTATATAGGGTATCTAATTAAAATCATGTTTAACATCAAGAATATGGCTAAGTATTGCTTTGCAACAAAAACCTATAGGAATTAGTACCAAATTGTACACTTTGGGTGAGTGTGCAATACTTAAATACTACATGAAAGGGCCAGTGCACTAGCTTGTTGGGCTAGACTTTAGTGTCGAAGCTGTATTTACCAAAAAAGACCCAATATTTTGGTTCTGTTATCAAGACATGTATCACTTATTGTTCTACTATGGAAAATGTTTGAGAATATTACTCTTGAAAATATAGAAGAATGGATTACCAGTGTTGAAGGTAACTTTACAATTCCCTACCTTGAACCAAGAATCTCTACATGACAGTGGGTAGAGTAGAACCTATACAGTGCATTGTATGAAACCTTCTCTGTTGAGATCCTAGTTCATTTACACACTTAGATTTTAGTATATGCTCAAGGATGATCAAGGAATCTTGGAAAGAGACAATCTTAGATACTAGAGCAACAAAGAGCTTTAGCATGACTTGGAACTCTATGGATGAGAATTGTTAATATTTAGTGGAGAGGAGTTCTGAATAACTACATTTTGGAGTATTCTATAACTACATATTCACGTCCTGAAGAAGCCAAGTTCTAGTTCCTTTGAGAACCACATGGCCATTATATTAGGCTTTTTACTTTCAAAATCAAGAAGCTATTTGTTAATCTTAGACTTGAGACTATACCAGTGGAGATTTAAATCCTCTTATGCATGAGCCACACATTTAGAATGAGAGAAGAGGAGTTGGTAGAAGATTATGGGTTTAGAATGGTAGCCAGTCAGCATGCATTACAAAAATGGAAGTATGATGAAGTTTGATAGAGGATTATATGAGTTAGTGGCATAGGAAGAAACCAGGAGAACTCAAAGAGTGTTGTTAAGAGCCATAGGGAAGTAGAAATGCATGAGGACCCCATCACTTTCAATCTACATCTTATGCCACTACTATCATATGAAAGATAAACTAGATGGATGGCGGTAATTGAAGAACCACATCTCAGCCAACCTAGATCCCTAACCATAGTGCATGTTCATGTTCTTGAGTTAGATGAAGTATACATACATAATTGGGATACAAACAGTTTGGAATCAGTAATTGGACTAATAAGAGATGCTAGAGCTAAGCTTTTGACACTCATTTAGAATTAACACTATATTTCCCTCTTTAAAGGAAACATATGGCATAATTTGGAAAGCCTAGTGGACTAGGCCTATAAAGACAAAGTAAAATCCCTAATTTGACTAATCAATTGGCTACCATGCCCCATATCATGAGCACTACTACTGGAGGTGAACTAGGTGGTGGCATAGGAGGTAGCATACTTCCTCCTCAAGGGACTAAGGTTGGAGGTTCCCAAAAACCACTTGTTGAAGCACCTCAACTAACTATGATCTAATATGAAATGATAATACACTTTCTAGAATATAGGTTCATGGATAATGAAGTTGAGAATGTCCATAAATGTAAATTGATTTGGAGGGCATGAGGTACTACTTCTTCTAAGCGTAAGGCTAACTAGTTTGAAACAATGTTTTTGGAATGTGCACACAAATGGTATTAAAAGTTTGACCCTTAACAAGTGGTGGTTGATTATGATCAACTTAAAACAACCTTCCTTCAGGAGTTTGACATTCTTGAATTTGACAATAAAGCATAGCTATGCTAAAGGACATAAAGCAAGGACTTACTAAAAGTGTGTGAGATTATGATACATGGTTTAATGATTTATTGTCTAAACTGTCATTTGAGATTAATATCTCTCAGCATGCACCATGGTTTTTGGGAGTATTTTTACTACCCTTCCAACAAACATTGTCTCAATGGACTTTCACTAGCTTGCACAAGGCTTTAGAAGCTGCTCTCTACATTGAGGTGGCTAGAAGCATTGATAATAGGATTAGTCCTTTCATGGAAGCCCAGATAGTTTTAATGGAATTATATCTAGAGAATTTGATACCTAATAATGCACATGACACATGTAGTGGTGTTTGGTGCATAAACTATGAATCTGAAGGGCATACATGAAGCAATTGCCCATGTAAGAACATATGTGTGATACTTAAATAGACATGTGAAATATGTCATGAAAAATATGATGTAAGATCTTGTCCTCTTCTATAATGAGCTATGAAAACTAAGGTGTCTAAGTATTTCAAGACCTGTGATGCCTATACTCATGACACTAATGACTACCATTTGATTAGTGACATCTAAAAGCACAAGCATGCAGTATGTACCAAACCTTTGTAGCCAATAATCAAGACAATCTTGGTTACCATAGATGAGGAAGAGGATGAGGATGAGGAGGTGGTCATTTCCCACCTAGTACATGTTATAAATGTGTATCTTTAGACCACTACCAATGAGATTATATAGAATACCCTACATGTGCTTTCTATAAAAAGGACCACTAGATGGAAGAGTGCCCTGACTTATATGTGACTATCACCAAATAGTGGAATGAAAAGGGTGTTGGTATGATTTGAATCAATAAACCACATTGGTGCACCTTCTCAAGCATCCTTATAGTTTAAAAGGTAAACATTACCACTCATAGTGTGGGATAGACTCAGTCTACCTCTAATCCCATCAAGAAAGTGTAATGTGAAGAACCATAAGCAAGAAAGTATCCTGATGCCTATTAAAAAAAAAATGTCCTCTAAGATATGATGGCATTAGTACAATAACTTTAGGGATAGATTCATTAACTTAGAAATAAATAAGTAATGCAAGGTGCTACTATGCAAAGGGAAAATGAGCCTCAAAATATGGCACGTTATGACTTTCAAGAATTGTGTAAGTGCATTCTAGATGAGGATATTATCCCACAACTAAGCATTTGGCTTAAGAATCAAGATTTAGTACCAAATTAGGTTCACCCTCAAATCACTTAGTAGAGTGAGGATCATTTCCTAAATCATTCTTAGTGATAGGACACTCCTAGAGGAAGTTCCTCTACTCCTCTAGAAGATTGAGAAATATTGGTTAATGCTCCCATCAATGGATGGGTAATTTGGGACATACTAGTACACAGCGGTGTAGACGTAAATGACCTCACCAAGGATGCATGGTGTAAGATGGCTAGTCTAGCACTACAGCCTTCACTACATGTCTTGTTTATGGAAAATAAGACTCACACATTACATATTGGAGTCTTCAAAAATGCAATAGTTGACATACTTGGCATGCCTTTCAAGGAAGATTTTGAGGTTTTGGAACTAGATGAAGCTGATGATTACCTATATCTATTGGGATGACCTTGTTTTTATGAGAATAATGAAAACTTGAGCTTAAAAGAGTGTTACATTAGTTTTGAAAACACTAATCAGCATGTTGTGATTCCATTATATCAAGCACAAGGACCTCCTTACATATAACCTATCAATGTTGATGAAGATATAAACCACATATATAATGTAACTACAAGGAATGATGAACAAAGAGATCCCACTCTAGATGGAATTCTTCAGTGGTTAAATACTCAATCACTTTCTGACACTACAAGCAACACTTGTAATTATTGGGCTCATGGTGACTATGACCTCACTAGTAGAGTATATAGTACCATCAATAACCAGGAGAATATGTTGCACTAGTTTAATAAATGACACAAGTTTATTCACCTTATCACTATCCAAGTCATGAGGGGACCTATCATAGACACACCACTTGAAATACTCAACGAGGCTCCAAGGCTCCATAAGAAGATAGAAGTTTGAGACTTCATTCGACACCTTAAAGAGTTTTACCACACCTATGTAGATCATATATGATCTTTGGTCCATCTCTTTGATGGCACAGTTGTATGATGGTGGAAAACCCATTGTGAATGATTCCTCCAGTGGGATAATATACACTTAGTCTTACACCACCTGTTCCATCATGATAACAAAGTAAAGGGAATAGTCAATTATATTAGAGTACAAGCACCTGAGCCCCACATAAAAGCTTGTAAAATAATGTGGAGAAATGAAGAATCATACTTACCAAAATATTTATGGGTGCATTCATTCTATGGCACTTTACTCATTTGGGCATGAGCATGGTACATCCATGAAGAGTGACACATGAGTACTAGGCCCTGTCATTTACTAAAAGAGAACATGAACTTGGCACTATCTTATTCTTCACCAAGGATGGATTTGTACCTTACTCTCCAATCCATGCATGAAGTGGTTGTAGGTGACCCAAGTCTCATAGACTAACACCTAAGGAGAATCCATCAAGAACCTAAGGAACCCCTATACCTATTCAATGAACCATCAACATCCCTAGTTCTTACACCTATACCAGTTCTTGAGTAAGACTGATGTGAAGAAATTCATCTAGGGAAATAAAAGATCATGTTACAAGTGAAAGAAGGTGAAGGATCCACTCCACTCAACCCATTATCTAACCATTTAGATGTTCCTATAGATTTTGGCACAAGAATTGTTCAAGACACAGGTACCAAAATGGATAACCCCTATAATGGACTTATTTAGACTATTTAACATAACATCATCACAAATAAAGAATCAAATATGGCAATGTTAGGAAACTATTGGACTAACACAGAGATTTCAAAAATCTTTTAATTGGTCAAATAATATTAGGATGTCTTTCCAAGAAACTACAGTGAAATGAAGGGATTCCACCCATCCTTGGGGAAGATGCATATCAAGTTGGTTGACAACACTCGACCAAATGACCATATAGAATGAATCTCAATCTATGGGCATACATCAAAGAGGAAATTGAAGACATTTTTCACACCAAAATAATCACCCCTATCAATGAATCTGAATGGGTTAGTCCCATGGTGATTAGTATCAAGAAGGATGGATGCATCCGTATTTATGTGGACTATCGAGTGATTATGCATCTTGTGTAATTGATCCCTTCCCAATGCCATTCATGGAGGATATCCTTGAGGGTGTTTCTAGATGTGAGTTATATACCTTCATAGATGGATTCTTAAGGTACCATTAGGTCCAAATATATAAAGAATACCAACCCAAGATAACATTCACCACCAAATGGGGATCATTTGCAAACACTATCATGCCCTTTAGGTTTAAAAATTGTCTGAATAGTGTTTTCATGAATGGTAATTGAAGCCTTTAAGGACTTCATCCACAAGTTCATTAAAGTATATTTTGATGATTAGATAGTTTATGGTTTGGTCAAGAACCATTATTCTAACCTAAATCTTATACTTGAGCACTGTCAAGTCTTACAAATCTCAATGAACTTAAAAAAGTGCCTATTTACTACAACTTTTGGTGTGTTCTTAGGACATTATTTCTAAGGAAGGACTTCTGGTGGACTCAATAAAGGTATTTATTATTCTTCACCTCCTAACACCCAAGACTTATCAAAAGGTCCTCACCTTTCTCAGCCATACAGATTATGATAGAAAGTTCATCCATATATATGCAAAGATTGTTGTTGACCTGGAGAAAATTCTAAATCATAATGAGCATTTTATATGGACTAACTCTTATAAAGAGGCTTTCAAAACACTAAAATAAAATTTGATCACTGCTCCTATCCTCTAGTTCCCTAATTGGATAAAATCATTCCATGTCCATGTTGATACATCTGACATGGCCATTGGGTAAATATTTGCAAAACTAGGTGAAGGTCACCTAGATCATCTAATCAACTTTGCTAGTAGGAAGATCACACCAGCTAAAATAAACTTTACCACTATGGAACATGAAGCATTGTCGATGGTCTATGCTTTGCAAAAATTCAGACAATACCTATTAGCCACTCCTTTTATTTTTTATACAGATCATGAGATTTGAAGTACCTTGTCAATAAACCTATACTACATGGATGGATCTATCACTATATTATGTTATTCAAAGAGTTATAATTTTTCATTATGGTGAAACTTGGGAAAGCTAATTGTGGACTTGACCACCTACCCTAGATCAAAAACAAAGAACCATTGTGTATCATAGAAGATGATCTACCTGATGTAAAGATCTTCCATGTTACATGGGTACCTAAAGAGTTGGAATACATTTTATCATTCTTGACCATTATCTCCATGCCCAATTGTCTCAAGTCATAGGAAAAAAATCAACTTGTGGTTCACACCACACCCTTTCAATTTATAGGACACAATCTTTACAAAATGGGTCATGATGAATTTATTTAACATTATGTAATCCAACATAATCAACCAAAGGTACTCCATGAAGTTCATGAGGGTATTTCAAGAGGACACTATGCTAGATAGGCTACCACACGAAAGGTTATGTTAGCTATATTATGCTAGCCAATTCTTTTCCAAGATGTTAAAGCATATGTTAGACAATGTGGCATATGTCATCATGTAGGCAAACCTAACCAAAGAGATGCCATGCCTCTATGACCCATTCCTTTTCAATAAACCTTTGAGAAGTGGGTTATTGATTCTATTGGCCCCATCACTCCAATAAGATAATGAATAGGTTCTTGGTACATTATTACATCAACTAACTACCTTACACACTAGGCTACATCTACGTTGACAAAGGATTGTATAGCTACTACTACTATGCAGTTCATCTGGGAGAATATCATAACTTAGTTTGTATGTCCCTTGAGTTTCACCAATGATCATAGACCCCACATTTTAAATGAAATAATTTACATCTTATTGGTTGAGTTCATGATCACACACCACAAAATAACACCATATCATCTAAAAACTAATGGAAATGTTGAGGCTTTCAATAGGATCCTAGGTACTACACTACAAAGATATATAACATCAACCAAACTAATTAGGATGATAGGGTGTTTTCAGTACTATGGGATTACCACATAACCTACAAGTGCCTAAATAAAAGAATGCCATTCAACTTGGTGTATGGCAAATAGGCAATCTTACTAGTGGATTTTTTGGTACCATCTCTATGTATAATGCGAGTAGGATAATTGGATGAAGAGTCATCCTTGAAAGTGTGCCTAGACACTTTACTACAACTAAACAAATCTCATTTCAATTCCTTGCTCATTAGAGCCAAGATGTGTAAAAGTGCAAGTAAAAGGCATGACCTGATTGCCATATAAATAACAAAACATTATTTCCAAGAATGAAGGTCTTGTTATACGATTCTAAGTTTGTATGCCACCCTGGAAAGCTTCGAATCCATTGGGATGGTCATTTTATAATTCATAGCATTTGACCTACCAGAGCATGTTAGTTATAAAGTATGGATGGTTAGTTCCTTCCTGGGAACTATAATGGAATCTAGCTTTAGTCATATTTCACTTCTAAATAGTTGAAGTATTATAATCAATAAGGCTTGTGCCATTAGTTTAGGATTTCTTATTTTTAATAAAAGTACTACCTTTATTGCATACAACTTCTCTTTATGTAATTTCCTTTCAAATTTTTGGTTATCTTTTCATGGAGGACCATGACTCATTTTAGTATGGAGTAAGAAGTCATGTTTAGTAAGTAAATCACACAAGTTACCTAGGCACATAAGGTTAGATAGGTGCACAAGGTACATGGGTGCATAAGGTTCTTAAGGTGCATAAATGTAAAATTTAAGCCTTGTAAAATATTCATTTAAATTCAAATTCTCCAAGATCAATGGTTGGAATTCAATCATACCGTGAAGATCCAATGGTGAGCGGGTGAGGATAGTGTTACTGGGTCCCAAAGATCTAACAAATCACATTTAATCATGCATCAAAGATCAACGATCATCATCAAGTTAAAATTTAGAGTATCCTAAAATTGATTGTGTTAGTGACAAGTGGCATGATCTCAAGAGTATAATCCAGATCTAATGGTATGTGGATGAGCTCAAGTCAGTGGGTCAAGGTAGATCTATGGCTCATGTTCACTTGTACAAAATAGATTCAATGATGAGATCAAGGTCAAAAGGTTAGTAAATCTTGAAAACAAGCTAGAGGTTGTCAAGTGTCATGACCATAGGAGCTATCAAATAAATCAATGGTACGTGTTTGAACTATGTGGAAGTATATCAATGGTCTTCATTTGATCTGGTAGAATCAAATCCAATGATGTATGTTTAAGCATAGGACACAACTGTCATCTACTTTAAAGAAAATCATGAGACAAGACATACCATTAATATAGAAAGAATAGTTATCGTAAGGAATGGGGTAATGACGTGATGTGATAAATATCATTAAATGAATTAATTAATAAAAGTGAGGATCTAAGCATGATGATTGTTAAGGATCTGCATTAATGACATGAAAGTAATGGGTGATGGGAAACTATTAAATGATGGAGAATCCCCCCTTGAGCTTATAAATAGGCAAGTTAAACTCTTTTTACTCTTTACCATTGTGATTAATTTACAATTACCTAAGTTAAGTCAAGTGAATCTAGAGCTAAGAAAATAAAATTCATTTCCATAGTGACCTACATAGAGCATTACAAAGTTGAGGATAGGTATTACAAGTCTAGTTTCATGAGAGAAACATAAGGTAGTACCAAAAATTGTAGGTTGTAGGTCCACCATTAGAGGGTGCTCAAGCTCAAAAAGCTAAATCAGTCATCTGCAACCATGGGATAAATGTGGTGTTTGAGAATGAGTGGTGCATCTTGAAGGACTTACCCCCTTTGGTTGTGGAGTAAGTGTAGTTTGTCCTAAAGCAACACTTTTCCTTGGTATCATCAGATTGAACCCTTTCAGAGAGCTCTTTGCATGGCTCAAGTTACCATTAACCTTATTTGCATAGTACTTTATAGACTCCATGAACTATATTTATGATTCATAACATATTATCCTAGAGGCTAAGAGAATAGACTTGGAGATTCACACTCTTCATAAATTGTTTATCTATCCAAGAAAGAAGGCCTATATGGAAAGGAGGGAGATGGATTTGACTGAAATTAAGGTTAGGCAAAACATGGTGTGAGAAAAATTTCATAACTTGTTTTACATGTTTCACCCCTAAAGGGATCTACAAGGTGGGGACCCTAAGGAAAAGCTTTCATCAACACCACCCTTGAAGAAGAAGCAGTTAGATCTTGGTACTAGCACAAATGGACAACATGCACCATAAAAGAAGCAAAAGATAACCCAAGCCCCTCCACTAAACCCATCTCCTCCATGCCCATCTCCACCTCTCCCTTATCCATCTTCACCCTACACCTCTCCATCACCACCACACCCTTCTTCTCCTTAGCCTTCTCCTCCACTTTCACCTCCACCTCCAACTCCACCCTCTCCCCCTAAAGTAACTCCACTACCATCTCCCTAAGGGATTATACTCTAGGGACTACATATCGATGATCTCCAAGGCTATCACCCATATAATAAGTCCTTAATATGTAATTTGAAGCATCAAAATCCAATTTTGAGAAGACCCCATCTCCAGTATAGGAGGGAAGGACCACCTCTAATGACTTGTTACTTGATGTTGAACCACTCTAGAAAAAAGGAGGATGGTGAGAAGAATAAATGATTGATATGGCCACTTGTAGCCATAAGGAGGCTGAGCTATAATGTGACCCTAGTAAATGGAAGGGATCGATTGAGACTATGGAAGAGCCATGCAATAATACAACTAGAAATGCATGTGAGTGATATCAATTTGGCATCCCTAATAAGATGTTGTATCTTTCTCTATACTTCATTTCCAATGAGTTAACCTTGGAAACAAGGAAACAAGTTTCCTTTTTGTTGGATATGTACAATGAGGAGCATGAGTTTGAACTCCCCCAAGACAGCCTTTCCTTAGGACGAAATGATCCATTGTTGCCAAAACCACTATGGGTGGATCCACAAAAGATCTCCCCTCTTTTAGAAAACACAACCTTTTTAAATCTAGCCAAGGAGGTCATGTGTCATAATATTTTAGAAAATTTTGATGCATGCATTGTCATGAGGAAACATACTAAAATTGTGGGCATGTATAACAAAGAGGTTACATAAAAAAAAAGTGCTCACCGAGGAAGTGGCCACTTGGAAGTAGTACATCCAAGAGGCCACAAAGGAAAAAGTAAGGCCTTGAACCTCTATAAAACAATTTTGAAAGATGAACTAGCACTCATAAATGGCATACCTATTGATGGGGATTCCATAGGAAAGCTAGAGACCTTGGTGAAACTCCCACTCAAATGTTGCAAGGAAAAACCCACACCAAAAGATAATGGATTAGAGTTAGCAGAGCAGTTCACAATAATAACTGAAGTCTACAAGCATGCCCTAGAGATGGTTTGGGAGGTTATCTCCATTTTAGATAGAATTTTTACAAGGTTGGCATACCCAAATAAAGTCTTGGAGGCTCAGCTCTAAGCTGAAGAAGCTCATAAGCAGTAGTTGGTTGATGTTGCACTATTAATAAGGGAACATGTAGAGCATGCCAAGGCATTCAAGGATGTGGAAATGATGGAATATATAATAAACACACATCACTATAAATTGAATTCAAGTTTTGTATCCCTCCAAGGACAAGTTAACAAAGAGGTCTTCACACTTGAAGACATCTAGAAGGATGCTACCACATCCCTAGACAAACTAGTCAAGAAGACCAATGAGACCTCCAACCAACCCAAGGAAATGAAGAAATTGAAGGGGGAAATAGAAGAAATAAATGTTAAGGTGCTCAAGTAATTTTCACATTTGGATAATATGAAGAAGGAGATCAAGTAGATAGGACCCAAATTTTTTATAGAGGATGCTAGTGTGACTTAGTGTAGGATGGACTAAGAGCATAGTGGGGGGTGATGTTGGCCCCAAATTTTGGCTAAGTGTTATCTATTTTTGGCATGGGACTAGCATGACACAAAAGGACCATGGTATGGAAGGACCATGGCATGTATTTATATAGGTAAGAAGCACCATGGCATGGAACCTATAGGGCATAAGAGGATAATGGCATGAAAGGACCAATACGAGAGGACCCAGTCAAAGGAGAATGAGTCATGAGGAACCCAAGGACATTGGAATTGAAATAGAATTAAAAGACTATGGGAGTGTGTGGGAAGTGGGAGAAATTTTAAGAATGATTCATACAAGTCACCCTGACATTATTAATAGGATGTTTTACACTAGCCCACAATTAGAAGAACACATGGCAGTAAAGATCTAGCATAGAGTGAGGATATAGAGGGTGTAGTGGCAAAACAACTAGTTGTTGCTTGCCATGACTCTCAGTCTATTGATATTTCATTGATGAATTATTATTGCCATTAATGTTTGTAAACACTTGGTTAGGGAAAAACAAGTATAAATACCCCTATTGTAAAGTACTGAGGGGATGGATTTTTACCTCTTTGATGTTTACGTGTAATATATGAAGTAGCTAGTTTTATCAAAATTCTTGTGTTCAAAATGAATGGTGAAATGTGAGTTGAGTAATTAGACTTAATATGGGTTTTATAGATATTTTATTTTCTATTAATTAGTTTTTAGCTACAAATGAAACCAATCTACATAATTATAATAATCAATTTTAGAACTCAAAGGATTGAAATAGCCTATCTCTACTTATATAGGGTATCTAATTAAAAACATGTTTAACATCAATAATATAGATAAGTATTATTATGCAACAAAAACCTATGGGAATTGGTACTAAGTTGTGCACTTTAGGTGAGTGCACATGACTTAAATCTTGCATGAAATTGCTAGCACACTAACTTGTTAGGCTAGACTTTAGCACCAGAGCTTTATTTACCAAAGAAAACCCAACAATGGTGTCAGTTTTGACCCCTATGGGTTGATCCTAAGATTCAACCTAGCAATGGTTACTTTTCATATTTAGACACTCCCTTACATATTGGTATGTATTTTTAAGATAGGTAGCATGAGGTTTTTATATTTTGGATTGCTATAAAGGTACATTTAAGTCACTTATTATATATCTTAGAAATTTCAATATTGAGACACACACTATTACATATTGAGCAAAACTTCCTTATTATTCCTAAATTTGATTCTAATCATTTGAAGTAGTTTTTATCAAATTCAAGAGCCTATTTTATCTAAGTCAAGAAAATAATTATCAAGTATTCAAGCCTTACTAGTGAACAAAGATTTGATACATAGAATTATATAGTTGTTATATATTTTACACATTAAAGGAAAACAACATGTGATGAATACAACCGTAGTTTGAATCATAAAATAAAAATTATGTTCATTCATTAAAGCCATACGTAATTTGTGAATGATGTAAAATTAGAAACTAGGTCTGAAAATCATATTTATATACAGAAATTTGAAACCTAAGGAGGATGAAACTCTAAGGGAAAACCTAGTGTTTGACTATGCTTAAAGAAATAAAAGGGTTCAGGGTAAGTGCATGGAGTTAGAGGACAATTCCTTGGACATTTTACATAACACAATGTCATTATTAAATAACATGATCTTGTTATTAAATAATGCAATCACATTATTAAATAATGGGATCATGTTATTGACATAAAATGATCGCATTATTTAAATTATGGCTTGGCAATTTCCAATCCATAACACAATTATGTTAATGTATAATGCAATAATGTTAATAGATAATTTGATCATGTTATTTTAAAAATAATAATGTAATCACATTACTGTTGTTTTGTAGATTAAATTAGTGAACATGTAGATGGAGAGAATCTTGCTTAATAGATAATGTGATCACATAATTGATAAGGTGATTGTGTTCTGAATAATGTGATCACATTCCTATTATTTTGCACGTAAAAGCATGTATACATGAACATGAAGCCAACTTTGGCTATAAGCTTATATTTACTACGCTAAACATTAAATTTCCTTATACTTTAAATTTATTTTAGTAAATATAATAAATTAGGGTCACTCTACATCTAATAGATTTGGTATCATAGTTACATTCCTTAATATGTAGAAAATAGTTTTTCAAAATCTAATATGGTTAGTACTTAGGCATTTTCAGGGTCTAAGTATTAAACCTAGGGATTTCAAGACATAATTTATGTAATTGATGTCCATTTTTGGTAAACATATAGTCATTTTTTAGGATTTTGTGCCTTTCAAATTGATTTATGGTATTTTTAGGAGTCCTAGTTTGTTAAAATTGAAGTTTACAAACCACTCACTTTTAAATTGAATCAAAGTGGTGTGATTGGGGTAGAATATGTCACATTGATGACCTACACACATCAAACAACCAATTTTTATTAATTTTACTTATTTGTCATCCTTGATCACTTCATACTCATGCCTCATCACACCTAATCATTCTTCATTATCCCTAATCACTCCCTCATTGACCCTCACTATCCCTAGTCATCTCTAATCACTCCCTCATCATCCTTGATTACTCCCTCATTGACCCTCACTATCCCTCATCATCCCTAATCACTCACTCCTCATCCCTAATCACTCACTCCTCATCCCTCATCACTCTCTCATTGACCCTCACCATCCCTCATCATATTTAATCACTCCCTCATCATCCCTAATTACTCTCTCATTAGCTCTCAACATCCCTCATCATCCCTAATCACTCTCTCATTATCCCTAATCACCACTTCATCATCCCTAATCACTCCTTCCTCATCCATTATCATCCTTAATGACTCCCTTATTGACCCTCACCATTCCTCATCATTTACAATCACTCCATCATCCATAATCACTCCCTCATTAACCCTCACCATCCCTCATCATCCCTAATCATTGCTTCATCATACCTCATCATCTCTAATCAATCATTCCTAATCCCTCATTTCCCCTAATCATTCCCTCATTAACCCTCATCATCCCTCACTATCCCTAATCACTCCCTCATCCTCCCTAATCACTCCATCATTGACCCTCACCATCCCTCATCATCCCTATTGACTTCCTCATTACATCTACTCAATTCCTCTTTGTCCCTCCTTATCCTTAATCACTATATTCAATACCTTAAGGTGGTATTTTTTGGGGGTTTAACAATATTATGAGCTACAAGTGGAGAGTCAAGTTCTAGCATAAATTATACGACATAGTGATCAAAATGGTGTGGAGGCAAATTTCAAACATATATATTTAACACCTATGAAAAAAAATTGGGCCTATTATAAATGATGTAATTCACAATTGAAAATAAGCCAGAAAAAGAGAAGCAAGTAAAACCACCATATCACCAAAAATGGGTAGTAAATACATGAGGATCACGAAGCTATGTGATTTCCTAAAACTAATCAATTGCTTTCCATATGAGGACATTTTATGATCTGAATAATTACATTAAAGGCCTTATATTTATATGTCTATTGATTGAGTCATCATACTAGAAAGGGGGAAATAATTTTCAAATGATTATACCAAGTAGTCCAAGATTGGAAAGTGGTGCTTAATTCATAACTTCAATATTCAATCCAATGAAGAGTTTCACACTATGAGCTCTCTACTTGTACATCTCGAGAAGTGGGTACAAATTATCTATCATGATAAAAAGGTAAGAGATAATAGTCGTTACTAAAAATATCTTTACTTTCCCCAACAAAAAATTATATGAATTAAAAATATTATTTCATTAACACATGTAGATCAATGGTGAGCCAATACACTTCATCATTTTTAATAGAAGTCTAAATAATTTAATTTATCCTAAAGCATATTTTAAAAAATTGAAATTAAAATTAATACATCATCCATAACCATATTCTAGTGTATGGTCTAGTGTAGGCCTTGAGAAATGGATCACCTAGTAGTGTCACTTGGTGTACAAAATAGAACTTTTTAAAGATGCAATCCTTTATGACATCTCAACATTAGAGGTATGTGATGTTTTACATGTGTTCAACCATATATTTACCATTTACATGTAGTCTATGAATTAAATTCTTGAAATTTTGTGATAAATTATCATGATCTAAAATACCATATATCGTAGTTAGTTCATAAGCTTTCAGTCATTAGTGTCAGGAAGTGCAAGAATCTTGTCAGTTCTAGTAAGAAGTATACTCTTGATGGTAAGAATTAAATGTAATAACATCCTTATCTCACCATATCATAATGTGGTTTATCCAATAGTAAAAAAGACAAAATAGTTAAACCATAAACTAAATGAATATAAGAATATCTTTTAGTCACCTAAATAAGTTCCTACATACTATACACTAAATAATACTATTGATTTGATCTCTTAACTACCTCTACCTCAAACCTCTTTACACAACATATCATTTATAGATAATGAATAGATCAAGTGGTATATCCATGAAATCATGGATAATAGACACATCATGCCTAAATCATTGCCTTGCAGAAGCCAAAGTTATGAATCAATTAAAAAATATTAACAAGATTAAAGTGAAGAATTATTATCCTCATCTAAATATTAAGGCACTTTCTACCATATCCATAGTGTAGAAGTATTTTCCAAAAGTGATCTTAAGTTAGGTATTATCATATTCATGTTGAACCTCTAGACATTTGGAATATAGTCTTAAAAACAAAGGAAGGATTGATTGACTAATTGGTTATGACTTTCAGATTAACTCATGTAGTGAATTCATTCATTGATATGTTGAACTACATACTCAGGGCCTTTACCTATTATCATTTTATTAATCTACCTTGGTGACATCTTAATCTTTAAAATACATGGGATGAACATCTACACCATGTTGAACTAGTGTTTCACATTTTGCATAAACATACTTTTATGATAAAATGAATAAATGTTCATTTTTCATTCAAGAGATAAAATATTTGGGATAGATTACACACACAAGGAGTGCATGTGTAAACCTGACCAAGATTCAAGTCATGCAGGAATGGAAAACACTAAATAACTTTGCATATGATTCAAATCTTCTCAAAATTAGAAAATTATACAAGATATTCATGTTTAATTTTTATCTTTTAAACCAAGCTACCAAAGGTGGAAATGACTAAAGTTCCATCTAGTCAGTTATACAACAAAGATAATTTGATGAATTAAAATTTAGACTCTATTTTGTGTTATTACTTATGTTACTTGACTATAAATTTGGAATATCATCCAATTCATTCAGTAATAAAATTGACTATCACAAATGGGTATTGGCAACACAAGTCCTAGAAAGAGTTAATTTTTATTATAATGGATTAAAAACATATGATTGGAATCAAAGATATCTTTAGAGTATATACTTATGTCAGATGAGAAGTATTAATTAGGGATGGTGAAGGTCAATGATGGAGTGATGAGGGATGGTGAGGGTCAATGAAGGAGTGATTAGCGATGATGAGGGTTAAAGAAAGATTGATTAAGGATTATGAGGGATGAGGAGGGAGTGATTAGAGATGAGGAGGGATGATGATAGTCAATGAAAGAGTGATTAAGGATGAAAATCCTAAGTGATAAGAGATAATGAGAGATAATGAAGGTGAATAAGGGAGTGATTAGGGATTAGGAGGGATGAGGAGGGAGTTAATAGAGATTGATAAGTGATTAGGAATGATGAGGGATGAGGAAATAGTGATTAGGGATGATGAAAGATGGGGAGAGAGTGATTAGGTATGATGAGGGATAGTAAGGGTCAATGGAGGAGTGATTATGGATGATAATGGAGTGATTAAAGATGATTAAAGATAGTGAGGGTCAATGAGGGAATGATTAGGGACAATAAGGAATGATGAGAGAGTGATTAGGGGTAATGAGGGATGAGTAAAAAGTGATCAAGGATGAGGGAGGGATGATTAACAAGTGAAATTAACACAAATTGGTTGTTTGATGTGTGTAGGTCATCAATATGACCTACACTACCCCAATCACACCACTTTGGATCAAGTTCAAATTGATTAGTTTTAAAAATTGAATTTCAACAAACCTAGGACTCCTATAAATTTTAGGAATCAATCTAAAAGGCACAAAAACCTAAAAAATGACTATATGATTACCAAAAATGGATATCAATTACAAAATTTACATATTTAAATCCCCAGGTTTAATACCTAGACCCTAAAAATGCCTAAGTACTAACTAGATTAGATTTTGAAAAACTATTTTCCAAATCATAAGGCATGTAGTTGTGAGACTAACTCTATCAGATGTAGAGTGACACTAATTTCTTGTATTTACTAAAATAAATTTAAAGTATAAGGAAATAAATGTAATAATATAAATGTAAATTTATACTTAGAGTAATAAATATAATCTTCTGGCTAGAGTTGGCTTCATGTGCAAGTCCACATGATTTTTTGTGTAAAATAATAGTAACATGATCATGTTATCAATACCGTGATCACATTATATATTAACCAACATTCTCTCTATCTACATGTTCATTGCTTTAATTTTCAAATTTACAATAACATGATCGTGTTATTACTTTTATAATAATGTGATCACATTATATATTAATGTGATCATGTTATACATTAACATGATCATGTTATTTGAATTTGAATTCAAATCCCATACTTTTTGGCTTGGGAATGGCTTGGATTCCTAAGCCTAAGGCTTGGACCTATCAATCTAGAGTAGAGTCTGAGAGTTATGATAAAAAACAATAAAATTCAACTTCAATCACCAAATACACTATGAATTTCAACATGAAAATTTGAAAAATTAACACCATTACAATGATCACACTCTCTTATTTTCAAAAATCTAATTTTTATAATTTTTGAACTAATTTAAGGTTTCAAACTATGTTTATTTCTAACTATACCTTTTTTAGGCCACTACATGCTATAAACATACATGCATATACATGTGCACGTAATTTTCCTTTCATTGATCCAAGTGAAAAAAAAGTTATATGGTCACAAACTAGGCCTAATTATACACATATTTAAAAAAATTTGGTTTTAAATTTTTTTTGGAGGTAGTCAGGTGCACCACATGGATGGTTATCCATTTTTTGTCAGTATTCAGGATCTATTTACTCACAAAATTTATAAAAAAAAAAGTATTCATTAAAAATTAAAAAAAATATATAGGTTACAAACTAGAATATATTATATGAATTTTCACTAAAGTGCTTCAAAAAAATTAAATGGTGCACCAAATAGCCGTCTATCTACTCTATTTTCTTTCAAAAATAGGAGTTCCTCTTCAAATTTTATATGTTTGACCTAGTTGTACTTAACCATTTTAAAAAAAAAAATTTGAAAAATAGACTCAAACTTATACATTTCATGTTCTTACTCCATCTTCAAATTTGGAGTGTAGGTATCTCAAATTATTTATAGAAGTTCAGATTTCTAAAATTTTAGGAAAATCATGTCCATGGGTAGGCCACTTTTTATCCCCCAATTTTGTGCACTTACCCTTCACCAATATGTTTTACCTTATTTTGATAAAGTGAACCTATAAAATATAAAACTAAGTAATTAATTCAAATTATATCATGTGTTACAACTAATCACAATTCTAAATGTAGAAAACAAAATCTTGATTTGACATTTACACTTACTATTTATGAAACATACTAAGAGGTTTAATATACTTAGTATTTTACTATATTAAGTAGGTCTAGGACTTAATTCAAAATTTAGAAAAGGTAGGAAACTAGACTAATAGTCACTTAAATCAAAATCTAAATTTATGGGCACACTTAGATCTTAGCCTCTAGATGGTATCGACTATTGTTATATTTTGAATATGACATTTCTATCTAGATGAGTTTTATTCCTTTGTTTTTGTACAAACTGATGCACCTAATTGTAAGTCATCTTTGTGTATGACCTTTAGTAGATACATATGCACATAATCCTAAACACATGTCTCTTCTTTGAAACAACTAGGTCCAATTTTGACACTAGTTTTGGTCTACAAAATGGGAAAGAATGTAAGTTTAGATGACCTCAACCAATCACCAATTAATGGTTGAGTACTACCTATATATCCAATAGTCTGAAGAGTGAATTGAAGTTGTGTGTAGTTTTCCCTATTATGTGTATGTGTGAAATAATGCCCCTCTAATGAAAATAACTTGTGATATAACTTTAGTTACTTCAAAAAATGACAACTTTGGCTTGGATTTAAGTGCTTCAAACTTAGTTAGGACCTACCCCTCATGCTTGATTGAAAAATTTGAAAGAATAGAGTAGTGCCTTTAAATGTGGAAGTGTTTGAGTATGTATAATAAGTACTTGTTAGATAGGGAATAGGTTAAGACTTGTTATGTATTTATATGGGACTCTTTGGGTACTTTCTCATGCCTACAATATGTGAAATGTATGCAATGACCCATAAGAAGGGTTTTAATTTGAAAAGTGACTATTGTTTGGCACATGAAAAGTCTATCAAGTTAGGATGATTCTAAAATTTTAGAACTATCCAAGTCTAACAGTTCTATTCAAAAGGTAGGAAAATTGATCTGATGATTGTTAGATGTAAAATCACTACGAGGGGGGAGGTGAATTAGTGATGCAAGATATTTTAACTTCAATTTTAATAATTTCAAACCCTTATTAAATTACCACAAGTATTTATAGAATATAAAAGTCATTAATAAAAATGAACAATAGATAATTCAAGATCATACACACAACACAAGATCTATGTGTAAAACCCTCTTAGGGAATAAAACCAACTCTCAAGCCTGCAAACACATGGACTACTTATCTTATAAGATGATCACAAATATGAGACTGGTCAATTCCTTTTGATCAAAATTTAGTGAAACACCAATTTCACAAGGATCACATACCCCTAAGATGATCAAGTCCTTTTGAACACCTATTGGTCAAGTCCTTCTGATCAGCTTTAGTGAAACACCTATTTCATAAGGAGAACCTACCCCTAAGATGATCAAGTCTTTCTAACCACCTATTGGTCAAGTCCTTCTAACCTAGATGTTGAGCACCCTCCCAACACCTATGAAATTAACATCTCCTGATCATTGATTTCATGTCAATATAATGGATCTATAATGTATATCAGTCCCCTTCATTTCTTCACACAGCCACAAACATCCAAAACCACCTTTTGGATCACTTTAAACTTCTTAGCAATAACTCTATCACAACCTCAAAAACATGACCAAATGGTCATACACATAGTCCACACTCTATTATAACTCTCAAATCAACCACCAAGCTTACAAAGACATCGTTTATCCTTCACTCACACTCAAGGCATCCAAAACATATTTTTGGATCATTTTAGACATCTTCACTCATCTTTAATCTTCAAACTTGCAAGATCACTATTCTTGACATCAAAAGTATGACCTATATGTCATACACATAATCATCAACCTACTCTACTCTAAAACCCATCCACTGGGCACACACTCTTTCCTTCACTCCACAACTCTCGTATACACCTCTTCTCTCAGGTCTCTCACATCTATTCAACAAGCCTAGAAACCATCACATTTGGTTTCACCTTTTATAGATTTTTCATGACTAATATGATCACAATCTACCTTATTAGCCACAACACATGCCTTCACCCTTAAGGCATCTAACATGGGTTACCTATAAGCACAACCCTCTTTCAAATAGGCCTAAGTCACCTTTTAGGTCATATGAAGACCCATTCACCTCTTTGACACTTCTCCAAGAAAAATAATAACACAAGAACACTTTTAAATACATGCACCCATGCCACACAATCTATAGGTCCTCCTTAAGTGATAACAACCATCACAACACCCTTTTACTAAAACTCAATTCACTCAAACAACATTTTGTGCACATAGCCACCATGAACGAACACATAGTTACCTTCTAAGCCTTTGATCATACTGAATATGATTGATCAAACCTTCATAAACCACAAATATGTTCCTCATGGAGTCTAAAATACTCTCCAATAGTTAGCTCATCTTGAAACATTGAAATACCATAAAAAACAACTCTATTACCCTTCTTGGGTTACTTGCAAAGCTTGAATGAACACGTAGCCAACTTTGGAGCTTAATAAATTTGACTGTACAAATATATAGCCCTTTAAATGAATATTTTTAGATGTACCTTGAATTCCTCTACAACTTTGTTTTTAATTACAACATCAAATTCTGCATAGATCAAAAGTTATGGCTTGAAAACTAACCATTGGTTTTTCCTTCATTATATTCAAATATTTAAATCCAAATGGTCACAGTTAAACCTCGGTCACTTAGAACACATCTCATGCTCTTTACTCAGCTTTCACAACTCACACCATCAATCTTCTTCTAAATTTTCTTCAAATTTAACTCATAGTGCTCCACTATCCAAATGTTAAACCTTGAACATGTTGACCTTATCTCATGCTTTCTTGTAATATTGACCAAATATGCACCATCTATCTCTGTGGATTAACCAATTATTTATCTTTTAGTGCTCGTTGTTAGATCTTGATTAGAACTCCCATGATAATGAAACTTGGTACCCTTGCATGCCTTCTCAAGACTTTGTTTTTAGTCCATGTGATTGTGCCACTTCGTAGTCCCATGTGCTTTATGGACACTTTGACTTATCCTACATCGTTGATCTTAGTCAATATGAACCACTGCTCACCATTGATCTTCTATTAGACTAGTGAGCTTATGACACTTGTCAACTACGTGTGCAACCTTTGACATGTTAACTTCATATGCACCATTTATCTTAATATGTAATATTAAGAATTCATCATTGGATCTACTAGACAAATGACCTCAAACTTCAACATGATTAAACTTGACAGTCTCTAGCCCATCATAGTCTGCTATAGCAACTTTGAAACTTTATAACTTGAGCTAGAAATCACTTTAAGTCTCTAAATTTTCAAGGTAGCTTCTTGGCACTATAAAAAACATCTACATGTAAACTTTTGACCATTATTGACTTTATTCATACCTAAATTAAATTCACAAACTTACTAATTCATACACATCTGCATGATGTGCAGTGACGGTCTGGATAAGTATAGAAACTTAGTGAAATTTTGTCTGAGAGGCCAAATTTTCACCCACATATATTTAACTACTCTCAACCTCATGACCTAAAATTTGAGCCACGTGATCACTTTTCATAGGGGAATCCATACATATATCAAGTTGTTCTTGAAACATTCACACGTGTGAAATATGATGTCATCAATCTACTCATTCAGTTTGATTTGCCACAAGACCAACTAGGCCTAGATGACCACAAGGAAGAACCTAATGAACACCAATCATTCCTATAATCACTTCAATCACTCTTGACACCCCATAATACCTCTGCAACATGATCTCATCATCTATAACATTCATCAACAACTTATCCAAGCATATACTAAAGATCCATGCTTACATACTAGGCTACTAAGCCAATGCTAACACATTATTCACATGCTTGTCTTCTCTCCTTGATCTAAAACTGCATCAACATGATAGATATAATATGATAAGCTTCAAATAATACTTACCTCAACTTATATGCATCCAAATCTTGCCCTACACAACTTCAGGCTCAAACTTATCATCATCATGACATCACCACTTTGTCATTATCTTTGACATCAATGACAACACTTTCAAATAATCTCCCCCTTTGTAATTGATGGGAACCTCTTATTTTCCTTCTCCTCCTTTGTTATTAATGATAAAGTGGATTAAATAGCCACCAAGCTCCTCTAACATCATGAATGTATTCAAATATGTTTTTAAGTGCTCAAGATACTTACTTACCTCATATGAAACAATTATTCCCCCTTTGACATGCATCAAACAAAACTTGGACATTTATGATACTTGGAATTGACAAAACTACTCACAAAGCTTAGAAAGATCCTTTTGCTCATGCATGAAGATTCAATATATTTTCATAATTATGACTAGGTTTGATTAAGTCATCATATCAACTTTCTTAAAATCTCATTTGTAGCAGATATCATCACATATTCAATATGACTAAATCATCTCACATATTATGCCCCTCACATCATGCATACCTCCTCAAGCCACTCAAGCTATTTGAGTGAGCTCCCCCTAACTCTATGCATACCACCTTGTACTTCTCAACCATGCACCATGATTATATTCTTCTTTGATCATGCACTACTATCAATGAGGACTAAAACATATGAACACCAAAATTTGAATTAAATTACCTTGAGAACACTTAGAGGGACCCCCCTAAGATCTCTAAGCCATTGCACCTCTTGAGCATCTTCAAATCTTCACACACCATGAAGAACCACCACACAAGCTTATTAGCCTTCTCTCTCAAGCCACCTCAAGGACCACAAATAAGACTTCATGCCACTCATAAAATAGGAAAATTCTCTAAATAAAATTGATAACTTACCTTGAAATAATTATGCCTTGTTCTTTTGGAGAAACTGAGTAGAAACATCAAATCTTCATACTAGGCCTGTCTAGACTCCTTATAGCCCTTCCTGGAACTTGCGAAGCAAAAAATTTTTAGTAGACACACTTTCAAGACCTAAAAATTCATATCTAGAGCAATCTCATATTCCCCCACAATCATAACAATTTTCATCACCTAGATCATCCTCTGTAATATACTTCCTTCACAAACCTTCTAGCTAATTAGGCCTCCATCTTGACAAAAACTTGAACAATTTGAATACCACAAAACTTCAAATTTTTTTGAAGTTTGATTTTAAAACCCATTTGTCCCATTAAACCTATTAATAAGCCTCAAACCTCAACTCATATGGCAAACCACTTTTCTAGCATAGCCCAAAACTCTAGAATCTTAAAACAAACAGGGTCAACAAACCTCCTTCTGGTCAATGCCCACCTCTAAAACTTATTACATGCCTAGAGAAAACCATCACACAATTTTGGACCAATTTATGATATTTCAAAACTTTGGGAACCCATACATCCTATAACCCATTTTAGGCCTGCTTGCACTTAAGCCAAAACTAAAAAAACCAAGAGCACTCAAAAATATTCAGTTTGAATTCAACATATCTTCAAACCACAAAACCAATTGAAACATGCTATAATATGGTCAAAATACATTTAAATGCAAAAATATCATCTTGAAAACTCATATATCCTCCTTTTCCACCTGGAAACCTTTAATCTAACCCTACAGACTGCTCCAACACCCTTGCAAGATCACATACTTCTTCAAACTGAGAAATGTCTTCATGAAGCACAACAAAGACATCTCTACTTCACAAAGACCTAGAATAGAGGAGAATACCAGTCCTCATCATAGGACTGAAGAACCTTCTTCTTCTTCTTTCTTTTCTTGACTGAAATAACTTGCTTGGCATCCATCTCTTTTTTGGCTTCCTTGATAATGCATGATGAAAACATAGGTTCTTGGCATATCTCTTCAACTAGCACCTTATCCTCTTTAAAAGAAGAAAAAAAGAACTCTTGAAAATAATGAAAATCCTTATTACCTAAAAAATCTTCAACTATAGAAAATAAAATATCAAATTGAGATCCTTCTTTTATATTCTCCTTGGCCTTGAATGGTATAACTGACTTGATTCTTGGATCATCCACCTTATTCTCCATTTGGACTGCTATCAAACTTCCTTGACACTCTTGAGACACCTCCAAAATTGATTCCTTTTCTACAATATCATAAGTTTGATCCTTGAGCTCAAAAGGTCTAGGCTTCACTACCCTAGGTCTCCACATCATGTTTTGACCTCTTCCTTGCACACTAAGAGCTCCATACACCTTTTTTTGCTTTGAAAATTCATTCAACCCATTCTTGTAGAATTTGGAAATATATCCTACTTTATTGAAACTGTATCAAACAAAATCATTCAACATACCTCTTGACTGATCTGAGTTATGATTTCTCCAAGACCAATTACTCCTTCTTCCAAGGCTCCATGAAAAATCATTTTTTGAACTCATCCTTCTACAATCTCTTGCCCTATGAACATATTGATAGAAAGAATGAAAATGGCCATGAAAATAACTTGCATACCTAATTGCATTAGGTTGTCTAACTAGTCTTTTTTCATTGCTTTTCACATTATCATTCTTCCTAGCTTGCTCAGGCTTCACATGTTCCTTTTCCAGCTTGTCCAACTTGTCAATGAGTTTTTCATGCTCTACTCTCAAGGAATCAAGATTAGACTTTAACTCATCATGCTCACCTTGCTTTGAACTCACCTTGGTATTGGCTTTTTTTAATTGAGTCTTGAGATATCTACATTCTTCTTCTTCTAATTTTAGGCTACCATTTGAAACCTCTAATTGACCTTTGAGATCTTTGATGACCTCCTTATCCTTATTGTCTTCTTTATCCATGTCATCCTTCAGTCTACATGTTTTATCTCCAAGAGACTTGATCAACTATTGATAATTCTTCTCATCTCTCTTGGTCTTGCCTAACAAACTTCCCTCAAAAGAACTGACTTGTGCTTCAAGACCTTTGATCACATACCTCATCTTGTGATTCCTCTTTATGAGCTCAATTCCTAGATTCGCTTCTTCTTCCTCGCTATCACAGAAAACTTCTTCTTATCCACTGTCATGGCGAACTTCTTCATCATACATGATGTCCTTTTATTTTGAACTCTCCTCTTTTGAACTCAAACTTGCCTTTGCATCTTCTAGTTGAACCTTGAGATCATTGATAACTTTCTCATCCTCTTTGACATCTTTCTTCAAAGTACATATCTATTCTTCAAGTGCCTTGATCACAGCCTTCCACTGTTGATTCCATTTCTTCAACTACTTAGCCATCTTGTGCTACTTAGGATCTCCTTCAAGCTGTTAAGCTTCCTCTAAAGGACCTACACTTTGATACCAATTATTAGAGGTACAATCATAGAGGGGAGGTGAATCAGTGATGCAAGATATTTCAACTTCAATTTCAATCCTTTCAAACCCTTATTCAATTACCACAAGCATTCATAGAATATACAAGTCATTCATAATAATGAATAATAGATAATGTAAGATCATCCACACAACACAAGATCTATGTGAGAAACCCTCTTGGGGAATAAAACCCACTCTCAATCTTGCAAACACATGGACTAATTATCTTATAATAAGATCACAAATATGAGATTGGTTAAGTCTTTCTGACCAAAATTTAGTGAAACACCTATTTCACAAGGAGCACCTACCCCTATGATGATCAAGTTCTTCAGACCACCTATTGGTCAAGTCCTTCTCACTGGCTTTAGTGAAACACCTATTTCATAAGGAGCACATGCCCCTAAGATGATCAAGTCCTTCTGACAACCTATTGGTCAAGTCCTTCTAACCTATATGTTGAGCACCCTCCCAACACTTATGAAATGAACATCTCTTGATCACTGATTGCCTACCAATCTGATAGAGATACAATGTATATGAAGCCCCTTCATTTCTTCACACAACCATAAACATCCAAAATCACCTTTTGGATCACTCTACACTTGTTAACAACAAATCTGTCACAACTTCAACAACATGACCAAATGGTCATACACATAGTCCACACTCTGATCCACCTCTCAAATCAACCACCAAGCTTATATAGACATCATCTATCATTTGCTCACACTCAAGGCATACAAAACATCCTTTTGGATCACTCTAGACCTCTTCGCTCATTCTCAATATTCAAACCTGCAAGAGCACTATTCTTGACATAAGAAATATGACCTACAAGTCATATACATAGTCATCAACCTTCTCTACTCTATAACCCATCCATTGGTGACACACCCTTTCCTTCACTCCACAAATCTCACATACACCTCTTCTCTCAGGTCTCTCACATCTATTCAACAAGCCTAAAAACCATCACATTTGGTTTCATCTTTTATAGAGTCTTCATATTTATTATGATCACAATCTTCCTTTTCAACCATAACACATGCCTTCACCATTAAGGCATCTAACATGGGTTACCTTTAAGCAAAACCATCTTTCAAATAGGCCTAAGTCACCTTTTAGGTCTTATGAAGACCCATTCACCTCTTTAACACTTCTCCAAGCAAACTAAGAACATAGGAACACTTTCAAACACATGGACCTATGCCAAACAATATATAGGTCCTCCTTAAGTGATAATAACCATCACATCACCCTTATGTTAAAGCTCAATTCACTCAAACAACATTTTGTGCACACAACCACCACAAATGAACACATAGTCACCTTTGAAGCCTTTGATCATACTGAATATGATTGATCAAACCTTCATAAACCACACAGATGGTCTTCATGGAGTCTAAAACACTCTCTACTAATTATCTCATCCCAAAACATTGAAATCCCATCAAAAACAACTCTATTACCCTTCTTGGGTTACTTGCAGAGCATGAACGAACATATAGTCAACTTTGGAGCTCAATAAATTTGACTATACAAACATTTAACCCTTCAAATGAATATTATCAGATCTGCCTTGAAGTCCTCTACAAATTTACTTTTTACTATAACATCAAATTCTACATAGATTAAAAGTCATGGCTCAAAATCCAAGCACTAGTCTTTCTTTTATTAAATTCAAATATTTAAATCCAAATGGTCATAGTTAAACCTCAACACTTAGAACACATCTCATGCTCTTTGCTCAACTCACTCAACTCGCACCATTGATCTTCTTCAAAAGTAGATCAAACTTTAACTCGTAGTGTTTCACTGTTTAAACATTAAACCTTGAACATGTTGACCTTATCTCATGCTTTCTTGTAATATTTGACCAAATGTGCACCATTGATCTATGTGGATTAACTAGGTCTTTATCTTGAAGTGCTCACCATTCAATATTGATCAGAATTCCCATGATTGAGACACTTAGTATCCTCATGTCCCTCCTAAACACTTTGTATTAGGCCATGTGATTGTGCCACTTAGTAGTCCTATGTGCTTTGTTGACTCTTTGGTCCCACACCATTGATCTTCATCAGTATGAACCACCGCTCACCATTAATCTTCTATCAGACTAGTGAGCTTGTGACACTTGTCACCTACATGTGCAACCTTTGACATGTTGACTTCATATGCACCATTTATCTCAATATGTACGATTAAGCACTCACCATTATGTCTTCTAGACAAATGACCTCAAACTTCAACATGATTAAACTTGATGGTCTCTAGCCCATCACAATCTACTAGAATAACTTTGAAGATTTATAACTTGAGCTAGAATTCACTTCAAGACTCCAAATTTTTAGGGTAGTTTCTTGGCACTATAGACAACATATACATGTAAACTTTTAACCATTATTTACTTTCATCATACCTAAATTAAATGCACAAACTTACTGGTTCATACATATCTGTATGACATATAGTGTCAGTGATCCAAAACTCAAAAGCTTTGGTTGAAAGATAATTCAAGAAACAAGAATAACATAATTGTAATAACGATATCTCTGAGAAGAGTTTTTTTATTTCTCAAAATTATAGATACAACATATGCCTATCTCTGGGAAGAGATGTCTGATTTTTATTTTGGGTTACAACTTCATTTATACACATTTTTAAGGTAGAAGGAGGATGTGGAAGGTCACCAATCTCGAGGGAGATTAAGTGGTTTGACTTCCACAATTTACAACAATGTAGAATTCGAGGAATTACTATTTTTAGAAACTTACTATTTTTAGACTGCAATACTAAAATTGAAATTTGAGGTACTTCCATTTAGTTTTTGGGGGTCAAAACCCATTAAGTAGAGCTCTGTACCATCTCATGATGTTCCCCTCATTCTTAGCTTTCCAATGGTTCAAATGGGGAGTTAAAAGGAGATATGGTGCAAAAGTTATGGCTCCCAAAAGTTCTGCCACCAATTGGGATAGAACTGTCACTTGAATTATCGCCTGAAATATTACTCGGATCAGATGGTCTGGCTAAGTATAAAAAATTAGTGAACTTTTTTCTAAGAGGCTAACTTTGCACCCACATATTTTTAGCTACGCTCAACCTCATGACCTGAAATTTGGACCACATGATCACCTTTCATAGAGGAATCCATCCATTTATCAAGCTGCTCCTGAAACCTTCACACATGTGAAAAATGATGTCATCAATTTGCTCATTCAATTTGATTTGCCATAAGACCAAATAGGCCTAGATGATCACAAGGAAGAACTTAATGAACACCATGCATTCCCATAAGCACTTCAATCACTCTTGACATGCCATCAGACCTCTGAAACATGATCTCATCATCCATAACATTCATCAACAGCCTATTCAAGCATATACTGTAGATCCATGCTTACATATAAGGCTACCAAGCCTATGCTAACACACTCTTCACATGTTTGTCTTCTCTCCTTGATCTAAAACCACATCAACATGATAGATACAATATGATAAACCTCAAACAATACTTACCTTAGCTCATATGCATCCAAATCTTGCCTTGCACAACTTCAGGCTCAAACTTATCATCATCATGATATCACCACTCTGTCATTATATTTGACATCAATGCACACATGACATCAATATTTGACATCAATGACAACACTTGCCAACAATGATCTATAGATAGTTTGAATATGATTTTGAATATGTTACACAAAGACTAGGGATTTTTTATAAGTGACTGACAATAAATCAAAAGGTCAAACCCATGGAAAGCATGTGGATGTGAAAGAATGGAAAATAAGAGCCATATGTGTACACACAAGTCATGTATGGTGAAGGTAGGTCAAAATTGACATTTTAAAGTATAGAATATGATATTTTAGTATCTATGATAATGTATCAACCTAGTTGATACTATCTATTTCCTACATGTTTATCCCTGTATTATACTGGCCTAGCTGATACAATTTTGAGTCTATCCCTATCATCCCAACTATAGGTCAATATAGTTAGTAGTGAGTTGACACCCCATTCAATTGTATCAACATGGATAATACCATTGGCTTAGAGTTCCATGTGATTTCCTCGTTTGGAGCCATTTATAGGGGTCATAAATATCATTTCAAACACACAACATTCATATGCTTTGCATGTGCTCAAATTTATAACCTTAAGTATTAAAATGAGGAGTTATAGGTTAAAGTCTTATTCTTGGAGGTCAAATATTGCTCAAGATAAATTAAGCTCAAGAGGAGTTGAACCACAGAGGTGCCCCATGGTATTTAGAGTTTCCAACTAAGGACATATAGGTCTTCTTCTTATCATTTGAGATCTTCATCCTAAAACATCTCTTTCAAAGTGCCATTAAAGCCAAGGGGAAAATTGATGTGCCAACAAGTCAATCCAAAAGTAAGTATCTCTATCCCTATTCTCTTTACATTATTTACTTAGAAGATTAATCTACTTTGTTTAATGGTATAGTGGCATGCATGTTATTATCCTTGCTTAAGTACTCCTTATACTGAATAAGTTGATATGGTATAGGGTGCTTAGGTTTTCCATTACCACTTTAGGCTGCATAGACTATACTTACGGTCTTTCATTGCACCATTTACCTTTTGTTTTGTTTAGTATTATTAATATTGTGGATCTAGGTTACCCTTTTTCATAAGTTCATTGCATGCAATTTCCTTATTATATCCTTGATACCCCTTTGTTACCATTGATTTATCTTGGGATCTAGTTAGAACCATATCCCATATATTAGGTGTAGGTTTTGGAACCCTATACCCTTGAAATTGAATGTGGATTACTCTCTACTGTATCTACATCCACCTTAAGTATCATCACTATATCATCCAAGTATACACATGCTTTATGTTTTGATCTCTTGTTTGTATTGTAGTCTATATAAAGAAACATGGTTTTTATATTGGTCATCCTAGCTAGTGCATACAAATATTACTAATGCAGGTAAAGTAGGAATATCACATAGGTGATTATCTAATATCTAAGTAGAATAATATCACAAAAGGGTATATCCTAACTCAAATGATAAAGATAACACATCAATAAAAGTAAAAAATAGTGGAAGATCCAAAATTAGCACTATGAAAATCGAGCCTCACATTTGTTATCTTTGGGATCCCTATGGTTGTTTTTAAACATGATTTTGCATGCATGCACCTCCTTGATCTTATGCCCAAATGCCTATATTATGTTTCATTTGTTAAAATCTTAATTGTGTTTTTTTATCACAAGATTCCCTTAAAAAGGGGTTACTATTTTTGGTTGGACCGATCACAACCACTCTCTACTGTAAGTTTGAGCATTGATTACATTTTGATTCTTCAAACAGGTCTCAAGCCACACATAGTTCTCCCACTTGTGTGTGTGTGTGTGTGTGTGTGTGTGTGTGTGTGTGTGTGTGTGTGTGTGTGTGTGTGTGTGTGTGTGTGTGCGTGCGTGCAACATCTTGAACAATCTAGAATGCAGTGTTATATTTTGATCTTTGATACTTGGCACTATGCAACTTTGACTTTGTGTAATCAAATTTCACTTTATGATCAACTACTCCACCTCAGACAATCACAAAATTGACTCTATCATCGACATCAAACATTTAGCCTATAGAACATGCATTGGAACAACCATGCACATATTTTAATCACTATCAATATATGCATGAGTACTCACATGACCTACTTTAACGACTATAGTTTGATGATCATAATTAGAAAATTAATTAATATGTTACAAACTGATAGAATGATATAACTATTTATATAGAATTGTACCATAATGTAAAATATAAATGAAAAGTACAATTTTTAGTTTCAACATATATTATAGGATGCCAACATATAATTACTAGTAAATAAATATTTTCATAATAATTTTAGAAACATATATTTTAGTTTTCAAAAGGTAATGCAAAAATAATTACTAATGAATTGTAGTTAGACATTCATATATTAAAATTTATTTTTGAATATATTTGAAATATGTTTAGGTTTGTCAATGTAAAAAATACATTTTATATAATAAATTAAAATGTATTAATTAAAAATCTATTTTTGGAAGGCGAAAAAGACAAAGAACATTGATGGGAAAAGTAATTGCATGTTCATGATGCAAATAATGATACAACTTGTGTTAAGATAAGATTGCCAAAATTGGAGCATTTATCCTACCAAATTTAATGTTGGTCATTGTGTGACACAATTTATATTAGGAAAAAATGTTGACACAATCCTATGTTAGAAATTACAAAAAAATAAAAAGTTGACACAAAAAGTGTCGCAAATTCATCAAAATATATTAATGTATCTTTTGTTCCCAAAAAAATATTACTTTTTTTTTTTAATACATTTTTTATGAGTACTTTTCTTTTTACATTTAAATCTTCGTGCTTTAATTTTTCCTCAGTTTAATATATGTTTAGTCTCGAGATTTTTGAAATTTATATTCTTTAATTATTTAATTTAAACATAGGTACTTGACATTACATTTTGTACTCAACAATACAAATTCATAGAAGGTGAAGAATCTATAATATATTTAAATAAAATACTTGTTGAGGTTAGTGTTTATAAATGTTACAATAAAAAAATGCCTATGTATTAAAAGTTGAGTTCGGACTCCACAAAAATAAAGGCAAATGGAGTTTCCTATATAATTTTTTTTCCAAATAACATAAACAAAACATTATATATATGAATCCGTATCAACGTAACCTTAAGACCTAAATGGAGCATTAGTATATTATATAGATCAGTGACAAAGACCATTGCATAAGTTTGAGTAAACGGATACCAAACTGTGTTTCCATCGAGGTAAAGAGGACGTTGCCATGAAATTACATAATTTTGTTTTTCAAGAAAGCCCTCCATTACTCACATAAAGAACGTCTAGGCTTATTCGTAGATTAGATTAGATTTGATGAGGATTGATTGTTACGTCTCCACTTCTCATAGATTAGATGAATCGGGAGGGTTTAGCATCTGTTTCTGATTCATTCCATAGTAACAGCTGTACTAATTCAAAACTAATCTGAAAAAGGAGGGACGACTGCTTGCACTTTTAAATCTAATCCAAGATTAAATAATCAGACACAAACTTCAACGTTAGGAGTTATTCAGATAAAATGATGGGTCTTTGTCAAAGACTGAACAAGAATAGAAGGACAATATACTTCGGGGAAGGAAGTAAAATGTAAATGTAGGTTGCAAGCCTAGCCTTGGCTTTGGTTTGGCTGGGCTATGGGGTGATATTACCAACACTGTCATTCCACTCGTTTATTTAACAATGCAATGCGTGCATTGTTCATGGAGGTAGAAGAAAAGAGATTCATCCAGAGGATCGGGTATTTTAGTTCTCCTTAAGCTAGATCAGGTCACAAGAACATGGCAGGGGAAGGAAATCATGCTGTGCTCAATGATGGTTTGAGCAGCAAGAGTAGGGATATCAGTCCTAAATCAGTGATCAATCCACCTTTTACAAGCCTGCCATCTTCCGCCTCAGAAAGCATGGACCACAGATTATCTGATAAGCCATCAGCACAGGTACACCATAACCCCTTTTTATTATTGATACAGTGAAATGATAATAAGTCAGAAAAAGGAAATGTGATGGGTGACTGTGACAATGCTATCTGACTGTTAAAATTCTAAATGTGTTGGTTTTTTTTCCAGCTTGAATTGCCCATTGAAAAGAAGAAGTATGGCTCAGAGAACCCATTTTCGGACAGCTGTAGGAGCCATCCAGTTGATCCGCTCTGTAAGATCAATCTCAGAGAGACATCTGAGTTTGTTAAGTCTTTCCCCATGTCGAAAGAGAAGAATGGTATAAATCCCTTATTGGGTGCTGAGAATATTGCAAGCAGGGCTAATACAGAATTGAAGGGCTATAAAAGGAGAGAAGGCAATCGTCACAGTGTGCCTTCCAGGCTGGATTGTCCAGGGACACCTTCAAGGTTCATTTTTGGAGCTGCAGAGAATCCTCTGCCTGTGAAATATATGGTGGGGGGGTTTACGAGGAGGCCTTTCCCTTCTAAGTGGGATGACGCTGAAAAATGGCTGATAAATTCAGCTTCTTCTTTTACTAATTCACCATGTAATAATAATAATAATAATAATAATCCCCTAGGCCGCCATTGGAAGACAAATAATCCCATTTACTGTAAGTCCCCTGTTGATGTTTATCAGGTCAGGGATTTGAACACAGGGAACAACCCAACTGCTGCTGTGAATGAGTTGCATGCAAAGGAAATCAGACAAAACCAGGTTTTCAGTAACAAAGCTGCTATTGGTGATGATAAACTGATGGCAGGAACGGTGGATAGAAGCAAAGAGGAGAGATATCTTGCAGGATCCTTAACAATGGGTGATGTTTCCAGCAGAGTTTCAAGTTCAGTTTTATCTACAGACAGGCATATCAGTCTTTCATCCAGCTTTGGCTCTGGGTCGTCAGATCATGGGACATTTGCAGCTTTCCCATGTGACGTATTTATGAAAGGTGTGTTCTTTTTTAATTTATAATGTTAGTTTGGTTATATTGACTGGCTATGACTCTGTAGAGACTAAGCTGCAATGAATGTGCCATATAGTGTAGTTTTCTAAGATTAATGATGCATTCCCATGTTTACTTGATGGTGGGGCCTGGGCTGAGATATAATTTACCTTTAAAAAGATGGTGGCCATATACAATGCTGTATATCAGTTCAGCCATGTCTATTGGGGTTGGTGTTATAATTTGACTGTAAAAATAAATCTTATGCATGCTTGTGAATCTTGTCACAAATTGGCCATATATGAGTTCATTTATTCCCAAATTGTGTGTGTCCATTGATCGCCATTCCATACATTTAAATCAATGCCCAATTGAGCAGGGTGAATCCTCTTGCTTGTTACACAAAGGTGGGACCTTTGGGTTATTACTGTTCACTGGCCTGGGGTGTTTCCTCCTGCCATTAAGTGGAATCCCTAGTTATCAGGATCCCCTGCCTCTGCTGACCAGTGTGTATCCGCCGCTGGAGAATTTTTAGGCAGATGAGCTTGCACTGGTAGTCTTTATTAGCATGGATTAGCATTTGGACCCCTAGTCTAACCCATTCTAAATCAAAATTGCAGTTTAGTCCTTGGGCAGCCATTGCAATATTGAGTTGTCTGTATTTGCTTCTGTTATTTACTGATGGCACTGAATACATGCAGATAAATTTACAGATAAAGTGGAGCCAGCTCCCAAATACAGACTTCAGGAACCTGGATTGGAACACCGTCATGGAAAACATGAACGAATTCCATCAATGAAGGATGCTGGTACTGAAGTAGCCCCAGCAGTTCAACACAGGGATATGGGAACTGAGATGACACCGCTTGCAAGTTCTCGTACCTCTAGATGCCATACTCCTGTTAAAAATGCTTCCCCTGTCAGGCACAATACTCCTTCCAGTCATTCCGGGCTTGTAAATGCTGCTGGCATTGATATAGGGGAACTGGAAAAATGTCATTTTGCTAAATTAGAGCTTCAAGGCCTGCCATCAGGTATCCAGTTTACTTCTGTTGATAAAAGTGTTTCCAACTGGAGTTCAAGAGAGGAAGAGGAAGAAGAGGTCTCAAAAAGCTTGAGGCATTTTGACATGGGTGACTGTAAGAGGAGCATTCTTGAAGCCAGAGCTACAGCTTGGGAAGAAGCAGAACGATCCAAGGCCTATACTAGGTAACCTTTTACTGTACAATGTTTCTTTTGTTAATTACAGTTTTTTTGTGGGAAGCTTCAACAAAATATCCATGGCTCGACAGTCCCTTGACCTTGAACTGAACAAAGGCAATCATTAAGCTTTTAATCTAGGAACATGTGTTTACATTTTGCAAGGAATGCTCTTTAGAGTAAAATGCAAAATATAGTTTAAGTACACTGATTAACATTAGCTACAAGAGAAAATACCCATGCTTAAAAGACATATCATATGTCAGCCTAGGTTAAGCTCTCATCACCTATCAGTTGAAACAGGGAGATGGAAAAATATAAACTGGAAAGAGCGGCTATGCTTGCTCTGCAAGCAAGTAGAAGTGGACGATGCTGCAGTACCTGATGTATGAACAATTGATACATAAATATTCATTACAATATGAAGATTTGAATAGCATTCATAGTTTGATGAGTCTACTGGCCAAACAAGAAGGCTATCATATTAAAGTTGTCTTAGAACACCATAAGCAAGCTCTGCTAGGAAACATTTGATATGCAGTACAACCTTGAGGGGAAAATGGCAGTTAAGCTGCAAAATACCTTTGGGTAATTCTGTTGTAACTTTGTCCCATCTATCCTGCAGGGTTTCCTGTGGACATTTTTTTTTCTATTTCTATTATACAGATGAAGGGAGATGAAGAGAACTATGAAGGTTAAAATAGGCATAGAGTTGATCATTAACAGGTTTAGGCCTTCAGGATCATACCATAGGAACGAGGCACTTCTGTGTGAGATACTTACTGTAAGTGACAGAGGAACTGATCCTTCCAAGCCTAGGCCTTAAAAAAATTTATAGGCTTCTATGATACCTAATCTGAGCTGACAGACAAGATAATAGAGAGTTAATGTGAATTAGAATGAAAAGGCTTTATGTGAAGACTTTCATACCATTAATATAAAAGGAGCCGGGCTTTATCGACTTTTGTGTCATTTATGTTGGATAATGGAAATTATGCGGTTGCATGGGATAAAAGTTTCTCTCTGATTCTTCTCTGAAAGTTTGCTCTTCATTTAACTTGAAACAATATTTCATAGTACATCAGCAGAACACCACATCTCCCTGAGGAGTTAAATTGGAGTGGAGAAAAACAGTCGGGCATATTAACAAAATTCAGGTACCAATCTACATTTTAATCAGCCATTATTTTGATGAAACCCGCATCTTGAACAGTCTCACTAGAATGTAGATTTGGGAATGCTTGAGATAGTTTATGGACAGTCCAAGTCCAATTGAAAAATCATTTAGTAGGGTGGCCAAGTCTGCTTGTTGGGTACACAAGTTGGTTAAGAAAATGAATAGAATATTTGCGTCATGGCCTGAAAATTAGGTTTTAATATGGTTTGGATTAAAGAGAGCTTATTTTTTTGTATGACTTATGGACATTGATAAGTTTGAGCAATTCCTTAAACAGTTTGCCCCAAAATCCAGGTACCAGCGAGAAGAAGCAAGAATTTCAGCCTGGGTAAATCTCCAAAGTGCCAAAGCTGAATCCGAATCAAGGAAACTTGAGGTAAGAGGGAGCATGCTCATAAAACATAGTTCGTACCTATAATTGTCTGCGAATTTTTTAATTCTTATATACCCCTCAAACATTCTGGACAGTGGACAGGATTGACCATACTTGCTCTGGTGTTTTTAGCACATGCCTGCTTTCATTAAAACAACAGTAACTAGTTATGTCAGAGTTGACAGGGACTGTAGGGAATAACAGCACCACACTGCTGGTTTCCTGCTATTTTATGTTCTGAGAGTAAATTTATTGGGTTTTTAAATCGGATATAGAAAGTCACATGAGACGTGCTTTTTACTTGAATAATGAGCTGAAAATGGGTTCCACCCTTTTTAAGTCTCAAGTCCTCTTTAAGGCATAATTTGTGATGTTTGGCAGGTGAAAATAGAGAAGATGAGATCAAATTTAGAGGAGAAATTAATGAAGAAAATGGCAGGAGCTCACAAAAGAGCAGAGGAATGGAGAGCAGCAGCCAAAGCACAGCATGCAGAGCAACTCCTGAGGACTGCAGAGCGTGCGGACAGGATGAAGAAGGAAGGGACCTTTTCCTTGTATAATCTTCCCTCCTGCAATGGTTGCTTCTCCTCTTGTCGTTCCTGACAAAATAATTGAACTCCACCAATCATTCTGTCCTTGCTATCTACTGTACATGACCAAGTCAAATTGTACATTTTTGGTTGCAGTAAAACTTTGAAACTGTAGGGATTAAAGCTGCAAGGAAGGTAGGCGTAGCGTACCATTATTTGGTTGAAAGGAGGCTGCGGCCACACTGCCCAAGGAAAATATATTATATCGAGCAAGACAAGGCGCACTCTGCTCCATGTGGCCTTGTACGCATGCATCCAAATGAATGATTATGTTCAAATAATATATATTTATTATTTGATGTGTGTGTGAGACGCCCGTCACCCTACTTCCTACTTGTATTTGTCCCCAACTGTTCAAATAAGTTGCAAGGAATAATCGGAAAGTGGTGGATTCGTGTATAATGTCATTTCAATAATTAGAGTGGACATGTGATTTTGGATTTATCTGCACATGATGGTGGCAGGCAGGATTATAATGTTTATGATACAGAGTTGACTACTATTGTCTTATTAGAAGGAATAAAACTCAAGCAGACGGCTAATCATAATTATAATCGCTTCACGTGTTCTTCAAAAAGTCAATATTTGAGCTGCTGGTATTAGTATTGGTAATCTGCTTTCGGATAGCCCATGTGGCAGAAATCCCATCAATGAAAAAATGCTCGATCGTCTCATAGAGATATCCCTTTGATATAAAAATCCATTACATAGTTGAGATGTTAGTCTCTCAATCTCATAAATGGTCAAATTTGTATATCTTTCGATGAAATGTATGGGTTGATTTATTTGTTTTAATTTGTTATTTTACGAGATCATTTGAGAAGGTGTTGTGTAAATATAAAACAAAAGTTTATTCATTATGCAAATATTTGTTAGGTTCATTCTTGATCATTTACATAAGTATGTTTTTTTGTTTTATTTTTTTCCTATTTTCAAATCAGTGATAATAGCAATCTTTTTCTCTGTCTTAAATATTTGAAGAATAATGCATGAGCAATATTTGTCAAGTTACAAATTAGATCACTACATACACTTGCATATAGCATATTACATTATTATTTCCACCCAGGTTTATATAAGGAGAAAAACTATTTCAATTTGAGACCCTCTTTAAAGTATATGACTATGTAGGTAGCATTCATTGACAAAGGGGTTTTTGAAGTTAACTTGAATTCACTTTTAACCTCTGTTTTGAAATGTGACATGTCCAAGTTGGAGGATCTAGGGTTTTTGAGCTATACATTGATATCCAAAACTTGTGTACACGATCTGAATAGAAAATTTGCAAGGCAATAATGAAACCTAATAAGAGCAGTTGGTTGTTTCTAAAAAGGACTTGTACTCCATTGTAGACAGAATCATCGATGCTAGTGTTCAAATTTTGATAATAGTGTCGAAGTTGCCATAGAGCTAATTTTTAGAATCTAATGAATCACAAAGGAGCATCAACTTATCTCCTTCTACACTTGTATTTTTTAGATTTGCCTAAGCATCAACAAATAAGTTAAATAAGTATTATTTATTCTTCATTTTGCTATATTCAAATTACTATTTGACATTATACTTTATATATTTAACACACTTTCATAATTCAACATCATATCAGAATATTGTGAATCTGAATTATTTGATTGACTTGTTTTTGTGAACTAAGAATTTGACTCGAGAGAGGATGGTTAGTATGGTGTTGGTTTCAAAATAAAAACAAAATGAAAGAAACTAACTAGCATAACATCTTTAGGCGTAAACACTAGGGACAGCTTAGTTAACAAACATGAATAAAACATACAACTAAAATGTAGAAGAAACCTTCTTTTACTTTTTTTGGATGCTCTAAAATGTTTGTTGTAGTGGCTTGTTCGGCTTGTGCTCATGAAGTCCTGGCAATGGAAGCTTGGCTACCTCCATTTCTCTTTAATACCTTTGGCTTTGTGGCTTGGCTTGGCTTGTAATCAATTTGACATGATAACACTAGTTGCATGAAGTTTTGTAATCAATTCTGCATTATAAGTTTGCATAATCATGTCTTAGAAATGATGTGGTAAGGCCTTCTATTTATAAATTTTTGAGATTGATCAGAATCAACCTGAACCGTCCATCTCATGATTGAGATGTGTGGTTGAGGATTAATTCAATTTTTAAAATTAAGTTTATAATTATCCTCATCATGACATTAAAAGAAGGGGCAATTAAGAGGCATGGAGGACATCATGCAAGGCATTGATGAAGCATGGAGGGCATGAATCTTGATATTTATGGCATTTATGACCTATGGATGTCTTCTCAATAAATGAGGTCCCCTGATGATGCATATATTCAATATTCATTTTCAAAAACAAGTATTCAACAATTTTCTATGAAATTTTTAATTAGGTTTTAACTTGGATTAATTAGCTCTAAGTATGATTAAGCACTTTGTGCATAGATTACTCAAATTGATCAGAATGCCTTGTTATTGGTCCAAAATTTGACTGGATTGGAATTGGAAGGCAATGCAGATGCGTTGGATCTGTTAACTCATTTAAGATGTTACCAACACCAAATAACAAAGACACGTGTCTTGTGTAGAAGATTTGATAAGAAAGAGCAATCCAGAGCATCCATGGGCAAAATTGACATTTTGACTCGAAATGATTTGATCAAAGTTAGCTGACCTATAAATTGCATTGCTTCATTTAGAGATACCCTAGCCAGAATTGACACTTGAATATGTCAATTTCAACTCATTTAATGTATTTTAGTGTTTTTAGGCCAAATTGTGCATTTTGGTAGAAATTGGTCAAAACTTTGGTTGGAGGTTATCGGTGGCTAGTTTTAGGGGTCTACAGTTTGCCCATGTTTGAGAAGGCGTTGCAAGCTATAAGCATAGTAATGTCTTCTCAAAGAATGAAAATGTCATGTATGCCTACAACTACAACGATGATAAACTAACTATAAGCTATAAACATTGTACCCTGATAGTGGCAACGTGGTATGAGAGCACAATTATTTGTCCAAAGACGATTATAATCATGAGAAGATGGAGTTACCCTTGTTAAAATAGACAAACAAGATAATAACATGCCCCTGTATGGACAAAAAAAGTAAAGGGGTGACAACACAATGATTTTTTCAAATGTGGTTATAATCATTAAGAAATGCAGGTGGGATGGTGTGCAATTATTTATCCATAGGCGATTATAATCATGGGACCTCAATTATGACAAACATGATAAACTTGGTTGAGGGGGATTTGAACTTAACACAGAGGGTAATGATGAATTAAAACAACCTACTAGTAGGGAGATGCTCGTTCAAACTAATAAATGTTGAAATTCTTTCGTGGTTAATTACTTTGTTTGAGATATGATTGGGATTGAATCGAGATGTCGGTGTCAAAGAGATGCCACCATTGCTGAATAGACTTTTTAAAACTGAGGTTTGTTGTAGCACATGTTGGTAGGTATCATGGTATAGTATCATGAAGACTTGGCCGAAATATGCATAAGGACTAATCCCGTAATTTAATACTCAATAGAAAACAATGCACCAATGATAGAAACCATGATGACAATATAAACATATGAATAGAGATGGATTCAAGTGTAAGTGTGGGTAAGAAATCACCTAATGAACACACATAAACTGAATCAAGACAACTGTGTCGAAAGCAAACAAACATACAGACAAACAAACACAATAAGCAAAAACAAACAAACAATGGAATAAAAATCATACAAACATTGCCCCTAAAAAATAAGCGACAACTGAACGAACAAAATACAAGAATAGAAGAAAAAGAAGGGGGTGGTTGAGCTGTCTCCATATACACTAGACAAGTAGACGCTGCTTACATAGTTCCATGTATATAATATCCAATAAAAAACTTTAGGCCAAATGTAGTTCTCTCAAGGAATGGGAAGAATGTGATAATTGAAAAAAACAAACAGAATGGATGTGATAAAAAAAAAGAAATGGTCTTGCAAAACGGTAAGTGCATGAGAGAAAAAGGTCAAAAAAGATGGGAAAACTAAATGACAAGTGATTTGCTTGTAACTTAATAAGGGTTTTCGGAATCCTTAAGACAAAGAAGTGGTCAATGTTTTTGTTTTTTTCTTACGATTTTTTAAATGTTTTTAGAATTTTTTGAAGTATCTCAACGAATCAAGAATGACGAGACACTAAATGGTTCAAGCTCACAAAACGGTGAGAGCATGGTGGAAAGGGTGACTGAGCTGATCTCAACAAGTATTGAGTATTGTCTATATAGTCCCAGAGTAGTTCCTTAAGTCACTATAGTTCCGTCCTACAATGGAAGAATTTGACTAGTGTAACAGTGAATTCAAAAAAAACAGGCACAATTGGTAAAAAGACAAAGTATGACATATGAAGTGGCAAGTTGATATGTCAAGTCTTAATAAACAAATGTTGCCCCTAGTTTGCCCAGAGGTGGTTATAACTAGGATGCAACGTCATAGATCAATGGTACTAATTTTTCTAAAGGTGGTTATAATTAGTAACAAGACTGGTGATAAAAATGAATAACAAACGAAGGATGCAACTATCGAAACTTCTATCACACTGCTCTAGAATACGATCTCTGCTTGAAGAACTTGAATCAATTATCAGATTTTTGGATGCTAAAAATACGTAACGAATGACAAAAACCAAGGTCAAATACGCTAAGCTTTAGAACACACTGGGTTGATAGAATGGAATGGTAAAATGGATACGGCTAATAGAACGATTAAGAATGATATTTAGACAAAGAAGAATAGTGATAAAAGGCATAACTGAAATGGTCCTTACGAATAATATGTCTTAGCACTCAAGCATAGTACTGTTTGAGATGAATAATATTCATCAGCTTAGGGAGTTCATCTCCGTTTGGTATGGCAACCATGTATGCTCCTAATCCATAATCTGTAGTAATGATGAAAGGCCCTATCCAATTTGGTTTGATTTTTTTTATATTATTTTTTAGTCGTGGTATTATTTTAGTTTTCTTTAAGAACAAGATCACCAAGTTCAAATGTTTTGTACTTAACACGTCAATTATAGTGGCCTTTGAGTTGATTCTGATATGCCTGAAGATTGTTGAGCGTAGTTGTGTGTTTCTTATCAAGTAGGTCTACCTCTTGCAATCGAGCTACTCAATAGTCATTATCATCAAGGACATGTTTGAAAGAGATGCGCAATGAAAGCAATTTGACCTCAATGGGAAGGATGGGTTCAGTACCATAAACAAGTATGGAGTGGCTCCTATGAGGGTACGATGATTGGTACGATATGCCCAAAGGGCTGGGAATATCTGCAAGTGCCAATCACGAGCAACATCATTGACAATCTTTTTGAGAATATTGACAATGGTTTTGTTTGATGCTTCGGTGTAGCCATTATCTTGAGGGTAATATGCTGTAGAAAAATATTGTGTGATGTTATATTCAGTACATAGTTGGTCTACATCATTGTTTTTTAATGATCCTCCATTATCAAATATAATGTCAGAGGGGATATCATAGTGGTAAATGAGATGGTTAAAGATGAATTTAGAAATTTGTTTTCCAATCATGTAAGTGAGGGGTATAACTTCAACCCATTTAATGAAATACTCAGTGGCAGTAAGGATATGTTTATGGCCGTCAGATAAAGTGGGGTTGATCTTCATAATGAGGTCAAGTCCCCCTATAAAAAATGGCCATGATGTCAACATCGATTTCAAAATTTTGGTTGGGACATGAATCAGATTAACATGCCATTGATATTTGTCACACTTATTTACATATACATCGGCATCTACGTCCATCGTCGACCAATAATAACCAGTACGCAAAAGCTTTTTGGATAGGATTGCCCCACTAGAATGAGCTCCACATACTCCGTGTATTTCTCTTAACGCTAGTGTAGACTCTACTGAAGTTAAACAACGAAGTAGAGTTTCATCAAAATTGCGATGGTAAAAGGTGGATCCAAGTACAGTATAACGAGTGGAATGATGAATGAAGGCTTTGGTTTGTTTTTGAGATAGGTTAGGTGGTAGAACTTGGTCATGAAGGTAGTTGTAAAGGTTTGAGTACCAGATAGAATTAGGAGCAATAATATCACAAATCATTGTAATGGTTGAAGGTTTATGAGTTGGTGTTAACAAATTCTCGATGAAAAACTGATACTCTCTAGCTTTCTCTGTTTGTTGAATCAGAGAGCCAATAGTAATGATGGCATCTACAGTTCTATTATTAGCCCTTGGTATGTGCTCAAACTAAATATTCATAATTTATTACTTAAGAATGTCGACCATGGCTTTATATGGAACCAATTTGTCATCTTTGGTCTGAAAATGATTTGTAATCTGATTGATGATTAACTAAGAATCATCTTAAACTTGGAGATGAGATATGTTCCAATACACTATCTATCGTAGTCCTGCAACAAGTGCTTCATACTTGACCATGTTGTTCGTATAAGAAAAGTGATTCTGAATGATTGAGAGATTAGATCCCCCTGTGGTGTAATAAACAATAGACTTGCTCCTGATCCATGTGCAGTAAATGAACTATCAAAATACAGCTTTTAGGGTTGTTCCTTAAGGGGTGTGTCAATGACGGTCATTATGGATTCACCAGGAAATTGGAACGTGAGTGGTTGTGTCTCTGTGAGAGGTACTTCAACAAGTTGATTTGCAATAACTTGTTCCTTGATTATTTTTTGATTGACATACTCTATGTCAAACTCACTGAGAAGCATGATCCATTTAGCCATTCTACCTTGAAAAGTTGTTTTCGATAGTAGATACTTGAGCGGATCTACTTTTGAAATGACCATAGTTTTATTATTCAACATGTAATGGCATAGTTTTTGAGCTGTGAAGATCATGGCCAGACAAGCTTTTTCAATAGGTATAGTTATGTTCATATGTGACCAAGGTACAGCTTATATAGTATACACCATGCTCTTTTTCATTGTCATTATGTTGAGCTAAGAGTGCCCCCAGAACATCATCGGTAGCTGATAGGTATAACAAGAATGACTTTCTTGACATAGGAGGTAATAAAACAGGTGGATTAATAAGATAGTATTTGAGTTGTTGAAAAATTATTTGACAGTGATCATCCTAGTGAAATGCAACTCTTTTCTTCAGAAGGTGTGTAAATGGATGGCACTTGTCTGCTTACTAAGAGATGAAGCATTGGATTGATTGGATCTTACCCTGTAAACTATGGAGTTGCTTTAAATTAGTTGGTGACGGCATCTTGGTTATAGCATGAACTTTAGCCAAATCAACTTCAATACCTCTACGAGACACGATGAAGCCAAGTAATTTGCTTGAGGTTACGTCACACACATATTTCTTTGGATTGAGTCTGACTTTGTACTCTTGTAATCTTTCAAATATCTTACGCAACATTGCTGGATGGTTGGCCCTGGTTTTGGATTTTTCTAATATGTCATCGACATAGTCTTCAACAATATCATGCATCATATCATGGAATATGACAGTCATGGCTCTTTGATATGTAGCTCTAGCATTTTTAGGCCAAATGACATTCCCTGATAACAAAATATTCTCCATGGAGTGGTGAACATTGTTTTATGTTAGTCTTCTGGTGCTATCCTGATCTGGTTGTATCTTGAGAAGCCATCCATGAGTGAAAGCATTTCATACCCTATCATGGAGTTGACAATCATGTTGATATTAGGCAATGAAAAATCATCTTTAGAACAAGATTTGTTGATGTCTCAAAAATCAATATAGATTTTGATTCCTTCAGGGTTTTTACTAATAGGGACCACATTTGAGATCCATTCTGAGTAGTTAATGGATCAGATACATCCTGCTTCTAAGAGTTTTTCCAACTCTTTCTTTACCAATATAGCAATATGAAGATCCATTTTATGTATCTTTTATTTTATCGATTTGACGTCAGGATTAACCACAAGGTGGTGCAAAACCAAGGTGGGGTCCAAACCTGGCATGTTAGAATAGGCCCATTCAAAGTTATCTAAAAATTCTCTCAACATAACTATAAAGACTTCATGTTCCTCCTCAGTGAGGGACGCGCCTAATTTTATCTATTTCAGGTCTGATAGAGTCCCGATGTTTACCTGTGTTATATCTTCGACTAGAAGGGTTGAACCATCTTTTAAGATAGTAGGCAATGACTTGAACTATTGGACTATGTCAGGTTCCTCTATTAGGACTTGCTCTTCAACTTCTCCTAGGCATGATGAATCTGAGTCCCCTAATGAAAGATCTGGTCATGTGACAAAAATAGTTAGAAAATTTTGAAGAATTTGATCAAATATCTGTTGTTCAAAACCAAACTCAGATCCATAGGCAAGTTCAACGTTGGTGGTCTCTTGATCTAAATTCGAAGAATAATGAACATCCCCATCTAATGGTGCTTGAAATAGGTTTTCACCACTAGACTGACCTTTATCTTTACTTTTTCTTTGGTCAAAAAGTGCCTCAAAGAAGTTTTCACTTTGAAACCTCAATGTTTTACTTATTTATTTTTGTCTAAGGGTGTTCACCCGCTCTCCAAAACAGGCTGTAGGATCCAATGTAATTGAGAATCCTGACTTATGATCTACCAACGAAACATTGTCTCTAAGGCCTAAGAAGTCACATAAATAGTGAGTTGATTAGAAGCTTCAGGAGGCGGCATGTGGGAAAGAGAATCCAAGGTATTAAGATCTATGCAATTATCCGATGAAGGATCAATAAGTATGGCCTTTCCTTTATCATGCTTAGAACTTGAATTCATGTCGTACTGATATTTATAACTTTGAAATTTAGCCTCAAGATATTTTCAATGTTCATATGGGTGTAAATCTCCTAAAATATTCACTTCCATCTCTGAGTAGAAAAACTTGATACATTGATGTAGCGTTAATGGGACTGCACGAATCTCATGCAACCAAGGCCTACCTAGAAGCATATTGTATGATAACTCAAAATCAAGCACATGACAAAGTGTATCATGGGTCAAAGGCCTAATGATAACTGACAAACTAATGGTGCCTTGTGATTCTCTTTCTTGATTATCATAGGCTTTGATGGTTATTATTTTTGGTTGGAGATCTGTCATTATGTACCCAAGAAACTTGATGATCTTTATAGACACTATGTTGAGGCTTGATCCATTATCTATAAGAACAAGTTTCACTTTATGTCGCTTTATATAAAATTTTATATATAATGGGTTATTATGGAGCGGGCCAAGGGAAGACATATCACTTTAGTTGAATGTGACTTGTTGAGCTGGAGCTAGGTGTTTGACCAAAGCTTGAAATTTATCAGGAGATGTCACTAACAATAGTGGATTAGGTTAAAAACTCATTCAAGATGTTATTGTGGATTAATGATGTTCATAACAAATCTAAAATATAAATATGTGCTGATATCTTCTGTAATTGTTCTACAATATCAAACTTCTTATCTTGGTCAGTATTGAATGGTTTATTTCGAGGCTGAGCGGTCAGTTGGATAATAGGTAAAATGGTAGATGGTTGTGGGTTTGGGATAGTAATCTTTGACCTTTTAGTTGTGATTGTACAATCGAGATTAAATACTGGACCATTATTGCTAACAAATCTTGGCAATGGTGTGGGACCAGACAGGGCAAGTCTCGATTACTGGTGTACTCGTATGTGGTCATGTGGCAAGGACAAGTTGTTGATATAAGGTCCAAAAAGGGAAGTCTTAGTTTTTTGGTTTGCTTGTATGAACTCTCAGATCAAAGAAGGATTATCGATGTAATTTCATTGAATGTTGTTATTTAGCAATGGTCTAGGTTGATCAGTGCTTGGTCTAAGATTAATGGAGATGGTATTAACACTACCCCTTGGAATATGACCTACAACCCTGTTATAGTCATGTGCAACTGCATGGTAGGTTCGTTGGTTGTTACCATTCTAACCTTGGTTCTGTTCATTGTTCTATCATTGTGGGTTTTGGAACTGATTTTATTGATTTTGTTGGTTTGGCCTTTGATTTTGATACTATTGATTTTGCTGTTGCACTGACCGTTGTTGTTGATTATTCTGCTATTGTTGATTGTTATGTCGGGGAAAGTGGCTTTGATAAATCCCAAGAGTTTGATTGAAAGTGGAAGCACCATTATCCAATGTTATCTCCTCATTCTCCAACATATTCTCAATTAAATGCTTGATTTGGATACATCTTCGTAGATTATGCTCGTTGACTTGATGATAGTCACATAATTCATTTTCACGATACCAATCAAGATAAGGAATGCCTTGCAAATAATGCTTTGGTATAGGCAAATTAATCATATTAACGACAACAATCTTGAAAAATATAGACTCAATAGGTTTTTCTGTCACTAAAGACACGATATATAGACACAGTTCTCCTAAGAGGAGTTTGCAATGGTAAACATTGTTGTATTTGTTGTATAGGTATTGGTTGTTGTGCTTGCGGTATTGGTTGGAGAGGTTATTGGGTAGGAATAAGCTAAAAAGGTGGTGTAGATGACGTTTACACTGTTTGGACATGACAGGATTTGGTTACTCCATTTTCCACAACATTACTATTGCGGTTGAATTGCTTCATTTTTTTTTTGTTATTGGCATGTGCCAGTTGTGATGCTTGCACTTAAATGGAATGTTGATGTTGGCCATTTCTCTGATTGGTACCTTGATTTTGATTAGTTAAATTAAGCTTGATGACTCTTTTATTGATGATGCCCGCTCGATCAACAAACCTTTATCAATGATCTCTTTGAAAGTATGTGCACATTGTAGTTCCAGATGATAAGCTATCTCACTATGAAAAATTTTAGTAAACACAACGGTTAATTATTTATCTGGTAAATTGTGGGTGAAACGGCTTGTAAGGGCTCTCCATCATTGTAGATAAATTGCAAAACTCTCACCAGCATTTTGCTTTGCTTGCGTTACTCCATTAATGAAATCTCATGCTCAAGATTATAAGAAAAGTACTGCACAAACTTATCAGAAAGATCATCAAAATCCATTACTAAATTTTTAGACAACTTTAAAAAACCACTCCAAGGCTTGTCCAACCAAGCTCCTTGAAAATAATAGTAAAAGATATATGTCGCTATATGCCATTGGATGACATGCGATAAAGAATTCAGTTAAATGGGCCTTAGGGTCACCTTTCCCTTTATATTTATCAAATTTTGGGAGTTCGTATCTTAGAGGAAATGGTATCTATAAATACTCCATATTTAATGGATATGAACCCACGTCATCTAATTTGAACTTTTTAGTCTATTTCTCAGCCTGAATGGCAGCAATTGCATTGTTCATCTGTTGCAATTCTTGAGATAAAAAATTGGGAGGAACATTGGTTTTAGGGAGAATATTAGTTTGGGTAGATGGTTGGGAGGTCATAAGTGGGACACTTTGACTAGGGTATGATGGAGATATCTGTTGAGGTATATAAGTTTGGTTGGAAAATAGATCAGAAATATGCATACATGGATTAGGATGTACTTGAAATTGTGCATTTGGTTGTGTAATATTCTAGTTTGGGTTGGTGATAAAGGTTTGACTTAGAAGATTTTGTGGTTGAGATGGAGGGATATAACTATACTGTACCTACTGTGGTTGAAAAGGGACATGTTATAGATTAATTGAACCTTATTATTGAGTGGGAACTTATGGACCAAGACCTTGTCTCTGAATTTGTGGCACATTTTGAACCAACGATTATTTACTAGGTACTTGAGAAACATGGGATCCTCCTTATTGCATGAATCCCTGTAGAGAAGTGAAAACAAGTTACAGATTTGACATCTGTCGCTGACCAATATTTTCACGTTGTTGACTAGTCATTGCTTGGTTTTGGATTGGCATATTAGTCTGCGACTAAAGATGTATGTTTGTCATTACCTGGTGGGGTGGAACATTAGTTGTCCCTAATTGAGGTGGCAATGTATTTGTCCTCTGTTGCGTTGGTACACTAGATTGTGCTTGTTGTTGTGGAATACTACTCATTACTTGTTGGGGAGTAGGATTCATCACATTCTATCATTGAGGCATTGTATTGGCCATTGTTTGACTGCGTAATCTCATAGGTTGTACACTTGAGGAAGCAACCAATTAAGGTTGGCATGTAGAAACTCTTACTCCCTGGTATGATGATCCACTCATGGAATTAACTACAGACACATGTTGTTGGCTAGTTTTTTGTGCGTTAGTACTACTTTGATCAAGATTGGATGTTATTTGCACATTGTCCACTATATTTGCTCATTATTCTGTGTAGAGGTCGAAGACACTTCTTCAATAATGGGCATATGCATCAATTTATCTATCAAAGTGGTTTGCACGAATGGGTCAAAACTTGGATTCTCTTATCTAGTTAACTCTATCAACACTTTTATTGAAGGAACTAAGTCAATAAGTGGTTTGCTCATCATGTTCATCTGATTGAAATTATGTGATATATTCAAATAAGTTTGATATGCTATCTACATTTGGTTAAAGTGGTCTTCCATGATGTTTTTATCTCAATTAAATATATTAGGGTCTTGATATGTTGTTTGGACTAGATCCATAGGATTACTAGAAGAACCCTGTTGATCATAAATGATATTGTGGGGCACTGTTACTAGGCTTGATAAACTCTCATGGGGGAAGTCTGCTGGAAACTTGGCCCCTACCTTTATGGATCTAACCAAAATGTCATCTTTGTTCTCTAACAAATGTCGCTCAAACAAAAATAGATCATACATGGAAGCCGTATTAGTAAAATATGACTATTGAAGAACTGACTTGTCCACTGTGGGTATTGTAGCTAGGTACTATGCGGTTTATTCTTGGTCTTATTTTGAATAAAGTGGTGTATTCACCAAATAGTTAGTCAAGGGATCTTGGCTTTGTGGCCCTAATTGAGTATTATAAGAGGGATAATAATCCATCTCATAAGCAATATTATCTGCATAGGGGTCTTACACCATTTCTTCCTATGCAACCACATTACTAATTCCTGGATTATACATGAGTCCACTATGGGTGTAAGAATATATGTTGGGATCCATAGTCAATGTGTTGCGATAAAAGGTCAAAGAATTTTACAAACTCTAAAAAGGACAATATCTAAAATAGATGATGTTCCAACTTGGTCTAGATTCGTCAAAAGGATCAAAAGGTTTATGCAAAGATTTGTGAGGAAACAAGCTAGCGTGAAGTATCTAACGTTTCACTGTTCACACAAAGATAAGCAAATAAATAGATCAAAAATTGAAATGCCAAACTCTAAGGTTGAAGTGTTTCAAATTAGTCTAATCTAAGAATTTAAAAGTTGCTAGGTCTTTTGGCCAAACACGACGTCAAAAGCTAGGCTCAAACAAGGCATGTGCTAGGACTCTTGGCCAAACGGTGTCAAAAACTAGACTTTGAAATAGATGAAAGTTTTAATCTAACAGATTTGAAACACTTCTAACAAACACTAGGCATTTGATTCTTGGACATGAACTCGATCAACTAGGTATAAGGTATGAAACAAAAACCACTTTAGAGATAGTTTATTTTATCACAAATAATGGTATAAAACTTGGTTCTTTTGAAAAATAAGCTAGACAAAAGTGAATGATATAATTGTGTTAGACAAAAGATCACAAAAGTACATTCGAATTGGTCTAAAAATGTAGGACCAAATTTAAACTCTATGTAAGAGGATCCATGAAACAATATTTGAAATGTTTTGGGTAGTTTAATGACGCTACACTACCCAAAAGATGTGACTTAAAAAGTTTGTTTCAAAAACTCTCTAAGGCAAAGATAAATTTCCATAATTTTGACAGTATAACACTACCTTTCTTGACTCAATGTTTTATGGTGCATAGACTCAAAGTGCAAGTGTTTAGCAAAAAATGGCTTAAGTCTATCAAGTGATAATAATGATTATGAGTCTTAAATGACCTTCAATCCAAATTGGTAATTAATCTTAAGTTCTCTTAAGTTTAGTGCAAATGACGAACCCAGTTAATACATCAACCCTATGAACTTATAAAGGTGCAATTTAAAATTTAGATTATAAGTGAAGGACTTAAACAACTTTGGTAAAGGTCTAGACTCAATTGGGTAGCATAACTAAGTCAAAGTGGTTGATATGACTCCCAAGCTTTTGATGAACTTTTGAACAAGGCAAATTGATGATCTCACACGGGCAGCATAATGCCTCTTTATTCAACGGAAAATGAGGACCATGTGTTTTGTTTGTATCGTTTGTTTTCACTAAGTTTTGACATCAAACAAGACTTTAATGTAGGACAAAACTTAACTGATTAATCACTCTTAGACTCTAAACTGACAAAGTTGCTTGGTATTTGTTAGAATCCATTTATATACGTCATTTAAGAAGATTTTAAGTGTTCATCCAAAATTAAATGCACATTATATAGTAGGGTTTTTACACCCCCTCTCTCAAACGACAGTACTGCGACATGGACCTTGAGGCGCACTTTACACCAACAATACTTTCACGATAAGTGGGGATTTTTATAAGATCTAACAAGTTTTCGAACATTCTAGGGGAATCAATTGCACAATGACTTTCATGCCAAATAATATAAAAGAAAAGCATAGATTTTGGGTCCGTATCACTTGGCTTGTTGCAAAAAGGTCTTGTTCTTTTGGAAACCACTACATCTTACTATTTATTCAATGTAGTGTGATGTTCAAAGTGCCACTACATCCCGTGTGCAACTCTAATTAGAATCTAAATGAAGTTAATGTTGGGAGGTGAAACCCTAGGTCAAAGCTTCCCTAAAGAACTCACAAGAGGTGATGAAGTCCCCTTCGTAAGCCAAGTTTACATAAAAATAAAGAAAACATGAAAATAGAAAGACTTTATGATCGTTTTCAAGGTCACCCAAACTTTGATGAGTTTTTGAGGAGTGCTTTAGACGACTTTCTTTCTAAGCTTTAGACTAGGCTACTTGAAATAAGAATGACACTTTTGATTTCAAGGGTTCCCTAAAGGGGATAAATGGAAGAGCATACACGTGGCATCTCTCTTTTTGCCAAACAAAAATTTAACTTAAACAACTATATAAATACAAAAAAATTGGAAATGTGAGTTTATTTTAAAGCCCAAATAGAAAATGAGGTGGTGTTCATTTGACCCCTTGGTCTTAGTTGTAACTTTAAAAATTAATGCTAAAAACTCACTTAAGCACCTAAATGTTACTTTAAGCACCAAAATAATGTTCTTAATTCATTTTTAAGCATGCAAAAGGTGATCTAAACATTTTTTTAGCAAATGTCAAGCTTGGTCTTGTAACAAAAACATTAGCATGTCCTTTGGCGTTGAAGTTATTTTGGGTTTGAAATAATGAACTTCAAAAAAAGAGCTCTCAGGTTTGTGTTTTAAGAAAAACACAGTGATCGACATTTGTTCTATAACTGATGACAGTTACACTTACTAACTGATGACAATTATCTAACTGACATCGGTTATACCAATAGTGATTGATGACAGCTATCCAACTAATGTCAGTTTTGCTAACCTACGTCGGTTACTGTGTAAATCCATGACAAAGAAAAATGGCAAATCAAAGTTAGAAAATCAAATTACAAGAGTTTTAATGATCTAAATAAAGATTTTAAAGCTGCAAAATGATCTTCTTCATGTGTGAGATGCATCTAGTCCTACTAGGCGTGCCATATGTGAACTAGGAATTTGACTCAAGAGAGGATGGTTAGTATGGTGTTAGTTTTAAAATAAAAACAAAATGAAAGAAACACACTAACTAGCATAACATCTTTAGGCCTAGGCACTAAGGAGAGCTTAGTTAACAAACATGAATAAAACACACAACTAAGATGTAAAAGAAACCCTCTTTTACCTTCCTTGGATGCTCCAAAATGTTTGTTGTAGTGGATTTCTCGGCTTGTGCTCATGAAGTCCTTGGCAATGGAAGTTTGACTTCCTCCATCTCTCCTTGGCACTTTTGGCTTATGGCTTGGCTTGGCTTATAATAAATTTGGGATGATATCAGTAGTTGCATGAAGCTTTGTAATCAATTCTATATTATATGTTTGCATAATCATGTCTTAGAAATGATGTGGTAAGACCTCCTATTTATAGATTTTTGAGATTGATCAGAATCAACATGAACCGTTCATCTCAGGATTAAGATGTGTGGTTGAAGATTAATTCAATTTTTAGAATTAAGTTTATAATTATCCTCATCATGACATTGGAAGAAAGGGCAATTAAGTGGCATTGAGGGCATCATGGAAGGCATTGATGAGGCATGGAGGGCATGAAGCTTGATATTTGTGGCATTTATGGCCTAGAGATGTCTTCCCAAGAAATGAGGTCACCTGATGATGCAACTATTTATTATTCATTTCCAAAAACAAGTATTCAATAAGTTTTCATGGAATTCTTAATTAGGCTCTAACTTGGATTAATTAGCTATGAGCATGATTAAGCACTTTGTGCATAAATTACTCAAATTGATCAAAATGCCTTATTATTGGTCAAAAATTTGACTGGATTAGAATTGGAAGGAAATGTCAGATGCATTGGATCTTTTATCCTATTTCAACATCAAATAACAAAGACACGTGTTTTGTGCAAAAGATTTGATAGGAAAGAGCAATCTAGAGCACCCAGGTGCAAAATTGGCATTTTGACTCGAAATGCTCTGATCAAAGTTAGCTGGCCCATAAATTGTATTACCCCGTTTAGGGATACCCTAGCTAGAATTGGCACTTGAATATGTCAATTTCAATTCATTTAATGCATTTAGTGTTTTTAGGCCAAATTATGCATTTTGGTGGAAATTAGTCAAAAGCCTGGTTGAAGGTTATCGGTGCCCAGTTTTAGGTGTCTACAATTTTTAGAACAATTTAGCCATTTATTTGATTAGATTATTCTCCCCCTAATTCTTTCCAAAAAGGGTTAAATAATATCAAGGAAGTTAACATATTAGTTAGAGTTTGTGATTTAACTTTTAAGGGGATTATGGAGTTTAAAACCCTAGGTTATTAAAAGGCTAGAACAATAAATTAGGGAATAAATATGTAATAAATACAACCAATGATTTGTATAATTATTGACATAATATGAATATTCTAAAAATATCAATAAACTACATAAAAATGTACTCAACTAGAAACTAATTGAGATAGATGGTTGACAAGTTAGAAATTGGTGTCAAGACTAGGTAGGGTGTTGTCAACAACAATCGAAAGTCAAAATTCCTCTCAGACAATAACATGATCCTTTAGACAGTAATGCATTGTGCTAGTGTCTTTTGTGGCTTGATAATGTCCCTTGCAGACAGAGACTATGAACTTTTAGGTGGTCCTTTGCCTGAGTTTGAGATGCATGTTCCTGTGTGCCTGAGGGTTAGATCATGTATTTGATTGATTCAGAGGAAAAACCTTAAACCCCCATGTTGTTAAGGTATTTGAGGAGCACAAGTAAAAAAAGTGTGATGTTAGCTAGATAGATTGGATGTAAGCTCAACACCGTGTTTTGTTGAGAGTTGTTTACATATCAATACCTTGAGAGGGGATCAAGTCCGTTGTAGTTCTTTCGATCTAAGTGCTAGTACAAGTGTAAGTGAATGCTAGTATGAGTGTTAATGTGAGTGCTTTAAGTGTGATTTGAGCTTGAAAATTTGATTAAGATTGTTGTAGATGGTTGTATGTAGAAATATGGAAGAATAGGGATTAATGATCTTGATTTGCACAACTTATTTCTAAGCTTCTTTGTGTGTATTTGTATCTAATTTCCATCTAGTGTATAAAGGGATAAAAGTGGTGTATATACACTGATCTGGTGCTTGTTGAGATGTGGAATAGGTCTAAGTCAACTCTAAGGTGTTTTGAGAAATGAAAATATGTCCATTGGAGGAGAAAAGAGGTAAGGGATAGTAGTGCAGTCCCTTGGTCACTAGTGCAGTGTGTTAGTGTCCAAAGGGCCACGTTAGTGTTTAGGTGGCATAGTCTGGTGCATTAGGGGTTTGGCTGCCTAGGAGATGGTCTATACTATGTTTGGTACATCTAGGGATTGGTTAGACCTGCATGAAATCTGGATAACGATTAAAAGAGACCCCAAGATAGGGATAGGGTGATCTCAAGTGACGTTTATTATACTCAAATGACATGTTATATGACTACATTTGCCTCCCCTTTATTTTATAAATGCAACAAATCAAAATGACTATGATAAAGGAAAAAAAGTGTACTTAGACTTACATGTGTGGCAAAGCTTGTGAATATGGGTTTGAGTTTGTGAAGCATGTTCCATTGCGTATCTTGTAAATGAAATATGATGACTTAGTCCTTATAAGGAATTTCAAAAGCAAAGACAACACTGAATAAAGAGATGAGAGGGAGAGAAAATGAATGAATGGACCTTGTTCGGTACATGAACTACTACAAAAAATTGGTGACATCTTTTGTGTGTAACTAGTGATCAAAACATTGAATAACTTCGATTGAGATGATAACTTTCTCAATCCCCATATATGGGTAGCTTAAAAACTCAATCTGATTTTGACTCCATCATTGTCCACCCCTATTTGGTGGATCATAATCTGTGAAAAACTTGGATTAGATTGATGGCTTGTCCAACTCTCCTATGTAAGTGGCTCAAAAATTCAAGTAGGATATGACTCCATCATTGCCTACCCATATGTAGTAGATGCATATGTATTAAAACTGCGTAATGCAACTAAATTTGTGTGATGTAACTGAAACTATATAGGATGTCTCTGGGGCCACTCAAAAAAATTAAAATGAAAAGAGGCTCAGGGGCCTCTCGAGCACTTGGGTATGTAGCTTAGGGACTACTCGGTAATGCCAATTGTTGTATTTGGAATAAAACATCAATCTGGTGTGACCCTGGTGAAAATGGTGTTTGGGGTATACAATGTAGCGAATGACATGGAGTTGGCCATTTCATATAATCAACTAGTGCATAAGTGAGCAGACAGAAACAATGTGTCCTGCACATGCCCCCAATTCTGGTATTTGTGCATATGGATTCTAGACTGAGTTATAGTAATTTACATTTGAGTATATATGACATTAAAATCAAAGTGATCATGCCACACATGATGCCCCCAATCTAAGCAAACTAGTATGATTATGTGTAAAAATTGAAAATAAATTGAGCATAACTGATAATCTATGACTGATATTGTGTAAACTTGAATTGTGACTGTTGTATCTATTTGGTAATTTTGAAATTTCCTATTTTTAAGGCTACTGGATAATAACACGGTGCCTTGGATAATAACGCACTGCGTTGGTGTCCTCTATGCCATGTTAGTGTCATTCTATGCTTTTTTATGTCAAACTGAAACTGATTGGTGTCTTACTATTTTCCACTATGTTTTCATGATTCTGAGCTTTATAATTTATGTCTACATATTGAAAACAATGTTTTGAGGGCACCCAAATGGTCTGATCATTGTGACAAACCCCTATGAATGATCCCTCTTTTGAGGGGAGTTGTTGAACCTATGAAATAACTATCCTCAAAAGAAAAGCTTTGCATCCTGTGTGTTAGATTGAAAATATTTGATATCTATGTGATAAACCAATATAATGAGTATACATGACATCAGAATGAAAGATAATCTGAGCATAAGTTGGCAATGTACTATGTATGTTAGATCTAGCATTTACAAGGTCATCAAGATAGATAGAACAATGTAAACATGTATATGGACAATACATCCAAGCATAATATGAGTAACTACCTAGGGGGATGGGGCATGATGACTATCAAGGCACCCAAGGAGGAAGGGGAGATGCATGAGGTCTCTCATGGCATCCTAAAATGAGTGTGAGTGTAATGAGCAAGAGACAAGTGTCATGGCCATGATGCATACATGAAAGCATACATATAGACACATGAGGCATGCAAAGTAGGCTAAGGGGTCATAATATAAAGGACACGGGCACATATCACTAAATATGAGGAAGAACAAACATACAATGACATGTTCAAATGTCCACATATGCATACAACAAGCAAAGTTGGCTTAGAGCCACATGAAAGGACATGTTTAAATGTCTATATATATAATCAAGAAATCACACACAAGGACATAGGCACATGTCCAAAGCATACACAAAATGAAAAGAATTAGCATAGAGCCATGAAACAATGACATTCAAATGCCCTCGAATAGATGTACAAGCAAAGAAGCACAATCAAATCTAAAACTAGGAAATCTAGAAATGAAAGTATGCATGAACATGTGGTACAATTATGTATAAGACCAAAGATGTACATAAGCTAAGTCTATAGTAGTAATAGTCAGAAAAAAATCTAATTAATATCTGATGATCAATATTAGGATATAATCATTGCTAAATTTATGATATAGAGTATAAAAAGATGTAACCTAGTAAACCAAAATATGTGTAGTATGATGCCTCAAATGGATGAATGTATCAATGCAAAATCTATGTATTTGTGTATGTGCCCCCAGTGGATAGATAATAGTAAATCTAGGTTTGTGTGATGAACCCAAGTCCTATAAGAATATGCAAACACTTGAGAAAGAACAAGTGATTCATGTATGTGTGATAAAACCGACTAGACTAGCATAGATAACAAATGTAATACCTAACAAATATAAAGAATGTAAACATGAAAATGTATACGATTTAAAATTTTGTATTTTGTAAGCAATCTTTGAATGTTGTTGTATTTTGAACATATTATATTATTTTTGTATTTTCTGAGCATAAGCTATGTACAAGTAATCATGGAAATGAAACTATATACAAGTGATCAAGATAACATAAACTATATGCTAGCAATATGTAAGTAACAAGTATGCATAAATGAAAAGTAGTACCTCTATAAACCTAAGAGCACATCCATAGGATATGGATAATCAAATGGTGGATCTGGTGGGAGATCATCAAGTTTCAGATATTGAACTTGTCCGAACTTGAATAAATCATCATCACTGTGATCATCATACCATGTTGTTAGTCAAAGTGACTAGACTAAAATAGATAAAAAAATGTAGTACCTAGCAAATATAAAGAATGTAAACATAAAAGGCATACAATATAAAATTTTGTGTTTTGTGATTAATATTTGAACGTTTTTTTATTTTGAACATATTATATTGTTTTTGTATTTTTTGAGCATAAGATATGCACAAGTAATCATGGAAATGAAACTATACACAAGTGAACAAGATAACATAAACTATATGTTAGTAATATGTAAGTAATAAAGAGTATGTACAAATGAAAAGTAGTGCTTTTATATACTTAAGAGCACATCCATAGGATTTGGATAGTAAAATGGTAGATCTGGTGGGAGATCATCTAATGTCAGATATTGAACTTTCCCAAACTCAAATAAATCATCATCACTGTGATAATAATAATACCATGTTATTGGTAAAAGTATGGCCTTATCCTTGACATTAGTCTAGATTCTGTGCATTTGAATGGCATGTTGTTCTACTGTGTAAGAAGCCTCCCATGCAGTCTCAGGTTAGACCACATTAGACTGAAGAGTATCTATGTGAAACCTATGTTTCTCATCTGTGCCATCATGTAGGTTGCAAACTACATGTCCCTCATAATTGAATGTCAAACATCTATTTGTCCGATCAATCGTGATATCCATTGCCTGTAACCATGTACTACCAAGTGTGACCCATATGTGAGTGCCCATGCTCATGACAAAAATAAGTGTGTTGACCACCTTAAAACCACATGAAATTGGTAGTGTGATATGTCCTAAGGAGACCAGACATTGTATGGCATGTTTTAGCTCAGCGTCTTGATGTCTTATGTGTTGTAAGAATGCCAAATTGTAAGTATTAGGATCAAAATTCTCATCCATAATAACGTTAGAGATGTATTTGTCCTTGATAAAACCTCGAATAGTCAATAGATCGTTTCTCAAGTGTTTGGGTTAGCAAAGAGTCCATTTTGGTGTCCATACTAGTGGAGGTGGAGGTTGTGTAATCTAAATAGTGCCCCAAACCTTGATTTTATTCAATTTTTATTTTAATGTTGAACATGTATCTGTATCATGTCAGTAATCCAGTGAAAATGACAAAATGGTCTATCATCCTATTGTGACAATATGCTAACAGATATGTGGGTAATGACATCAATCCTCTATCAAGTAATATCTATAAAATCTGGGGTGGTCTATCTTGTGAACTACTTACCTGAATCTTGACAACTAGGTTAATATCCATAGTTGTAACCATATGTACTAAGTGTATAAAAGAATGTGCCTTTAATTGTAAGTGAGTATTTGGGCCTATATTTATGGGACCATGAACTGGAATTGATGCCTGTGTAGGTAAATACTTGAGTGCATTAGAATCATCTCTATACTCTCTAGGGCCCACTAGTGTGAATCTCAATCCACATAAATAATCATCAATGCCAATAGCTGTTGTATTATCCTCTATAGTGACCTAGGAATCTGTATCAGAGTTTTGGATATATATTTCCTCATAAGTTAATAAGGGTAATTATGCTATGAGGATCTCATCATCTATTGTGGGTGGGGGAAACTATGTGGGACAAGTGTCAACCTCCATCATGGGTGAAGGTAATGATGTTATAGGAGGATCTAGAACTGGTGCATGAATAGTGGTGCTAGATTACCCAACCTCATATGTATGCATCTATTCTATTAGAATCATGTGAGGTGGGGAATCTATGTGAATGTGAGATGTCCCATCTAGATATGTACTTGAGAAAGTAGGCTTAGTAACTATACAATATCTGAATGGTTGGTTATCAACCTAACAAGTGTATAAATATCTGTCATGTAAAAACTTGACACATATGTGCAAGGTAAATGATACGACCTCCATGGCATGTAGCCAAGGTCTCCCAAGTAATAAATTATAATGCAAATGATTAGGCATCACCTGAAACTACGTACACAATATTTTTAGCCCAACCATGATATCTAATGTAATAGTACCCAATGCATGTCAGGGAATGTCATCAAAACCTCTAATGTTCTTATGTCTTTTGAATGGATGCTATATCAACCCCCATAGTCTGTAGAAATGTGAGGTTTCATATGTTAAGTCATGAGCCACTGTCAATTAGAACTCATTTAATAGCGGTGGTTTTGATTTGTACCTGAATGAAGAGTGGTAAATTTTGATCAATAATTGATTGAGGGCAAATCCTCATTGCCAAAAGATATAACATCCTCAATGTCCTTGATAGTGTTCATGACAAATGCAAAATAAAATGGATCTGTATCACAAGGCAAAGATGTATGATTGAGTGTTTAAAAAAGAATATGATAAGAACTCAAATGTTGCAATATGAAAAATTAGATAAATATTGATTATATTAAATTTGTGTACCTTTTATGGAAGGAACAACTCTAAATCATGGGCCACTTCGAGGGGGCTACCTCATTTGAGCAAAGCTCAATTAAAAATAACTCTTTGATTCCCTATAACATCATATGCCCCTATACTTATACTATTTCTTACCTACCCCACTCCACATTCTAATGCATGTGGGATTATTCACTATACTATTATACCCCTCTAGGTACATTACATTCTATCTCCTTTAAATATGTTTCACCTTCGAAACATGATAAGAAATAGGAGGATTTAATGAAAGCCATACCAAAAAATAGGTTGAAGACCATATGGAAGCTCTGTCACACATTCATTTCTACTTTCACTTCATCTGTTGATGTTGGGTTATGAACATGGACATGAATAGTGTGAATGTAAGTAATATAGCATGAGATGGAAGTACATAGAGATCTATATATGAAATAACCTCAATGGAAGACAAGTCAACTAAAAGGTTAAAGTCTAGCACTGAGATTTGAAGCATGACAATCATATGCTCAAATCTAGAACAAGGGAACACAAAATAGTTATCTTTATGAACCAACTGAGGGTATATACCATCTCCCTTAGCATTATTTCTCGAGGGAGGTAGAGCCTTGATTCCCTGCTTGGAATTTGTGATTGTTGGCTTGGGCTCATCTGGGGTCTACTCGAGCATGGTGGTTGTTTGAATGGATTCATTAGAGGAGTGCTTGGGCACTTCTAGTGCTTATTCTGGTGTTTTTATGATTTGAGGGGTTATTTTTTGGAGACATTACCAGTTGATGCAATCTTCAACAAGCTTGGATAAGCCCATAGCTTCCATCATTGTGTGAGGACTGAACATTTCAATCTCATGTCAAATTGTATCGTTAAGACCATTGATGAAGCAACATGAGAAGAAGGAAACAAAAAAGCCTACAAACTAGTTGGTAAGTGTTTCAAATGCTGCTTGATATTCTCAGATGGTCCCTGTTTGATGAAGTTAAGTCAAAGCCACAATGAAATTACCTCCAGATAAAATAGGAGTCCTTATGAAAACTAGAGAAGTGGACATTAGTTTCAACCGAAAATGCATCCATTATAATATGACTGTAATCATATAAAATATCAAAATTGGTAGCTTGAGTGTGGCTTGTGACACCCAACCCATAGGTTCCTCTTGCATGCTCTCATGATCCTTTTATCCACATTTTCACTGATTCCTAGTCATCCGTAGACTTTCAGGACCTCATTCTAGCTTAGTCAGGCTCCATTTTCCATGTTTATTCCACCTCCCCAGGGCCTGTACCTATAAGACAATAGTGCCCAACTTGGGCTATAACATTAGACCCTAGGGTGTCCTATTTTCAGCACTCCTGTCTAATCACATTTTGAGCCCATGTGACCATTTTCTCTTGATTCCTCTTCCTCATTGTGTCAGCCTAACGTGAATGCATTTAACCCATGACCAATAGATCTCTATAAAAGCCCATTCAAAGTTCATTTAGAAGGGGTTGACAAATATTAGAAAAGCAAGCAAGAATACAAGCAAGACCACGAAGGCACATTTTTTATTCTCTGCATACAACCATCTAATACAGCTACCAACATATTCAAATCCTCACACTAGTCCCTAGCCTCCTCAAGCACATCTAGTTTAACATTTTTGCATCCATATAACACGATTGCACAAAGCACATCAAGTGAGAGAACTACATATGGATTGATCCCTCCTCAGAGTATTGGACAATAGTGACAGGACTTGGACTATAACGTCGAACCTTGAAGTGTCTTATTTTTAACGCTCCTATCTTTTCACCGAATGAAATCTAGATTCTGATTTGTGATAGTGTCCCAGTCTTGTATAGCCAGTACCAACTTCTGTCTCAGCTATCTCAATCCTGTTTAAGCTAAGTTATAAATCTCCTATTTTATTATTATTTTTAGAAAGCTACAAGATAAAATAAATTATACAAATTAATACTCTATTTATTTCAATATTATTTACTGATTTAGTCAACTCAGACCCTTAACTAAATTAAGCATAAGACTCCAATATTTCTAAAATAGTTAAATCATTTGGTGAACCCGACTTACTTCATTTGAGCATAAAAACCCTAAAAACCCTAGGGTAAATTTCTTGCTAATTTTTACAATATTTTTCTGATTTTTTACTTGCCTATTAAAATTAGAAATTCACCTCAATTTTTAAAATTTCGTAGTAATTCAAAAAAAAAATTCTTTCAAACTCTAGTTAGATATACTAGGTCCCTTTAAATCATAATTTTTACAATATTTTTTTGATTTTTGACCTGCATATTTAAATCAAAAATTCACTTCAATTTTTAAAATTTTATAGTAATTTAATTTAATTTTTTTTTCCCAATCCTAGTTGCACATACTAGGTTCTTTTAAATCAAAGAGTTTTACAACATTTTTCTAATTTTTTACCTACATATTTAAATTAAAAAATTTCATTAAACTTTAAAATTCCTTAGTAATTTTTAAAATATCATTTTTTAAATCCGTAGTTGCACATACTAGGTCCTTTTATTTGCTTAAGGTATCACCTTACATCTAAAATCATATTTCACATACTAAAAAAAATAGATCTCACTTATTTACATATATTTCTTGCATTTTTTGCAAATAATGAGACCATACTTGGTCATATTATGTACATGAATGATGAAGTTTACCATATATTAGCACAAAGCTTCATTCTTTGTGTTGGGTGAATATTTTGTCGACCAGCTAACTGGTGAGCAAAATAGTTCCTATCACCACAACATAGGGAGATTGGTCATCTAGGTGTGCAGTTTTACTACATCAACAGGGGACAAATCTCTCCTCTCATCAAGGGGAGGTTCCCTATTAAATATACAGAGGCTATATGCTATATAAATAAGTAGAAAGTAACACACAGGGGTAGAACAAACCATCCATCTCTTTTTCTTCAGAGATGATGCTCCAAGCTCAAAGGAGAAATCCTGGGTGATTGGTGAAGATACTTCTCTTCTTTCAGAAGTAACATTCAACCAAGAGCTAGATCCCTTCCTAGATGGTAGAAATCTTAGTGAAATGATAGAAGGCACTTTTCTTCTTTCAGAAGTGTTTGTTCTTGCAAACAACAGGAATCTTTCTGGTAAGTAACTGGTAACCAAAGGTGCAGAGTAACCAACAATCTAAAATGTAGCACAAGGTCTCCACCTTGACTGCCCAAGAGTGAAATATGAAGAACAGTGGGGGCATAAAGTCATCCCAAGGTCCTTTACATAGAAAAAAACTAAAAACACATACTGTAAGCAATTATATCAGCACAAAGTCTGAAAGTAACTAGTTTTAGGACACCTTCCTGATTACTTCCACTAGTTCTACTTGTTAGATCAAATAAATAAGAATGCTTCTAGGAAACAAACATAAGAACAATTTCCTAAAGTAGCACAAGTTATAACAGCACAAAGTCTGCAAGTAACTTGATTTCTCATTCAATCAAAGAAATATGAGTAACAATCTAAGCTCAAAGTCTCAGTAATGCCTTTCAATTTGGGCAGAGTTTTACTTCTGTATTCGAAAGATCTCCTTAAAACAATAAAAGAGATTACAATATATAGCCACCAAGCAAGGTTTGGCACTCTCTCCCATGGGACGGCCCATGCTGTAGTCAATGCCTTCAATGCACCTTCAGTTCTGTCTGGAGGGACTATGCTGGGAATAGTGCATTGCCATAACTATGGCGTGTCCATTCCTCTAATATGTCTCTTCTTAGTATGGACTATTTGGTCCTTTTCCTGATGTCTGCGTAGCTGTCCAATTTGCCATTACTTCATGGAAGAAAAACAGGCTTGCATCCTTGATTTGGTGCGCTCAGAAGTCTACTTGATCCACTATTTCACCCACTAGAAATAAATCTTTTGAAGATATTTTTGGTCCTTTGGTCTCGCTCCTCTCTCCCTGTATCAATTTGAGTCTTCGGGCTCTCTTTTCAGCTAGTCACTTGGTTCACCCTCTAATTTTTGTGCTCTATTTGAATTTCCATGAATATTCCCTCACTTTAAATTTGACGTCCGCAGGACTGTCAATGGTCGCTAGCTGCTTGAACCATGTTGAACTTTGAACCTATGAACCATTTGAAAGTTCATTGGTTCATCAGTTCGTCAGTTCATTCTGTCTCTTTTGTTCCATCACTTCTTGGTTCAATCCCTTTCCCACTCCTTGGTTGAACCATCCATTGAACCACCTATTTGCTGCTTCTTTCCTTGACTAAGGCCGCCTTTGAACCTTTGAACCCATGAACCATTGAACTTTGAACTCTTTCGGTTCAAGGTTCAATCGGTTCATTGGTTCATCCTTTGTCTGTCACTTGTTCTTTCTAAGCTCTTTGATTTTCATCGCACTGGTTGAACCTTTGAACCTATGAACTCGTTGAACCTTTTAATTCAAGGTTCAACGGTTCAATCGGTTCATTCTTTTTATTTGGATAAGTCCTTTTAATCTTTTTGAACCAAACACGTTAAACTATTTTGTCGTTGAACCTGTTGAACCATTGAATCCGTTGAACCTTTGAACCAAAGTGGTTCAATGGTTCAATGGTTCAAGCCTTCTTCTCTTTGATAAGTGTTTTGAAGCCGTTGAACCTTGAAGCAATTGAACTTTGAACCTTGACAAATGTGCTTAACTCTTGCTGATGGCGTTGAACCTTTGAACCCATTGAACCAAAATGATTCAAGTTTCAACAGTTCAATGGTTCAATCCTTGCTTAAAAGCTTGCCGATGGACTCTTTTGGTTAAACCTTGTAGTTGAACCAACTTTGAAATCGCCTAAGTGTTGAGAGCTTGCTTCTTTCCTGTAGAGTCCGTAGAAATCAACCTGTGAAGCCCATAGAACTTGGCCTACAGAGTCCATAGATTCAAGCCTACAGAGTCCATAGATTCAAGCCTAAAGAGTTTGTAGATTTCTAAGAAGCTTTGAAAAATGAAGAACCTGAATGCTCAGAATAGTTTTTGAAATGGAAAGAGAGGATTTTGGTCTATAGGACCAAAATAGTTCAAATGTTGTCCCAAAAATGAGTGATATTTTTGGGGGACAACACTTTGTATTTCATGCTTATTTTTCATAATATGGGATATTAATAAAGTTATTGTTAAACATGTTAACATACCTCTTGCATCACCTCTCTTGAAGCCTCTATCCTGTGCTGAGTTATGTTGCATGATCCATTTTACTCTTCCCCAGATCACTACCCATCGCCAAAGAGCCCAGTTGACACCCTTTATCCCTCCACCACCTCGACCTGTTGATTATCTTCGCTCTCTTCCCATAACTACTACTAGTCATATATAGATATTAGATAATGTGGTTAGAGTTGTTACTCAATGTGTTACCATGCTTCCCCCAACTAGTCAGGAGCCCCACCACCCTCCTATTCCTTCCCGTCCCAGGCCTAACCCACCCATCCAGACAGATCCACACAAGGTGTATGATATTGTTTATCAGTTGAGAAACACACTAGCTAAGATTTTTATGTTAAAACTACTTCAGAAAGCCAATGTGTTCAAGGCCATTCTTTATCAGGTACTCACTCAGACTTCTACACCCATTGATTCAAAGACTTTTATTTTTCATCAATGGTCAACATGTTAAAAATTATAGAAGATGCAATTTCTTTTGATTGTGAGGACATGTCATCTCATACATTTATTGTTCAAAATTTACCATTGTTCATACAATCTCAAGTTAAAATCAACGTAGTTAAAAGAGTTCTAGTTGATAGTGGTTTCGAGCTTAACATATGTAATATTACATTCTTACAAACCATGGGCATAGATATGGTATCTATGCAAAAATCATATAAAAATATTAGAGGGTTTGACGATATACCATGACAAACATTGGGCACCATTGCTTTTGATATCATGGTAGGGTCCAAAACCCTCTCTACACAATTCCAGGTTATGCCAGGTCCTCTTCATTATAATCTTTTACTTTGATGACCTTGGATACACACTATGGGGGCAAGTCCTTCTACTCTTCATCGATGTCTTAAGTTTATCCATAAAGGATACCTATACACATGCCCAGTAGATAACTAACCATTTAGATATTATTGAATTATAGAGTCATCTTTGACTATTTTGATAGAGGAGACACCTCATATCACAGTTCAATCACTACCTCATTGCATTTTTCTTGATCAAATATATACATATGAGGTTGGAGAGACTAACACATCTCGCACTCCTCCACTTACAGTTGTGTCCTCAGGGTTAGACACTCAGCCAGTCATAGCAACTTCAACCATTTTAGTTACTCCATCAGTCATGATTCCTACACATGTTACAATTATACAATCACTGACAATAGTTCCAATAGTACCAATTGATTCTACAAATATAGCTCTTTCAATAGTTACAATTACTTTGACGTTACAAATACTCTCACAACACCACCATCTTCTACTAATATAGTTGATGAGACTCTCATATCATAGTTACCCCTTGTCGTAAATTCTGAGTTATGGTATGTACATGATGTTGATACAAATTCCCAAGCTACTTCAGATGATGATAAGACACCCACACTCATAGATTACTATTTGTGTGGATTGAGCTTTATACCAGTTGAACCCAAAAGAATATCGAGAGGAATCTAAAGCTCTCATTACACATCTTACATCATTCTTAGGATTTCACACTACACTCTTAGGATACACTCCACATTCATGACCATAGAGAGGTCACTTGGCACATACAGTTCACATGGTTACCTCTATGGATATAGATCTAGTCATTCATATTTAGATAGGTAGCACACAACATCAACTATAGATTATACTATAGATGTTACTTGATCGTGGATTAATCACACTACCTACAGTATGACATAGATCTACTAGCAGGTTATCACAATAAGATGGTCACCCATTTTATCTTTTTTACAAGATCATAGGCCATGATACAAACTAATGTATAACTTTACAATAGAGATTAGATAAACTACAGGTTCAGGGTATTATTCACATCACATCACCACTACCACCAAAGCCATCTACTACCAGAGTTAAATGTCCTAAATGAGACTCAACATATTCACCACCAACACAACCTTCAGTTTACCTTTGACAGGATGACACTATTACAAGTGATAGATGTTCAACTACATAAAGAGCACAAATATTACTGACACCTAAGGAGATAGCCACCATGCATATAGAATTTGTGACATATGATGATACTTATGATGATGATCTTGAGGTATTTGATGATGGCCATGATCCCTTCCTCCATCTCCATCCCCAGCGGGCTCCATCCTTGGACCCTTTACCCCCTCCAGCCTAGTCTTTTACATCATTATGTACATATTACTTATTTTAACTTACTTGTATATATATTCCTTTCAATTACTTGTACAAAGATTATTTTTGCTTACTTGTACATTGCTTCTCAATATTTCTTGTACATAGTCTCCTCATGATTTATTGTACATAACTTACATAAAAAATACCAAAAACAATACAAAATTTCAAAATATAAAACATTCAAATATGTTATAATACCAAAAATAATATAACATTTAAAAATACAAAAATATTCAAATAATTTAAAAACACAAACATTTCAATTGTATGCATTATCCATGTTTTCACCTCTACTACCATGCTAGACTTACATTCTGTTGTTCTATGTTATTATTTGTCAATTTATCTACATTACCATGCTTTACTTGATTTTATTTGAGTGTGTGCAGTGCCATACATATCTTTAATTACTTCACTCTACCCATTGAAGGGGCATCCTACTTCTACATTCAAGACATACATCGATATATTTACTCATCAAAGGCATCTTCTACATGACTACATCATCCAAGTTATGTTATTCCTACACCACACACTCTAGTTATCATGATGATGTACATTACTTACTAGCTTACACATATTACTTTCGACATTCACTAGTATACAAAACTTGTATATTTCTTAGCATATACCTGGTTTTGTACTCCATGTCTTGCATACTTTCACTTCTTGCTTTGATTAGTTAGATACGATTGTATTTTTAATATATTACATGTCTTCCTTTCTTGCTTTGCATAGCTAGATGTAATTGCATTTTTTAGTTCTTCTTTTATCTCCTGTATGTGCCTTAAAGACATTTGCCAATGCCCTTTGCTTATATTCTTATGTGTGTCTTAGGACATTTGTCAATGCCCTTTGCTTGTAATCTTCTATGTGATTGCGGCCCTCTTTCAAGCCTTGCTTGTTTCCAATTGTATATGTATGTGGCATTTGAACATGCCTTGTTTGTTTGCTTTCTAATTTGAGTGACATGTGCCCATGTTCTTTATTTATTTGGCTCCTTGGCCACTCTTATATACTTCTTAATTCTTGCTTTATGTGCTTATTTGCTTGTTGCTTTTCATTGTTTACAATGCCATGGTCCACATCATGCATTATCTTGTTTTTTTATATGCCATGATGGACATCATGCTCCATCCCTCCTTAAAAACTACCCAGATTTTTAGTTTTAGTGCATTATATTGCACATGCTATTATATTGTTATATCTATCTAGGCATACCCATATTGATCCAACAATCCCTCATATAAACCATGTTATATCTTGTCGATTGTCATTGTTATGTCATATCTTTTTATAGCATAACACACTTGTAGGGCTCTTTTTTTTAAAGATAGTCATTATAGGGTCTTCATTCTTACCCTTAGAAGAGGGGGCAACGAACAAGGATTTTGTCACAAAGATCAAAGCTCTTATTGATAAAAAAATTAGCTTTCTAAACACCCAGAATAGTATCCAGACTTTAAACCAGGCAAACCAAACCAAACAGACAATGATTCTTACAAAATAGTCATCAATTTTAGCAAAAGACAACAACATCAAACATGGAAAACAACATCAAACAACAAGGTGTCATATTTATAATGATCTTATCCAAATAATAAAAAACCCAAATTTTCTAAAAATAGGCAAAAAGGTCATCTCAGTTATAATTTTATCAGATACAGATCAGTCCAAATTCAACACTTTTAATACAGTGTTTTTCAGAGAATCTAGATATAGGGGGCATCATACGTGGCATGATGGCTCTCACTTCCAGTTTTAGATTGGGCAATTAGTGTGACTTTTAGATCAAAATTTATGTTACAGATACTAGTGATTGGGGGTAATGTGTGTGGCACATTTGACTTCTTTTCTTTCTGAGTTTATTTTATTACCCAAATATTCTTATCAGTTGCGTGCTTTACTCCATCTACAGGTGGTTGGCATCATTTCAGAGTGGCTTTCATATAATCCTAACCTCTACATTCTCGAGTGGCTTCCACATAAGCATAGTTTTTAGTTTTAAAATGACATTCATACAAGCCTAATCTCTTCCTTCTAGAGTTGGCCCAGATTGACCTAGTTTTTAGTACACATTTGGCTATCTATGCCACATTGTCAGGTTACAAAGCATTTATGGGCTTTAAGAGTCATTCATATGACACACATTCATATTGGTATTAGTTTATAGCTTCACTTCACAAGGCAATGATGAAGCCAAAGGACTAGATAGCCTTTGTATTCTTAAGCCACCTACTCAGAAGGATTGAACATAGTCCAAACATCGATTAACACACGCATCACCACCTAGCTTCACTTAGTAGGTGATGATGGAGCCAAAGGGCTAGTCTTTACATTCTTGAGCCACTCTTGGGGAAATAAGAGCTTAGTTCTATTCATGATATTACTTTTGGTACAACACATATCTAGCATCACAACAAGTTTTGTATTGGTTTGTATATCTGGTGAGGTGTATTTGTTCCTTTCTCTTCCTCTCTCTCTTACCCAATTTTTTATGTTTTTATTTTAGATATAATGTATCTAGTAAAAACTGATCTACTCTTTATTTTATTTTGTAGATTTACACTTCAAAAATATGCTCTCTCTATGCACACCTAACATCACATAATTTCATGGGCTTTACCCTTACAGGTAAGTTCAGGTACACTTTCTACTTTTCTTTTATCTTAGTATTTCACTTTGCTGCATCACTAAAATAAAGGGAGGAAAATGTAATCATATAAAATGTTAAAATTGGTAGCTTGAGTATGGCTTGTGATACCTAACCCATAGGTCCCTCTTACATGCTCTCATGACCCTTCTATCCACCTTTTCATTGCTTCTTAATCATTTTTAGACTTCTATAACCTCATTCCAACTCAACTAGGCTCCCTTTTCCATGCTTATTCCATCACCATGGGTCCCGTACCTATAGGGCAATAGCGCCTAACTTGGACTATAGAGATAAACCCGAGGGTGTCCTATTTTCAACACTCTTATCTAATCATATTTTGAGCTTAGGTGATCATTTTTTCTCGATTTATCTTTCTCATTATGTTAGCTTAGCATGAATGCATTTAACCCATGACCAATAGATCTCTATAAAAACACATTCAAAGTTTATTTAGAAGAGGTTGGCATATTTTACAAAAGTAAGTAAGAATACAAGCAAGACCACTAAAGCAAATTTCCTTATTCTCTGCATACATCCATATAATATAGTTACTAGCATATTCAAACCCTCACACTAGTCCATAGCCATCTCAAGCACACCTAATTTAACATTTTTTATCCACATAACACTATTGCACAAAGCACATCAAGTTGGAGAACTACATATGGCTTGATCCCTCTTTGGAGTATTGGTATGTAGGTAGTGTACCCACATAAGGGGTGTAGATACATGTTCAATGCATCTTACACACATTAACCCCTCCTCTTTATTAAGTTTCATTCAAGCATATTGAAGGTCTAGGGTTGGATATTAAATCAACTTTACAAGGATCTCCATCGATAGTCAAGACTCAAAATTTCACAGGCAGACTAATATAGGGATAGCGAACAAAACCCAAAAATTTCAAATCTCTATGACCAGTTTGGATAATAGCAGTAGGACCTGGACTATAGCATCAAACCTTGAAGTGTCCTATTTTTGGTGTTCCTATCCTTTCGTTGAACGAAAACTAGACCCTGATTTGTGATAGTGTCCCAGTTCTATACAGCTAGTACCAACTTCTGTCTTAGCCATCTCAGTCTTGTTTAAGCTAAGTTATATTTCTCTTATTTTATTACTATTTTTAGAAAGCTATGAATACTAAATAAGTTATACAAATCAGTACTCTATTTATTGCAATATTATTTACTGATTTAGTCAACTCAGACCCTTAACTAAATTATGAATAAGACTCTAATATTCTTTAAAAAGTTAAATCAACGACCAATTTTTTTTATTTTTTGACACTGACACATAGACTAAACATTAATCACTAAAACTAATAAACACCCATGACTTAGATTTATGACCATATAGCTAATAGTGTTTAGTGACCTGACACATGACCACAAGGAGTAATCAAAATTACTTAAAATTAACACACTTCCTAAAACTAATTAAAAGACATAAAAAAAGAAAAAACTAAAAACTATTACTATAAGACACCACTATATTAGTTAAAACCTAAGAAAATATTTAAAAATAATAAAAAATATGAAATGACTTTAATTAAAATAAATAGCAATTATACACTGAGAATTGAATCATGATATACATAGACGAACTCAACTTTTATGGGTTTGACCAAGATGTGGATGAGACATAATGACAATGCTATTTTAACCTATAGAATGATGTTTTATAAACCTAATAATCATGACAGTGGATAAAGAAGAAGACTTACTAAGGTAATACCTCTAAAAATAATAAATGAATCAAGAAGTTAAACCTAAATGCTAAAATCAGACATTAATGCTATTGAGAAACCTAATACCATGTACCAACTTCAACGAACCACACAGACTTATGGAGAAAATAGTAGTGATAAAAGAAGTGGTTTTGACAGTCTTGGAAGGCAGATAGTTGGAAGAGCACCAAGGTGGAGTGACTATGCAATGGTGGAGTGCCACAGCTAGGATGAGATCCACAGAGTGGAGGTAAAATAATTTATCGAGGCCTATTAAGGGAGACTTCACCATCAATGCAAATGGTGGACGTAAAATGTAGTGGAATGCAGATTGTGTCTAGCCATCGAACTATTGATGCCAATGGTGGGTGTGCAAGTTAGAGAGGCTAAGGTAGATCATCATGAAGACTACGTTACTGACGCTAAGTAAGTCAAGAACATTATTGAAACTAGACCGTTGAAAAATTGATATGCCTCGTGTATGGATGCAAAGAAGGAGAATGCCATGGTTGAGCTTATATGGTGGGCATTCATATACCACCTAGTTGTCAACTGAGACAAAAGACACCTTCTTAGAATACGCAGTTGAACATAGAGTTCGACAGGCCGTAGGAGCTAAGATGCCAATTGTTGTACAAGGATGCAAGATATAGATCAAAAGAGGCATGATATCTGCAAAGTACATATCACAATATGCTAGGTGCCATGTTGAGGGCCTATGATCTTGGGTAAATCCAAATATGTTACCACATACCCAATGCATTAATACAATGCATAACATGTTTCACAGAATAAGTCAAGCCAATGGAGATGGCAAGGAGGACATAGAACATTGATGCAAAAGCTGATGTAGATCCCTACGATGCAATTGGTATATCTACAGGTCTAATATGCCAAATACATATAAATGGCCACCAAAAAGCTTTGAAGCATAAACAGAGAACTTGTAGGGTCTCAGATCCTAGAATATATAGAGATGTATTTTCACAAAGGATAGAACCACAACAATGTGAATAAAGCATATAACTAAATATATTATTAACTTCCAACCCATAAAGACAATAAGAGTACATATAAGAATATAGATTATTACATACTAGATCTGAACAATTTTCAATAGGTGTGTAGTTTGTTTAAAAACCATAGAACTAAAATTAATTTAAATCATAAGAAAAGGCAATAGATTACTCTAATCTCAAATTTTATTGCAATGGGGGAAAAAAATTGGCCTGGGAAAATGCTCTGATACTAATTATAAAACCTGAATGCTACAATATGGAAAATCAGACAAATACTGACTATATTAAATTTGTGTTCCTTTTATGGAAAGAACAACTCCAAATTGTGGGCCACTTCGAGGGGGCTACCTCCTTTGAGCCGGGCTTAATTACAAATAACTCTTCGATGACCTATAACATCATATACCCCTATACTTATACTATTTATTACCTACCCCACTCCACATTCTAATGCATGTGAAATTATTCACTATACTATTATACCCCTCTAGGTACATTACAAAATATCTTTGAAAATATTTGCCTTTTGTAGTAATTCCAATATAGAAATCTTAGTTGGCATATTTTTCAACTGATCCACAATATCATATGCTCTATGTTGATTTGTAGGTCCCATTGTATTATGTCAGCGATGAAGAGGGAGCATGGGATTATGTTGTTTTTATATGGGCGAAGGAGGTACCCTATTTTGTCTAGTAACAGTTCAAAACATAAGATATTCTATTTACCAAGGGAAAGTAGTAGAGGTGGAATGTGAGCGAATATAGTCAAGGGTATGGGTGGAAGAGGAACAAAAGGAGCCATTTGAGTTCTCTATCATCAAGTAGTAACCAAAGGTAAATCAAAATTGACCATGCAATAATGCTCTCCATAGAAGGGGGACTCTAGATGAGGTGGGCCAATGTGTGAAATAATATGAGTTCTAACATGATCCATGAGAGGAGTGACATACATGTGCATCATTATACAAATGGCATGTAATAGACATGCAAGACAAACCATAAGACTTTGTACCAAAAAGTAGAAAATAACATCTGTTATGATAATCATGATGAAAGGCTATAAACTGAGAACTGTGTAAATTATAGAAAAAAATAAGGGGAAACCCTAATGATATATTAGGGTTTTGAAGCAATATATTCGAAGTCCATTTACCAAATGATTTAAATTTTAAGGGGATAATGGAGTTTAAAACCCTAGGTTATTAAAGGGTTATAACAATAAACCAGGGAATAAATATGCAAAAATTATAACCATTGATTTATACAATAATTGACCTAATCTGATTATTCTAAAAATAGTAATGAACTACACAAAGATGTACTTAGTTGGAAACTAATTGAGATAGATAGTTGACAGGCTAGAAATTGATGCAAAGACTGGGCAGGGTTTGTCAATAATAAAACTAAAGTTAAAATTCCTCCTTGACAATAACACAGTCCTCTAGACAGTAGAGTACTACGCTAGTGTCATCTGGGGAGTGATAGTATCCCTTGTAGGTAGAGATTGTGAAATTATGGGTGGTCTTTCACCTAAGTTTGAGATGTTTGTCCCTGAGTATTGGATTGATCTGGGCAATTATTTAGGTGACAATTCGGGTGACAGTCCCACCTCAATTGATGACGGAACTTCTAGGAGCCATAACTTTTACACCGTAGCTCCAATTGACTACAATGGTACATATGGGGGGAAATGGAAATCTTCAATTTGGAAACCATCGGTGAGGCATAAAAATTCACAGTGAAGATTGAACAGAAGCATGGCAGAAAGAATATGAAGAGTCAACCCTCAAATGGAAAAGTGACAAGGAAGGTCAAACACGAGGCCAAAATTGGAAGCAAAAGGAGTTTTAGGGTAAGAAATCCCAGAAGGGAAAGGCTGGAAAATGGTGTGATTACCACAAAACTGGAACTCACTCCAAAGAAGAATGTTGAGCCATCAAGTCACTACTTTTTGAGTCATAATACTCGACATCTACTACTCTGCTCATACACAACCCACAGTCGAAGAGGATGAAGAAGAAATTGTAGATGCTGAGCTTGACACCATCGTCGCTTCATCACAGACCCGTGAGGAAAGACCAGATGACAAGGAAAGATTGTTTCACTCCAAATTATGGGTAAAAGGCAAGCCTCTACATTTCATTCTTGATAGTGGGAGTCAAAAGAATTTAATCTCTGCTAAAGTTGTGAAAAGTCTAAATCTATCCATGAAGCCTCATCCAAATCCCTACAGTATTTGATGGTTGAGCCAGGGAGAGACCTCCATGTCACCCATCAGTGTCTTCTTTCATATGCTATAAAACCATTCCAAGATGAAGTCTTATGTGATGTGGTCAATCTAGATGTTTGTGATGTACTCCTTGGTCAACCATTCATGTATGAGCGACATGGTATCTATGAATCATGAACCCGAAGGATCACCCTCACTCTTGGAACATGACGCTATAGGGTACCAGAGGTACCACCTCCCACATCTTTCTCCCTAATCAGTGCTAAGCAATGCAAGAGATTGGTAGAGAAAACAAAGCAATTTGTTCTCATGGTGGTTAAACCATAGAAATCCAAGAAGGCTGATGTTACAGTCCTGACTACACAATAAACACAACAACAAAAGCAGATAGGATGAATCACATGAGAATATGATGACTTATTCAAGTCACCCACAGGAGTTTCACTGCATTGCCAGGTAAAACATTCTATCGATTTGATCCCATAATCATCTTTGCCTAACAGTCCTAGGTATTGCAGATCAGTTTTAGAGAATGATGAGATAAAAATATAAATTCAAGAATTGATCCAAAAGGGTCACATCAAGCTAAGCTCTTCACCTTATGGTAGCCCCATTGTCTTGGCACCGAAGAAAGATGGAACATGGAGGCTTTGCATTGACTACCGAGCCCTGAATAAAATCTCTGTGAAGAATCACTATCCTCTCCCCAGGATTGATGACCTACTAGACCAGCTCCGTGGTGCGAAGTTATTCACTAAAATTGATCTCAAATCTGGTTATCACCAAATTCCCATCGATCCCACTAATGTCTGGAAGACTGCATTCAAATCTAAGGAGGGGTTCTTTGAATGGTTGGTTATGCCTTTTGGCTTAATGAACACACCTGCAACCTTCATGAGGATGATGGATGACATCCTACGACCCTTCACCAACTCATTTGTGGTTGTCTAATTAGATGACATACTCATCAATAGCAGATAATGGGAAGAACATTTGCAACATGTTCATAAGGTGCTTCAAACTCTTCGGGAGCACAAGTTGTATGTAAATCTTGACAAATGCACATTCGGGATGACAACAATTCATTACCTCAAGTACATTGTGAATGAGGAAGGGGTCCATGTTGATCCAGAAAAGATTCAAGTTATTTGAGAATGGCCCACACCAAGGACCCTCATAGAGCTTCACAGCTTTTTGGGTCTTGCAAATTCATACTGCAGGTTTGTTCTTGGATTTTCACATGTTGCTTGGTCACTAACCCAAGTGACTAAAGGAGGAGCTAAAGCTACATTTTAGTGGGGTGAAATACAACAAAGGGCATTTGAGAATTTTAAGAATAGACTCTACTCAGCCCCTGTTCTTGCCTTGCCAGATTTGCATCAACCTTTTGAGTTGATGACAGATGCATCTGAATATGCCATGGGAGCTGTCATCATGCAACATGGCCATCCTATTTCATATCACAATGAAACTTTCACTGATACAGTCAGGAAATATCCAACATATGATAAGGATCTCTATGCCATTGTGCAAGCCTACAAACAATGGAAACACTACATCTTGGGGAAAGAAACAGTCATCCACACTGACCACAGACCATAGGAATTCATCCAGACACAAAGCAAACTAAGAAATGAGAGGCACCAAAAGTGGGCCACATATCTTCAGCAATTCCACTTGATAATCAAACACAAAAAGGGGAGCTCAAATATAGCTATAGATTGTCTGAGTTGCCCACCAATTACTGCACTCACAACAGTTTTGGACCTGTGCGAACATGAGACTGCCACTTGGGGTGCTATGTATGAAGCAGATCCTACCTTTGCTGATAGATATCAAGCACTTCAAAAAGGTAAACATGTTTCTAATTTCAATTTGCAAGATAATGTCCTCTGTCATATGGGGCACATCTGTGTTCTAGTTGCAGAGCAACAAAAGATGATATGGGAAGCACACTTCAATAGGATAGCTGGACACTTTGGTATTGAAAAGGCATTGGTAGTTCTTCAAAAACACTTCTACTGGCCCCATATGTGAAATGATGTGGAAAGATATCTCAAATCTTACACCCCATGTACGATAGCCAAGCCAATAAATAAGAAGCAAGGCTTGTACACGCCATTGCCAGAACCAACCAGGCCTTGGGAATCCGTCTCAATGGATTTTCTCTCAGGTTTGCCCACTTCAAAACATGGTAAGGACTATATTTTTGTGGTAGTTGATCATTTTTCAAAAATGGCTATCATGATTGCTTGTAAGAAAAATATATCTGCTGAGGAAACTACTCAACTATATTTTAGTCATGTATGGCTCCATTTTGGTCTCCCCAAGTCCATTGTCTTAGATCGAGATAGCAGGTTCCTGAGCATATTCTGGTCCACTATATGGAAGATGATGGATACTAAGCTAATGAAGTCCATAGCCTTCCATCCACAGACTGATGGTCAAACAAAGGTGGTAAATTGCTTGATTTTTCACATGATTCGGATGTATCACTCCAAACATACACACACATGGGATGAGGGACTTCTTTTCATACAACATGGATATAATTGGGCACTGCACAACTCGACCAACCACAGTCCATTCCAGGTATGTTTTGGGTTCCAACCCATGGCACCAATTGATATAGTTGTTCCATTTTACACCATGGAATACACACCTCATGGAAGATCTGAGGCAGCAAAAGCAACAAAGTTTAATGAACAAATGCAACACATCCAACAACAAGTTCATGACATCCTGGAGAAGATGAATCATAAGTATAAGCAACGCCATGACAAACATAGGATTGCACACCATTTTGATGTAGGTGACAAGGTCTGGTTGCAGCTTCAGAAGGAATGACTTGCAGGCCCACATAGAAAGATTTGGCCTCTGTGATATGGTCCCTACACCATCATTAGAAGAGTTGGAGAAAATGCTTTTGAGTTGAACCTACTAGCCTACCTTGGTTTGCATCCAATATTCAATGTGGAGCTCCTCAAACCATATCACCCACCTTTATTAGACACTTTAGTTGTAGCAAAACAACTAGACATTGATGAGCTTGATCCACAGATTTTTGCTCCAGTGGAAGAGGATCAGATTGTGGATACCTAGATGAAGACAACAAGAGGACGCTCAATTCTGCTTTATCGAGTGGTCAAAAGGGGCCAGCTTAGCCATCAAGGTGAGTGGCTCATAGAGAATCAAATTAAGAAACAAATACCACACCTAATGGGGAACATTGATGCAATGGGGACCATTATTTTTCAAGGAGGGAGGAATGATCCAGGCAACAATTTAGGCGACAATTCGGGTGACAGTTCTACCCCAATTGATGATGAAACTTCTGGGAGCCATAACTTTTGCACCGTAGCTCCAATTGACTCACCGTTTGAACCGTTAAAAATTTAAGAATGAGGATAACATCGTGAAATGGTATGGAGATCCAATCAATGAAGTTTTACCCCTTAAAACCCAATGGAAGTGCCCCAAATTTCAATTTTAATAGTGCAGTCTAAAAATAGTAAGTTTCTAAAAATAGTAATTCCTCAAATTATGTATTGTTTTAAATCTTGGAAGTCAAACCACTTAATATCCCTCGAGATTGGTGACCTTCCACATCCTCCCCATGCTTTCAAAATGTGTATAAATGAAGAGGTAACCCAAAATGTGAAGACAGACATCTCTTCCTAGAGATAAGCATATATTTGTATTGCGATCTTGAGTAATACTACATCTATTCTCAGAGAATTCATTGTTACTATGTTATTTCTATGCTATTCAGATATTTATCAACCATAACTTCTAAGTTTTGGATCATGGATCACTATATTTGACTAATTTGGAAGCAAAACCCTAGACCTCCATATTGTTAGGGTATTTGAGGAGAATAAGTAGAAAAAGGGTGATGTTAGTTGGATCGACTGAATGTGACCTCAACACCCAACTTTGTTGACAGTTTCCTTCATACCAAAACCTTGAGAGGGGATCAAACCCAATGTAGTTCTCTCAATCTAAGTGTTGGTGCAAGTGCAAGTGCAAGTGAATGTTAGTATGAGTGTTGGTTTGAGTGCTTTGAGTATGACTTGAGATTGGAAATATGAGTAATTTGAGCTTAGGATATGGTTATATGAAAAATTAGGGAAGAATAGGGATTAATGACCTTGATTTGCATACTTGCTTCTATGTATTTGTACTCAGTTACTATATAATGGGTAAAGGGATAAAAGTGGTGTATATGTATTGATCTAGTACTTTTCAAGATGTGGAATAGGTTTTCGTCGACCTTAAGGTGTCTTGAGAAATGGAAATATGTCCATTGGAGGATAAAAGAGGTAAGGGATAATAGCATGGTCCTTTGGTCACTAACACAATACACTAGTGTCCAAAGTGCCATGTTAGTGTCTAGGTGGCAGAGTATGGCACACTAGGGGTTTGGATGCCTAGGAGATGGTTTGGGACTCCTTTTGGTACATTTGGGGATGGGTTAGACCTACACAAAAGCTGGATAAGGATCAAAAGAAGCCTTAAGATAGGTCTAGGGCTAAGCTAGGGATAGGTTGGTCTCAAGTGACACTCATTGGACTCAAGTGACATTTTATATGACTACAATTTGATATAATAAATTACTATATACCAAAACACAATCTTGTCAAGACAAAATGTAAGGAAAAAAAAGAATATGTATATAAAAGAAAATAATAGTCCACATCACATAGTTCCATCAATTACTAATCAACAACTCCAACCCTTTAGAAATTATAAGATAAAAATCCTTCATAGTCACCCTAGCTGGAAGCAAATCAGACGAGAGACCTATAATGTTAGTCACCTTTAACTTGGAAGGATCCTTATCAATGATCTTCAATTTAAAAATTGGAGCCTAAGGATGAGATCATTCTTGGCACAGTCTCATACCTTATAAAACTAACTTTTTAAAGACTACCCATCTAAACAAAGTAACCCTAAAGTTATCTACATTACCAATATCAAATGGGATGGTTCCCTCAACTAGAAAAGTAGGGTTTTTACCCTTATACAAACTTAGATAACGAGGTATCATTTGACATTTGTAGGATATTTTACTAATAGATATTGTAGACCTAGGATCAAAAAATAATTAGAATCTTTATCAACTGAATTAGAAATAGGGCCCTTTTGGGCATTTAAAGAGGAATGTGCAACCACATGGTTATTGACATTCACTTGCATATTCATAGGAGTGGGATTACACAACCCAGGTTGACCCTTATTCCCAACATTAAGCTTGTAGATATTTAACAAGAAAATAATTTCATTAATATTCTTCCTAATAGAAGACAAGTTCTCACAAATCACTTACCAAAATGTTAATGGGGTGGTGGCCTCAACTAGAAAGCAGGGGTTTTTCCCTCTCACAAACTAGACAATGAGGTATCATCAAGTATTTGTAGGATATTTTTCTAACAAACCTTAGAGCTAGGATCATAAAGATAGGTAACATATTTATCAATTGAATTAGAAACATGGCCCTTTGGGTCATCTAAAAGGGAATGTGTAACCACATGATTATTGACATTCACACTTTTAGATTCATGGGAAGGGGATAATCCAACCTAAGTTGACCCTTATCCATAATATCAAGCTTATAGGTTCTTAAAAAGACAATAATCTCATTGATTTTATTCTCAATAGAAGAAAAGTTCTTACAAGTCACTTACCAAAGTGTTAATGGGGGAATTGGTGGTCTTTTTTCATTTATTTTAGGCCATAAGAAAGATAAACTACTTAGTCATGGCGTCCTAGCTTATTTCTTCTATTTTTAGACAAAAAAGGACTTAACTCATCCATGTTCCATTATTTTTTGATATTTTTCAAAATTTATGCTTCAATCGCACTATGATTAAACTCAAAAACAAAATTAAAAGATGGGTTGAACACTTCCTGAATAATAACATTTCCCACAAGACCTATGCGACCATCTCTCTATTGTAGTCTTCCAATTCCCCTCCACTAAACCTTCTTACTAGTGCTTAGACCATCCACCTATTTTCTATTGTTTTTTTAAAATATTTTATCATGTTGTAGAAGTGCTTTGTGGCATTTTAAAAATCAATATAGATACTTAGAAAGTAGGGGATAATGAAAATGATGGAATAAAGGACCAAACAACAAACCATTCAACACAAGCAATGTCACTTCTCTTTTGCCATATTAAATGTGTAATCATAATGGTAGATGTTGACATTCCCCTCAAATGCAACTAAAGCATCCAACTCAAGTAAATGTCATGTAGAGATGACATTGCATGAGTGCCACCCAAAAAATCATCATGACATTCACATCAAAGAAAATACCTTGGCCCCAATTATGATTTATAATTAAAAATAAAACCTAGAAAATCCTACCAATAATTCATGTCAGAATATATAATCATGTTCAAGTCTTTGAGTTAATTTACCCCAATGTTACCTAACAAATCAATGATATTGATCTCCCTATAGCAATGCTTGAAAAAAATTGATTAGAAGATATTTGACAATTCACAAGTTATCTCCACTAAATTGTGGATTATCTAATTAATGTTTTCTTTTTTATTCACCACATTGATAAAGATAATATAATCCCCCTCTACTTCCAAATATTCTTTGTTATTTTCAAGAGCCATTTTTAGGCCTTTGACTATATATATGACCTCTACCATATTATTAGTCACCCAAGGAATGTTAGCAGCGAATAAAGTAGTAACATTGACTTGGTGGTTGCAAACAATAACTCATGCAATCTGTTGCTTGAGAGTGTCAACCATGACCTTATATGGAATTAGCTTATCATTTTTGGTCTAAAAATGGTCTGTAACTTGATTGATGATTAATTGTGAATCACCATAAACCTTTAGATGAGATATGTTTTATTGTATTGCTTGTTGAAGCCCTGCCACAAGTGCTTCATATTCATCCATGTTATTGGTACGAGGAAAGCTGATTCTAAATGACTTAGGGATTAAATCTCTTTATAGGGTGATAAAAAAAAGGCTTTCCCCTAATCCATGTGTTGTGAATGATCCATTAAAATACAAATTTTAGTGCTCCTCCTTGTTGACGACTGGAGATTGCACCCAGCGGCAGGAAAAACAGGTTCCTGCCCTCTCCCCGCAACATGGAAACTCCTCTCTCGCCTGTGAGATGGCGAAGCAGGAGAGGAGAGTCTCTAGGTATGGGCTAGTTCCCTCTGATGTATCTTATTTGTTCCAGGTAGTGCAAAATATAGATATATAGATATACTGGGGAGATGAAAAGGGAGAAGAAAATATAGGAAAACAAATAGCCTACTCTAAAGAGGTGATACACCAAAATAAAGGTTGACCTTCCACATCCACTCTCAGAATCAAGAAAAATGCAAATATACTCTACACATCTGGCATAAGAACTAGGCTGCTAAGACTAACAGGGAGGCTATAATGAAAAATACATAACAGAGGTTTTACCAAGGTGCTGTGGAATGCACACTTGCAAGCAACTTCCTCTATTTTGTCCTTCTCAAATATTGCTCTTCTCCTTTCAGCTACAGAACCGGTGCCTTGTAGATAGCTGGTCTGTTGGCATTACCTGTGAAAGCATCGAAGATAATGACTAAACACAAATAATACTCATGAAATACACAACAAATCTATCCAAAATGGAGGCAAAAACTGTATTTTATTGATTCAGGTGGAGAATTTGCAGAGCTGTGCTCTTTAAAAAATTGGAGAAGATCCTTCAAAATGATCGAGTCTGCGTATTTATATAGGAAGAGCCAAGAGGATTCTCATTGGCCTTTGCTTGCAATTGGGTGCTTGAGTCTTCATTGAGAAGAGGAAAAACACTATAGATGACATCATAAGTCTGCTGGGACCATGCTTGCTGCCTCGTTTTGTGTGTGGCTTGCTCCTCTACCTGTTGGGCGGGCCTTTTCCCATGTTCTACAGGCCTTTTTTGCCGCCTGATGTTGTGAGCAGTAATTTTACCGCCCAATGTTGTGGACTGCACGCAGCAATTTTGTCAACGTCGACCGATTTACTGCCATGCGTGGTAATTTTGCCGACGTCAGTCGAGTTAGCTGCCGTGCGCGACAGTTTTGCCAATGTCAATTGAGTTTGCAGTGTTCTTTTCTCTGCCAACTACTTCCCGTGGCAATTTTTCTGCCCATTGCTTGTGTTGGCGGTCTCTTTTTCCCCGCCTACTGCTGTGCGTGGCAATTTTGCCACCCATTGCTTAAACTTTGAATTTTTTGCAGGACTTAGATGCATTGGACCGTTGAACTTGTTGGGTGAATATTTTGTCATCAACTAACTGATGGCAAAATGGGGATATCAGCCATAGGATAAGGGAGATTTACACCACGAGGAGTGTGGCTTTACCAGATCAAGACGAGGTAAATCTCTCCTCTCATCAAGGGGAGGTTCCCTATCAATATTTGCGTGCTATAAGTATGTATATAATTAAGCAGAAAATAACACATGGGGGTGGTATAACAGCATCTACTTCTCTTTTTTCAGAAGTAATGTATGAAGGACAAAAGAGGGAAAATCTTGGTCTTTAAGCTAACAGCATTCCTCTTCTTTCAGGAATGATTTTAAACAGAAAGCAAGAGATCACCTGTAGTAACAAAGGCACAAGAACGCTCACGCAAGCACAAAGTCTTTCGTAGCTTCTCCACGGATTCAGAACAAGTATAACCGTAGAATAAAGTGAAGCACAAAGTCTTCACCTGAAACTACCAAAGATAAAAGAATCTCAAAAGTAAAAGTAGCACAAAGTCTATCTCCTACCCTCAAAAAGTGCCCTTAGATAATATCAACACATTCACTTTGCTTATTAAGACAGATAAACAAGAGGTTATCAGGAAAGAGTACATAAGAAACTATTTCCTAGATGACACAGATAACTTCAACACAAAGTCTGAAATCACTTGCTTCTCATTCATTTGACAAAATATGATTTACAAATCTGAGCACAAAGTCTCAAAAGTTGCTTCAATTTCAGCAGAGTGTTTTTGCTATTGATTTTTCCCAAGGATCTTTACAAATGAGGTCTCCACTATATATAGGGAGAAAATCCTCAAAAACAGAAAATAATAAAATATAAAATATCTTGGTCAAAGATGACTCATCTTTGACTTTTAGATATTTTCCAAAATATTTAATTCGTAATTACATGTTACAAAATTGCATGCATTCTGCACAAAATAGAAATGCATAAGGATAGAAGAAGAGAAGGAGAGTGTCAATTTTTGCTGCCGGATCTCTTCAAATGGGCCTCGTACATGGTGATCGATGCCTGAATTCCTATGCTGTCCGATGCAACTGCATTTTTGGAGACGACCCTTGATCTGATCAGCACATCTTTTAATGCTGTGATGGCTTTAGAGTGGCCAGTTAACCTGGATTTTAAATTCCCCAAAGTTAACCGAGCATTTAGAATGCTGTCCACCGAGGACATTGAGAAGGATGTTTCTTCAAAATCTTTCCGGATTGTTTTCTTGAAGTTCTGGATCATATCTTCAGGATTTTGAAGATCAGTGACTCCTTGATTTTAACATAGGAGTCTTTACTGGAGATGGTACCAACAGACATCAAAGTGCTCTTCATGAGATTTTTCATTCCTTTTCTTCTGTCGAGATCTTTCTCCAAGCTGCCAGTATTTATTCTCAGTCTTCTCCTTGGTCTTGGACTGCTTCAGGGAAACTTCAGTGGCTTGGAAGAACATCTGCTGAGAAGACGTCTATGAAGAGGGACCTTTCGCAGAAACCGTAGCAGGAACCATGATTGTGTGATCAGAGGAATAAGGGAGTGATCGGGAAGATCTGCACGTTTGCTGGTCACGATCAGGGAAATGCGTTGGAAAGGGATGAGACGCGAGCAGGTCAAAAAGCAGAAGAAGAAGGGGAGTGGGTGCGAAAAGAATGGAGGTTTGATCAGAGTCGGAGAAAGACGAGTGCTAGATGTAAGGGCGGCAAAAATTGCTGCCTCTTCATCGTTTAGATGCAAGGGCGGCAAAAATTGTCGCTCCTGCACGGGCGGAGGAACGGATGGCTAACACGACCGATGCCGGTAGACAGAACTGCCGACGTCGGCAAAGATGCCGATGACGGCAGACGAAAACCACCGACGTCAGCAAATATGCCGACCACGGCAGAAATCGGCCGACGATGGCAGAAGCGGTAGTCGGCGGGGAATTTACCGCCCACTGTGAGGGCGGCGAAAAGGAGATGAAGAACACGGGAAAGGGCGGCAAAATTTGCCGCCTTTGCATAAAAAGTGCAGGGGCGGAGATTTTTTCCGCCCTTGCATAAAAAGCGAAGGAAAATGCAGGGGTGGCGATTTTTGCCGCCCTTGCTCAAGGGAAAAGGGAGGAAAGACTGGCAGGGACGAGAAGGTAACCACTTCTCGTTCCGAGGCCAAGATGAAAGCGAATTCGAAATCTGCCTTGAAGAACTAACTGAGGGAGACGAAAAGATGAAAAGGACAAGTTCCGTAGGGGAGTTCCAAAAATAAGCACAGCTGATTTTGGGAACAACAGAACTTTTGCGTTGAACCAAAGCACTTGAACCTGAAGATGGACTGCAACCCAAAATTGATTGACCTTTCATAGTTTTCGAAGAGGGTGACCAAAATTTTGTCAGAGGGGCAAAATTGGGTCAACAAATTGGCGACTCCCAGGGGAAGCATGCCTGTTATGCTTAGGACCCAGTTGCCTTTGAATATCCATTGGGCGTGGAGTCGAATGGTAACTTTGAAGAGAGTTCACAACAGATTTCGAGATCCCAAAATTACACCTGAAACTTTCACCCCCATAGGTAAAAGGAAACACACAAGGCTAAAAACAACTAACTATGCAAACTACACTTAGGGAAAACAGGAAAGAAAACAAGGGAAAACTATGTACAACCAAACCAAAAATTAGTGGCAATGCTTTAGATGTATCCCATTAACTGGGATACACAATTCTTCGCCGTCTAACCTAGAGAGCTGGAACGCGTTATGCTGCTTGCACTGAGTAATCATGTAAGGACCGCTCCAGAGGGCAACAAATTTTGCATGTTTTTCGGGCTTAGCTCTATCTTCATCCTATTTTAAGACAATGTCTCCTTCAGCAAAGTTTTTTGACAAAAATTTCATGTCAAAATGTCTTTTCACCTGCTATTGGCGACTGATCATAGAGACCATGGCCTGATTCCTTACCTCCTGGAGCTCCATTAGTTCGCACAATCTGACCTCCATGCTACTTCCTTCTTCTAGTTGCAGCTAATGAGCGAGGTCCAGTGTTGGCAATTTGAGTGAGATGGGAAGCCTTACTTCCCTTCCATACACAAGCGTATATGGAGAATTTCCGATTGCTCTCTTCAGAGTGATCTGATCGGCCCATAGAGCTGTCTTCAACTTGGCATGCCAAGTTCTCTGATTTTCCTCCATGGTCCTCTTTATAATTTTGATCAAATTTTTGTTAGTGGACTCAGCCAACCCATTCCCCTGCGGGTAGTAATTTGATGAAGTGCTGAGGTATATACCATACCTGAGTGCCTATTCACTAGTTTTGGTTCTTAGAAAAGCCAAGGCATTGTCTGAAATTATAGTGGCCGAGACCCCAAAACGTGTCACTAAGTCCTCATAAAAATCTAGGACTGTGCTTTCATTCACTTCCTTCAAAGCAATGGCTTCCACCCACCTGGTGAAATAATCCATAGCAGTCAGGACCCATTTGTGTCTGGCACTGGAGGGAGGATTGATCATCCCTATGAAATCTAGGCCCCACTGCACGAATGGTTGTTCAACTTGAATGGGCTGTAGGGGCATGGCAGCTAATCGTTGTTTTTTGTCAAAAAGTGCACACTTCTGGCACTTCCTTACCTAGGCATAGGTATCTTTGAAAAGAGTGGGCCAGAAATAGCCAGCTCTCATTATTTTAGCCGCTGTGGTCTTAGGGTCGAAATGGCCACCTGCTGGCCTATCGTGAAACTCAGCCAATACCTTGTCAGCCTGACTGGGGTCAATGCATCTCAGGAGAACCCCAGAGAGATCCTTCCTAAATAATACTCCATCAATCAAAACATAAGGAAGGGACTGAAGTTTAAAATACCTTCTTTCGGCCTTACCGAGACCCTGTGGACATTTGCCCGTAAGAAGGAAGTGCCTCATGTCTAGCGTCTAATCTCTTACGATAGCTAGTTCTTCTGCAATGGCTGTGTCATGGATCAGCAAGCTGTCTTCACCCTTTTGTCTCAAATCTGTAGCTAGCTGTTCACACAGGCCCCTTCCTCTCACCAACTTGGCGATTTTGATGTCTATGTCGTACTCCATCACTTTGGTGATCCATCTTGCTCTTTTCTCGTTTAAGTCTCGATTGGCCAAGAAATCCTTGACGCTAGGATGTGGAACCATGAGATGGATCTTGCTGTTTGACAACATATATCTAAATTTCTTTAGACTGTGCACTACTGCCAGGACTTGCTTCTCTACGTAGGTGTACCTGATTTTGAAGTCCTCTAACCCTTGGCTGAAGAAGGCGAGTGGTTGCTCGAGGTCATCGCTATTTGCTTGAGTAAGCATAGCAGATATCACTTCCCCATTGCTGAAGGTATAGAGATTGAGGTCTTTATTGAAGTCGAGGCTGATTAGAGCGGGAGCCTGGGTCAAAGCCTGTTTGATGGCTTCAAAGCTGTCTTTTCTTGGCATTGTCCATTTGAATTCTTCACCTTTCCTCAACATAGAGGCTAGGGGTTTAACTATCTCAGCAAAATTTGGAATGAACCTCTGAATAAAATTTATCTAGCCAAAGAAACTCTGCAGGCCTTTCTTGTGCTTTGGTAGGGACATCTCCAAGATGGAGTGGACTCTCTCGGGGTCAATAAACAAACCTTCCTTGGACACAATGTGGCCAAGAAGTTTCCCCTCATGAACATCAAATACACATTTCTTTGGATTTAGAGAGATGCCAAATTCCCTGCACCTCTCAAAAATCTGCCTGAGGTGTTCCATGTGCCGGCCCGCCTCCCTAGAGAAAACCATTATATCATCGAGGTACACCAGCACATTCTTATTTATCAAACCACTGAAAGCCATGTCCATGGCTCGCTGGAAGGTAGCACCAGCATTGGATAGCCTGAAAGGCATCTTTTGGTAGGTGAACGTTCCCCATTTAGTGGTGAAGGTTGTTTTATATTGGTCACAGCCTCGCACCAGAATCTGATTATATCCTGAATAACCATTCAGGAGGGAGAAATGTTTGGAACTGATTACCTTTTAGAGGATCTGCTCTATGTTCAGAAGGGGATAATGATCCTTTAAAGAGACTTTATTAAGGTCTCTGAAGTCGACGCACAGCCTGATCTCCCCATTTTTCTTTCTAACTGAAACCAAATTTGCCAACCATGAGGAATGTTTGATCAAAAATATAATGCCAGACTCAATCAACTTGACCAATTCTTTCTGCATAAGGAGTTCAATCATCAGATTAACATGCCTCTATTTTTGTGTGACTGGTTTTGCACCTTCCTCTAATTCAATGGTGTGCTGGGCGAGTCTTGGATCGAAGCCTTTCAAGTCGCTATAATTCTAGGCGAAGACATTAGCGAACTCCTGACACATCAGAATGAAAGCTTGCCTTTCTTGAAACGTGCAAACCTTACCAAGCGCTAGCAACTTGTCCTTGAAGATTTCAACTTTTTCATAATTCTCCTCTCTGGTAGTGATGCATGCTTTTTTATTTTTTAGTTGGTCATCTCTGTTGAAAATACTTTCGAGTGTGACCAGGCCCTTAGGGAGTTTATTTTTCTTCAATTGAACAATCTGATTTCCCTATTATTGCTGTAATTTCGCTTGATTATGGACTGCAAACTCAGCTTTTTCCTGCAAGAAGAGAGCTATCTGCTGGTCATTTTTGAAGACCTGCCAATTCGTAACATTGTCTGGAATTGAAGGCCGAACTACCACTTTTAAATGGCATGAACCACAATCCCTGCTTATCTCTTTTGAAACATCAAATTGGGCGCCAACAGCTGCCAGCCTGTCAGCCTGCTTATTCTTTTCCCTAGAAATTGAGGTAATGTTAAGAGCAAAGAAATCCTCCATCATGTCTCAGACTCTGTGCTTGTACGACTTCAACAAGGAGTTCTTGGTCAAGTTCAGGCTTCTTATTTGGTTCACAATTAGTTCACTATCTCCCAGGATTTGCAACTTCTTGATCCCTCTCTTTCTTGCCCACTCAAGTCCATGAATCAAAGAGTCATATTCTACAACATTACATGTGCAAGAGAACTGGAAACGAAAAGCTAAAAAGTACCTTTCTTTAGAAGGGGAAACTAACAGTGCCCCACCACCAGCGCCCAGTTTACTTTTGGAACCGTCGAAGTATAGCTGCCACAGGCTGAGGTCTTCTTTGTTCTCCTTCATTATATTGGGCATGACGACGCCTTCTTCATGCAAGCAATAGATGCCAAGGTCTGCCTCCTCAATAAACTTATAAGGATCATGCTCGAAGTTATCGCTTCCCCACTCATCCAAGAGTAGATCTGCGACTCCTTTAAGAGTAGAAGATGAAGATTTGTCCGTCTGAGACTCCTCTGGATAAATGATAGTGTAACTGACATTCGCTACCTTGGGTGAATAGGGCTCTAGGTGGTCCTTGTAGAGTGGCTCGGATTTGATTTTCACTTTGGTCCCGTACTTGGTTTTGAAAACCAGATATGACCAGTTTGCTGCTAGATAGCCACCTATCTTAGACGTAAAGTCCCTAGACAAATAGATTGCAAAATATGGAGGAACGTCCGATACCACTATATCATGGGGGATTGAGAATGTCGGGTAGGCATGCAATGTTAAACTTAAACCCTTCAAGATTCTGACGATCTTTGCAGGTGTCTCATCTAGTTGCAAGACTCTTTTGTTCATTGCTTCATACTTTAATCCCATCTTATCAGCAATGCACTTGGGCATTACTGAAGTGCTGGCCCCGCTGTCGATTATGCAATTGTGTACTAAGAGATCCCCTATGATCAAAGATACATAAAAGGGGGGAGTCCTTTCTTCTTTCTTTACCTAATTTGAAGTGGAAGGCTACCCATTCATCATTAGGACATTATTAGTGTCTACTGGGACGCCCTGTCAATCTAGCTCATGCAATTCTTTCTTCAATACGTCCCTTTGTCCTGGGAGAGATAATGAATCCCATAGAGAAATGCTCACATGCAATTTCTTCATTTGATCAACAATGTTAGCTTGGGGGCTGATTCCCTTCGTGCTTTCCTTTGGGCTGATCCCGGCTGGAGCTGTAGACTGAGGAGCTGGAGGTGCAAACAGTTTACCAGAAATTGGGGCCCTTTGAAAAGGGTGTGGTGGAGGATTCATTGCTGCCTGAGGGGAAGCCTGCACTTCTCCAACTGCTCTTCTTTTAAATCTTGTGTTGGCTACAATGCAATCAGCCTGATTTTTTGTAGTGCCCCCATGATTAATTGCACAGAGCTCGCTCTCTTCATGATTTATCAGGGTAGAATCCGGCTGAGTTTGATTGCTACTCGTGCTGGGCGGAGCTGGAAACTCAAAAAATTGGGAATGATTAGCAGCCTAGTTTTTTGAATTCTATAAAAAATTCATCATGTCATTTGTATGGACAGCTTGCTCTTGACCATGTCCCATGGTCGAACAACCTGGCTGCTCCTGCACTAGATTGTTCTGAGTAGGCACCATGGCTTTAGATGACGAAGAGGGGCCTGAGTTATAATTTTGATAAGGCCTAGTCTGAGTGAGCTGACCCTGTCCTTGATTATAGCCTTGAAAAGGGTTCCTATGTGCTTGACCATAATGTTGATAACCCGGATTCGGCTTGTTATTTTGAGCTTGTTGTCTTTTAAGAGCCACAAGTTCGTTTGACATGTTTTGTAACAGGCTTTTAACCTCATGTAGTTCATTTGACGAAATAGCAGCTGGCTTCTCAATGGTGGGCAGGGGAGCAATGGTGGGAACAATAGTTTGTATAGGGGGCAACATCTCTGGGAAAAGTGGCATGTTGGGCCTAGGAGTGATCTTTTCGGCTTGTACCAAGCAATTCTCGGTTGCTATGGCGATGTCATAAGCAGTAGGTAATATGTGCCCTCCCATAGATTGGATCATCACAGCAATATCACTATTTAATGCTTTTAAATAGTATAAAAAAGCGTAGCTGGGAGTCAGCCTTACCAGGACGGGAATTCTATCCCAAGTCTTTTGAAACCGCGTGTTGAAGTCTTGCATATACTCGTGTGGAGCTCTCTTTATAGTCGTCAGCTACTCAGCAAGAGAGAGGCCGTCACTTTTTTCCCCAAAATGACTAGTTAAATGGGTGCCCAATTCATTTTAGGAATGTATGGAATTCACAGGCAAGGTGTCGTACCAGTCGAGAGCTTTCCCTTTCAGGGACAAAGCTAGCAGTCTGATGGCAATGTTCTCTTCTGTTATATTGTGAATATTGCAAAGGTTGGAAATATTCTTGATATGCTCAACAACTACAATAGGTCCCACTCCATCAAAAGAAGGCACATTTTTTAGAGTTGTTCCTGGAATTGGATCATAGCGTGGGAGGTTTAAAGGGCTCTCACCGCGAAAAGCTGCAAAAGGTAATGCCATGGCTGGAACGGGCTATAACTGTGGCTGAGTTGGGTTGGTGTTCCTACCAACAAGTCTAAGAGGATTTACTAATGGATAAGGGCAAGTTCTTTCAAACCTGAGCCTTTTAGCAGAGTTTAAAGGCAACTCAATGAAAACAAAAGGGATCCCTCTTGAGGCTGACCTTGTTGTAACCTTTGGCATAGAAGTTTAAGTGACAGGTCTTAAAATAAAGAACTGAGCTCTTACCAGTGGAGTCGCCAGATGCTAGAAATTTTTGAAATGACTGTAGCAGGACCAACATCAATCCTAAAATATTACTACGTTAGAAACTGATAAATTTACAGTCCCACCGGGCGTGCCAAAACTGTTGACGACTGGAGATTACACCCGGTGGCAGGAAAAACAGGTTCCTGCCCTCTCCCTGCAACATGGAAACTCTTCTCTCGCCTATGGGACGGCGAAGCAGGAGAGGAGAGTCTCTAGGTATGGGCTAGTTCCCTCTGATGTATCTTGTTTGTTCCAGCCAGTGTAAAATATAGATATATAGATATACTGGGGGGATGAAAAGGGAGAAGAAAATACAGGAAAACAAATAGCCTACTCTAAAGAGGTGATACACCAAAATAAAGGTTGACCTTCCACATCCACTCTCAGAATCAAGAAAAATGCAAATATACTCTACACATCTGGCAGAAGAACCAGGCTGCTAAGACTAACAAGGAGGCTATAATGGAAAATACATAATAGAGGTTTTATCAAGGTGTTGTGGAATGCACACTTGCAAGCAACTTCCTCTATTATGTCCTTCTTAAATATTGCTCTTCTCCTTTCAGCTGCAGAACCGACGACTTGTAGATGGTTGGTCTGTTGGCATTACCTGTGAAAGCATTGAAGATAATGACTAAACACAAATAATACTCATGGTATACACAACAAATCTATCCAAAATGGAGGCAAAAACTGTATTTTATTGATACAGGTGGAGAATTTGTAGAGTTGTGCTCTTTACAAAATTGGAGAAGATCCTTCAAAATGACTGAGTTTGTGTATTTATATCGAAAGAGCCAAGAGGAGTCTCATTGGCCTTTGCTTGCAATTGGGTGCTTGAGTCTTCATTGGGAAGAGGGAAAACACTGTAGATGACATCATAAGTCTGTTGGGACCATGCTTGTTGCTTCGTTTTACGTGCAACCTGCTCTTCTGTCCACTGGGTGGGCCTTTTCCCGTGTTCTGTAGGTCTTTTTTGAAACCTAATGTTGTGAGCGGTAATTTTACCGCCCAATGTCATGGACTGCACGCGGCAATTTTGTCGACGTCGGTCGATTTACTGCCGTGCGTGGTAGTTTTGCCGACGTCGGCTAAGTTTGCGGTCTTTTTTTCTTCGCCGATTGCTTCCCGCGGCAATTTTGCCGCCCATTGCTTGTGTTGGCAGTCTCTTTTTCCCTGCCTGCTGCTGTGCGTGGCAATTTTGCCACCCATTGCTTAAACTTTGAATTTTTTGCGGGACTTAGATGCATTGAACTATTGAACTTTTGCGTTGAACTAAAGCGCTTGAACCTGAAGATGGACTACAACCCGAAATTGATTGGCCTTTCATAGTTTTCGAAGAGGGTGACCAAAATTTTGTTAGAGGGGCAAAATTGGGTCAACACTCCTCAAGAGGTATTTCAATGATGGTCATAATGGATTCATCCAGAAATTAGAATGTGAGTGGATCTTTATTTTAAATTTATGATTTATCAAGTTGATTTGTAAGAACTTGCCCTTTAATGGCTTTTTGGTTCACATACTCTATCTCAAACTCACTAATAAACATAATCCATTTAGCCATGTGGCCTTATAAAGCTATTTTAGATACTATATACTTGAGCAGATCTACTTTTGAAATGACCATGGTCTTATTGTTCACCATGTACTGTCACAGTTTCTGAGCTATGAAAACCATAGCTAAAGAGGCTTTTTAATGGGCGTGTAATTGTGCTCATACACAATCAGTGTATAACTTAGTACATGATATGCTCCTTTCCATTATCATTGTGTTGAGCTAGAAGTGCGCATAGGGTTTTGTCTATCACTGATAGGTATGGGAGGAATGGTTTTCCTGGTATATGAGGTAATAATACTGGTGAATTCCATATATAATCATTTAGCTGTTGAAAATATTTTTGACAATTATCATCCCAAAAAAATGTGACACCTTTCTTCAAAATATGCATAAAAGGATGGCACTTATCGACCAATTGAGAAATGAAATTTTTGATGGATTGGATCTTTCCCTACAAACTACACAGCTACTTCAGATTGGTTGGTGGTGGCATCTCTGTTATGGCTCATATTTTGGTTGGATCGACCTCAATGCCTCAATGAGACACAATAAAGCCAATAAATTTGCCTAAAGTAACTCCAAAAACACATTTCTTAGGGTTGAGTCTAACTTTGTATTCACGTAGTCACTGAAATATCCTCCTTAATACTTCTGGATGATCATCCCTGGTCTTTGATTTACCTAGTATGTCATTGACATAGTCATCAATAATGTCATACATCATATCATGAAAGATGATTGTCATGGCTCTTTGATAGATAGCCCCTATGTTCTTAAGACCAAATGGCATAACCTGATAACAACATGCTCCCCACGGAGTGGTGAAAATTATTTTGTGTTGGTGTTTTGGTTCTATTTGAACCTAATTGTAACCTGAGAATCTATTCATTAGTGAAAACAATTCATAACCTACAGTGGAGTTGACAATCATGTCAATGTTTGCCAATGGAAAGTCGTCTTTAGATTAATATTCGTTAATGTCTGAAATAAATACAAATTTTGATTTTTTTGACTTTTACTAACTGGAACTACATTAAAAATACATTCAGAATAGTTGATTGTCCTGATACATCTCACTTCTAAGAGATTTTCCAACTCTTTCTTTACTAATATAGTCATGTGAGGATGCATCTTGCATAAATTTCGATTCACTATTTTGGCATTAGGATGTATCATAAGGTGGTGAACAACCAAGGTGGGGTCTAAACTAGGCATGTCAGAATATGCCCATGCAAATATATCTATAAATTCCCTCAAAAGGACTGTAAAGACTTCATGATCCTCCTCTGTGAGTGATGTACCTAATTTAATCCATTTTGGGTCTTTTGGAGACATGATGTTTACCATTATTGTGTCTTCTACTAGAAGGGTTGAATTGTCTTCAAAAATAGTGGGCAAAGATTTGAATTGTTTGGCTATGTCAGAGTCCTCTGTTAGGACTTGATCTTCAAGTTCTCCTAGACATGATTAATTAGAATCCCCAAAGGGGAGGGATGGCCATGTAACAAAAGCTGTTGGAAACTACTGAATGATGTGATCAAACTTCTATCATTCTTCAAGACAGAACTCAGACCCATCTTTAAGTTCATCATTGATGATTTCCTGAATGATTCACTCACAAAGCCTATTCTTTGTCAAGACTAAACTCGGAGCCATAGACAAGTTCATCATTGGTGGTCTCTTGGTCTATATTTGAATAAGGTTGAACACACCCATCTAATGGTGCATGAAACAGACTTTTCACCACTAGACTAGACTTTATCTTTACTTTTTCCTTGATTCAAAATGACCTTGAATAGGTTTTCACTTTGGGACCTCAATATTTTATTTATTTATTTTTGGCTAAAGGTGTTCACTTGCTCTCCAAAATAGGCTTTAGGAGCCAACTAGATTGAGAACCCTTTTTTATGGTCTCCTAATGAAACATTGTCCCTAAGGTCTAGAAAATCATAAGAAGTTCTCATCATTTTGGAACTCATCAACTGGCACATCAGATTCTTGTTGGAATTAGTCTATCAATTGGGGATAATATAATGGTAGTGGATTATGATGAATGACTGGTTGAATGGTAAAAATGGCAGTATTATCAAACATGTTGGTTTGGGCTAAGTCATCAAATTGTCTATGATCAGACTCTGCTTCACTACCAGTGTTGTCATCACTAGTTTTTGGTGATGGAGCTTGAATAAGATATGTGGGGTCACCCCCAGGTGGTTTAAACCCAAGCCCATAGGTTAATTTTTACTTAGTCATAAATATTGGCTTGGGTGTTCCCTATTGATTTGCCCCAAGGCCTCCTCCTTCATAGTCTTGGTTTTCCATGATCTGATTAAGAATGGGATACTTGGAGTACTTATAAAAATTAGTCAATCTATCATTATACAACCATGATCCATCACCTTTTAGAGGGTCTTATGCTTGGATAGAGGCTAGGATGAAAGTAACAAGTGTTGGACTATGCTGATGGTCTTTGCCCTTTCTTTGCCATTGCATAAGTGGTCTGGCTTTAGGTCTTTCAAAGGACTTTGGGTTCTATGGAAGCTTTGCAATGTGAAAGGTGTCATGGTTTAAGTACTCTCCTGGGACATTAGACGAGATGGTATAGGTATTTGACATTTTAAGAGGAAGCATGTGAGAAATCGAATCAAGGGTATTATGATCAATACAATTATTCTCTGGTAAATTAATAATTATGATTTTCCCTTTGTCTTGCTTGACAACTAGATTCATGTTGAAATGGTGGGTATAGCTCTTGAACTCAACCTCAAGATGTTTATAATTCTTATATGGATGCAAATATCCTAGAATACTAACCTCCATCCCTGAATGGAAGAATTTGATACGCTAGTACAACATCGATGGAACTGACCGAATCTCATGTAACCAAGGTTTACCAAAAATCATATTTCATGATAAATTGAGATCTAGCACATGGCAAAGTGTATCATGGGTCAAGGGCCCAATGATAATTGATAAGCTAATGGTGCCTTGTGATTCTTGTTCTTTATTGTCATAGGATTTGATGGTGATTTTTCCTACTTAGAGATTTACTAAGGTGTCCCGAGAAGTTTGATAAGCTTTAAAGACACTATATTCAGACCCAATCCACTATCTATGAGGATACATTTCACTTTGTGCCTCTTTATGTAAACTTTGATGTACAATGGATTATTATGTAGTGGGCCAAGGGATGACATATCGCTTTGGTTGAAGATTACTTTTTGGGTTGGAGCTAGGTGTCTAACTAAAGCTTGAAATTTATCAAGGGATATGTCATTTGAAACTATGGATTGATGAAGGAACTCTGTCAAGATGTTTTTGTGGATTATAGACATATGCAACAAATATAAAAAAGAGATTTGTACTAGCATCTTTTGCAATTATTTCACAATGTCAAACATCTTTTCTTAAATAGTGGTAAGTGACTTATTCTAGGGTATAACAACTGGTTGGATGAAGGGTGAAGTGGTAGATGGTTTTGGGATTGGTATTGTAATCTTTGACCATCAAATTATGATTGCACAATCATGATTAGATACAGGACCATTGTTACTAACAAATGATGGTAGAAGGGGACCAGATAAGATAAGTCTTGGTTATCGATGCACTTTGCGTGGTCATGGGCTAGCGATGAGTTATCAGTCTAAGGTCCTTACATGGGAATCTCTTCTTGTTGGTTCACTTGTGTGTGGTCCTAGGTCAAGGAAGGATTACCAGGATGGTTTGGTTGATTAGGTATGACTAGCAATGGTCTTGTCTGACACATACTTGGTCTTGGATTAATTAAAATGGTTATAATGCAACCTCCTGCAATATGGCCTAAAACTAAGTTATAGTCATGTGCAACTACATGGTAGGTCTGTTGGTTGTTGTCATCGTTTGGACCTTGGTTTTATTTATTATTTTGACATTGTTGGTTTTGCTATTGATTTTGTTGAGTCTGTTGGCTATGTTGGTTTGACTTTGGTTATTGATACTATTGTTTTTGATGTTGCACTAGCTGTTGTTGTTGTTGTTATTGTTATTATTTTTATTGATTGTTATGTTAGGGAAAAGGATTTTGATAAATGCCAAGGCTCTAATTGGAGGTGAAATTTCCACAAACCAATGTGATCTCTCCATTTTCTAACATATTTTGAATTACATGTCTAATTTGCACATAACACTACAAATTATGGCCATTGACCCTATAAAAATTATAGAATTATTCTAGCATGTACCAATCTAACATGTTAGCACCCTCATAAACTTGCTCCTTTTGAATAAACCGTCTAATCAAGTTAACTACTATGGGCTTGTAAAAATCTGATTCAATGCGATTTCCAAGGTCAGTAAAAGCATGACGAGTAGGCGCATTTCTCCTTAGAGGAGGAGGGTTTTACAAGGCGTAGGTATTTGTTACATTTTTTATATTTACTGCATTGGTCTAGGTTGTTGTACTTGTTGCGTGTGTTATGGATGCTAAAGAGGTTGTTGATTAGTAGTAAGCTAGAAAGGTGGTATAGGCTAAGCAAATGGTGTTTGCACCATTTAGACATGGTGTGACTCTATTACTCCATTACCTACAATATTCTTGTTATTATTGAATTTATTGGGTTTATCATTGTTATTGGCTTATGCTGATTACGATGCTTACACTTGGATTGGACATTGATTTTGGCCACTATTCTAGTTTTGATTTTAGCCATTGTTATAATTTAATAAGGTTAGTTTAATTATCCCTTTGTTAATAAGGGCTCTTTCAATAACCAAATCTTTGTCAATGATATAATTAAACGTATGTGCACACTACAATTCTAGATAGTAAGATATTTCACTATGTAGATTTTTGGTAAACACAACATCTAATTGTTTATCTGGTAGACTATGGGTGAAATGACTTGCAAGGGCTCTCCATCGCTATAGATAGCTCGTGAAGCTTTCACCTGGTTTCTATTTTTCTTGTGTTAAGTCTACTAATGAAATCTTGTGCTCAATATTGTAAGAGAACTGCTGCATGAATTTGTCCAAAAGACCATCAAAATCAGAAAGTGAATTCTTTGGTAACTTTAAGAACCATTCCAAGGCTAGTTTTGCTAAACTTCTTGGAAACAACAATAACAAGTAGATGTCACTATAAGTCATTGGTTGGCATGCAATAAAGAATTATATTAAATGGGACTTGGGGTCACCTTTCCCCTTGTATTTTTTAAATTTTGGTGTCTCATACCCTGGAGGAAATGGTATCTATGATTACTCTATGTTGAAAGGGTATGAACACACATCGTCCAACTTGAACTTTTTGACTTGTTTCCCAACTTAGATAACGAAAATTGCATCCTTCATTTATTGTAGATCTTGTTAAAGGGAATTGATGGGAACATTGGCTTGAGGTAATGGTTGGGTAGTCATAAGTGGATTACTTTGACCTAGGTATGATGGAGACATTTTTTGGGGTATGTTCAATTGGATAGGGAATGGACTAGGAATACACATGCATGGATTAGGGTGTGATTATTGAAATTGCACGTACTATGGTGTGACATTGTGGTTGGGATTGGGTATATATGTCTAATGTTGGGAATATTAAGGTTGGGATGGAGGAATATAGCCATATTGTGCCTACTGAGGTTGAATAAGGACATATTATCGACTAGTCATACTTGGTTGATTGAGAGGGACTTGTGAACCAAGACCTTATCTTTGAACTTGTGGCACAATCTGCATGAAAGGCGACTATTGCATAATAGGTACTTGAGGAACATTATAACCTCTTTGTTGCATGAATCCCTATTAGGAATTGGATGTATGTTGGAGATTTGACATCTATCACTAACCAATACTAGTACATTATTGGTTAGACATCATTTGGTTTTGGATCAACATGTTAGTCTATTATTGAAGAGGTATGTTCACTGCTACTTGGCGAGGTAGAACATTAATTTCCCCCTATTGAGGTGGAAATATGTTTTACCTCTATTATGTGGGTATGTTTAACGATGCCTGCTATTATGAAATATTACTTGTCACCTATTGAGGTTGAGTAAGATTCATCACATTCTATTGTGGCACGACACTAGTTATTGGTCGACTACTTAATCCTTGTTATTGGGTGCTAAAAAAAGTAGCTGGTTGAGGATTAGAGGTAGTTGGCTAAGGTTGGGAAGTAGAAACTCCTACCCCCTGAGTTTGTAAACCACTAATGGTGTTGTTAAAAGGCACATATTATTGTTGACTATTTATTTATGTGTTAACACCACTTTGGTTTGGATTGGACGTTACTTACATATTATCCACTATGTTTTGATCACTGTTTTACGTAGAAGTAGAAGACATTTTCTCAATGGTTGGGGTATTAAACATGTTTTCTCTTCAAGTGATTTGCATAATTAGGTTAAAACCCTAATTTTATTGATTTCTCAACTTAAATAAAACTCTTATTGAAGGGAGTAATTGAATAAGAGGTGCATTTGACATGGTTGTATTGTTAAAGTTACGTGTTAGGTTTTGATTTGCCTAGTATGTTGTCTACATTTGCATGAATTTGTCTTTCATGAGGCCTTTTTTATGTGACAAGCATACGTGGATCTAGATATGGCATTGGTACTATGCCATTAGGGTTGTTAGAAGAGGCTTGATCATTGTTCTAATTGTAAAACATGTCATAAGGCCCTCTTGGTAGATTTGGAAAATTGTCATGCCCTGTCTCTATGGCTCTGTTAGGAGGGTTGATGTTAAACATTTTCCATAACTGTAGGTATGCTAGCCAAATATTGGGTCATCTATTCTTGATCTTGCTCTGTGTAAGAAGGTGTGCTAACCAAATAATTGGCCAAAAGATCTTGACTTTGTTCCCCTATTTGAGTGTTGTATGGTGGATAAGAATCCATCTCCCAAACAACATTGTCTCCATTAAGGTCTTGAATAAATTCCTCTTGTGTGCTAACATTTTCATATCCTGGATCGTACATAGTTACATTATGTGTATAGTGAGCCATGGTCAAATCTATGACAAATGCTTTGCAATAAGATGGATAAGAATTCTACAAACTTTGAAAAGATATGTCTGAAAAGACAAAAGGTTCAACTCTATCTAACTTGGTCGAAGGTGGAGTTGTATCTCCAAAAAGTCTATACAAATACTTGGTAAAAATAATATAATGTCAAATATCTAATGTTAAATATTTTACACAAACAAGATCAAGTAAAATGACCTAAAAAATAAGATGCCAAACTTTAATGTCTAAAGATGTTCCAAATAGGTTTAAACTAGGAAAGGAAAAAGAGTCGCTAAGTCTTTTGTCCAAACATGGAGTCAAAAGCTAGGGTCAAATAGGCCGTGTTAGGACTTTTAGCCAAGCACAATATCAAAATCTATACTTGAAACAAAGGATCATGATTATTAATCTAACAAACTTGGAAAAGGTTAGCGAAGACTAGGCACTTGATTTTAAACATCAACATGATCTGATTGGCATAAAACACAAAACAAAAGGCACTTTGAAGATGGATTGATTCTATCAAACAAAGACATAAACAATAATAGTTTCCAAATTTGAGTGATGGATTAACCTAAGTTACACAACCCAAAAGAGAAAGATATGTGTATTGACCCCTATGTGTTGAGGCCTAAACATAAATAAATCAATGTTTGAATCCGAACTTGTAAAAGTTAATCAAAGACTCAACTTAGGTAAACTAGATTTTTGATGACCAACAAGATAGGAAAATTTGAGCAACATGACTATGATAAATAAAGATCCAACAAGGCTCAAATTATTGGTTTAAATAATGACAATTTAGGACACAAGATAAGACAAGTCTTTTGAAACAATCTGGGCAACATAATGATGTTATCGCTCCTAAAAGATGTGATAATTTTTATGTTTCAAATAATTCTAAGGCACAAGACTTGAAATGATTTAGGCAGCATGATGTTACCCATTTCAATCAAGTGACATACTCAATGTTTTTGAAACAAAATTTTTCTAATTAAATCAATGTGTCAAATAGATGGCATAACACATTCTCAAACAATGGAGTAATGTTGGACACAAGACTCGTTCATGACATGATTTACATAACAAAGTTTTAGTTCTAACACATAAAGAAATAAAATAATAAATAACAAAATAAAACTAAATATATCATCCTAGATCCTATCAAGGTGTGACAAAATGGGGTTGACTAAAACTTACAAGTTACGACCATCTAGATTGATCCCATGTGTGGCAAACATAAGAGAAACATCACGCCAATTGAGTTTATACTGATCAACATATCATGCAAGGGTCTATTCCTTTGCATGATTATACCATCCATATACTTGTTAGTCGTATCCCTTAGTTGACCAAACCTAACTCGAGCCTTCATTACTAAAGGAAAGGTTAGCCGCTTAACCCCTTGACTCTAACAGTATGCATTCCCATCTTTGTAAATCCCATCATAGAACATGGTTGAAACACTGCCAGGAGATGAAGCCCTAGGTCAATGCCTCCCTAAATAACTTGTGAGAGGTAATGACATCCCCTTCACAAGATAAGATGCATGAAAATAAAAAATAGGTAGAAAGACTTTAAGGTTACTTTTAGATCACCCAATACCATACAAGTTTTGGGAAGAGCCTAGGCAACTTTCTTTCTATGCCTTGGACTAGGCACTAAATATAATGGAAAGACACTCTTGATCTCACAAGTTCCCTATAGGGGATAGGGGGAGAGCATACACACATTATCCTTTTTGCAAAACAAATAATTAATAAACAAGTTTTGCAAACAATTATGAGTGATGTTTAATTTTAAGCACCAAATTGAATGTGATGTTCATTACTAGGCCCCTTGGTTTAAGTGCAAAATATTGAAATAATTGCACAAAACCAAATGAAGCAAAAGCATCTAGGTTTGTTTTAAGTCCAAAATCGAGAAGTTTAAGGCTTAGCTTAAGTTCATGTTTAAAACATCAATTTTAAATGTTCAATATTTAAGAATTTATTTTAAGCACTAAAAATGAAATGTTTCTAAGACTTAGCCAATCCTAAATTTGTTTTAAACACCAACATTAAAATGTGTAAGGCTTAACATGTTCATTTTAATGCCCAAATTGAAATGTGCAAGATTTGACTAATTCCTTTTAGAACCCAAAATGAAATGTTTGATTAGTTTAAGCATGCAAATTTGGTGTTCAAATTGATCCTTCAACCTATAATCGTTAGATAATAACCCCTTGATTTGAATAACTTTTGTTTCTGAGCAAATGATGTTTGATTTTCAGCTCTCAGGTCTTATTTTTTGGTCACACAATGATTGAGGCCGATCAGAAATGACTGCCACTGATTCAAAGCAACCAAGGTGATTGGTTCATAAAGAACTAACACTGATCTAGAAGAATCCATGTTGGCCGATTAATATTATCGTCGATCACCTATAATCTTGATAGCAAAACCACATACAATAAAAATGTTAGGTTAAGCAATGGTTAGTATAAAAATTGAGAAAACCTGTAAGGCAAAGTTTAGTCAATGGATTTAAATGCCTTTGAAGCTGTAGTCATATAAAATGCAAAAATTGGTAACTTAAGTGTGGTTAATGACACCTAACCCTTAGATCCCTCTTGCTTGCTCGGATGACCCTCTTAAGCTTATTTTCACTGATTCTCAGTCATCCATAGCCTTCCAAACTTGATCTCAGCTGAGATAGACCCCCTTTTCTATGACTAATCCATCCCCCTAGGTCCTATTTGCTCAGGATAATAGCATCACAATAGGACTATAGTGCTGGTGCCACTCTTATCCATTTTTAGTGCTATTGTCCAAGTCCATTTTTAGCCCTAATGATTAATTTATTCTAATTTCTCATCATTATCCTTATTGACCTAATGCGAGCATATTCAACCCATGACCAATAGATCCCTATAAAATTCCATTCAAAGATCATTTGGAAAAGGGGGTTGGCAAAATATCACTAATCAAGCAAGAATACAAGAAAGACCACTCAAGAAATCTTTCCTATTCTTTGCATATATCTAGTTAATATACTTACAAGCTCATTCAAATCTTTACACCAGTCCCTAGCCACCTAAAGTGCATTCAATTTAGTATTTTGTATCTTTATATACACAATTGCACAAAGTACATCAAGTGAAAGAACTACATATGGCTTGATCCCTCTTCAAAGTATTGGTATGTAGGCAACATGCCCACACATGGGGTGTGAAGCACGTTCAATGCATCTTACACACACTAACCCCTCCTCTTGCTCAAAATTGGTCAAAGCATAATGGAAGATGGGGTTTGAAGAAAGAATCTGCTCTATAAAGAGCTATATAGACTTCCAAATATCAAAACTTCATAGATAGGGTCACACGAACATAATGAACAAAACCCAAAAAGCTTAGATCCTCATGACAACAATGATAAAGGTAGATTATAGTGCCAGTGCACCTACTATCTAGTTTTGACACTCCTATCTAATCACAAAATGAAGTTCAAATCTCAGTTTATGATAGTGTCTCAGTCCTATACAGTTAATTCCAACCTCTATCTCAATTAGATCAATCGGTTGCTAGCTAAGTTTTGTTTTCTTCTCCTTATTACTATTTTTGAAAAAGTTCAAATTGTAATTAATTTACACAAATCAGTAGCTTAATTATTATCTATTTATTTACTAATTTTACGACTTAGACCCTTTAACTAAATTAGGAATAATACACCAATTTTCTCAAATTGTTAAATCATTTGGTGAACCTGACTTACTTCAAATACGCATAAAATCCCTAGAAACCCTAGGGTAAAATTCTTAATAATTTTTTATATATTTTTCTGATTTTTTACCTACATAATAAAATAAAAAATTAGCTTTAAATTTTAAATTTTTTTAGTAATTTTAAAAATAAATTTCTTTCAAACCCTAGTTGACCAAACTTGGTCCCAGTATTTTCTCAGTAATTTTTCAATAATTTTTTGATTTTTTACTACCATATTAAAATAAACAAATCACCTCAAATTTTAAAATTCAATAGTAATTTTTTAAAATATTTATTTTTCAAAACCCTAGTTGCATATACTAAGTCTCTCTAAATCAAAAAAATTTTAATAAATTTTTGATTTTTTACTTGCATATTTAACTCAAAAATTCACTTTAAACTTTAAAATTTCATAGTAATTTTTCAAATAATCATCTTTCAAACCCTAGTTGCATATACTAGGTCCCGTTGCTTCTTGATGTATCACCTTACATCTAAACTCAGATTAAACATCAAAACAGAAATGGATCTCACTTATTTCCAAATATTTTTTACATTTTTTTTGCAAATAATAAGGAGACAATACTTGGTCCTATCATGTACATGAACGATAAAGTTTACCATATGTTAATGCAAAGTTTCATTCTTTCCCTTTCATGCTTAATTTTCATAATAAGGATTGATATTACAAAATTTATTGCTAAACATGCACAAGATTTTAATATTTCTTTTGCATACTCTCTCTCTCTCTCTCTCTCTCTCACACACACACACACACATGCACACACACACACACACACACACACACACACACACACACACATGCAAAATAATTAGCAACACTATTTTGATAAACATGTTAGAAATATTATGTTACAAGTCAAATCTCTTTATGTATTAATGCACAAATTCATGTTTTTTATCCCTTGCTTTCTATCTCTCATATGGAATTTTTTTCAAGTTTATCATGATAAACACATTAGAAATGTCATAGCACATGCCAAAGTTTTTTATGCATTCATGCAAAAATTCATGCTTTCTATCCCTTGCTTTGTATCTCTTATAGTTTTTTATGCATTCATGCACAAATTCATGCTTTCTATCCCTTGCTTTCTATCTCTTATATGTAATTTTTTAAAAGTTGATCATGCTAAATACATTAGAAATGTCATATCACATGCCAAATTTTCTTATGCATTCATGCACAAATTCATGATTTATATCACTTGATTTCTATATCTCATATGGAAAAAGTTGCAAGGTGATCATGCTAAACACATAAGAAATGTCATATCACATGTCCAAATTTTTTATGCATTAGTGCAAAATTTCATGCTTTATATCCCTTGTTTGCTATCTCTTATGTGGAATATTGTTTATAAACACATTTTTATACAACTTATAACTCCAATTACATGCATTTTATCCCACATACATGGTTTCTACCTAGAGCATCCATTGTATAAGCTAACAACGATCTGTCGAATTTCAATGTCATATCTTATGAACAGGAAAGAAGTTTTTTTTTCTCCTCTCCCCCAAGAGGGTGATAACTACTTTCCCTCTAACTAGGTCCATGCCATCACCCCTTCAAAAGGTGAGACAACCTATTCTATTGTTCCTAATGCATACATTTATCCTATAGCTTATTCAAATCCTCTTTAACATATGTGCTTACATGTTCAATTATAAGAAACTAGGGTTTACACTTGTAAGACTCTAAGGTATCAAATCACCAGTATGAACGAGTTAATTTCAGATTTACAAACATAGAATTAGTTATAACATGACAAGATCACAACATTGAAAATCCATATTATAATACAAAAGCCTCAAAGGCACCCTAGTGTCAATCATATATATGCACCTTCATCTAGTCAATTAGTTGCAAGCAATGTTACATATCAAAACAAGAAATCACAAAAAAATAACTCTACAACTAGTGATTCAAACAACATTCAAAGATCAAATAAGAGTTCAAGTGAGGTACTAAGGGAAATGGTTAAATCTAACTTGATCAAACTAGCTCCTCTACATCCAGTGAAAAATACATATATTATTGTGCATATCATAGAATTCATGGGTATCACACAGATTCATGTTTGGCATTGAAAAAATATATACAATAGATAATTGCTAGGTAAATCAGTCAAGCAATCCATATTGACACAAGAACACATTCACAAAGGGTCAAATTCAAAAACAGTATAAAAGTGGTTACCAAAACATAACTCAAAACATCAAAAGGATCCAAAAAAAAATCAGAGCAACAAATAGTACCATAAGCACATGTAAAACATGAAAAATATGCAAATCTACCTCTCCAAAAGGAGGCTCAAATTTCAAGGCCAAGGGTTGGGCAAGCATGCTCAAGGCATTACTACTCCTAATCTAATAGTTGAGAAAGTTTTCATCAAGGTTTGGGACTTATTAAACATCCTAAGGCAAATCATTCACATATACAATGTATCAAATGAAAAAATTTAGATATAACAAAAGTCAACACTAGAATTCCATTAGCTCAAAATCAAGATGATACTGGTGAATGGAACAATACAGGTTATTATGATTTCCAAGATATCGATAATGAATTTGAATATTCAGAGTCATATTCGCAACCATTCCCTTGTGCTTCACAATCACACACAATTCCTTTGTTCAGTATAGGACACAATGATAAGGAGTCTCCCATGAGACTCATTGGTTAGTATCATCCCTTCTCAGCCTTACTTGTGCATAGCTTATCTTAAATTTCTTGTACATAGTCTCTTCATGATTGATTATACATAATTCTTTATCAAATTCTTGTATATAGTCCTTTTCAATTTCTTGTACATAATCTTCCTGTGATTGATTGTACATAGCTTCAAATATATCAAAAATAAAAAAAAATAATACAAAATTTTAAAATATAAAAACATTTAAATATATCAAAAATACAAAAATAATACAAAATTTCAAAATACAAAAACATTCAAATATGACAAAACAACCAAAAACATTTTGATTGTATACATCATCCATGATTTAAACTTTTACTACTATGCTAGACTTACATTTGATGTTTTATGCTATTAGTTGTCAATTTATCTATATTAAAATGCTTCACTTGATCTTCTTTGAGTATGTGCAGTTCATTCAGCACTTTGATTACTTCACTCTACCCATCGAGGGGGCATCCTACTTTTACATTAGAGACATACATCGATATGCATATCCAATGGGGGAATCCTTTACATGATTACACGATCCAGGTTATGTCATTCCTAAACCATACACTATAATTATCATGTTGATGTACATTATTTACTATTTTACACAGATTACTATATCGACATCTTACTAGTATATAACACTTGTGTATTTTTTAGCATATACCTAGTCTTGTACTAACATGTCTTGCATACTTTCTCCTCTTGATTTGAATCATTAGATGTGATTGTATTCCCAATTATTACATGCTTTCTTTTCTTTCTTTATGTAGCTAGATTGTTTAAATTTCTTAGTTCCTGTATGTGCCTTAGGACATTTGTCAATGTCCTTTACTTTTATTCATGTATGTGCCTTTGGATATTTGACAATATCTCTTATCTATACTCTTCTATGTAATTGTGGCTTCCACACCAACCTTGCTTATTTTAATTATGTGTATGTGGCATTTGAACATGCCTTGTATGCTTGCTTTCTAGTTTGAGTGACATGTGCCTATTTCCCTTGTTTGTGTGACCTCTTAGCCACCATTGTACACTTCTTGCTTCTTGATTTATGTGTTTGTTGCTTGTTTGTTTCTCCTTATCTATAATGCCACGATCCACATCATGCATTTATCTTGCTTTCTTGGATGCCATGATTAACATCATGCTCCATCCCTCCAACTAAAAACTAACAACTAACCAGACTTTCATTTTTAGTTCAGTACATTGCACATGCTATTACATTGTTATATTGATCTAGACATACCTATGTTGATCTAACAATTTTTCAATATAAACCATGTTATATCTTAAAATATATTGTCGATTATCATTGCTATATCATGTATTTTTGCATCATAACATACTTTCAAGGATATTTCTTCTAAGAGCAGTCATTACAGGGTCTTCATTCCTACCCTTAGAAGAGGGATAACAAATAGGGGTTTTGTCTCAAAAATCAAAGCTCTTAATGGTCAAAATAGAAGTTTTCAGAACACCCATAACAACAACTGGACATCAAACCAGTCAGAATAGACTAGATAGACAATCAAGAATCCATAACAGTTACCAGATTTAGCTCTAGACAATAGTACCCAACTTGGACAACAATGATGATGCCACTAGTGTCCATTTCGATGCTCCTATCTATATAGCAAAAAAACTGGACTTTTAGAAGCAGGGAAAAAAATAGGTTCAATTACAATTTTTGCACAGTTAGACCAGTTTAAAATCAACAGTTTTCAATACACTTTTGCTCAAAGAATCCAGATATAGGGGCATCACACACGACATAATGGATCTCACTTCTAGTTTTAGATGCGGTAGTTGATATGACTTCTATATTAGAATCCATGTCCTAAACACTAGTGATTGGGGGCAATGTGTGTGGCATATTTGTTTCTTTTTCTTTCCAAGTTCAACATTACTCAGGTATTTTTAGCAGTTGCATGCCTTATTCCATCTACAAGTGGTTGGTATCATTTTAGAATGGATTTCATACAAGCCTAACTTCCTAATTTCTTAAGTTTTTGAGTTCTCGAGTGGTTTTGATACATGCCTAGTGCACCAGTTTGGAGTGGCTTTTATACAAGCCTAATCTTCATCTTTTAGAGTGGCCAAGAGTGGCCTAGTTTATAGCATACATATGACTATCCATTCCAACATTGTCAGATCATAGTACATTCATGGGTTTTAGGATCCATGTCATACGACATACATTTTATATTGATATCAGTTCATAGCTTCACTTCACGGGGCAATGATGGAGTCAAATGACTAGCTAGCCTTTGTATTCTTGATCCATCTATTCAGAGAGATTAAACACATGGTCCAAACATCAATCAACACATGCATGACCACCTAGCTTCACTTAATAGGTGACAATGAAGCCAAAGGGCTAATTTTTGCATTCTTGAGCTACTTTCATGAAATTGAGCACTTAACTCCATTCATGATATTACTCTTAGTACAACATTACTTAGCATCACTCAACATCATAATAGGTTTTGTAGTGGTCAATGTACCCAATGAGGTGTATTCATTTCTTTCTCTTCCTCTCTCTCTCTTACTCAGTTTTATATGTTCTTATTTTAGATATAGTGTATCTAGTAAAAACTGATCTACTCGTTATTTTATTATGTAGTTTCATACTTCACAGTGTGCTCTCTCTATGCACACCCAACATCACATAGCTTTATGAGCTTCACCCTCATAGGTAAGTTCATGTACACTTTCTATTTTTATTTTATCTTAGTATTTCACTTTGTTGCATCACTATAATAAAGGGGGGCAAATGTAGTCATATAAAATACAAAAATTGGTAACTTGAGTGTGACTAATGACACCCAACCCTTAGGTCCTTCTTGCTTGCTCTCATAACCCTCTTAGGCTTATTTTCACTAATTTTCAGTCATCTATAGCCTTCTAGACTTGATTCCAACTGATCCAGACCCCTTTTTCCATGACTAATCCATCCCCCCAAGTCTGGTCTACTCAAGATAATAGCGCCACACTAGGACTATAATGTTGTTGCTACTTCTATCCATTTTTAGTGTTGTTATCCAAATCTATTTCTAGCTTCAACGGTCAATTTATTCTAGTTTTCCATCCTTATCTTTATTGGCCTAACGCAATCATATTCAACCCATGACTAATATATCCCTATAAAAGCCCATTCAAAGATTATTTGAAAAAAGGGGTTGGCAAAATATTACTAAGCAAACAAGAATATAAACAAGACCACTCAATCAATCTTCCCTATTCTCTACATACAACCAACCAATACACTTATAAGCTCATTCAAATCCTTACACCAGTCCTTAACCACCTCAAGCACAGCCAATTTAGCATTTTGCATCTTCATATACACAATTACACAAAGCATATCAAGTGGAAGAACTACATATGATTTGATACCTCTTCGAAGTCTTGATATGTAGGTAGCGTGCCCATACATGGGGTGTGAAGGACGTCTAATGCATCTTACACAAACTAAAAACCCCCCTCTTGCTCAAAATTGGTCAAAGCATAATGAGAGATAGGGTTTGAAGAAAGAATATGGTTTATAGGGATCTATAAAGACTTTCAGCTGTTCAAACTTCATAGATAGGGTCACATAGACATAACAAATAAAACCAATAAAGCTTAGTTCCTCAGGATAACAATGACAGAGGTGGACTATAATGTCGGTGCCACTACTATCTAGTTCTGGCACTCCTATCCAATCATAAAATGAAGTTTAGATCTTAGTTTGTGATAGTGTCTCAGTCCTGCATAGTGAATTTCAACCCTTGTCTTAGTCGGATCAATCAATTTCTAGCTAAGTTTTATTTTCTTCTCCTTATTACTATTTTTTAAAAAGTTTGAATTGCAATTAATTTACATAAATCAGTAGCTTAATTATTTTATATTTATTTAATGATTTTACTACTCAGACCCTTTAAATAATTAAGAATAATACACCATTATTTCTAAAATTGTTAAATTAGAAACCTATAAATCACAAATATGATTGATGGAAAGAATCAAAATGCAATATTTACGAATGCTTTCTCTCTATAATCCAACCGTCGATGGTTTACACAGAATTGAGGGTAGTTGAGAAAAATTATGTCTACTTTAGGCCAAACCATCGTTGGTTGTACCTGACTATTGTCAATCTGTGTAAATCTAAGAGAAATAAAATAAAATCAGAATATGACCAAAACAAGGTTAGAAATGAAATTTTAAAGATATTTAAGCATCCATTTCTTAGATTTTGACTTGCATATTGATTTCATTGCTAAGTGAGGTGCTCATGGTGCCACCGAGAGTGCCATTTATGATCAAGGAATCCAAGAAGAGTGGTTAGATCATATGTTAGCTTCACAATGAAAATGAAATCAAAATGAAAGCAAACACACTAATATGCATAACACTATCTTGCCTAGATCAAAGGGATGATCTGGTGAAGAAACACAAATGAACAAAGCATAACTAAAAATAGAAATAACTCACACAATTTTTTGAATGCTCTAAGAGGCTTATTCATTTGGCTTGTTCAGATTGTGCTCAAGAAGTCTTCATCAATGGGGCTTGGCTATCTCCATCTCCTCTTGGCATCATATTTAGTTTTAGTTTGGCTTGGCTCAATTTTAACATTATAACACTATGTATTTGCTTCATGCCCTAAATCCAACATTATAACTTTACTATGTTCCAAGCCCTCTAAATGAGGAGCTCTAGGCTTGCTTTTATAGGCTTTGAAATCAACTTGGAATGAGTTAAATCCTAGCCTAGGCTTGCTTAATTAACCCTAATAGGGTTAAAAGATGTCCAAACCTCATTATTAGCATGGAATAGGTGTGCCTTGAGATATTTTGGATTCTAGACAAGTCACAAAAGGTAATGATTAATTCCTAGGATATTCTTGATTTTTGAATTTCCTTTTTGATAATTCATTTAATTATTCAAGGATGAAATCAATTAGGATTTGTATGTTAATTAATCCTTTTAAGGCATTTGAACATTTTTCAAGTTTTGATTTAATTAATTTGGGCATTTATTTTATTTAATTGGTTTTTAGGTCAAATTGATTTCATTGCATGTTATGAAGCCAAATTCGAGATATTTAGAAATTCTTAGGCTAGATATTAAATGGTTGGTAAGAATTGATCTAAAGTCGGGTATGAAGCCATTGGTGGCCAATTTTAGGTGTCTACAATTATTGTCTATGACTTCTTATTTTTTTTATAAAATTTTCCTTAATCTCAATGTTTATTTTTTTAAAAAATATGTAGTACTACAAATGATGTATATATATGTGGATTGCTAGTAAATTGATGCATGTTTTACATATGGGATTCAACATAATATTTGTATATTGGGTTTTTGAGATAATTTAGTTATTCCTTGGCTCTGTAATGTAATTTTCTCATTTAGTGTTCTTGAGTGCAACTAGTTTTGTGATAATTAGTTCCTCAGTTTTTAATTACAGTTCATGATACAATTGCAAGGGCCTTTCAAGGGGTTTGTCTTCACACTGTGCAGTTATCAAATGTGTGACATAAATCATGCATTAAATTATCTGATGCTATCAGAGGAACATTTTTTGCTATAATAAGAGCATTTAAGAGTATTGTTTATGTTGATCCATGCAATGTTCAATTCTTGTCTCATTTTTGCTAATCCATGTGGTGTTTGACTCTTGTTTATCTTCTTGGTTCTTGGTTGGTTGGGAAAGATGATCAAAAGATCCATCCCTGAATCTTATGCCACCATAGACATCAACCTCATTTACTTCACGACTACTTCCTGTAAAGTAAAATGTTTACATTTGGCCTCACCATGCTGCAATTAATGGGTGTAGGTGGAATGACGACATACTCTGACCATTTTTATTGTGATTGATGGCCATTGATGTGCGTATAGTGGATGATGTACCTCCACAAGTAGGGAAAACATTATGAACAAAGACATTTTTTTCTCATCTTTATTAAATGATAAGTTGTTTGATTTTTTTAGAAAATTAGTCTTATCAAAAACCTCTAACCAATCATATCTCAAATAAATTATTTTATTTTTATTTTTTAATAATATTTTATTTCTAAACTAATGTTGACACTTTAAATTTTTTTTTAAAAAAAATTCTATTCGGTGCACAACTTTCAATTGAAAAATAATAAAACTAACAAATACATAAATACCATGAGATAAGATAAATGCTCGGACCATTTCTAAATGTCCACTAGAAGTTATAAAAACAAGGGCGCCATGTGTCAAGCCTTTGCGGGGTTAGAGTAGAACTAAATTTTGTATTTAGCATTTTAAGAAAAAAAATCGAGCTTAAGCTTAGAGATAGTTTTTATGGAGAGGGAATTATGTAACATGTTAACTATTTTTAAAAGTAATCTGTTCAAATCATTCTTATTCTATATTCATTATTGTGCACATTTTAATTTTTACCTATTACACAACAATTAGACAAAAACTAGTTATAGATAAATACATCCTCATAGCATTCATTCATTGTGTTGTATTGCTATGAATGACCTTAAAAAATCATCTCAACCTAAAATGTTTTGTACATTATTTTGACTAGCTCTATTGAAAAATTGTATACCTGTTTGTTTTATTGTATAAATCCATGGCAAAAATTGTGCATAATAAATATAAGAGTATTAAATTATTAACCTCGTGTTTAAATCTTTTGAAAAACAACATGCCTTTTTTACTTTGTGAGAGGTAAAATACTCATTGTAGATTGAGTTGTTAAGACTTGTGCAAAAAATAAAATCAATGCTTTCAGATAACAACTTGAGCAACTCAAGTAAATAGCAAAAACATTAAAAAATATCATTAATATGACACAAAACTAAACAAACAATTCATAATATCCATACCATTTGAAATTGAAATAAAAAAGAAATAAGCTATACTTCTATGCACAAGTTACTTTAGTATATTCATTTCTAGAATATGTTATAGAAAATATATTTAGCCATCAAGAATGTTATTAAACCATTTAACTCAGAAGTCCCATCATATTTCATTTGAAATTGTATTCAAATTGAGTACAACATTATCATTCAAAATGTAACATCAGAGTAATTTATACGAAGAAAAATCACTAAAATTTAATGATCTTAGAAGGATTGTATCCAATATAATAGATATGTTTTCAATCAATTTTTTTATAAAAATGGACACACCTACAATGTTGATGGATAGTTGAATATATGTTGCTTATGCTAATTATAAGAAATTGGCATGGAAGGAAAATAAATTCAGAGTAGCATATGTCATATGGAATTTCAAATGGAGCTAAAGGAGCTTCAAGGCTTTCAGACATTCTTTATGTTCCGACTCTAGATTAGGGAACATCTAGTGTCCATGTAGGCCTTCAACAACATATTTCTAAACATCAAAACAAAAAAAATGTAGAAATAAGGACCAATAAGAACTCTAAATAATGAATGGGAATGGAGGTAATTGTTTGTATTATAGATATTTTTTGAAAAGTTAAAAAAATAACCTTTGTGAGTTCCCTATTTATCAATATATGATAGAAAATAGTCCAAAATGCCCCATTCATAACAATAATTATGGCATTATGCCATGCATGGATCATTGTTATTGACTGACCAATTCACATGAAGAACTATGAGATTTTTGGGGCTCTACAAAACATATGCAGTTATTGATAATTGCTTACCAACAAATATCTAATAAAGCTCTTATGTAGTAAAGGAACACCGTTAACTAAAATGGCGACATACCTTCACATGTGATTGTTCATTCTATAACTCCCTGGAGAGTATTGCATCTCACTGCCATGGGAAATGCTTTGACAACTCAAATCAAGAATAGCTAGATGCTCAGGATTCCACTGTTTTGTCAAGCTTTCCAATCCACCCATTTTCCACATTCACCATTTCAAATCTGGGGATAATTTAGTTGTATGACCTTCCGTTATGGTATTGTATCAGAGACCATTCATTGAAGCTAAAGATACCTCACACAATGCTCCGTAGTTGAAATACATCACTTATCAAATATCTAACATTCCATTCCTTCGTTTCATCTTGGAAATGAAGAGAATCTTGGTGATGTATAGAGGAATCGGTAAGTCTTTAATGAAGAGAAGCCTATAGAGTAAAGCACTCAAGCCCTACCGTCAGGTGTCTCACCCTTGTGCCCATCAGTTTTCGTTTAACGACTTTAGGCATGTCCGCCTGCTTCCACATCTTGCTTCGCTTGCCCAGTTTATCACGAGATTCAGCTGCCACTATAGCTCTTCCCATATCTCGCAAACGATCATGCATTGTGACCACATTATCATCCCCAATACTTATAAGCAATTTATGTTGAAGTTTTGCCAGAGCTATATTTACATCTAATCCCGATTCTCACCATAAGATAGATGGCTCTTCAATAGTTTGTCCACTGAAATGGCAGGCAATGTCTAAGAATATCTCTTGCTCGGATGGGAGAAGAGAATCATAATTGATTTTCAAGGAATAAAAAATCTCCGAATGAGTGATATTGTCAAGCATTCTAAGTACTTCAATCCAAAATTTATTACCGTGATTTTTGTCATACAATTCTTTATCGAGAACCTCTAATACAAGCGGAACTCCACCAGAAGCCTTGATGATCTTTTTGGACATGTCTCAATAGAAGTCATCTGGTTGTGACTTCAGAAATGTGTGCTAACTAAATAACTCTAAAGCTTCTTCCTCCTGGAGCCCCTCCAATTTATAAATATTTTGAGTCTGACCTAAATTTAGGACATATCTGTCACGAGCTGTTAGAATTACTCTGCTTCCAGACCTGTAGCAATCTAACATGAAGCTATCCAACTGCGTCCAGTCACCAATATTATCTATGATGACAAGAGAACGTAGGGAGCCCAAGTAAAATTGCACAAGGGATTTTCCATGGTCAATATCGTTTATTGTAATATCAGCGTTTGTCAAATCCCTTAATAATTGTTTTTGAAATTGTATGAGACCACCACATTCTTGTGGAGAGCTTCCAACTTTTAATAAAAAGCAAGAAGATTCAAAGGTGAGAGAGAGATGATTGAAAAGAACTTTGACTAGAGTTGTCTTACAATCTCAATCAAAACATAGATAAATGCTATTTTATTTATATATATATATATTTTAAAAATATACACATAATTAATATAAAATTGAAAATATTTTAATACACAAAAAATATGAATACCCTCTGAAACTATTTTCTGTTATTATTAATTACAGGTGGTGCAATCATATCTTTAAATTGTACAACTACTTTCTACTTTCTGTTTTTGATTTTAGTTTCTTTAAAAGTCCGTCCGTCTTTGTCGGAACTCGTGGCTGTCAAAGCGTTCACTAAAGACGGACAAATACGTGGAGTCGAATGTTACCAAATTTGACCGTCGATGTCATCTAATTTTTTTTTTCAAAATTGTTAATTCAACATTTGCCTTTGCGATGTTAGTGCAAGTCAAATATAAGAAGGAAATTATAAAGATAATATAATCCGAAGAGTTTAACTGTCTGCTCAAAATTTCACCTTGCATCCGATCTAGTCTTAAGAATAAAACAAATTGACTGCATTTTACGGAAAAAGGTTGCAATTACGGTCATACGCCCATCAAATTTAGCGACGGGCCCGATCGGAATTGACAGATTTGAAAGATTGCTGAATTAAAAAACTGAATCATGAATCGTCATGATTTGTGAATACCCAGAGGAATCTTGGCAGTTGGGAGTGAGCCCAGAGGAGTTTAAATTAAAGTGTCTGACAGAGTACTACTGACAAATGTACTCTGCACTCAAATTCACATGCTCTGAGACCGCATAAAATAATAAAAAAGTAGTACATGAATCATTGTATGCTACTGCTAGTGCTGTCACTGCTACTGTAAAAGTGCAGGTCAGGTTATTGGGTTAAATGGTCACAAACCTATGTTGTGTTTTCCTTTAATATGTCAATATTTCTTTCTATATTCTCTGTAATGGAAGCACTGTTTGGAGAAAAGTTTGTGATATGGTTGGGTTACCAGCCCAGAATTGTTCTCATTGATACGAAAACTCATCAAGTAGCTTCCTTCAGATGCCCCAAGGTGCGATTTATGTCAGGAGGGATGTAACTTTATGTTTGGATAAAGCCATATTTTTTTAATCCAACTCAGGGTAACGCTGCTTTAACATATAAATTGAATGTCAACATAATTTTTTATTTTTTATATAAAAATATTTTTTATTTCATTTAGATGTTATTGAAATTACGTGTAATTTTTTTGTTTGCTTTGTTTTCGATTGTTTATTGAAATTGACATAGTTAACAATTTAAGTATTTGCTTATTATATAATGCAATTAAGTTGTTAGTTACATATTAATATATTGAGATTTTAAAGAATGGTGGTTGTTTTTAGAGATACGGACTCTTGTTTTTGATATGAGAATATTCTAGTCCTTTCTTGTCAGGGCTGCATTTTTTTTTATGTTGGTTGATAAATTTTTAAAGACTAGTTATTGTATGGTGCATTCTTCCCGATGAAAACTTATGCTTAATGTTATTATTGTGTCAAATGTTTACTACATTATGTGATCAAATAACTTCTCCGCATACATTGGTATGTTATTTATGGAGAAACAGTTGACCTAGGTTGCCAACAAGTATAATTGAGCAACCCCCAGAATATTTGTTGTTATTTTGAGATAATGCCTCAACAATTGGCCATTTATATTGCTAAGCATTTTTGGCCATGTGAATTTCATTTCATCAATTATGACATATTCTATGTTCTCATTTTTCTTCGATAATTTCTAATGTTTCTCTCTCTAATGCCTTCATTTATTGGTTGGGAATTTGCGGGCCTAAATTTATAGTTGATGCATATATGTTGAACACTGCGATACCTATTGGAACAAAGAGAAGTAGGGGGGACCTACTTTTGATTGTGAGCCCATTTAGTCCATGTTTCATGTTGTTAATCAAGTACAACTTCCCTATACATGTCGTTCCTTGAATGACCATTGTAAGTTGGTGAAACCTGTATATTTTTGTCGGCATGGTCTACAATAATTTTGAAGGTAGTTTGTTGTTTATCTGAAAACTAATTTAGCAATTGTTGGCTTGAGCACTCATTATCTAGAGTTTGGGTGCATGTGCACTATGAATTTATAAATTGTGGGGTAGTGGCATGTATGTTAATTAACACCTTGGTATGGTTCCAATTGTGGTTATTTTTGAAGTCACAAAGGCCAAGTGTATGCAAATGAGTTAGGATTGACCTGCAACCATCATATCCAAAAGATTTGAACTGGGAGAAGGAAAATTAAATACAACCTATTGATACTTAATGATATTAGGTTATGACCAATGAATCCCCTAAACCTAACAAGGGGAGCATGTATAACACAATGTCAAGAGAAAGGGTTCTAAAGCCTTTAGCCAATCAACACAATGTAATAGCCCTAATTAGATCTCTAATTAGAAAAATAATCAAATAGTGCAATTAAGAAATGTAAGTAAGGGGATGGGTTGGAAACGTATTAAAATGGGCAAGGAGCCATGGTAGGCAAATGGGGGCCTAGGCTACTTATGGAGTATAAATGGCAAGTTTGAATAATCTTATAGTTACACTAAGTTCAAGTGTAGAGATAATTCAAACAAGAAGATATACATTCATTAATCAAGTAATTATGCAACTTATATCTATCAAAAGGAAAGAGTTGGGGTTAGAATATAATTACCCTGAATAAGACCTATCTAGCCTCAATCTCTCCCTTGGCCAACTTGCTTTGCAAGAGATTGTTGTGGTTGCAAGTATTTCAATGGCTGAATCAAGCTCTATACTCAAAGGACTCCTCCTATTGCATCCAAGATTCCAAAAGACAATCCTTTCCCTCTAAAATAAGATCTAAGCACTAACTCCTCCAAATGTAGACTTAAGGAAAAAGTGTGAGTTATAACAATTAAAAATGAATGTTCCTCTTTATTGGATTGAAATGGTGGCTTGTATTTCTAATCCCTCTCGAAGATTTAACTGACAATATCAAACAACTTGATTTAGTCTTGAATGAGTTGATTAACCTCAAACTAGGTTAGATAGGGTGATCTAGTTGCAAAGTGTGTGCGAAAAAATTTAGAATTACATTGATCTGATCGACGTAGTTGGGATGGGATGAATAACGGTTAGAATTACATCGATTTAGGCCAACATAGTAGGAAAATATAGGTCCTAACTAGTTATAGGATACCATATGGAAGGAGTATCTCAGGGGATCAAATCTAGGGAAGCTAGAATATATATGAGAATTCAATAAATAAATAATAATGTATTCCACGAAGCACCATTGGTTTGCCCACCCCTTTTTCAGTGCACCATTTAAGGCATGCACTTATAGAGATTGAATCTTGACAGATTATTGTATAAGAGAAGGCATCATTAAATGACAAAGTTTAAAAATATTGTGTGTATACATATGTCCCACCCAAATCTTATTACTTGTCACCATAGTATAACATGGGATGATGCTTTAGGAAAGAACATATCAAGACAATAATTGAGTTAACAAATTACAGTAAAAAGTAGAAAGTAAATGCTAATAAATGAAATAATGGTAAGTACCATATACATACCTTGAGTTACCTTTATTTTTGAATAGTTGCATGCTCTTTTTATACTCTTGATCATGGAGGGTAGAGGAATTGCATTAGAGAAACCCTAGGGATGCAAGGCTAGAGAGCAAATCAAACAATCACAGGAGGATGAAAGTAAATGGAAAACTCATAAAAACATATTTAAGCATTTAGGAAATTGGTAAGTTGGGGTGACAAAGGTTAGGTTAGGACCAAAACACCAAGGAATGTAGGAAATGGGGAGGAAGAATTGGATAACTGAAAAGTCAAGGCTAATAACGACCAAAAAACCGAAAATGTATCCAAAGTAAGAAAAATAACAATCCAGATCAAACTTAAGGATTTTATGAAACAAAATAATGTAATAAAAATCAATGAAAGACAAGTAAAAATCTATACTCAATCAAAGATGTAAAAATTGTAAGAAATTAGTGTAAACAACATCTACGAAAAAGAAGTAACAATCCATACTCAATCAAAGATGGAAAAACAATAAGAAATATTGAGAGTAAACTCAAGGTCCTAAACATAGAGAATGGAAATCCAAGAAAGATAAGGAAATAACCAACATAGCATCAAATAACAATTTGAAGATGCAATTATTGTTCTAATGATGGATAAATTAAAAACTATTGTATTTTGAACATGTTGAAAAGAGATAGAGAATAGGGAGCATAGAAATTGGAAAAGGTATAGAAACAAACTTGCCTATCAAGGGGGATAATGAAATGGGTATTGGGGGAAAGAGGGAGGTGCCAAGGTGAGGATGTAATATTTTCTAAAAACAAGACATTCACATCAAGTGGGTGAGACTAAGAGACTTATATGACATAACTGAACTTTAGAGAGCTCAACCGAACCACACAAGTTTAGGCTAACTAGTGAAGTATAAGTATCATCCCATGAAGGTTGGCATGCATAAAAAGTAAAATGGACCTACCTTTTCATAGCATGTTGGTATGCATAAAAAGTAAAATGGACCTACCTTTCCACAACATGTTTCCCATTATTCAACATCCCTTCTAGATTTATTTATCTATTGTGAATATTGCGTACTTGTGGAATAAATTAGGTGGGACTATATGATAAAATGAGGATGAGACCCCCTACCCCAATCTACTAGTCTACCACACCCTAATGGACCTTAGTTCTATTACGAGGTCAACTATGGAGTTTGAGGTTTGACTAGAATAGGAAATATGCCAAATAAATATCACGTCTTTTGGTGTGATCTGACATTATATATATATATATATATATATATATATATATATATATAATCATTTCCTTCTATTGTGTGATATGGATTATAAATAATTTGGATTTTTTTATTCCTCCTCTATATAGATTCAAAATACCAAACATGGGTGCTAAGAATTACTATCTCAAGAGATCTTACACTTGATAGGTAGGGGAGAGAATCAAAGGACCATATTATTTTAAGACTCCTACAATTGCATGGTAGAAAAGAGTGCAATATTAAAACTAAACTTGATATGCCCAATGTGAGGTGAAATAGATAGAATGATGGGAATAAGCATATAATGATTAAGTTGCTCGAAATCATAGAAAATTTATATATATGGTAAAATGATAGGCAAGGATGAATCATCATCATAGGAAATGGTATCTATGACTGAAGACATGAAGATAGATTATTATAAATTTACCATAGAAAAATATAATTTATTCAAAGTGTAGGAAAATACTACTCTCAATCATTGCATTGTCTTTTGAGGAAGACACCTAGTTAAGGTTAAAAGTGAAAGCAGTTTATGAAAATAAAATTATAAGTATTTGTGTGGAAGGCATGGTCTTATCTGATGTCTTACAATGCAACTCAAAATTGGAAAGCCAAGTGTCATAAAAATAAAAAAGACCAAAGAGTCCAAGATAGAAGCTAAGGTTAATGTGTTGATGACCCTGAGGTGTGTAAAGACCCTAAAAAATATGTTAGTTCCACAGTATATATAAAACTAACTATTAGCATGCTAGTAAAATGCACAAGAAATTAAAGAACAAGACAAAAATTAAGCAAAATATTTCTTCAATAACTAAGCATTGATTGGTTGTTTGAAGATAAACCAAATTTTATTTATAGTTTCAAAGTACTAGGTCCAAGAATATATTTGACTAGGTAAGGACCCCACCATTTTTTGGGCATGCTTGCCTTCTTTGTCATGGGTATGAACTTTAAATTAAATACTAAGTCTCCAACATTAAAAGTACACAATGTGACTTTGTTGTTATGTTGTTTCACTATATGAGCTTTCTATTAGTAGTTATGTTGTAAAACATCGATACATCACTCATCAAGAAAATATAAGGTGTGAAGATGATCTTCACGAAGATATTCATCTAGAATGATGCCATGAAAATAAATATGCAAGGAAGGTAATTCTAATTCTAATGGTAAGACAGCTTCAGAACTGTAGGCTAAATAGAAAGGAGTTACTTTAGTGGTAGTATGGATACTGGTGTGATAAGACCAAAGTGTGGGATAAAGCTTATGTTAGGATCCTGCTCCTTAAGAGTACACTTGATTACCTTTGTATAAGCAACTAAACACAGAATTAAACTAGAAGTAATATGTAACTAGAATTCAGAGACAACACAGAATTTGAGAAACAATACAATATGTATTAACACTCTTCCAAAAAGAAATACAATGAAGAAATCACACTCTTCCCACACCTCTTGGGTGTACGGTAATTCTCCCTCAAGAGTTCTCTCTCTCTCTCTCTCTCAATTACAATCACAACTCAATAACTGAGTTGTTCCCTCCACCAGTTAGTGACAATCAACCCAATGGTTGTTGTTGCCTACTACCAGTCCACCAAGCACTCAAAGTACTCCAAGTAGATCTCCTTGATCTTGCACACTTGTAGATCAACTGATCTTACTTACCATGTAGATCTCCCTGATCTTCCTACCTGTAGATCAACTGATCTTACACTCGGAAGGATCTCTTCCTTGTCCTTGATCCTTAGTCATTTGATCCTTGATTACAATACAGCCCCATGAGTCTCTTAAATAGATCCCAAAACCAAACAATAATTAGACTTTCCAATTACAATAATTAGAAATGCATACTCAAGACTAAAATTAGTCTTTACATGCAAACTGATTGTCCGTCTAAAATTAGACCAGTTCTAGAACGCACAGACGACCGACGTCAATCTCTATCTGTCTGGAGATGACCGACGTCAATTCCTATCTGACCAATGTTGGCCAACCCCTAACCGATGCCGGTTGCTTTGTACACTAGATATGACCGATGTCGGTTGGCCTGACTGACGTCAGTTACTATAACACTCAACAACCTCCACATTTGCATAACAATGAAGCTTTTAGCTCCACAACCTAACAATCTCTCACTTGGAAATAAATAGCTACACCTGTACCTGTACATCCTCTAATTTTGTTTCTAGCTTGTATCCCTCTTCAAGTTTAATCTTGAAGACCAATAGAATTTGAATGAAGATTCAACTTCTCCTTTGTTCCCAGCTTTGTTAACATACCTGCAGGGTTCCTATCTATATGGATCTTTTTCAGCTTCAAATGTCCATCCTTCAATACCTGTCTAATGAAGTGGTACCTAAGCTGTATGGTTCTTGAATGAAACACTGAATTCTTTGCCAAATGAATTGCTCTTTGATTATCACTGTACAATCTACAACTCTCTTGCTCATTTCCCAACTCTTCCATGAACCAAGTCATCCATATCATTTCCTTGCTAGCCTCTGTGACTGCAACAACCTTTTGCATCTCTAAAATCTAGCTAACTGTGGTTCCACCAATAGTGAACACATATCATGTGGTGCTTCTCCTGCCATCTAAGTCACCTGCCATATCTGAATCTACATACCCATGTAGAGAAGTGCTTGACCCTGCATAGCATAAATACCTACTGCTGGTCCCTCTCAGATATCTGAGAATCCACTAAACTGCTTTCTGGTGCTCCTTTCCTAGATTGGCCATAAACTTATTGACAACTCCCACTGTTTGGGTAATATCAGGTCTAGTACTCATGTACTCAACCTCATTATGTGATTTAGGACACTATTCTGTGTTTAACTTGAATTGTCCAACTATAGGTGTGCTTACCAGTTTTTCATCCTGCGTATCAAACCTCTCCACTACCTTATTCACATAATCCTCTTGAGACAAAATCAACCAATGATTTTCCCTATCTCTAGAAATAATCATGCCAAGGATTTTCTTTGCTGCTCCTAAATCTTTCATGGCAAATGTGTGAGCTAATTTTACCTTTAGCTCAATAATTCCCTGCATGTGTGAACCTGCAACAAGCATATCATCCACATACAGTAATAGGATAATGTAGCTAATATTATCCAACCTGGTAAAATAAACACAATGGTCACATTGACATTGACTAAAGCCATGCTTTGTCATACACGTGTCAGACCTCAAACACCATTGTCTTGCAGCTTGCTCAAGACCATATAACTTGGCCTTCTATCTCACCTGTCCATTCTCTCCTTTCTTTAACCTATAAATCCATTCATCTTTCAGTGCTTTCTTTCTGGTTGGCAACTCAACCAAATCCCACATTTGGTTCTTTTCCAAGGAATCAATTTCCTCATTCATGCCATGCTCCCACTGTTTCTTGGATTTTACCTGCATTGCCTCTTCAAAACTTCCTGGTTCTCCACCATCAATGAGCAACAAGTAGTATAAAGAAGAGGAATAATGAATTTGAGGCTTACTTACCCTTTCGGGCCTCCACATGGGCATTTGAGACTCAATGACAACTTGCTATCTGCCCAAATTTCATTCTGTCAGTGACCGATCTCAGTCATCTCTCAGTCTACACCTGACCGATGTCAGTTCCATGCGATTGACCTGACCAATGTCAGTTCTTACCTGATCGACATCGGTTCCCACCTGCTTGACATCACTGACTTTGGTCTCCACCAGACCGACGTCATTTTTTGCCTGATCGCTGACGTCAGTTTCCTGACCGACATTGGTCTCTATGTTTTTCTGTGAGTGGTGATTTTTACCCACAAGCTCATTTTGGATCATAACCTTGTCCAAACCAACACTACCCTACTCAAAATTATTCAGCCTCTTGAGCTGATCACTGTCCATCACCTTCTCCTTGAAAACCAAGGCTTTCCAGTTCTTCAATGTGTCAAAAACATTAGATTTCCTTTTTATGCAATAAACCTAATCCTTTCTTGTAGCATCAAAAATATAATACTGTGATCCTCCAATAAAAGCTCCCTGAGCTAGTCCCCACATATCTGCGTGAACAAGCTCCAACCTATGCTTCTTCTTTGTTGACCCAGTTGTGAGAAACCTCACTTTCACCTATTTTCCAAACATACAATGCTTACAAAAATCTCGATCTATGCTTTTCAAATTTGAACTTTTACCATTTGACTTAAGAATATGCATTCCCTCTCACTTATGTGACCAAGCCTACAGAGCCACATTTTTGCATCTACATCTGAAGTAGACAAACCAGAAGGAGAATCAGTAATACAAGTAGATAGATAAAGAGTACCTACTTTCTTACCTCTTGCTAATACAAGTGCACCCTTGGAAACTTTCCAAGATTTCGCTGTGAGATTTACTGTGCAACTCTCATCACCCAACTTTCCTGCAGAAATTAGACTCCTCTTCAGGATGGGAACATGCATGACATCCTTCAACACCCATGTGTTGCTAGTCTGCAATTTTAGCTACACTTTTTCTTTTCCAACAATTTGACAAGACTTACCATCCCCTAAATAAATTTTTCCAAAGTCTCCATAGACATAATCATGAAAAGATTCTCTATTTGGGGTTGCATGGAAAGAGGCACCAGAATCTAAAACCCAAGTTTCTACTTTATCTAAGGAACATATAAGAGCATCTCGTGCAATAATACCTGCATCATTTGCTTCTTTATTTCCTTCATGCTGATCTTCTACCAACCAACAATCTTTCTTTACATGCCCTTTCTTTCCACAATTCTAGCAGGTTATACTGCCATACCTGGATTTGGATCCACTGCCTATTTTGACCTTGATTTCCCTTGCTCGACCTTCTCTCTTTGCTTTCCCCTACTTTCAACACTTAAAGCATTACTTGATGATTCACCTGTGCTTTTTCTGTGAATTTTTTTATTCAAGATTACACTAACAACATCATCAACTTTCAAGATATTTGAAGCAGACGCAGTATTACTAACTGCCATTACCAAATTGTCTAAACTTTCAGGTAAAGAGCATAAGATTAAGAGAGCCTTAATTTCATCATCAAAAACTATTTTGTCTGAATTTAACTGGTTTACCAAACCATGTAAATCACTAAGATGACTATATACAGATCCACCTTCCAACATTTACAAATTAAATAATTGCTTCATAAGAAATACCTTATTCGAAGTTGAGGGTTTTTCATATAAATTTTCCAAAGATTCCATTAACTCTACCATTGTCTTTGCCTGTGATAAGTTGGAGATCACAGACGATGCCAGGCTCAACCTTATAGATCCTAGAGCCTTTCTATCAAGAACCTTCCATTCTTCATCTTTCATATATGTGGGCTTGCTTGCAACCCCACCCAATGGTAAGTATAGATCTTTTTGATACAGATAATCTTCTATCTGTATCCTCCATAATTGATAATTTTTTCTATTAAATTTCTCCATTCTTAGTGTACTTTCTTTTGCCATTGCTTTACTCTCACTCAAACAGAAACCCCTGTGAGTGACCTGTAATCAACAAACACTTAACACACTCTGAAACCAAGGTGTTAGTGAACCAAGCTCTGAACCAAGCTCTGATGAACCTGCTCTGATATCAATTGTCAGGATCTTGCTCCTTAAGAGTACACTTGATTACCTTTGTATAAGCAACTAAACACAAAATTAAACCAAAAGTAATATGTAACTAGAATTCAGAGATAGCACAAAATATGAGAAACAATACAATCTATATTAACACTCTTCCAGAAGGAAATACAATGAAAAAATCACACTCTTCTTACACCTCTTGGGTGTACAGTAATTATCCCTCAAGAGTTCTCTCTCTCTCTCTCAATTACAATCACAACTCAATAACTGAGTTGTTCCCTCCACCAGTTAGTGACAATCAACCCAATGGTTGTTGTTGCTTACTATCAGTCCACTAAGTACCACTGAGTACTCCAAGTAGATCTCCTTGATCTTGCACAACTGCAGATCTAACTGATCTTACTTACCATGTAGATCTCCCTGATCTTGCTACTTGCAGATCAACTGATCTTACACTCGAAAGGATCTCTTCCTTGTCCTTGATCCTTTGATCCTTGATTACAATACAGCCCCATGGGTCTCTTAAATAGATCCCAAACCAAACAATAATTAGACTTACCAATTACAATAATTAGAAATGCAGACTCAAGACTAAAATTAGGCTTTACATGCAAACTGACTGTCTGTCTAATATTAAACCAGTTTTGGAAACACACAGGTTGTCGACGTCGATTTCTGTCTGACCGATGCCGGCCGACCCCTAACTGATGTTGGTTGCTCTGTACACTGAATATGACCGATGTCAGTTGGCCTAACCGATGTCGGTTACTGTAACACTCAACAACCTCCACATTTGCATAACAGTGAAGCTTTTAGCTCCACAACCTAACAGCTTAAGGTGCCAACTAGAGTAGGATGTAATAGTAGTTTTTCACTTTTTCCTTTTAATTTAATTATCTACTAAAAACTTAAATACATGCAGGGTTTATGAGGAACACCTGGAGATAAAAAGATGGTTGCACACCATTTTGAATCCAATAAATACAGGAACTCCTTTTTTTCTTAGAAGAATAACCTGCACATAATGAGACAACTTGGACAAATTGGATTAATATACATGAGTGAGTTGCCTGGTTAGGAACCAATCTCGAGAAGTTATGAACTTCCTCAAGAGGATGTCAGCTCACTATTTTCATAATTAAGTGGATAATAAAACTAAAATTACAAAATAGAAGGATGCGATATGGATACAATAATAAAATGTTTAGGAACTAATCTTCATCTAAATTATCAACATAAGTAAAGTGTTCATTCAAATAAGCTCTAGTAGAATTCACATCTTCCTGTATACATCTAATTAGTTAGAAGTGGATTAAACTGAGAGAGAATAGACAATGGCACAAAGTGCTAACTCAAAATCTATGTAACTCTGGTCGGTGAAGAGAGGTTAAGAGATGATGGGAAGATCAAAGATACTAAGTATTTCATGTGAAACTCTGGGCAGAGTCATCTATAGATAAATTCCATATTTAGAAAGGCAGAAGATTAAATTTGACTGAATCTAAGACAAAGTTTTATGACTAAATGGTTTGGATTCTAAAATAGAATGTAGGGATCAATGCTGATCCAACATAATCATTACAGATTAAGATGAATCGTTGTCAATTTTTTTATAACTGCCCAAGGTTATAAATAGAAAGATAAAGGGTAACTGAGGAATTATAAAAGGAAATGAAAGATATATAAGATGTTCTGATAGTGGAATGAGAAGGAAATAGATATAATTAAATAAGAAAATAAAAATTCAAGACAAATAACTTACTTTGAAATAGATGTAAGCAAATTATATCCTTTTTCTAGGTTCAATAAATCTCCTTAGTTTGTGATGAGCATTTTGGACTGGGTATAACCTACTTTCATCAGCATTGAGCTAGAGGTCACCTTTTATTCTCCTGAAGATATCTTAACAACAATTCGAGATTGAAATTTTGTGGGGGATAAACCAAAGGGCTGCCTATGTATATGGATCAATGCCGATCCAAGAAGATCGATGTTGACCATGGGAGAATTGTTATCGGTTTACCTTTTTTAGTAAAAGTTTATTGTGATCCATTTTGTCTTGTTCTAATGGCAGGGTAATTTGGGATTAAAAAAGTGGGTTTGTTAACAACAGATTTACCACGAGGGTAAGTTGTTAGAGGGTTAAGATTTGATATATTCTATGGGTTGTAAATTATATTATGTTGGTTAATAAGGTAAAATGGTACTTTGTAAAAATAGATTATCAAGTATCTAATGGTAAACATTTTAGACTTTATGATAGGCGTATTTAGGATGAAATAATAATTTAAAGGCCTAATACACCAAATAATTCATATATAACATATATGAAATTGTAGTGTCTACATTTTCCCCTTTTTGTGGAGCAGTATGTAATAACATGTTGTGAGACAAAAACTAAGAGAGGTCCAATGCCTCAGGTTTATGTGAGGAGGTATCCCCCCTCAAATCAGGAGCCAACGTAAGATGATGAATGGGTGATGGGTTTGAAAAATGAAGTAATAGATGGGATTAATAATAATAAATGGGAACCAAGAGTGCAAACACATAAAATGAAGTATACTTTTGTACTGATAGGGTGTGAGATAGTATAGGCAGAGATGCCCCAAGACAAATCATGTAATAAATTATCATAACTTCGAACAAGTGGGCTTAAAAAAAGGTTAATCAAGAGAATAAATGATAAGGTTTGGATGATCAAATCATTTGGTGTGTTTTATAGTGTGTGCACTACCTATAGATGATTATTATCTAGATGAGATGCACTCTTGAGACCCACAAAGGAGAGGTGCCCAAAAAAGTGCATGCCGTATGCAAGTTGTGGGACCATCAGGGGGTCTATGTCCATAAGACTAAAATGTAATAGGACAAATAATGGTATAGGTGTGGAAAGGTAACAAGATTAGGCTTTAGAGCAGGACCAAATGAATGAAAAAAGTGCAGGTAGTGCAAAAGAGAAAAAGTTGGTCCAGATCAACATCGATTAAAGAAATCGACGGTGATCCATATAAATCAATGTCGATCTAAAAAAAGATTGATGCCAATCTAAAGATGATTGTATAAGAAAATATGATTTAGAAATAGTTCATTTGCTATCGATGTGTGGTGAGTGGAGAGATAAAATTTGATAATGACTTTAGTGTGTGGTGTGATGGAAGTGATCGGTAATGGTTAAAGGTGACAATGATGGTCTCATGATGAGGTAGGCCTTATTTTGATTTAAGTTTTTTGATTTTTATGATTTTTGGTTAGAGTAATTTTTAGGGTTTTTAGGATAGTACAACAAGCATGGATCAACATCAATCCCAATGAATCATCACTAATTCATTGGAAGCATCACCAATTAGGAATAAAATGATGCTGATTTGTAGAAAATGGCAAACAATTAAGTAAAGATTCTAGGGTTAAACTAAGTTAAATTTTAAGAAAGTTTAAGGCATATATAGGCTTATTATAATAGTCACAAACATAGCTAAATATGCAAGATTAAGTAACACCTTTTTTAGAGTGGTTACATGATAAACTGAGTGACAATGATTGGGCCCATATGGAGGCAGTGGGCTTAGAAGTACACTTTACTACCATATTCATAGAGACATAAGCTTGTTAGTAACATTACTATAGTAGTGGGATGTGACCACTGGGACTTTTTGGTTATCTACAAGAGAGATAACCATTATAATGGAGGACATTCATAAGATACTACAACTCCCAATGTAGGGGGTCACTATTATACCTGTGAATGAGTAGGGTTGCATAACATCACTGACATGATTATATGGTGGAGATGCCATGGATATTACTTTTATAACAAGAGCATTTATTTTTGAGTTATTATATGATAGAGATACAGATGGGAGATTAGTGATGACTATGATGCTGCTAGCTATTTCTTATTATGCTCTCCTTGACTCAAGTGGAGGCAGGTTTCCATATAGCCTCATAGGTGTCGTTGCAAATATGTAGGAGTAGTGAATAGTATTTTCCTAGGCCCCAAATTTACTAGCACACACACACACAAACACACACACGCATGCATGCACACACACACACACACACATGGGGTTATGAGGGTGGAGGACCTAGAGGACATTTGGTTTAGATGTGACCTATGTTTTGTAGTGGTGGGCATATGAGCATGCTAGAGTGATACGAACCATCGGTACCCCATGGATATGATGGTATGATACAACCTACAGTGTGGCCTTATTTTGATGGAAGGAAGATTTGGTGTAGGCTTACACAAATGGCATGACATGAGACTTAGTATATTATCGATGAGTCCTTAGGGAGTTACAGGATGGTGATATCATTTGGAGGCCTTACATTATATTTCCTACATGACCTGAGGTAGAGGTAGAGCTAGAAGACATTCAAAAGGAGATATGGTTGATAGAGAGGAGGATGGAGTATGTAGATTTTTTTTCATTTGGGACAGTGAGGAGACAGTTTGGGTTCATTCAGGATATACCATGGACCCTAAAAGGGTATATACAAGATGATATGAAGACTAGAATACTAGAGGTCGATGTGATAGATATTCCAATAAGGCCCAAAGAAGAGGCAAAAAATGTAGAGATAAATGATGCGGGGTATACCCTAACATATTTAGTGTGGTGGTTAGGGTATCTAGATGATAGACATGAGAGGGTGGTGTGGCCTTGGTAGGAGGGAATAGATGAGGAGATGCAGGATGTAGAGGAGGAGGGAGGAGGAGAGGAGGAGGAGAGGGTAGAGGAGGGAGGAGAGGAGGAGAAGATAGATATTATAGGTATTATTTTTGAGAGGGATGCACTGAGATCCCAATGCATTGCCTTATAGGGATAGGTGACCACAATATAGGGGGATCTCATTACCATGTAGATAGAGTGAGATGGTCTACAGACTAGAATAGATGCTTTACAGGTAGAGTTTGACACCTTACATTTGAGTCATGATTTGGCAGTTAAGGCTTGAGATAGATACTATGTTGAGATGGATGGTTTATGATGAGGGGATGGAGGAGTTAAGGGGTGGATAGGTGTAGGGGGATCTGAGCTAAGTACAAGACATGTAGGTATTATGAGTGTGGATAGATACTAGGAGCTGGAAACCAAGATGAACTATTATGAATAGATTGTATTAGATATGCATCCAAAGATTCCTCAATATGCCATACATGTGGCCACATAGGGTAGGTCTTCTTGATGGACACATATAGGTTTGGCCAATACAAGGAGTGTATCATGAGGGAGATATCAAAGGGGAGATGGAGGAGGAGATAGGGTTGGGGATGGAGGTGGCGGTAGAGGTGAAGGCATTGAGAGCATCCAGCTAAGCCATCTCCAGTTTATTGAGTAGCCTATTTTCTATTTATTATACTGGGTAGAGAGCCATATATTTTGTATACTGAGACTTGGATGATGTATATTTGAGCATTTACATATATACATACATGATTTTGATTATGAGTTGTGGTGTTATATTTTTTGATTATGGATTTTATTATATTTGGATTGAAATGTTATGAATCATGGAGTTAGTTTAGGATGTTTTGTATTTAGATTATGTGATTATGGATTTAGCTATTTAGATGACATGATGATGTGATAGATTTATTATGGATTTAAATGTTATGTATTCACATTAAAATGTTTATGGATCTTGATTATGTGATTATGGATTTAGCTTGGGATTTTATGGATTTATATGATGCGATGGATTAGATTGGATTATGGATTTTTAAATCTTGTGATTATGAATTTAGATTAGGAGACCATGGATTTATGTGATGTGATCGTGGATTATATTAGATTATGGATTATGGATTTATGTTTTGTGATTTTGGGTTTAGATTAGGATGCTTATGGATTATTAGATTGTTAGTTTAAATGATGCAACATATTTAGATTAAATTATGATATTCTTATATTGTGGTCAAGATATATGTGGCGATCCTGCTTTATATTGTGGGAGTGATAAATGATATATAATTAATTATCTCAATTTTGATTTATTTAGGATAAAGAGACATAAATATTTTATTACTCATCATTGGCTTATACCAAAACCCAAGAAAAACCACTTGTAGTAATTGCATGTGCATCCTTAATTGAATGTTAATAAATATCCTAGTAGCCTTAGGTCAACTAACTTCAGGATCTATATATTTGAGATGGAATTTTATAAGGATTTGATTTTCTTTAGGATTTTGATAGAAAATGGATTTTTTAAGAATAATATGTTTTCATCATGCATTCCAAAGCTAAGTCTGACCCTAGGATCTTTTTGTGTCAATCCATGTAGACTAATCAATGCGGGAACTTTACTAATTTAGAGAAATATGATCAATGTGGGAAGATTTCTTGGGATATTTCATGGATGATAGACATATTTTGAGGGAGTGGTCTATATTTTAAGAGAAGCTTTTCAAAGTAGCTGTCCTTTGAGGGAGAAGTCCACATTTTTGCCATTTTTATATATTTTACAACTATCCTTCAAGGGATCAGTCTGTTATTTTTTCCTTTTTTATAGATGTTTTTTTTGCTTGGTTTTTTGATCCCAGTGTTATTATTTTTGTATGGATTGGCTTAAGTTAACCTAGAATAGTTTCCAAAGCTTTGTTGTACAAGTTGATATTCTTATTACCAAAATGAACTACTGAGGTGATATGGAGTTTTAAGAAATACTGATTTGGGGCTCCTTCCCATTATAGGTGGAGCTTGTCCATTTAGAGCATGTTATGAATAGAGTTGGGGTATTCATATTCAAGGTTAGAATAGACATACTTTCAGATAACCACATGACTCTATATATCATTATTTGGTATTTTTAGGAATGAAAGGGATATGGTTTTTGCTAAAAAACCAAAAGAAAATAAATTAGGTTGGCCAAGGAGATTAAGATTGATTAATAATGGAAAAGATACAAATGCAATGCATTAAGAGGTTTTCGTTATGGTTTTCTATCAAGAGAGGCCAAATGATATGCCCTAGATCCATATTTATGGGTGATAATATATGGTCCAAGATAATTTGGAGCAAATTTTCCTCATTTTTTCTTTTCCATATTAGTGACATGTTGATTTTATTTCAAGACAAGGTCACCAACATTAAATTTATGTTCTTTTAAATGTTTATTATAAATGCATTTTATTTATTCCTAATATACATGGATATGGTCAAGGATAACCGATCGTTGCTCGTCCAAGAGCTCAAGTTGGGCTCATCTTTTCTAATGGAAGTCATCCTTAGAAATAATATCTATAAGAGAGATGCAAAGGGAAGGTATCTGAACCTTAAAAATAAGTACAACTTGGGCATTATAAACTAGAGAAAAAAGGGTAGCACCCGTAGGGGTTTGAATACTAGTTTGATAAGCCTATATGGAAAAATGAATATGAATATGAATATGCCAATTCTTTCCAACTTCATTAACAACTTTAGTCAAGATTTTGATAAGAGTTTTATTGAATGCCTTGACTTGCCCATTAGCTTGAGGATAGTAAGGTGAGGAAATCTTAGCTTAATGTTGAAAGAGTCATAGAGTTTTAAACCTTTCTATTTTTAAAATATTTTATATTATCTATAATGATCTTATGATGAATGCCAAAGTGATAAATAATATGATGACTAATAAAATCCATAATTTTGTCCAATTTGGCTGAGATAAGAGGAATAGCCTCTACCCATTTAGTGAAATATTCAATGGTGGTGATGATAAATTTGTGGCATTGGGAAGATTTAGGATTGATTTGACCTATAAGATTAAGCCCCCACTGAGGCAATGGCCAAAAATCTTGTGCTTCTTGTAATGCATGACTAGGGACATGTGATAGATTGGCATGTAATTGGTATTTTATGCATTTATTAGTGTAATCAAAATAATCTTGATTTAAAATGGGCCAATAATAGCCCAATCATAAGATTATCTTAGCAATGGTGTGGCCACTAAAATCTCCACCACATGACCCATCATTAGCTTCTTTGGTAGTGAGGGTAGCATCATGATTTTAGAGACAACAAATAAGGATGCCATCGAAACCAAATTTATAGAGAACACACCCTAGTATGAAAAAATGAGTGATGTGTTGCTGGAAAGCTTGCTTACCATTTTTGGATAAATTTGGGGGAATAATTCCCCTTGATAAATAATCAAATATCTACATGTACCAAAAATCTAATGGGTTTTATTTTATATTGTGGATGGAAGGAAGATCATTTTTGGTAAAATAAGTTTGATTGGTTTTGTGGATGAGAATAAATAACTTAGATTCTTGAGATGAAGATGGGATAAACAAGGCCAAGGAGGCCATGGTATCCAAAAACTTGTTAGTTGATCAAGGAGTGGCTTGGATAGAATAATACTCGAAAGCAACTAGTAATTGATCAACCAAGGTTTTATATTTCTAGAGGGTGTCATTTTTACATTAATATATACCCTTTATTTGATTGACCATAGGTTTGGAATCACCATAGATATTAAGTGATTTAATACGTAAGACTAAAGTGGTTTGGAGATCTATGATCAAAGCCTCATACTTCATCATATTATTGGTGCAGTCTAAATCAATTTTAAAATATTAAGGTATAGGTGTCTCCCTTGGAGGGATTAGGATAATTCCAAATCCCCCACCAAAATCATACTTGGATCCATCAAAGAATAGAGTCATTTTATATTGAGGATATAATTAAGATGTGGAGGCTATGGACTCATCTGTGAATTCATAATTGATTGGTTGATTATCATCAAGAGTTGCCTTCACAAGTTAATCAATGGTGATCTGACCTTTAACTAATTTTTGGTGGATAAAATCAATATCAAATTCCACCAAAAGCATGAGCCATTTGGGCATTCATTGATTTTGATAAGGATTTAAATGCATAAATTTTAAGGGACCCATGTTTGTGATCACATAGGTTTTGTGATTGAGCAGATAATGAAAAAGCTTAGAAACTACAAAGACTAGAACCATGCATAAATTTTTTATGTGTATAGTGTGCCTTGTATTCAATGAGAGTGTGAATTATATAATAAAATTATTTCTCTTTATGTTTCTCATCATGATGGGCAAGCATGGCTCTTAGGGTATGGTATGTGGTTGAAATATATAAGAAGAAAATTTACCCCTCCTTTGGAGGATTGAAAACTGGTGGTGAGAGAAGATAGTTTTTTAGGGCATCAAAGGGTCCCTAACAGTTTGAGTCCCACATTAAGTGGGTATCTTTATTTAGGATGTGATGAAATGGTTGACATTGATTAAATAAATAGGAGATAAAACAATGAATGGACTGCAATTTTCCTTGTAAGCTACAGAGTTGCTTAAGATTGGATGGGGGTGGCATTTATATAATGGATTTGATCTTATTAGGGTCTACCTATATCCATTGAATAGAGATGATGAAACCCAAAATCTTACCTTTCAAAACCCCAAAAATTCATTTCTTTAAATTGAGATAGACATGAAACTAGATTAGGCGAGTGAAGATTATTTTAAGCACCAAAAGATGGTCTTTTCATAGTTTTGACTATCGAGGAGATCATCCACATAATATTACATGATTTTATCAATTATGTCATGGAAAATATAGGTTATGGCCCTTTGATAGGTGTCCCCATAATCATTTAACCTAAAAGGCATAACTTGATAGCAGAAGGTCCCCCAAGGAATAATAAATGAAGTCTTATGTTGATATTTTGGTATGATGATGATTTGATTATACCCAGAGAAACCATCCATAAGTGATAAAATTTCATGATTGGATATTAAGTCCACTAAATTAGTCAATATTAAGGAGAGGGAAATCATCTTTAAGATAAGCGAGGTTAAGGTCATGAAAATCAGTACAAAGGTGTAGTCCTCTTGTGGTTTTTGTGATAGGGATGATATTAGACACCCATTGAGGGTAGTCAATAAGCTAGATAAAATTGATAGATAAGAGATGTTGCAATTCTTATTTGACCAAGAGTGCAATGCAAGGATGCATTTTTTGAAGTTTTTATTTTACAAGTTTGGCATTAGGAAATGCAACAATGTTATGGATGATAATAATAGGGTTGATACCGAGTATGTCACTATAGGACCAAGTGAATGATTCACTACGATCTACTAGAAACATAGTGAAATCCTGGTGCTCCTAAGGATCTAAAGATTTTCTAACCTTAACAATTTGTAGATTCTCATGAGATCCCATGTTATGTTGACATTAGCTTCATTTAATAGACTAGAGGTTTTAGATGGAATAAAATTGAATAGATGGGAGTTCTCTGTGCCTAAATGAGTTAACATTGACTCATCATCCTGGCACTAAAAAATAAGGATGGTGGGAAAATCCTACCCTATCATGTTTGGGTAGGAGAGAGGAATGGTTTTGGTTTCCCTGTTGAAGCAATAGATGAGAGGTTCTATAGTGATGGCATTGACTAAAAAAAAGTCTAGAGGAATGGATACAACCTTGCCTGTCTTAGAAGGGGTGTTGGATGGTAAGGATGATGTGTCCTCTTCAAGAATAGGTAGAAGAGTGGTTTCTATGATGGTTTTGGGATTTTTGTTAAAACCTAGGCCATACTTTTCATGGGGATTCCTAAAATCCCCTAACATGATATCATGTGGCCCTTGTTCTTAACATCTTATGCCAAAGCCCTTCCAAGAATACCATTGCAAGTATGTTTGTACAAAGTGGGGTTTATATAGGAACAATAAGTTTGAGGTGAATGGTTTGGTGTGAGCTCAGCTATCAAGAATTGAAGAAGGCTGATCAATCCCCCCATAGATTAAATGAGTATGGAGGAAAGGTGGACTGAAGGGAATGAGTTCTTCAAGATTAGGATAATACACATGCTGTTTGTTGGGATACCCATATTCTTAGGGAGTGGGGAGAGTGTTGACCATCAATAACTGATATTCTCCCATTGATAATTATTGAAACATGAAATCAAGGGAATCCTTGATACAGGGATGTCATACTAAATGATGCTTTATTGGATGATGATAGGATTGCACTTTGTAATGGAATTAAGATGTCATTTGGTCTAAAGGTAAGGTTGTAAGTTTTGAATGGATGGGGATCATCTAGAACATTATGGACCTTACCCTCATGTTCAAATTTAAGACATCCATGCAAGGTGGAGGGGATGCAATCTATAACACATAGCCAAGGATGTCCTAATAGGATATTATATTTAAATTCCCATTCTATTACATAAAATAACTCAAGGAGGGTACGCACACTTACTTGGATGAAAAGGACAACATTTCTTAGTGTAGGGGCCAAAATATCATTAAATACTCATAAGATGGCTGGAGATTGAGATACAATAGTTTTAGGTAACTGTAGTTGCTTAAAAACATGAGAGGCGATAATATTTATGCTTGTTCCATTATCAATCATTACTCATTTGATTTAGGTCTGATTAATTTGGGCAGTGATAAATAATAGCAAATCCTGGTCATCAGGTTGTAAACATGATATTTTAGAATCACAGAATGTTATGGATGATAACTTTTGAAGTGATGCGATAAAAGCTAATAAAGACTAAGTTTCATTTGATTGTATCTTGGTAGCTTGCAAGGCTTCTATCATAACCTCATGATGCTACTGAGAGTTTTGGACAAGTTCATATAAAGACATCTTGATCGGGAGTTGATGAAGCTACTTTAAAATGGATATATGTATCAATTCTAAAGCATTATTATTTTGTGTTTTTCCTAAAATAGAAATTTTAGGTTTTGGGATGGGCATTGTAGGACTATTTATAGTATAATCAAGAAATTTTTCAATAGTCGCTTTGGCTTTATTGGGATTTTGGGTCTAGGATCATGTAGCTATGTGCATTGCATCTATTTGAAAAAATGGTGGATTTGTCATGTTTTTAGACTCATCTAAATATATAGGGTTTATGAGGGGTTGATATTGAGTTCTATTGGAGACTCTATATTCCTTTGAAACTCGTTCTAATCCTCTTGGTAGTATACTATTTAATGAGGTGGATGTGACCCTAGTAGTTTGAATATGGGGATAGTCATGACCAAATTGTTCCATTTAAATATCATCCTCTTCAAATAAGTTTCAAACCATAACTTTTAACATGTTAAAAATTTTAGTATCATGTCCCGTTATTTGATGGATACGTGCATTTATTCTTTTCTCGATACCATGTTGGTTTTTGAATATGAGGGTTAACAACTTTTATGGGTAGTAGTGTGACAGGGGAAGTTTGAAAAGTTGATCAAGAATATTAGAGTAAGACCCCCTCGATGGATCTAGGTTGGGTTTTTCAACCTTTTAAGACATTAGCATGGAGGTTGCATTTGCTTTTGAGTTTTGATCTTTCACACTAGTTATTTGAATATTCCCCACAATAGGTACTTTATGTTTGGGATAAGACTTTACACCTAGGCCTTATGGGTAGTAAGGATTTAAATTATTATGAATTGGAATTATTATAGTGGGAATATCCCTTTGTAATGGTATAATCTCTTTAGAAGAGGATTCTACAATGGTGTTTTTTAGTCTTGCTGAGGGATGAGGTCCCAATATGGATGCTCTAGTTCAAATAGGTGGTAGAGGCATCTTGAATTTTTGAATTTGATTAGGAGTAGCATGGATATCCTATTTAGGGAGTTCAATACTTATTGGAGGGTATTGCAAGGATTTTCCTCATGATGCCTCAAGGTTTTTGTTTCCAATTCCTGAAGCATTCCCCCTAATTTCTCTCTTTACAAGATTTATCCTTTCTTGAGCCATGAGGGAAGATGGTCTTAGGTTTGGTTGAGGTAGCATGATAGTATTCTTAGGGGGGAGGAAGCTAGAGGGGATGTGTATGCTATATTAATCTATTGTAGTGACTAAAGGAGTGGTATATGTATCTTCTAGGATGTCTAATCAAGCATCCTGCTTGATATTGTTCTCATCCTTTATTTCTAGTTGATTATCTTGAATGGGTTTAGGTAATGTTTCCTTGAGAGGATCCCAAATAATAAGATCTTAAAATATTGAGTGGGTGTTAGAGATCGATCTACTTGATTTAGATGGTTTGAAGGCATCTCTTGTAAGGAGATCTAGGATTTTAGTTGTCATGAAAGGTGATTCAGAGCACTACCAACCTCTTTAGGTAGAAGTTGATCATGGATTGTACTGATCACATGGGTATCATGGTTTGAGGTGCATTCTGAATTAGCCTATATAGAATTAGACATAGAGGCATGGTTGGGGAAGGACTGTCTAAAGATGTCTATGGACTAATTAGGAGGAGCATTAGGGTTATCTAATTGCAACTCTCCTTAATCAATAAGGTTTTAAACTAGACCTTTGAAGTAGAAACACCTATTAACGCCATGACCTAGTATAGGATGGTAATTAAAAAAGTCATTTTATTTAAACCAACTAGGCTTAGGGCAAGAATCATCGAGAGGTCTAACTAGAGGAAGTTTTATGATAGATGATTTTAAGTGCTTGTTTAAAACAAAAGTGTAATATTCCCCTAAGGGTGTGTACTTCCATAGAGAAAAACATGTTAATGGTTTTTGTGATTGTGATTAGGAGGTAGAGGGTTTGGATTGGATTTTTGTCTATGGGGTACTAATTTTAAGACCACATCACTAGCAGTGCCTTTGGTTTTGGTATTGTTAGTTCTTTTGGAGGGATTAGGTTTGAAGTTTTTATTATGTAACTTTACCTTCCCTTCTTCTAAATCTTGGACTTCTAGTTTATGGGCCATGGAAAAGGCCTCATCAAAAGTCTTGAAGGATTGAACTTGTAATGTTGACAAGATGTGTTTAGCACATGAACTTGAAAATAATTTGATTAGTTCTAGTTGAGGAAGGGAAAAAAGTAGGTTTATAATTCTCCACAATCTATCCATGAAATTAATAATAGATTCATCATCGAATTGTCTAATGGCATAGAGGTTGGTTATGGTCACTTTTCTTGTGATGTTAATGTAAAAGTGTTCTAAAAATATTTGGGCTAGTTACCCAAAAGAGAATAGGGAATTTTGAGGGATAAAACTATACTAATCCAAAGCTGGTCCAACTAGTGACATGGGAAACATTCTTAGGAGAAGAGCATCATCGTGGTATATAAGATAACAAGTGTGTCTAAACACTCTAATGTGTTGCTGAGGATCTTCCTTATTTTTAAAGTTCATAAATTTTGCAAGTTCCCATTGTGAGGGGTATGGTCTAATAGGGATAGTTGGATTAATGGGTTTATTACAAATTTGCTCATAAGTGAGCATATTTTTCTACCTAGAGGTAGAGGCTTCCATATTTGTCATCCTATTCATAAGGTTAGGTTGGGTATTATATTGAGGAGTACCCCCTAAGACATTATATTTGAGATGTTGATAGGTATGAAATGGAGTGGAAAAGGATTGTGACAATGGGTAACTAACTAAAGTGGTCATAATTAGTTGGGATGCTACCACATACTATGGGGCTTATAAGGGTATATAAGTGGACCCAAGAGATTGTGAGGAATATAAATATTTGGTAGTTAATGGGATGTATTACTGAGGAGGTTGACTCAAGGGAGTTTGTTGCAAAGGTTGAGTTTGGGGATTTGAATCTATGCTAGTTTGTATGTGTGGGAGAGTTGCAGTGATTGAAATCACTAAGTTCTAAAGTATTGTGGTAGGAGGTAGAGTAAACATTGGTTGAGGTGAAATAACATTTTGGACTTGGGTACTAGTTGGAGATGGACCACTAGATGTTACTAGAGGTGGATTGTTTAAAGGTTATGCAGTGTTAGTATCAGAACTTATTAGGGGATGATTATTGATAGAGGAAACCATGGTTGTAGTAAACCCTTTAGGTCCCCCTAAGGGCATGCCAAAAATATTCCCAGAAGACTATGTATGAGGGGAAAGTGGAATACAAATGGATCGAGTACCAAGGTAATGGTTAAGAGCAATTGGATTACTATCCAATATGCTGGTGAATTTAGGATCTCCCTGAGTATAGAACTAAGGAATACCCTCCCCCATAGACTTAGGAGAGGTAGGAGGACTCGAGGTGTTTTCCATGGATGAAGATGAGGTTGGGGATTCGATTTGCTTTATCAATTGTTGTCATGTCAAAACCATGTAGCACGGAAGAGAAATCAAGAAATGAAATAAAAAAGCACACAATAGTATTTTTGATTATCTCATTTTAGTAGAAACAAGCACACACACTACAAAATGTACTTAAAAGATTTTACTTTTTTTAGAAATTAACTTTAGAGTGTGATAAGGAAAAAGGTCAATGAGGGTACTAAGAAATGGTAATCTAAAGATGTTTTTGGGTTTTAATTTAAGGTTAGGAACCTATATATACATGAAGGTACATTGAGGCCTAATTTTGTGTTGGAAGAATGTACATGGATTGGTATTGGGGCCTACCCCCTCACTTCACACACCATAGTGATAAGGGTGTCAGGTACTTAGCCTTTAAAATACTTCTTGAAAAAAAATTTATACATCAATGAAAAGAAAGAGAGAGGGAAATTAGCATGGATATGTAGATAAAGGGTCACAAATGAACATAGTCAACTCATACAATAGCTATATTAGCTCTAATGAGTCCCCTCATATGTTGCTTCCATGGTTAATATTCCTCAATGATGAATGTGGCATGGTGGAGGCTGGTTTCAACTTAGTTATCATTTTTAAAATCATGGATACACCCTTATCTGGTTAAGTACATTCTCCTCTTTAAAGTTACGACGTAAAAGTGGCTCAATTAGGCCATCATGAGTTACTAAATAGTCCATTTTCCCTTGGTTATTAACTAGGCCACCAAAACTACTCTAATTTTCCATTATGACTATGAAGAAGTGTCTTTATCACCTTCAATCACTAGTTACATAGAGTAATGAACCCGAATTAACTCATCCAACAGCCCCTCTATGCCAACTTTCATATCTCTTTATTGACCCAAGTATGCCTACTAGGCCACTAAGCCTAATTACTTGATTGTTAGGTGCTTGGTGGCCATGAAAACCTGTATGAGACCTTAAGGACATGTGAATATGTGAGTTTAAAGTTTTAATCAATGTCCCATACAATGACAAATGCCTTTCTAAGTAGATCACTCCTGAAATTTTATTTACTTAAGTGACTAGGCCACTTTTACTAGCTTCTATAGACTGGTTGTTTGGTAAATACTTATAGAAGCACTTTCAGTATGAAATGTGAGTATTTGGTGACTTTGGAAGTTGAAATAAGTCTCAAACTATGCCCTCTAATGATTGACAACTTCTCAAACAACCCTGTACCCTATTCTTTATTCAAATTTTTGTAAAAGATATAGTTTATGACAAGTCTATATAATGTCTGTATAGACTAGTACCATAACTAAGGTCTCCTTTGAGTTCAATAGGTGATCAAAGTGTTTATCAAGTAAAACAAGAGTGTTTGAGTGAAAATATCTCCACTTTTTCCAAGTTGAGTCTATCTTATGGTTTAAGCATGGTTTTGGAGGTCTACCATCTTAACGATGGTTCATTAATATCATACCCCCAATCTGAAACTTATGGTCATGTTTATTCCATATTACCCCTAGATATCCTAAAAATATTTGGGTCCCATGCATATTGTGCAAAGATATATGAGCAGAAGATGGTAGGCTTCATACTCCCTACAAGCATTTTGGACATGGTTACAGTCTTAACAATGATTCATAGAGGTGGGCCCATGAGACCCACTATATGCTTTATGGATCTTGAGTTCATATAGGTGCCTAACTTCTTCTAAGAGCATTTCCATTTAGTCCTTATGATATAAAAGATTTGACCACTTAAATGGACAGCTTGAGTTGATTGCCTAAGACTGTGGAGTTTGAGATTGTGTTAAGACTGAGTTTCACCATTTATTTTTATTCCCTTGATTTAAAAATCCCCCTTAGGACCTAGTTTATCATTATTCATCCTTTTATAACCTTTATTTTGTTTGGGAGTTCTGAGTATGCCTTAATGTGATGATGGGGTTTGAGGCCTAAAGATTAGCTTTAGGCCTAATAGGCTTAGATTAACCCTCAGGCTCTGAGTTACCTATAGGTGATCATTAATAATTTAAAATTCATAATATAATCTCTCCCACTTGGTTTCCATTCTATGTTCTAGCCTTCATCTACCTAAACCACTATCTCCACATCTTACTTCATGCAAGTCTATTTAAGTCATTGTTTACTTGTGTGTGGGCAATTGGTATTAGGAACTTTGGTAATCCCTACTCTCATTATTGTAGTACTCATCTTGATGGAGTTTGGAAACTCAAAATATGTACTCTCTTACCCTAGTTACCCCTTTATAATAGGCCTATATTCAATCTTGTTTCTTGCATACTCCTATCTCCTTATCTAGGGTTTATGGGCAGTCAAGCCTGTATGGCCCTAGTGGCTTAGTTTAGTGGCATTTTTTAATTTAAATGAGAATATTACCAACCAAGAACCTTTGATAAATTTTTCTTACTATCCTTTATGTGTTTTCAATCTTCCATCAACCTCAATCATACAAATATCCTCAGATATTATGATCATACATGTGCATATCCATTTTAGGCCTAATAGGCCTAAAAGGCCATTAAGCTCTCCTTACTAGTCTAAGACTCTTTTTACTTGGAAAAATTAATTACATCTTCTACCCTCTGTACATTTTCATCTCTTGCCTAGGGTTTATGCACAATTAGGATTATGTAGCTCTAAAGGCTCTATTTAGTATTTTCTTACCTTATTTGAATCTCTTAACATCATGGAGACCTTATTACGTTCTTCACATTACCTTCTTAGATCTATCCACCCTTAGATCACCTAAAAAATATGCATAAGCCCTTAACTGATATATATAGGCATATTTAGTCCTAATTAGGCCTAATAAGCCTATTTAGTTTATTAAGCCTTCATTACCTCCTAGGGCTAGAAAAATTCAATGGAGATGCTGAGATCATTCATAAAAAAATTACAATCCCCTATTTCTAACCTCTCAACAATCACTTCCATGTAAGTTTCAACAATCACTTTAACTCTTCATCCTATGTCCCTGCTTGAAACTACCCTTTAGGCCTAGTAAGCCTCACTATCATGTTAAGGCTCTTTGACATCTCAAGCCATCAGATCATAATAAGGAGGTATTGGAGCCTTTATGAAGTGCTAATATAAACCATATTTTCACCTCTACACCTCACTTATTTTCATGATTTATCAGACCTTCATCCTCGTACTAAAGTCATGCCTGTAGATAACAATTAGATCTACTTGGGATTGTGAGCACAAACCTTATCTTTGCTTAGTTGACACTTAGATGATTTCTTGAGTAGTGGAGGCATGATGTACTATGTTTTTAATTGGCATATAAATTTTAAATTCCTTATCTAACCACATTTCTCACTTAGTCATCTTTTTCTCTCTTGTATGCCTATATATATGCCTATGTGTATGACTATTCTTCACGCTAAGACCCTTTACAACCTACTAAATAATATTCAACATTTTATTGTCACTTGAGTGACTCTAAGAGTTATTAGGGCCTATTCATGATTTCATGATATTCAATAACTTATCTCACATGCTCTCAACCTAATTGTATACAACATGTTTAGGTCTCTTATATGTGTGTGACCACTTGAAGAGTAAAATTTTCATGCTCTACTATCCCCATGGGTAATATTATCAAGTTTGTGTCCCTTTTTATACTATTTTTTCTAACTCCTTGAGTTTTTCAAAACCTCACCATCCTACTAGGGCTCTTTTCACCATGTAGTCACAGTTTTGTCTCCATTGGGGTCTTGATTGAGTTTTCAACTTCAAGTGGTTGAGAGTGTTTATCCTAAATTTGAACCTTATTTACCATTTAAATTATTATAATAGGTCTATATGGATCCTAATTGATGTCTCTCAACTTTATACACTCCATCTTAACATCCAATACTCCATTGGCTTGGTCTACTTCAATAGGTTTGATGTGATTTAAAGGACTTATCTTCTGCATACTAGGCTAAGGTGAAGGGTTAATCCATTTTGAACCCTACCTTCCCATATTTATACCTATATATATTTCCTCATGACTCTCTTATAGGTTCCTAAATGTCTCCCATTCTTCAACCCAACATTAGTTGTCCCACTTGCCTAACCTGCTTTGATAGGCTAGTGGTGACTGATTGGAGGTTAGTCTCTCAAGAGTTGAGGATGAGAGTGACTGAGTAGAGGCTAGTGAGTAATAGGTAGTGAGGGACATGGGGTATCATCATGAATAAAATATATTATTTATTTATGTCTTTGAATCAACTTAATGATTTATACAACTATCATGCTCTTCACTTGCTATGGAAGTCACACATCACTCATAGTAGTCACTATGGAACATAATTTGAAAGGTTTATTGGCCTAATGGTGGCTCAAATGAGTGATTGGGGAAGGAATATGAGGCCTTAATGTATTATAGGAAATCATTATCAAATCTAAAACACCATCAAACACCTTCATACTATGCACTGGAAGCTCTACAATATGAGAAACACTTCCATGCAACTTGCATATAAATCAACCTGGACATTTCCTTAGGGTCCACATGTGTGAGATGATGTTTGATAATAGTTTGGGAAGGTGGTGAAGACCCATGAGAATATCTCCAACCTTCTGTTTCTCTTTCATCATGCTCAAGGAAGGAGAAAATGATTAAAACTAGTGCCCTGCCTAAATGAAGAAGATATTATGAGTGCCCTACCTTGTTAGTGATTGTTCATAAAGGAGGGAGAGGAAATATGATAAAAATTTCCCAAAAATGGAATATATCTAGTGTACCCTCATCTTCCCAAAATTTTAGACCTTCATATTCTTTCTAATATCTATACCATCCATAAACTTGAAGGGCTCTACCAAGCTACCAAAGAGTTGGATGGGGAAAGGAGGTTAATTTTTGACCATAAAATCCCTTAAAAACATGTATTTAAGACTTGGATACATAGATTAATCTGTACACATGCTTGGATAAAATTTTTCTCTGACACACCTATATGAACTAGTTAAAAACCTTTGTTTTTTACCATGAAGACTGACTAATCTACTTGAAAACTAATTAAAATGAAATGCTAGATGTTATTGAAGCTTGAAGATGTTGGTATAGACTTGGAATGATGTTTTCATCTCCATTTCCTATTGTACACTTGTTTTTTTGTCATAAAACCTCCTTTAAGAATTATAATAGGGGTAACAAAGCACCTTAAGAGTGGGGTAAAATTTTATAAAGTTGATTCACCATATTTCTAAGTATGGTATGAACTAGAGGGAGAAATTTGACCTTGACATCACTTGACATGTCTAACAGGACCCCCTTAAACCACTTGAATATGCTATGAATTGGCTAGACAACCTAAGGTCCAAAATGAAATTTACCTTAATTCCATCAAAACAACCTTAAACAAGGATAATAAGGCCAAAATGACCATTAAAAAGGCTAGGAAACTTATGACAAACCAGGTTTTGAATATAGGGGGATGACTAATTTTGATCTGGGGGTCAAAATTAGACAACATGAGTATGGGTTAATATTTTTGTTAGTCAATTTATGGACAATCATTGAATTAATAACTTATAAATCTATGTGTCTTGCTATAGTCTCTATAAAGATATGGATGACCCAAACCCCTACCCCCTACCCCTACCCCTTTTGTCCCTAGACCATAACTTACCCATACATAGATTGTGAGTGGGGACATGGATTGATCTCATAGGTATTAGGAATTTAGTCTTGTGGCCCTGGTCAAAACCCCCAACCCATTTCCTAATTTAATAATCCATTACCAACTAGATCTTTTTAGCCTCTACTATGGACAATGATTGGGTGGTTGAGTGATTGATATTGTTGGGCCCTAATCTATGACATTGGGGTATAAATATAGATTAGATAGGCTCTGACCCTACCCCATATATAGATATATATCTTTATACAAAGGGGGAGAGTCTTCTCACCCATTGATTTATGAATATGTTTGAGTTCTCATAGAAATATAGGGACCCTCACATTGACATACATCTATAGTTCTATATTTTCCCAACACTATGATACAAAAATAAAGGAGATAATATCAAACATTGGGGACCTAATGGAAAAACTATGTGAAACAATAATGGGTATGAATTTGAGGATTCCTCTGTGTGATGCCTATGTAATAATGAGTATTATATCAAGTAAGTGTTTCTATGATAAGAATCCCAATAATTGTTTGACCATATTTGATGATTCATGACTAAAAAATAAAAGAATCTGACCTTATAAGCTCCCAATAAACCTCTTCATATCATATGATAAGGAGGAGTTAATAGACATGATAAAATTTCTCAATTGGGTGGTGGGAAATGACATCACCATGAATTTATACCATTGTATGTTCATGTCAATGAACATTATTTGTAATGGAAAGTAGTGTATTGAGTGGGCATCGATGATCAACAAGGCCCTTCATCAATAGTTGATCAATGTGTATTCTTAAAAATAATTCTTCATGGCCTCCTAATCAATGTATTCTTTATGTAAACAAAGAGTATACCCCAGCCTTGCTCAACAATTTAACCATAAATTGATGATACAACGGCAAATATGGTTAATAATATATAAATGATAAATCACAAGGGTGATAAACATATATATAGTAGGCCAATTAATATTCAAACTTGGATAAATAATATTATGAATTGAAATATTTATCTATGCCAAAAATATAAAGTACAACTATTGATTAATATTGTAATAAATTAGAAACAAGAGTACTTAGCTAGTTTATTGTGTGCATGTAGATCTGGGTTGAAACAGGTATGAAGTGAACTAGATCAGTATCTTAGAGTAGTCATTAGATCCTATAATTTTGAATTTTATAGCCTTAAATGTTTGTGTCAAATCTAGATGGTTGTGTTGATGTAGGTGTCTAATCTAGATGCATGTGTCTTGTATATAATATTGACTAGATCTAAGTGTGACCAAATGGATAGGTTTTTTTTCACCTTTATTTTAATGTATACAAATAATTTACATAGGCTATCACTCTTTTTAAATGATCAAACCCTCACTTCTTCACCCTTGGAGTCACTATGGTAAAAATTAGTTATTGGGCACACTGTGTCCAACTACCCCAAGGAACCCTTTGTCAATATGTGTTGCTTGCATAGCTAATACTATAAAGGGCCTCATATAAATGTAGTTCTCTCCTACGTGTTGGTTTGTAAGTGCATAAGGATTCAATATATGATAATCAAGTAATACAATGACCTATCTTGTAACTTGAAAAATATGGCTCATGGGATACACCTTTAGTAATTCAGACTTGTAGATAGAGTACTCATATGATTGATATAGAAATAGGAATGAATAGGGCAGATTTGCTCACTTCAATTTTTGATTGATAGTTCATTTGTTGCTATGTGTGTGAGAGTTATGAATTTTATAGGTGAGGAATGAATTAGGGTTGATATTTTATATATACCAATCCCATTTGAAAATCTTAAATCATTTAGGCCAACCATAAGGATACATTAAATTTGAAAATTGGATGAGTTTTGGGCACTACACACTTAGTTTGAAAAGGGACACCTACATCGACATAGACATCTGGTTAGGACATAAGTGTTTGAGAAGATATAAAAAGATATAGGTCCAAAACTATAAGAGAAGTATAATGATAAGGTTTAGATCATTTTTTATAACATAGAAGGCATGGTCATTAGAATAACATATGGTTGAACTAAGAGATACATAATTTGTCACAAAGATGTAACAGACGCGAATCTTTTGGAATCAAGAAGTTCTTAAAGATTAAGGGTACAACCATGATAGGTATTTTCCAAATGTATAAGATTGAGGTGCTATATAATTCAGATTTGGTGTTTAAATTTTCCCCATTTAATCAAGTAATTTAATTTCTACTTTAAAGGAAAATAAATGCATATCTAGGTGTGTATAACACACCTTGACTTTGCATGATCCCAAATTGATTATTTTATTGGTGATTGACCTACAACTAAGAGAATGTTATAGTGTATAATCAATGTAATTAATTTGAAATTGAAAGCATTTGAAAATTTTGAACGTAAATAAAGTAATGTTTAGAGTACATTGGTGTGTCAACGTAACCATCTTTCCTTTTAGAAATTTTATTTGAAGAGTTGCTTCATTATGAAGCACTGGATCTAAGATAAGACAAATTTTGAAACATGTAAGTGTGCATATATATATTGTGCATCTCCACTATTCCACTTGAGGAGCAAGCTTGGGGTTTTATACTTTCTTTGGATATATATATATATATATATATATATATATGTATATATATACATATATATATGTATATATATACATATATATATGTATATATATATATGTATATATATATATATGTATATATATGTATATATATGTATATATATATATGTATATACATATATATATATATATATACATATATATATATATATATATATATACATATATATATATATATATATATATATATATATATACATATATATATATATATACATATATATACACATACATATATATACATATATCCAAAGAAAGTATAAAACCCCAAGCTTGCTCCTCAAGTAGAATAGTGGAGATGCACAATAACTCATACTTATTATTCTCTTCTCTAAATAATATAGAAATTATTATGTATATATAGAAATATTTAACCCTAAACCCTTCCAAAATTTTTGATCGATAGGGTCAACCTAATTGACCTAGTATCATATATATATAGGAGGATAACATGACCCCAACCTTGGCAAAAGGTGACTTACCACATGACCATTGAGCTTATCTCAATCATGATTATAACCTAGTGGGTGTGAGTTATCTGACAAAATCATACTATATATTTGCTGAGGGTGGATAATTTAATCACTTTATCCTATAAATATGATGAAGTTAAATGATTTAATTAAGTTTATCTTATAAATTTGGTAATATTAAGTGATTTTATCACCTCAACCTTCGAAAAGGTGAACCAACTATTGTAGTAGATTGGCTTAATAATAGTCCATAAAAGTCCATCTTAGGTATTATAATAGTCCATAATAGTATTTGAAATCTATAAATTAATTTTATTTTGAAATTTAAAGTGCCCTTTTCATGGCATATGCACCTCATATATGTCTCAAACTAAAATATGGGTATAATAATGTTACCAATGTATATAATGCTATTAAAAATGTGTATATGATTCATATAACTATGAAATTTAGCCAATTTGATTTTTTTTCAAGCATGTAAGACATGTTTCCATGACATGCCCCCACCAAATTTGATAACTAGTGTAAGTTTGGAGAGAATATTTCCATAACACACCCCTACTATATTCTAGAAGATCTGAGAACTGGTGTAAGTGTGGAAGTCATGCATTTTTTACATGCCCCCAATAAACTATGAACCTATGAAAATAATTTATGAATTTATGACATGACCCCACTGATATTTCCCTATTTTAAGGTGAGGGGAAGTAAAATTTATTACTAACCTTACCTAAAAACTATAAGATAATTGTATGATATGTGTATGGATCATGTAACATATAACAATAACATGTCTAAGTAGATATAGCAATGAAGCATGAAATATGTGATCACATCAAGTCCAAATATTCATGATATAAATCGTGATAACGAATAAAGAGTAACAATAAAAAATCATCAATAAATCATGCACACACCTAATAGCAATTAAAATCAAAATAAAAGGCAATGGCCCAAGGAGACCTCATACAAGGGGCATATTTAAATGCCACACAATCAAAGGGACATGACTTAGTAAAATGTCCCCAAAGCATAAAATGACATAGTTAAATTTCACAATAGGTAGGAAAAGGCATGAGGGTTATAATAAATAAAGCATATTCAAATGCTCAAACATGAAATACAAGATTGAGAAATACAAGACACTCAAGTAAATGTAAACATGAAATTATATAATCATAAGAAACCAACATAAACATATCATACCATTCCTTGGATATATGTGTTAGTAAAAAATGTTAAGTACATAGCATATCATGTACATTGCAAAAGATATAAGCATGGATAAAGGCAAGCATAAGTACATAAGCTAAAACATGATAATGTAAAGTGACCATATAATATTATAACTTGGGTGTATCATGATCAAAGAAGTAGATGCCCCCAACCTACTTAGGACATGTTTAGAGGGAAGTCCCAACATATGTATGTGTATATATCATTTTCCTAGGTATCCCTATATCATACTCAAATGACGTGTGAAACACATGCATATATAGTAAAGGAATAATATGTTATATGCTAATGTGGAAAAAACAACATATGTATAATAAATATTAGAACTAGAAGAATGTTGAAAATTTATGGTATTTTTTGTATTTTATGAATGTTTTTATATTTTTTGAATATTTTATTTTTTTGGAATATTTGGAAGGATAAACAAGGAAGACATGCACAAGGAAAAGTGTTACTAGAAGATAATGTACTCATCAAGGATATTCTTCTATGAAGGCTCTATAACATGTGTATCATATTCATATGTTGGGTAATCACTATCATTAGGATCATATTGATATTATGTGGCATTAAGATCATATCAATATTTTATGTTAGTATTATAGGAAAGATGAAACTTCTTATGTTGTTCTTGAATTATTGATATATCATTTTGAGCATCCATGCATGAAAAAACAATTCTCCCGTAGATTAGAGTTTCCTTATTGAAAGTTGTTTATTGAGTATATTCATCATTGTTAAAATTTTACAACTCATTATGGGATAGAGAAGAGTCATCTATATTTTATTGCACACTAGGAAAATATGTAAGTTGTGCTTTAATTTTTGATAGTTTTGTAACATATTGTAATCACCTAAAAATGTAACTTGAGTGCTAAGAGTGTTACTTGAGACCATCATACCTAGATTATCCCTAGATCTATCTTAAGGCCTATTTAGACAAATATCTAGCCTTCGTGCAAGCCATGTGCATCCTTAAATATCACTAAAGTACTCCTAGACCCTCATTTTAGTATCCTAGCCCCTAGTGCCTTAGGTTCTACCACTTAGACACTAGCACCATAATTTTGAAAGCAACACCTCATGGCACTAGTCTCCTAGTTTTGGTAATATATATCACCCATGATTGTATTTTTATACATTTGATAAACATGTAACTCCTAGGTGACAATTATTTATTATAATAAACAATAAAGTCAATTTATTATATATAGTTGTATTTTGTAATGGAAGTTAAGTGTAGGTATTATTTTAAATTTTGAAGAAATGTAAGTGATGGTATGTATTAGGTGATTGTTTTTCAATCTTAAAGTAAAACATAAATGTTTAAATTATATATTTATTTTTATTAATCAATTGAGTGTTTATTTCATGTTAAGTTTTAGAAGAATCCAAAGATCTCCACAAGAATATAATATATACTTATAGTATTGTAGTTTTCATTTAGAATGGAAGCAAAGTTATAACTAGCTAAAATAAATTTGAAAAACATTGCAAGGTGAAAATATAATTGATAAATAAAATATTTAAGGTTTTGACAGTTCATATTTGTTTTTTGGGCTAGTAGTGTGTAAGCTTTTGAGGATTTACATGGGAAAATGTTTTTGATCTTTATAATCACATATGATTAATTTTGTAAATATTTTTCTATAAATATTTAAATTATTTATCTATGTAAACTCATCTTTTTTCCATATATTTTATCATAATGTTTTCTTGATAAATAAAGATGTTATAATTTTTTGAGAAAAATAATAATTATATTATATTCTATAAATTTTCATAAACTTTATTTGTAATCCTTTTTATGTCATTATATATAATTTTCCACTTTGAGGTTAACCCTTATTAAAATATAAATAATATGTATCATTTTTTAATCACTATGAGCTCTTAAATGTTTATTGTAACAATTAGCCGATATATATTTTAATTATAAAATATAACAAGCCATGCATGTCAATCTTAAATATCAATAAATTGTTAACAAATTAAATTATAATTGAATTAATACACTCTATAAATTTAGATGTAATTTTAAAAAATAACATTAATATTTTGATAATTAGTAAACTTATATTATAAAGCTTTAACCATGGAATCAACCCATTTAAACTTGGAATTTTACATTCTTATTAAAAAAATTATATTTTAAATAAATATCAAACATATTATTTATATAATATAGTCTCCTCTACCACTTCTTTATAGCTTTACTCTATATTAATTTTTATTTAAATATAATATGTTTAAATCATAGTTTTATTTCAATTAGTTTAGTATCCAAAGATAGTAAAAAATGATGATAGTGAACAATTTTATATGGAAGGTGACTTATCAATCAAATCTATCAAATTACTTATATATTTTATGTGGTAGTGATGATAAATTACAACTTCAATGTGAAAAGGCTTTACCTCAAGGATTCACTCTATGTCAAACATACTATCAAGTAATAATATGTGGATTTCATGAAGTTAATTTTGTAAATTATCTTCACATTAAAGTTTAAAATAATTATGAACTTATACTTAACTATATTAAAAGTACATTCTTTGTGAGGGATTAAGATTTGCAAGAGTCATGCATGATTTTTAAAGAAGTTGTGGCTTGTTTTTGTATCTTTTACATCACATTCACCACAAATATAAATGATGAAAAATATTTGGTAATATTTATGAATACTATATATGCTTTGAACATATCCATGTATAAATCACCAACCTCATTTTCTAGTGTACCTTAAAACTACCTTCAAAACTATTGACAGATCAAAACCATGCAAAATCATGTTACATTAAAATTCTTATGGAATTTTATCAAATTATTCCCATACCAATTTGATAATGATGGTGCAGATATGAGCAATTAAAAGCGCTGAATACAGAGAATAATTTCAAACACAATATATCATTTTTTCATACACTCTAATTATAATTCATATGGGAGTTTACATATTTACAGGAACATCATTCTTATATTCTCTCCATTAATCTCTCTCCCCAAAATCTCTCTGATTATACAATCTCCTATATACGATATATTGTTATAAATCATAACAATATATCTAAACTTATAATATATGCTAATCCATTATCATAATATTGTTTATAAAAATATTATGATAACCAATTAATACCAAATATAACTAACAAATTGATTGTACATAATAATGAATTCTTAATTATGTAATTATTCATATTACGAGATACAAATTACTATGAGGACTAACTATTTTCCTAACATGATTCATAATAAAAGTGATCAAAATTCATTCAACATTCAAATGTCAATGCATTTCAAGAAGATGACAATAACAAGGGTTTCTATACAATGACTAGTCATTGGTATGTTGATGTACACAACACTACAAAAATAACATCCTAAATCATAATTTTAAAAGGCTAATTTATGTAATTTTCAGGGTTTTAGTTAAAAACCATTTTAGTTTGTTATGATATTTTTCTTACTCAATTATAAATTGGAAATGTATACAATATTTTTGTGAACATCAAAATTATTTGTTTTGTTACATTAACATATTAATTTTGTGAATATATATTTTACTTCTAATAGTTGCAGTAAAATATATATTAAAATAAATTTCAAACTTTTTTATTAAAATTGATATTGTGTAATGTTATTGAATAACGAGTTTAAATTTCCTTATTAATTTGATAAATAAGTTTTTAATTATTTACATATTACATTAAAAATAAATTAATCTTTACTTCATAAATTTTAAATAAATAAATAAATTTTAATTAATTAATACATCATAATATTTTACTTCTTGAACATGAACTACCAAAAATTCTACCATTCAATATTATTAAAAAATAAAATAAAATTCTAGATTGTAATTAATATGAAATCATTCCAATTTAACTATATAAAAGAATGAACCCAAACTATTTTAGGCTTCCCTTTACACGTAGTTAAAATGTTACGGCTTCTAGACTATTTTAGTGTCTTTCTCTAATTGGTTCAGAGTTTTATGAATGACGATCATCTATGTACTAGTGATCTTTGGAATTAGACACGTTACTACAGTTGTGTCACACTTTCACAAATGTTAAAAGTAATGTGTGTTATGAATAGAACATTAATTAACACATGTGTCAAATGGGAATGTATCGTTGAGATTGTGGGGATGTGAACTTAGATTCATTTTGAGATATATGAATCGATAACGCATGGCATAATGAAATATATATATATATATGAGTTTCATGTTTTTTAATAATTCCTGGTCACGCTTAAAATGTTTATAATAATGAAGTCAAAGCTCATGGAAGAACATATATTTTGACTCGGTCAAATAGAAACTTATAATGAAAACAACGTAAAAAATAATGAGAGATATATTATATGGCTTTAGTTACTTAGGAGTATTTTGGTATTCAATATAATTCAAATAGTGTTTGAGTGTGCCCAAAATACATTGACTCATGGAAAACTACCTGCAAGATAAATTATTGAAATATTGATTTGCGAACATACATCAAAATTGAAATTATTTGTGAGATAATATTAATATATGTAAAAATAAATTTTAATATCATAAATATAATTGAATCATATTAATAAAATATTATATTATTTTTATTTAAAATATTTTAAGTTTTTTTTTTTTAAGTTCAATTTTTATAGATATGGTACTTATTTAGGAAAGAATGGGATTTTTTTATCATAAAAAATGGTGACTTTTGCTAGGAAAATTGTTGTTGGGTCGTTTATGAGTCAAAAGTTATTTTAGTTTACTATTTTGTTGTTGTAATTAACTTTTTTATTTGGGTTAGTTATAACCTATTAGTTGGTTTTTAATAATCAAATCTTGTAAGTATTTTAAATCTTACATATGTAAAAAAATAATTAATAATTCATATTTAATATATTTTTTATCTAGTTCCTCCAACATTCTCGATCCATCAGTGGTATCAGAGCCATGGCGAGAAATCTTGATCATGAAGGAGGATAGAATTAAATTCGAAAGGCTTGGTTGCATTCATGGAAAATTGAAGACACTTTTATCAGAGAGAGAAAGGAAAAAATAATAAAAGCCAATACATGCATTGTATGGTTCCATAATAAGTTGGACAACATGGAGGTGATGTTTGATATATTTTGGCATATTATTTTATCATATAGGTGAATACAAAAATTGGATAATAATACAGATTTATTAGGCATATCAATGTTATTGAGGAGTTTCATTTTTAAAGTGGCTAAATATATTGTGCATTGGAGAATTCTATATTCCTCTTGCATCATTAATTATTAGTATAATTTGTATCATTTCATGGGTTCATATATATATATATATATATATATATATATATATATATATATATATATATATATATATATATATATATATATATATAGTTAATGTGTGTTTTGACACAACCAATAATAGGCAAGGGGGGTTAATCCCTAGCCTCTTCTGAAAGGAGGGATATCTTACAAAGAAAATACCTCTCCAAGGTCTAAATGTACCAAGTCTTAGTATACAGGTGTTCACTTAGTTAGATGATGTGGATTATTCTATTATAAGGGGCTTGATTTAACAATTTGAGGCATAGTTAACTCTAATTAATGGATTCAAAAGAGGATACACACTTCACTTGGGATAAGTTTGAAGGGTCCCACCTCGAATACAAATTAGGCTTCCAATATTTACTTCCTAACAAAAGTTGACTTTCCTCATTAGTTTATCATGTCAATGAATGGAACAATGAAATAACGATGATAAACTTTGATATATGTATGTATGTATGTATACATACATACATGTATGTAATAAATCAAGATAAATAGTTAAATTCATATTTATTTGTTCTTATATCAACTTGATCATAAATAAAAAGAAAATGATTAGGGATAAAGAGATAAAATGTTAGTTCCGGAAGTTATCTAATTGAGTGAATCCCATGAAACCAATATTTATTTGAGCTAGAATTAACACAACTCCAATTAAAGACAGTGCAAGATTTTGGGGGAAGAGTGATTTTAAGAAGGAAGGACATAACTAACATAAAAATGCATAGGGAATGACCACATAGACTTAATAGTCCTTCAATTATAAGGATTTCTCTTGTTGATTAACAATATCTTAGAATTCATACAATTCTCAAAGACTTAAAAAACCACTATGTAACAACAAGGTGAAAATGGGAAAAGGGAAGAGATTATACTAAGAAGCAAAAAGAAAAAGTATGGTTCTATATGTCTCTCACAATCAGAAAAACCCAACCCCTTTTTATGGAATAAGAGCTAATATTATATAGGCACGTAGGCCTAAGGAGTTTAAAATGGAAACTCAAATTCAAATTCACCTAATAATGGGGAAGTTTTAGAAATCATCAATGTGTTTGGCCCACTTGAGGTTCATTGGGAATGAATCCCACTCAATTGAATCATGAAAATATTGGGAAATATGCTGGACCAAATCAAGATTGAATGTCCATGGGAGGAATGCAATTGAGATTACATTAGGATAGTTAGTTACCCATGGCTTGTGTAGTTAGAGAAATGCCTCTTTAAGGAATATATTATTTTTATTTATGCTTCATGATTAATCATGATGTATAGACCATGCTAATTATTCTTGATTTATTTATGATTGAGCTGGACTGCAATTTGATTTTGTAAATAAAATTGGATGCACAGTCTATTCTTGGCCTCTTAACAAATTTTTCAATCAGATGGGCCGTCAAATTTATGCTTATGATTTTATGGATATGCAACCAATGTGCCCTTTGATCATTAAACTTCAAACCCCACCTGTACTCCATTCTAAGCCTCTCAGGTTTTGATGGCTCAGTCCTTCCTAGATTTTAGGGTTCCAAGAAGCTGCCACATGGTGTATTCTTAGCTTCTCCTTCCTCTTATTTCGTTTCACTATTGGATTTACTTTTGTGGGCTCTAATTTCACCACTTGGCATCTTATCATCATTCATAGGTTTTATCTTTGTAGCTTTCTTATATCAAATTCATATCCACATGGCCTCTATATATCCTCTCAGGCACTTGAGCTTTTGTATTTTCCACCACCAACATCGCTCCCTCAGCTCTTCATGCCTTTTTTATCTTTGCATTCTTTGTCAAAGACTTATCATGATGATAATTCTCACAAAAGGGAGAGCCTTTCCTTCATTCTTAATTATTTATACAAGACCCCCAATTCATTCATTTCAAAGACCCAAGTCTTTAGATCTTATGTTATCATAATTCATGATCGGGTTTTGTGTAATGAAATTACTTCAAGAATTAAGTATAACAACATAATTATATCCAAATATGACTGAAATATATCCAAATATATGATAATAGATAAGCCACTTCGAGGGGGCAACCTCCACAAGCTTCAATAAGAGTAGAATTCACAATATGATGATAAATGATTACCCACTACCTCCTATATATAGTCTAACTAGGCCATGGTTACTCCATAGGCCGACCTACTAATTTAAAGAAAGCCACATTTCGGCTAAGTAATATAATGTCAAAGAGGGATAAGTAAGCCACAAGTCGGCTAATACTATCCTTATACATGTGATAGGTTAGGGGTGTAGCATGCCCTTCCCTTTCAAACCAATGTTGTCCTCAACATTGAACAACTGTGGATGTTGTTGCAAAAATTATTCACCTTCCCAAGTTGCATCTTCACTACTTTGGTTTTTTCACTTGATCAAATATTCCTTAATCTCTCTGGTTCTCAACCTCTTAGTACGTGTTTGGAGGATCTTCTCTAGTTCCAAAATGACTCATCCTTCTTCATCTAGTTCTGGGAGCTCTGTCTGGGCAGAAACTTTCTGTCCAATGACCTTCTTCAAACAAGAAACATGAAATACTGGGTGTATGTGAGATGAATGAGGTAACTCGAGCTTGTAAGCCACACTTCCAATTTTTTGTAGAACCTGATAAGGGCCATAATACTTTGGAGCAAGTTTGTTGTCCTTTTTTTGTTGCTTCAAGGACATCTACTTTCAAGGTTGCAAACGAACAAATACCCAGCCACCCACCTCAAAATTTTGCTCACTCTAGTGTTGATCTACTTGTTGCTTCATCCTATTTTGTGCCAAGGTCAAATTCTCTCTCAAACTAGCCAAAACCTCTTGTTGATGTTGAATGTGCTCTTCCACATCTCGAACCTTGGTGTGCACCTTTAATGAAGAAGTGATGGAAGGTGGATGGTAACCATATAGTGCTATAATTGGAGACATTTTAGAAGAGGTATGGAAAGATGTGTTATACCACCATTCTGCAAGTGGTAGCCATTTAACCCAATGTGCTTGTTTATCTGATACAAAACAATGGAGATACCCCTTTAAACATTTGTTAACCACTTCAGTTTGTCCATCAGATTGGGGGTGGTAAGATGAGCTATGAGCTAGCTGAGTACCCAAACAAGAAAACAGTTCAGTCTAGAAATTACTAGTGAAAATAGTATCACGATCACTTACAATTATTTTTGGGGTTCCATGTAATTTGAGAACCGCTTCCATAAAAATAGTTGTGACTGTACTTGCTAAAAATTGATGTGAGAGAGCACAAAAATGGGCATATTTTGTAAGCCTATCCACAATGACCAAAATAACATTATTACCTTCAGAACAAGGCAACCCAGTGATGAAATCCATTGAAACCTCCTCCCACCTTTGACTAGGAATTGCTAATGGTTGTAAAAAACCTGGGGTCTTAACTGTTTCACCTTTATTCTGTTGGCATATCATGCATTCTTCCACAAACTTTTGTACATCTCCCTTGAGTCCTTCCCAAAATAATTCTTTCTTAATTCTATGATAAGTTTTCAAGAACCCTGAGTGTTGCCCAAGTGGAGATGCATGCAACTCGGCAAGAATCTTATGCTTAAGCTCTGAAGTTTTGCACAAGTATAACCTACCCTTATACCATAGGACATTACCTTTCCATTCAAATTTGTCAGAGGATAAATTACCTTGCTGGAGATTCTAAATCAGAACCTATGTATCCTTGTCTTGCTCCCATTCTAACCTAGCTTCATCCACCCAATCTGCTTGCAATATGGACATTGCACAAAGTAATGCTTCTGTGGATGCATCCCGTCTAGATAGTGCATCTGCTACTACATTATCTTTACCCTTCTTGTAGATGATTTCAAAATCATAACCCAACATTTTGGTTACCCATTTTTGTTGTTCCTCAGATGATAATCTTTGCTCCAAAAAGTATTTGAGACTATCATGATCCGTTTTCACCTTAAAGTGTCTACCCATCAGATAAGGCCTCCATTGTTTAACTGCATGAAGAATAGCCATCATTTTTTTTCTCATAAATAGGTTTTTTTAGATTCTTACCTTTGAATTGATGACTTTCAAATGCAATGGGTCTTACTTCCTGCATTAGTACTGCCCCCAATCTAGACCCAGAAGCATCACATTCAATAGTGAATGTTTGTGAGAAGTCTGGAGTAGCCAAAACTAGAGTGGTGCACATAGCTACTTTTAGTTTCTCAAATGCTTTGGTGGCATCATCATTCCAATGGAAAACATCCTTCTTTAGTAATGCAGTGAGTGGAGCTACTACGCTGCCATAACCTTTCACAAATCTTCTATAGTAACCTGTTAGTCCAAGAGAACCTCAAAGGTTTTTGAGAGTTTTTGGCATGGGCCATTCCATTATTGCTTTGATATTTTGAGGATCAAATTTGACCCCTTCATGGGAAATAATGTGACCAAGGTACTTTACCTCCTGTACTCCAAAAGCACATTTAGATGGCTTCGCATAAAGTTGGTGCTTCTCCAAAACTATCAACACCTATTTCACATGTTGCAGATGTGCTTCCCATGTTTGACTATAAATTAATATGTCATCAAAGAAAACTAGCACAAACTTCCTTAAAAAAGGCCTAAAAATAGTGTTCATCAAGCTCTGAAAAGTAGATGGTGCATTTGTAAGATGAAGGGCATTACCAAAAACTCATAATGGCCCTCATGTGTTCTAAAAGTAGTTTTATGAACATCTTCATCCTTGATTCTAATTTGATGGTACCCCGAGCGAAGATCCAATTTTGTGAAATAATTAGCACCATGCAGCTCATCAATTACTGGAATAAGAAGCTTATCTTTGATGGTGTACTTGTTGAGTACCCTATAATCTGGGCACATCTGCCATGTGTCATCCTTCTTCCGCACCATGACCACTGGTGATGAATATGCACTTTGGCTATGCTTGATGATCCCTACCTCCAGCATCTCATGGACCATCTTTTCAATTTCACTCTTTTGTGCATATGGATATCTATATGGTCTGATATTTGGTGGTTGACTACCTGGAATTAGTTGAATGGCATGATCATGTTCTCTTTTTGGTGGTAGTCCTTTTGGCATGGCCCCAAAAATAGATGAGTGGTCTTCAAGAATTATTTGTAGATCAGGATGTGTAGATACCTTTGGGGGTTGAACTTCTATGGAGCATAATCATGCAATAATTCCCTCTGCCCCCTTTTTTAGCATCTTGGTCATCTGATGTGAACTAACCAATTGTGGATATTTTGCATGTAATCCATGTAGTTCAATTTTCTTACCTTCAGAATGAAAGCGCATGAATAGTTCTTGGAAGTTCATCTCAGTGGTACCTAAGGTTGTGAGCCATTGGACTCCCAAAATAATGTCTGTGTTACCCATAGGAATAGCAAACATAGGAGAGTCAAGATTGTACCCACCCATAATAAGCTATCTACTATGGCATTTGCCTTAACAATTAATTGTGCCACCATCTACAATCATGACTTGAAATTTTGGTGCTGGATAGATGAAACAATTTAATCGAGTGGCCAACTTATGGTTTATAAAGTTATGTGTGCTCCCTGAATCAATCAACACTATCACCTTCTGTTTCTTGAGGAGACCCACCACTTTAAGAGTTTGTGGAGTGCTAATACCTGCAAGTGCATGACAAGAGATTGTAGGTTAGGAATCTTTAGGTACCTCCTCTATATCTTCCTCATCATCATTGGAGGCATCATTTGCTTCTTCATCTTCATTTGGTCCCTCAATGTAGAATAACTTCTTCTCAGCACATCTATGTCCTTTACTCCACTTGCTATCACAACCATAACATAATCCTTTTGCACGCTTTTCTTCAATTTGCTGAGGGTTCAATCTAGTAGGTGGAGGAAATGTTGATGATGATATGCTACGATCTTTGAAGTGAGTGAATGGCTACTTCTTGTTGGCTATGAATTTTTCCTCAGCTCTACGTGTTAGGATAATAGATTCAAAAATATTAAGTGGATTAAACATGCGTACCTCATGTTGAATGTGGTCATTGAGTCCACCCAAAAATAGGTCATTCAAGTTTGCATCAGAAATTGTCTCCACACGTAAGGATAGGTTCTGAAAATGATGAATATAATCCTTGATGGAGCTAGTTTGTCACAAATTTTCTAGTTGGCTGAAGTAATTATCTGTCACACTATTGCCATAGTGTAATTGTAGCTGCTCTGTAAAAATTGACCAGGTGACATTGAGAATCATCTTTTCTTTTGAGCACACAACCATCAATACCAAATGAATTGATCAGGTTCAAGATACAAGGATGCCATGGTAACCTTCTGTCCACTTAGAATTTGATGTAGGTAAAAAAAACTCTCCATTTGGTTGAGCCAATTGAGTGGATCGTTTCCATCGAATTTGCGCATATCCACTTTTGGTAATAGGTTCTTCTATGGCCATGGAGTTAGATTTGAAGTAGACTGGTTAGGAGAACCACCCTGGTGGGTTTGTGAAATAGAGTTAGCTTGATGATTTGATTGATTAATGTTCAAAGCTGTCATGATATATCCCAAACTATCTTGTATGGATTGCATATTAGATTGTATGTCTTGCATCTCACTCTGAATGCCTTGCACACTATAGTCAAGCTGGCTCACTTTGTGATCTATGTCAGAAAACCCTGGTACAAAGGGTCTATTACACCCCCATTCTGACTCCATCTCATCCTTGTTAGGAGTTTTTCTTGGAGTTTTAGCACCCTTTCCTCGGCCCCGAGTTTGTGGACCTGCCATAAAAGGGTTTTACGATGTCGACCCTTATTGACACTTTTGACCCAACTTTTACCAAGCAATTTTGGAATAATTTTGGCCTCAATTCAAAATATATAAAGAAAAAACCATAGCCAAATTTTTCTAAGATTTCCAAAAATGTAAACAACTCAGAAAAATTCTTTGAATTGCGCACGATAGAGCAATTTTATGAAAAACCATAAAATAGCGATAAATTTTTAAAAATAGATCCAAATGAGCTGAAATTTTAATGGAATATTAATGTGATTATTTCACGCCTCTAGTAAAAAAATTCCATATAAATTCACAACCATTTTTTATATATCACAAAATTTATAAATTTAGTGTTTCGCCCACAAGATTGCCCAAATCCCAGCTCTGATACCACTTGTAATGAAATTACTTCAAGAATTAAGTATAAAAGAATAATTATATCCAAATATGACTGAAATATATCAAAATATATGATAATAGATAAGCCACTTCGAGGGGGCAACCTCCACAAGCTTCAATAAGAGTAGAATTCACAATATGATGATAAATGATTACCCACTACCTCCTATATATAGTCTAACTAGGCCATGGTTACTCCATAGGCCGACCTACTAATCTAAAGAAAGCCACAAGTCAGCTAAGTAATATAATGTCAAAGAGGGATAAGTAAGCCACAAGTCGGCTAATACTATCCTCATACATGTGATAGGTTAGGGGCGTAGCATTTTGACCTTTAGAACTTTTTTTTGGAATAAAAGTTCTAATATAATTCTCTTTATAGTTTGCATGACCTTTTTCTTATCTTATTTACGATTTTTGTTATCATAATATTTTTTCGAAGACCCAAGTCCCTGCAAGTTTTTTCATTAGAAATTTTGTTTCAAACTTGGTCTTTATAAGCGTTGTCATCATAATAGATTTTTACAAACATTCCAACAAAATCATAACACATTTTATGAAGACCTAATAGTTGAATGATTTTTTCAAAGTCTTCAAAATTTTTGTCTTCTTCATGATTTTTTTTGTTGAGCCTTCATGCAAAAGTTTCAGCTCATTCTTGACATTTTTCCCAAAGAGTGAAAGAATTAGATAATTCTCCTGAAGATCGCCTCCTTGCCAAAAAATGCAAAGGCTAATTTAAAAATTTATGATTTAGCCCTTTATGCCAAAATTCAATTAAACTTTGAAAACCCTATAGGCAAAATATGAAATGCCTAGTCAATGATTCGATTTAAAAAATCAATGACTAAATATTTGAAAATAAACAGTTAAGGGAAAATATGAAAAGTGACTAAGTAAATAATTTGAAAACTAATGGCTATAAAAATCAAATTAAAATGACTAATTCCAAAACCAAAGATGATTAAGTACCGAATGAAAACCATGAAATGACTTATTCATTTGCTTGATCCAAGGCCAATTTAGTCCATTTTAATGAAAATCAACTAATTTATAGAGTAAGACCTTTTAAATATTTAGTGATTCAGATTGAAATTGAAGTAGAAATAGATAATATTTGTTTAAGAAAAGAGGTAGAAAACTCTAAAAAAGTTAAGTAATTTACACAAACCTAATGCAAAGTAGTTTAAAAGGAAATTGTAAAATATGTTTCGAAGCACAAGTAAATAAATAAAATAAGACTTAGTATATTGATGCAAATTCGAGTGTTAAAACTAACTCAATCCTAAATAAAAGCTTAGACTGAACTCAAAAAATGTAAAGACATTAAAGTAAACCCTTTTCAGTCACTTGTAACTAATCATGTAGTATATTGCCAACAAGGTTGGTTTTAACTAATTAATCACAATGAACTCCTGAAAGGAATAAGACTAGACTCCAAAGCAAAAAGAGGGTCCATATTTTTAGTTTGAAAAAATGGGGTGTGTTTTGTAAGTAATAACATATATGATCATATAATTATATTAAGAAAGGGGTTTTAAACATTTGCAGTGCTTCAAGGCAACAATACAGTGTTTCATTTTTCTCCTGGAAGGATTGAAGCAAAGAAGTAAGAAAATGCCAAAAGAATAAGTTGCTCGTGCAACCAAACAAAATCAATATATCTTCTACTTACATGAAATTCTTGGGCTCAGTACTATGGCGTGTATGTCTTGGTAATAAAAAAATATGACACATAAGACTAAACTCCATTGCTCATCTTGAGAGGATATAAATAATCCATTTGGAGACAATGAAGCACATAAATCTACAGCAAAAGGAAAGACTTATATGGCATAGTGTAGAATTCCTAAACACAAAATTGGTGTAATAGATTAAATTATGGCATATAAAATCACAATGTTTCATAGGGTTTTATTTAATTATCTTAATTTTTATTTTTTGGGATCCACTAGACAAATGAAACACTCAAGGAAAAATAAGAATGAGGTAATCTTGTTTCACAATGGTGAAAACATTTCACATGTGTATATTTTTATTTATTTATTTTCATAACTGAAAATTAAATAATATAAAAAATGTATTCTTAATGTATCCCATAGAATTTTGCAGGTAAGGTGATTAATAAAATTGTGTAAGTCCCTTGTACAAGAAGAGGCAAGGGTTCAAAACCCTTTGGTGTTTTAGTTTGATCAATTTTTTTTTTAAATTTCATTTGAACTTGTAAAGGAGTTATAAAGGGTGGAAAAGTTAATTTTTAGAGCAACAAGGGTGTGATTATTTCATAACTTTAAAAGTCTTATAATATTTTTAATTGTAATCTATGTGGTGGGTAAATACCAAACCGTGATAACATTCCTTAGTTGTCTTTTTTATCATCATGGCTAAAAATTTAAGTTTAATATATTAAAATGGTTTATTAACACTTTAAAAATATAAATAATGGAGATTACACATGAAAAACATGTTAATTTTTTATGATTTGTGGGAAATAATAAATAAACCACACCACCCATAAAATCCATCAAACTGATTGAGTACCAAAAGTGTGATAAACATGCACTTGTATTACTAAAATCATCTTGCACTGAATATGTGATTATTCACATTGAAGATATTAATGGAGCATGAAAATCATGTAAAACATTAAAATATTTGTATGATAAATAGCCTGCATACAAGAAAATTGATTTTCTTATGAAACTTTTAAATAATAAACTGGTTGATGATGAAGACATTTTTGAATATATTTCACAGATAAAAACATTGAAACAAGAATATTTCATGATAGGTGGAAAGATATATGATGACATGCTCATTTCCATCACATTAAATGGCCTCAATTTTATGTACACCAACTTTGTCAAAATGTTACAAGTTAGTGATAAGCTCAATGGTGAAACATTTGACTCTATTTGTGAGTTGTTGACTCAACATGAGTAAAATTTTTCAAAGAATAAGAATAAGCATATTAAAGAGGCTCACTATAAAAATATTAGGTCACATCACAAAGATCATCACCATGTATAATGTTAGTTTCAAAAGAATTTTCTAAAACACCCTCTATGACATTTTATGAGACACTTTCCACATCATTCTAGGAAGTCTTGACAACATTCTCATCAAAACCAACTAGGATCTATAAATGATATTTTGTGATTATGTATCACCTCAGTATTGTACACATGGAAAACTCATGACCATACTTTTGCCTCTTATTTTTAACACGACTTGCTTCCTCAAGCCTCACATCTGCACTATCTTGTGCCCCTTTTCCTATCTCTTAGTTTGACTAGCCTTATATTGATGACACAAACATCCTATCTTGCCAAAAATATTTAAAATGTAGTTATCTTATACCTATGTATGTTATGAGCCCATGCCTTCTCTCCTTCTCTTAAGACACTAATGTTTGGGTTAGATAGTAGCATTGACATTACTATCTTATCTTAATGCAAGTGTCTAGTAACCTAAAGTCATATAATTTTTAAATGGAACATATCATAATGGTTATCCTAAGTGATTTAATCCAATTTATATCATGATAGTATTGGTATAAATATAATATCAATCCTCATTCATTCTTCACCTAGTAACCAGACCAAAAGAAAACATAAGAAGAATGAAAGTCACAAAAATATTTCCTATTCTACCCTATTATAATATCAATCAAAGTAACAACCTCGATACATGTTTGAGTTACGAAAGGAACGGTCATAAGGTCATATTTTACACATTACAAGCTAGGTCATTATCGTAATTGTTCTATACACATTACATGATTCACACCTAAGATAACACATAGAAATAAATACATGAGTCTGAGGCCCTATTTTAGAGTATTGGATATGTAGGTACTTCTCTTTGATATCAGGGTCCTTATGGGTCAACTCGACATCATGTTCCCACTAACCCATTTTCCCCCAAGGTCACATTGAATATGTAAGCCTAGGGTTTTTCCATTTCACCAAGAGTGATAGTCCATGACCCAGATATAAATTCACCAAAGTAAAGGTGAATCCAAACCTATAATCATCCATGTGGTCACATTCTACTTGAGTTCATATTTAGTCCAAGACACTAGCATCGAGCTTAGACACTAGCATTGACACAACTGTCCCAAGATGATGTAACTATCCAGAGAGCCAGAGGCACCAAATCCATAATATGATGATTGGTCTAGAAATATCTCCCTACATAATTTGTTAGTTTATTATATAATATTTTATTAGAATTAGAAATATCTAAGTACTTTATTTTATGTCATTTCTATATCTAGCATAACTTGTCTTTCCATTAATAACCTATCTCAGCTTTACAAATTTATCATATGGTACATCTAATTTTAGTACATAATTTTCCTATTATAGATCTGATATTCACCCATGTTACCTATCATTTATATTCCTTAACCATATTACCCAAGTAGGATATACTCTTATCCAAATTAGGGTTAAACATTTGGTGAACTCGATGTGAAAAACCCTAAGCCATCTAGGGTTGTCTGATTTAGTTTCCTATTGTTGATCCCTGATTAATAAATATTATAATCATGTTTGTTTTGGACATATATCTAAATTATTTTATGGTCCAATACCCTATATTTTACATAGTTTTATACATTAGTTACTTGGTTAAATCTATCCGATCTAAATTGGATTCAAAAACTGCATTCCAATAATCTCTTTCTTATTATAATGTTTACAATGAGATTTCACCTATTACTATAAAAACCAAAGGGAATGTATGAAAAAATAATTCATATTTATTCCATATTTCCACCCCGTCTAAGGATCTTGTTTGTCAAACTTCCCTCTTGCATTTGTTACACCGATCACCCCATTAGAAAGATGTCCTTTTAGATGCATTGTGTATGACTATGTTGCCTTGTAATATGAAACCACCATATGTGTATTCTATTTTAAACTCCATAAAATAGACTAAGCATAATATATCCTTTTATAAAAATGAATTACCACCACAAGATATTATAAATAGTTATTTTTTACTCCACATGCAAGTGTGTGTTTTCAATAAAATGGTAAAATGAGATCTTGTGGAAAATGATTCCAGAGTCAACATTTGTAACATATATTTTCTCTCATCAATTGGAATTGGGACTTAAAATTTTACCCCATATAATATTAACATCAAGGGATTTGATAACATTTTGTGACAAGTGTTGGGGAAAATAATATTGAATATTATTATAAGTCCCCATACCTTACCTACTCTACGAAAAGTTGTGCCAAATAACTTAAATTATAATATTCTCTTGGGACAGTCTTGGATACATGATATATACACAATTACATCCAATTTTCATGCATGATTAGAATTTATTCATTAGGGGTTCATTTACACTTGTCCCATGGATACTAATCCCTTCAAACATTGTACAATGATAAACAAAATAGATAATACTACACCTCAATCTTATAATCTTGGTTTTGGTTATCATTATTTACAAAAATATGGATATACAGGATTGGGGCTAGGTAAACATGATCAATGAATTGATTAGATTATTTCTCATACAACCAATACAAGTCATTAGGGTTTAGGTTTTTCATAAAAAAATGTAATTCATAAACATATCGTTCATCATACAACTTATTTTTGAAAATCCAAAATAGAATGTCTAAATATTTATACAACTGATCCACTAGTGGTAAACCCTCATTTTATGGATGAGCATGATTCACCAAACATTTGGACACTAGATTAATTCTTCAATAATGAATCCTTTCTAGAGTATTTGGGGGTATACAAGGATCTCCATTCCTTCTATCATAATAATAGGTTTCTTCATGCCATTTATACTCATGCTTACTTTGGTGAAAGCGATGATACTCATGTCCAACATGATACATCACATATTATTCCTAATACACCATTTATCAAATAGAGACCCACTTTTCTAAATGAATAAATGGTCTAATACAACTATGGAATAAATAAAGATCCTCAACTAGTTATATTGGAAATAATGATGCAAGAGGATGAAGGAAAAACTATCGACAGGTCCTTCATGACTTTTTTGAACTCTTTAATTGGGATTATTTAGATATACCTAGAATCGACCCATCAGTAGTAATGCATAACATATTATTGTAGACAGATGCAACATTAGTGAAAGAAAAGATTCACAAAATTCATCCCAAAGTGTCATTATTGGTAAAAGTGGAAATTCAAAAGCTTTTAGATGCTAGATCTATACAAGCTATTGCACATAATTAATGGGTTTCTAATATTGTACCTATAATAAAACCTAATGGTGATATGCATTATTTCATTGATTACTTAGATTTAAACAAGGCTTGTCCAAAAGATGATTTTATTTAACCTAATATCAATATGATTTTTGATTTTACAACTAGATATGAGACATTTTAATTTATGGATGGATTCATAAGAAATAACCAAATAAAAATTAACCCCATGATCCAAAACTCAGAAGCTTTGGTTGAAAGATAATTCAAGAAACAAGAACAACACAATTGTAATAATGTTATCTCTGAGAAGAGATGTTTTATTGCTCAAAATTATAGATATACCATATGCCTATCTTTGGGAAGAGATGTCTGATTTAATTTTCAAGTTAGTTCTTAATTTATACATATTTTGAAGGTATTAGGAGGATGTGGAAGGTCACCAATATTTGAGGGTGATTAAGTGGTTCAAATTCTATAATTCAAAACAATACAGAATTTGAGGAATTACTATTTTTAGAAACTTATTATTTTTAGACTGCACTACTAAAATTAGAATTTGGAGAAATTACATTTAGTTTTCATGTGTAAAAACCCACCAAGTATATCTTTGTGCCATCTCATGGTGTTCTCCTTATTCTTATCTTTCCAACGGTTCAAACAGGGAGTGAAACGGAGCTATGGTGCAAAAGTTATGGCTCCCAAAAGTTCTGCCACCAATTAGGGTAGAACTGTCACCTGAATTGTCACTTGAAATGTTGCTTAGATCACCCCAATAATCAAGAAGAGATGAAATTTATTACCCCTTGGGGTAAATTTTTATATACAATCATGCCTTTTAGGATAAAGAATGCAAGAGCCATATATCAAAGGAACATGACTCATATTTTTCGTGACTTTATACACAAAACTATTTAGAACTATGTTGATGATTTACTTGTAAAATATAAACATTATCAGGGACATGCTACTATTTTGCAAAAAATATTTGAATGCTTACATAAGTTCGATGTTTGATTAAATACAAAATGTGTGTTTTCAGGGTTTCATCATAAAAACTCCTTGGATGCATTATCTCTCAACAAGGAATCAAGGTTGATATAAAAAATGTAAAATCAATTGTTAAATGCCACCACCAACTAATCTCAAATAGTTACAATGCCTGTAGGGCTGAATTTAGGACATCAAATTTATATGGGATGATGTATGTCAACAAAGCTTTGATCAAATAATTCTTTTCACACATTTGCTGAAGAAAGACATCAAATTTATATGGGCTGATGTGTGTCAACAAAGCTTTGATCAAATAAAAATATATTTAGAAAAAACCACTAGTACGCATGCCTCCTATTCCAAATATACCATTACTTATTTATATCTCAGCCACTCATGAGGCATTCAAATACTTATTAACACAATATGATGATGGTCATAGAGAACGTGTAATATATTACATCAGTATCCAGTTGGTTGATTATGAATGAAAATATTCAAAAATGGAAAAGTTATGTTTAGCCTTGGTTTTTTTTGCTCAAAATATACAACATTACTTATTGAATAATGAGGTTCATGTAATATTTAAAGAATATCCATTATGGTTCCTTATGAATAAAACACACCTCACTAACTTCATATAAAAATGGGTGATGCAACTCATAAAGTTTGATCTAAAATTTTTAGCCCAAAAGCCAATCAAATGTCAAGTTATATCCAACCAATTGGCTTCAGCTCCTTTAATAGACTATTTTCCACTCATAAAGCCATTTTGAGATGGGTTTGAGGCATATAATATATCTTCCATTTTATGGAAAATGTTTTTTGATGGATCAAAATGTAAAATAGGAATAAGTGTCAAAGTTGTATTTTGTACTCTTGAGGGTGAATACATGCCTTTATCTTAAAAATTAGTTTTTTATTGCACCAAAAATATAGCTGAATATGAGGCCTTGATCATCAAATTATCCATAACACACAAGCTAGATATAAAAGACATCCATGTTTTTGGTGATTCTCAGTTGGTTGTTAATGAAGTCACTAATCATTACCAAACTAAAGAGGATCATCTTTTAGCAAATAATTTTTTTTAAGATAAACTCACAGAGGAATTTGGCCCATTTTATATCAACATCATTCCACGTAAAGATAACTGCCATGCTAATGCTATGGAAATCATAGAATCCATGATGAATTTTGATGATGATAACATAAAATTTACATTATGGATATTATGATATCCTTCCATTTATTCTAATCAAATAAATGCCTTTGCCATTCTTGCTATCACCCAAATTATTGTACATAGAATAGTACATCAATATTTATAATTTAATTTATAAAACTTATATAACAAACCATTTTACATAAAATTATAAATGTAAATTACAGCATGAGGTATTCTATTATGTTATTATTGGAAATGATTTATTCAAATGGGGTTTTGATGGGTAGTTAATTTTATTCTTAAATAAATATGAAGCATGCAAAACATTCTTAGAAATACATGACAACGAATGTGGGGGTCACTTTAGTGGATGGTTCATGTCCTAAAAACTATTACGCCAAGGTTATTATTAGCCTACTATTGTAGATCTTAATGCTATCTCTGCTCTTTCTCTAATTCTATTACCTATAATGGAAAACTTATGCATTTAATATTTATTAAACATCTTTTCCTTGTCAACTTACTCAATATGTTTCTTGACTCCTTTACTCAATTCTCAATGGAGTTCCTTACAATACTCAATTTAATCTCTCTTACTTGCAATAACCACTTTTCAACTAGACACATGACAATAAACCACTCTTAAGACATTTCAAGATACCATAAAGGTCTATCACAACATTATTCACCATGACATAATATTAATCATTCATTTGGACCACCTAGAGCACTCACAATCCCTCTTACAAGTTTTGAAAATTCAAATTGGAAAAAGGTGGGAAAACCTCTAAAGGAATCAAATTCAAATTTCACTCACATCTAAGTTCACTTTTGGGCATTCTTAAGATTACCCTACATCATAATCCCAAGGGGAGAAAGAAATTGACCCCAATATGCTTCTTCATTCATGTTTTTATATAAATGTGTGTGCTTCTTATTTTCACACGTATGCCTTTACTTCCTCATCCAAGTGCTCCTTTGTTCTTATTTCTATTACTGATCATACTATTGCTTGTCCTTATAGTCATTCTTCTTGCTTTGCTTCCTCTCATGATCTTCTTCAATCTTCATGGCATTGAGTATGAATTTCCATTCCCTTTTTATGATCTCCTCTATCATTGCCATTTCTACCTCTTCATTAACATATCTGATCCACATCATATTATCTTCCTCCTTTGACCATTCTAAGGTTGCTTGATTGTTCATAAGATTATCTTCATCATATTCTATCCTGCTGTCCTTCATCACAACCATTCCTTCTTTGATATTCCAACTAGCCATCTCTTTACCTTGCATCTTCTCTTCATAGACTATTAATTTAGTCTCATCTTCTTTTACCTATTTTTATCTTTCCTCAAGCACTTCATTTGATTATTTCTTCTTAGCTGATCCAACGAACTCTTCAAATAATCCTATGGTGTCCTTGTATAACACATCATCTTCCTCTTCAAAATAATCCTAAAAAATCACATGCACTTCATTACTTACTATGCCTTTGCTTTCTTGATCACCTGTTATTTGTCTATCTTTATTTATCCATTCTTCTCCATCAAGTATCTCACCATCTTGAGGGTGAAAAAACACCTCATCTTTAGCTACATCTTCACTCTTATACACATCATCTTCTTCTTCCTTATGGATTGTTATCTATTCATCTTCTTCATTCTAATCATGCTCTTCACCTGCATTTAACCATGACAAATCAATGTTAGTTTGAAAAATTTGAGGCTCTATTGCCTATCTCCCCTCTTTCATGGCAAGTTGTGTTGCCATATCCTTCAACTATCTCTCCAAATATTCCATCACTTGCTGGTTTTCTCTCTCTTGTATTCTTTTTTATAAAACTACACTTAACCTTTTTCCTGATCCTAATTCCAAAATTTATCTTATATTCACTCCACATCTGTAATAGCTCATTATCCATCCTTACCAATGTATTATTCATTTACTTTATCTCTTTTTCCATCTCTCTCTCACTATGGCTTTAATATTTAACCTTGTCTCTCACTTTTCTCTCTACTTCTCCTTTCATCTTCATCTTAAGTACCTCACTTGGGTACATACTTTCTCTCATTTTTTTTTGTTTTGGTTTCATTTTGACCACCTCCTCTTGGTTCACACTTGGAACCTTTTAATCTCTCTATCTCATACCTCACTTGGGCCTTTCAACCTTTTGTCCTTCACACTTGGACTATCTTTTCTCTTCTCTAAGATCTATTTGTCACATCCCAATTTCACCTTATGTTTTTACCTTGAAATCTATGAATTTAAAATTGTTTATAATGATTATTATGTTGTGAGATGTTTTTTATTATGTTCCTTAAATTATGTCATTAATACATATTTCAATAGAAAATTAAAAATAGTAGAAATATTATATTTATTTTGTCAAACTTAAGATTTATCATAATCTTAAATTTTTTAATTATTGTATTAGATAATAATTGATTTATGATATTTAACATATTAATTATGTTAATTAAATGTGGATAATCTTAATTAAACACTAGGATGAACATATACTTTAAATATTAGTAATAATTGATTATTAGTAATGTTTGAAATGTTACGACGATTTTACTTGAAAAAATCAAGAGTGATAAATGGAGAATTTAATCGATAATTACTGATAGGACTTTCAGTTAATTATAGAGAACAAAGCTTATAGGATATTTTAACAGATAATTACTAATAGACTTATAGTTAATTATGGGGAATAAAGCCTATAGTTTTAGTTTCAAGTGGCATGTAAAAGGGAAATGGGGAGTAAAAAAAGGTATTAAGGAAACAAAAAGGGAAGGATTTACATTCACGAGAAGACACGAAAGATATACGGAAAAGGGAAGCAACAGTTGGAAGAAAAGAAGGCTTTGGGAAGCAAGAGGGGAAATTTGGTTAGTAAGAAATAGAAAAGCATACCAGGCAGGTACTATAATTATTTAATGAAGTATTTTTTAATGAAAGAATCAGGGATTATAGATTTAATATTTATTTACACCGTATTTCTTTTACAATAAAAAAACTCTGTAAGAAATCCTATAGAAAGCCTATGTAAATTATATATTATAGTCTCTCCTTATTTTTATTTCCTTACCTCCCTTCTTTTCTAAAATACCAGTTCTTTTAATTTAAAATGGATGTTTTCAACAAACCCACAACTTCCCCTTTAGCTCAATACACTTCAAGTTATTTCTACTTCTCGCACATTAAATATATTTTAATGTATTTGTAAGCTATAGTTATTTCATTTCTCATTACCCTTTGCCCTCATTACCTCATTACCTTCATGCAATAATTATTACCAATGTCCCCAGATCAAATTTTCTACAATAGCCTTTTGACCGGGAGTATTGACGTTGTTACCATATAACTTATTTATAAACAGTAGTTATTGCCTCTTTCTGGAATTATTGTTATTATCTTATCATGGTTTAAAAATTTTTGGAAGAAGTCTAGGCATCTAACAAAAATAGTATTTTACTATATCAAGTTATGTTCTTTTTTTTTTTCTTTTCTTTAATTCAATGAAGATCAAGATTGGCAATTTAAGATTAAGATTTACACTTTCTTAGTAAATAAAGATTACCATGCAATAAACTTATCCAAATTAAATACCACATTATATTGGAATAATATTAGAGTTAAAGACTTAGGATAATCTTAAAAAAAAAAGATTAATATGCATATAAATCTCTACCAAAATAAAAACATAATCTCCCCACTAAAATAAATCAAGAACCATAAATCTTTCCACCAACCATATAATTCTTTGTAAGTGGAAAAAATAAAGTGGAGTTTAACTCATGATATTAAAGAATTAAAATATTTCCATGACTTTTTTTAACAAACCTCCAAGAAGTCAATGTCACATTTTTTTGGTGGAATAAAGACTTTGATTAGAAAACATGCAACCATGCTTATCTTAAATAACCCATGATTAAACTACCACATCAATTATTTACAAGAATCTTTATATCTCTTTGATAATATAAGAATGGTATGATTCTTTATTTATGGGATAAAGAATTAAAATAAAAGAATCTTTATATCTTTTTGATAATATAAAAATGATAGGATTCTTGATTTATGGGATAAAGAATTAGAATAAAAAAATCTTTATATCTTTTTGATACTATAAGAAAGGTAGGATTCTTGATTTATGAGATAAAAAATTAAATATATATCCCACGATTATTTTAAATAATTATCCACATAGGAGTGGGAATAATATATTTTTGGGAATAAAATATTCAATGGTAGATTAAAAAAACACCATTAAATAAGATATTAATTAATTATCATTAAATGAGATATTAATTAATTATCTTGAACCACATAAAGAGTGAAAATCCTCCAGATCATAGTGGGAGACCCAAATTTTAATTGGTTTAAATATTTAATAAATATAGTTTGAAATTTATATGCATAAATATATAATTAATATAGTTTTAATATAACATATATATTTGATATATAATCAATATGATTATTTATTTAATTAAGTTATAAATTTAAGAGAATATAATTTATATAATATTAAATACTATATTATACCAATTAATATATAATCAAAAAATTATAAAAGTGTGATCCCTTGATATAATTATAACAGGGATTTTTTCTCTTAAAAACCATATCATTAATAAAATTTGTTGAGATAGATATAAATCAATTGCCCTATGGCATGTAAGTTGGTTTTCAGCATTATTTTAAACCTCATAAGTAAATTGTCCAAGGGCAAGGGAAATCATATCATTTTTTAATATTTAGGGTTTTTCTTTATATATGCAATGAAAATAATATAAATCTTATAAGGAAACTATTAGAATATGTTTGTAAATGATGATTTGTGGCAATACATATTTTGTGTTATCTAAAAATTATGGAAAAATGATAATTAGAGCTTTTAAATAATTTTGATAGTTTTAGAAGAAGTCAACCTAACCATTCTGAGAAATGCTAGAAAGATATTTGTTTCTTTAATATATTTTTTCTATTCAAATAATTGAATTATGCTTTATCTCTTATAGACAAGTTAATATAGACGTTTTTTCATCATAATTGGTTGGCATGGTTTTATCAATGTACGCTTATTTATATTAGATATTGCATGTATGTGTTAATGATCTTTAGAATAGTTTACCCAGTTGGTGAACTTATGCTTTTGATTATTTATCTGATTTGTATATTATGGGGTCGCATTAATGATACGACCAAGCAGTGAGAGTTTCTCAAGATTGGATGGGTATGGATAACCTAATCAAGTTATGTGTTATGAATTTGACTAATTTGGATGATCAATGTTATTTAAAAACTTGGACCAAAGTAATGTTAGATTACCATTGTCAATTTATATGTATGATCTGCATATTGTGCAATATCATAGTTAAAATACATTTTATTTATGATACACTTTATGTAGTATCATCTTATGGCACATGGATGTACGAGCATGTCGAGCAATATTTATTGATATTTGCTATTGCATGTATGATGTTAAAGTTCTTTGATACATATAATCAGATGGTAAGGTTATATAAGGACTCTGAAATCAAGAAACACAACATACTTACTCTATGATTATGTAACCCATCTTTATGTAGATATTATACATGAGAGGATAATATCATGATTTGGATTTACTTAGCGGTATATAAACTATTTGATACCCTTTCTATATGAGAGTTAAAATTTATAGTGTGGCAGTATAAAAGAACATAAGAATGATGTTAAACATCAATAGTCCTAGCTTATACATGTTTGATGTAAGTGATAGGGTTGTAAAGATGATCAAATCTTCTCTCTATAATTAAGGAATGTATTTGTACCTTTTCCTTGTATGCATTCGTATGAGGAACTATTGAGCAAACATTTATACCTTTAGTAGTTTAGTAGACATATATTTAGCCCTAATTTTGTGTATGTAGGTGACATCATAGATATGTATAACAGCTCGAGAAGTGAGCGTGGGCATAGGATCTAGCCTTGATAGGGTTTCATTAGTGTGACATCTGCTATAAATGCTAGTGAAAGCAAATAGCCTTTATGTAGCACAATACTATTATGCAACCTTGTCAGCAGGATCAAGTTTGTTGCATCTTGTAAAGATGAAAACTTGTATGCAGTATATTTCATGAGAAAGTTAAATGTGCAAGTGACTAGACATTTTTAGAATAACATAATGCATAATGAGGTGTACCTAGAGTTCATGTTCTCTTTGGATTTTTATTTGAAGGTATAATCAGATAGTATAATCTTGACTTGATTTATTATTATGGTTGGGTGTAAGATTATTGTTGGTGTTGAGTTATATACTCAAACACAAATACCTATTATAGTATGGGATGTCATAGAGTTTTACAATATGAAAAGTACCCAGGTGATACATACTATATTCATTATATCTTGACCCATACCTAAATAAATATATAAGTTATGGTTATTAATGTTTGGGTAGAGTGATCATGAACTATGATAGTATGGGATATCATAAGATATTTTAGCTTAGATGTATATACTTGAGTGGTACATACTATATCTGTATATATATAAAATCTTACCTAAATTGACTATTCAAATGATTTTATGATTATTACTTGAGCAATATGTTTATATCAACTATTAGGACAAAATGTGTGTGTGCATACAATATTGTGAGTTTAAATGAATATTAAGTTCAAATTTTATGTGTTATAGTTGTATACTTAACTTCATCTTACATGTGATTTTTTATGGAACTAGGAATGTAGGTTCTTTCATCATTACTTATATCTAGGTTTTTATGTGAGAGTGCTCGGGTAAGAACACAAGCCTAGATTAGTAGGATGTTATGATAAGAGTGTGTCTCTTAGCTATGGGATTGTAGAACTAAGATTTATAAGCTCACCTATGTCATGATTAGTTATTCCCTATTTGGCTTAGAGTGCCAATCCCTTCGGTGGTGACATATCATGGAGGAGACTAGTAAAATTGAAAAGAGAAGTACATCAGACCCTAATTTTGAGGAGCAGATAAGTAGGCTTCCCAAGATTATTTGGAGCATCAGGTCTAGATCCTTAAGCTAGGTTAGGGTAATATTTATTGTATAGCAATCTATGTGGTTGGTTGAATTAGTACTAGTACTTAGTATGGGAATTTAGATTGTGCTAATGTCCCTAGTGTGATAGTAAACTTTTTGTATCATTGATTTTATTCTATTTCTTGTAGTATTGGAATGTTGAAACTAATACTACTTGAATTTTATAATTATATCACTGAATAAAGTATTCTAGTAACTGTGGTTGAATGAATGTTCATTATTTAGTTTAAAAAAAATTACTACATTTTCTAAGAACAACTAGGTGGGTTTTTACACTATTTATGAGCTTATCTCCTTTGAGCTTGTTAATAACTCTATTTTATATAGGTATGACACCTTAATCCTTACTTATAGTTTTTTTTTATAAACTATCACATACATTAGCAATACATCCAAAATAATCAATTAACCGTAAAGCTTCTTATACCTTTCTCAATCTACTATCTCTCAACAAGACTTCCTTGCCATTGCCTCGTTGCCTGCCTTCCTGCAAGATCTTGATCAAAATGAAACATGATTTAATCAAAACTTAATTCCTATAGCAATCTATTCCCACAACATCTAGATGGCTTTGATACCAAATGATGTAGAGCTTAATGCTATCTTTGCTCTTTCTCTAATTCTGTTACCTATAATGGATAACTTATGCATTTAATCTTTATTAAACATCTCTTACTCATCAAATTACTCAATATGTTGCTTGAATCCTTTAATTAATTCTTATTTTAGTTACTTACAATGATAATTTCAATCTCTTTTACCTGTAATAACAACATTTGTTCACAAAATTGCAATCTCTTATTACTTTGTTCAAGTCTCCTTCCTTGACAATGACTCAATGATTCATTCATCATGCAATTTTTATGAGGTTACTCTCAATGGTCATGGTTATTTTAACCTTATATGTGCTATTCATTATCTATCTAGACCTATCAACTCACTCACAACCTTTCACAATGCATTAGGATAATTATATACAACTTTGCCCTATCTTTTATTAAATCTTTATAACCTTTCTGACTGTAAATGATCTTGTAAGGAGGAAGTACAATGAGTTATGAAAATAATCAATTATATTCTACACTAACTTGTATAAATACACTTATATGCCAATTTTGAGGGTATAATTCTTCTTCTAGACCCACTTTCATTCTTTTATCCCACTCAACTAGGCCTCTTCTAGCCCTTATACAACATCACTCTCTCAAAATCCATACTATAGTTCCCATATGTACATCAAACCTTTTTAATAAGTTAGGGAATCTCAAAAAGGATCAGTTTAAAGAATTTCATCTAAATTAGATGATTAGAGCTAAATATATTATCTAAACCCTAGTTTAGGGTTTTTAGTGGCCCATCAACCCCTGAGAGCAATCAAAAATAGACTGTAAACATTATAATGTGTTTCAGAGGCTCAAAAAAGTTTTGTTAGGTTTGTATTGACTTATATCACATTTACAAATCCTTGTGGATTAATTAACATCCTTATATCATCAATTTTCAATTTAAAAAACAAATTACTATATATAAGGAAGCATACTAGACTGGTCTGTATTCTTGTATAGATGCATGATACATGTTGCAAAGTAACAAGGAGATTAAAAAAATTCCAACACTATCTAAAGACTTAACTCAATGCATCTAAACATTAGATCATTAGTTCTTGGTTCATTCCCTTCAAATACATATAGTCACCATTTTCATAGTGATTATAAGAAGCCAATCAACTTGTATTCATTTTGTAATAGGGTTCATTCACTTAGTGAATGAAATATAGAATCAAAAGAAACTACAATTTCATAAGATATTTTTAGTGAATTCAAAAATACATTTTAAAACCAGAGTGGTGCCTCACATAATCTTCCTTACTCATAAACATAGAATACAAGTAATTTCTCTCACACAGTAGTAGGGTACCTTTATTTAGTTTGCACTCATAGAACTTGAACTCAATATGTAAATTGATTTGAAATAACAAGAATTTTATGCTTTGAATTTATAGACACCAAGTCATTCACAAAATTTTTGATACAAATCCTTTACATTAACTAATACCTTCTCACAATTCATAAACACATAAATATACAAAAATGTAGGGTAAGCAGATTCATTAATGAATACTCATTTTCTCAGTTCTGAGAATAAAATCTTCCCCTGCAAAGACTATCAAATATCCACTAGACACAACAAGTCCTTCACTATTATATTCATTGAAGCTTTAGTTCAAAATAAAATACTCATAGTCATACATTGCTTTGGCAAACCTTATTCCATATTCAAACATGTCTACCCCTATTTTATTCACATGTCCTCCTTCCTACGAACTCCCTCTCAATACTCTTTATACAAGTTCAAATGCTCTCAAAATAAGAATTATAATGGTTTTTTGGATCAAGAAACTCCTCATTACTCCCTAACCCACATAGGATGATGGCTATTATGAATGCCACCTCACACTTTTAACTAGACACATGAAAATAAACCACTCTTAAGACCTTCTAAGAGACCATAAATGTCTATCAAAACATTATTAACCATGACATAACATTAATATTTCATTTTTAACACCTAAAACACTCACAATACCTCTTACAAGTTTTGAAAATTGAAATTGGAAAAGGGTGGGAAAACCTCTAAAGGACTCAATTTAAATTTCACTCACATCCAAGTTCACTTTTGGGCATTCCTACAATGCCCCTACATCATACTCCTAAGGGGAGAAAGAACTTGATCCCAATATGATTCTTCATTCAAGTTTTCGTATAAATCTATGTGCTCCTTATAGCCACACTTATTCCTCTGCTTCCTCATCCAACTGATCCTTTGTTCTTGCTTCTGCTACTGCTCATACTAATATTTGTACCTGTAATCACTCTTCTTGCTTTACTTCCTCTCACGATCTTATTCAATATTCATGGCATTGAGCATGAATATCCATTCCCTTTATATGACCTCCTCTATCATTTTTATTTCTACCTCTTCATTAACATATCTGATCCACATCATATTCTCTTCCTCCTTTGACCATTCCAAGGCCTCTTGCTTGTTAATAAGTTTATCTTCAACATCTTCTATCCTACTATCCTTCATCACAACTTCTCCTTCTTTGACTATCCAATTAACCACTTCTTCACCTTTCATCTTCTCTTCACAAACTATTAATTTTGTCTCATCTTCCTTTACCTATTCTTATCTTTCCTCAAACACTTCATGTGCTTGCTTTTTCTTAGCTGATCCAGTGAAATCTTCAAACAATCCTATGGTGTCATTGTATAACACATCATCTTCCTATTCAAAATACTCATAAAAAATCATATGTACTTCATCACCTATTGTGACATTGCTTTCTTGATCACCTGCTATTTGGTTCTCTTCATTTATCCACTCTTATCCATCAAGTAGCTCACCATCTTGAGGGTGAAAAAACACCTCATCTTCAATTCCATCTTCGCTCTTCCATGCATCTTCTTCTTATTCTTTATGAACTACTATCTATTCATCTTATTCATTCTAATCATGCTCTTCACCTGCATTCAACCATGACAAGTCAATTTAAGTTTGAAAAATTTGAGGATCTATTGACTCTCTCTCCTCTTTCATGGAAAGTTATGTTTCCATTTCCTTCAACCGTCTCTCCAAATATTCCATCACTTGTTAGATTTCTCTCTCTTACATTCTTTCTATAAAACTACACTTAGCCTTTTTCCTGATCTTGATTCCACATTTTATCCTAGAGTCACTCCACATCTATAATATCTCATTCTCCATCTTTGCCAATGCATTATTAATTTCATTTATCTCTTTTTACATCTCTCTCTCATTGTGGCTTTCATATTTAACACTATATCTCACCTTTCTCTCTGCCTCTCCTTTCATCTTCATCTTAAGTACCTCACTTGGATACATACACTCTCTCTCATTTTTATATTTTGTTTTGGTCTCACTTAGACCACCTTCTCTTGGTTCACACTTGGAACATTTCACTCTCTCTATCTTATACCTCAATTGGGCCTTTCAACCTTTTGTCCTTCACACTTGGACTATATCTTCTCTTCTCTAAGCTCTATTTACGAGCTTATCTCCTTTGATCTTATTAATATCTCTCTTTTCTATAGGGATTACACCTTAATACTTTATTATATTCTTTTCTCAACTATCACATACATCATTAATACATCCAAAAAAAGTTATCAAACACAAAGCTTCTCATACCTTTCTCAATCTATTGTCTCTCATTAAGACTTCCTTGTCATTACCTCCTTGCCTATCTTCCTACAAGATCCTGATTAACATGCAAAATGAATTAATCAAAAAATTCATACCTATACCAACCTATTCCTAGATCATCTAGATGGCTCTGATACCAAATAATGCAGAGCTTAATGTGATCTTTGCTCTTTCTCTAATTTTGTTACCTGCAATAGACAAATAATGAATTTAATCTTTATCAAACATCTCTTCCTTGTTAGCTTAATCAATTTGTTTTTGAATTATTTACTTAATTATCAATGCATTTATTTATAGTGCTCAATTCAATCTCTCTTACTTTTAATAACAATATTTGTTCACAAACTTACAATCTCTTATTACTTTGTTCAAGTCTCCTTCCTTGACAATGACTCAATGATTCATTCATCATGCAATGTTTTTGAGGTTAATCGCAATGGTCATGTTTATTTTCACCTTAGAGGTTCTCATCATTATCTGTCTAAATCTATCAACTCACTCACAACCTTTCACAATGCATTAGGATAATTATATACAACTTTGCCCTATCTTTTATTAAATACTTGTAGCCTTTTCTAACTATAAATGATATTATACAAAGGAAGTAAAATGAGTTATGAAACTCCTCAGTTATATTCTAAATTACCTTGTATAAACACACTTGAATGTCAATTTTGAGGGTCTAATTCTTCTTCTAGACCCACTTTCCTTCTTTTAGCCCACTCAACTAGGTCTCTTCTAGCCCTTATACAACATCACTCTCTCAAAATCCATACTATAGTGACTGTATATACCTAAAACCTTGTTAATCAGTTAGTGAATCTCAAAATGTATTAGATTATAAAATTTCATCTAAATTGGATGGTTAAAACTAAAGATATTATCTAGTGTCTTATTAACACCCAAGGGCAATAAAAAATCAAACATTCTAATGTTTTTTAGAGGCTCAAATCAAATTTTTATGGTTTTTATTGACCTATATCACATTTCCCAATCCTTGTGGATTCCTTAACATCCTTTTTTCATCAATTTCCAATTCAAAACATAAATGACTATATATAGGGAAGCATACTAGACTGGTCTATATTCTTGTGTAGATACATAATACATGTTTCAAGGTAACAAGGAGATTCAAAAACTTACAACACTATCTAAAGACTTAACTCAATACATATAAACACTAGATCATCAATTCTTGGATCATTTCCTTCAAATACATATAATCACCAGTTTTATAGTGATTATAAGAAGCTAGTCAATTTGTATTCAGTTTACAACAGGGTCCATTGACTTAGTGACTGATATATAGAATAAAAAAAAACTATAGTTTCATAAAATATTTTTAGTGCATTCCAAAATACATCTTATAACCATAGTGGTGTCTCACATAATATTATTTACTCATAAACACCGAATACATGCAATTTATCTCACATAGTAATAGGGTACCTTTGTTTAGTTTGCACTCACAGAACTTGAAATCAATATGTAAATTGGTTTGAAATAACAAGAAATTTATGATTTCAATTTATATACACCAAGTCCTTCACAAATATTTTGATACAAGTCCTTCACATTAAGTAATACCTTCTCACAATTCATAGGCACAAAAATATATAAAAATGTAGGGTAAATAGATTCATCAATGAATACTCTTTTTCTCAGTTTTGAGAGTAAAATATTCCCCTACAAAGACTATCAAATATCCACTAGAAAAAACAAGTCCATCAATATTTTATTAATTGAAGCTTTATTTCAAAACAAAAGATTCAAAATCATAAACTGTTTTGGTAGACCTTCCATATTCAAACATGTCTTCCCTTGTTTTCTTCACATGTCCTTCTTCTTACTGACTACCCTCTCAATACTCTTTCTACAAGTTAAAATACTCTCAAAACAAGAATTATAAGTGTTTCTTGGATCAAAAAAGTCCTCATTACTCCCTAACCCACATAGGGTGATGGCTATTATGAATTCCACCTCATACTTTTCAACTAGATACATGATAATAAACCATTATTAAGACCTTTCAAGAGACCATAAATGCATTTCAAAACATTATTCACCATGACATAAAATTAATCATTAATTTGGACCACCTATATCACTCACAATCCCTCTTACAAGTTTTGAAAATTCAAATTAAAAAAAGGTGGGAAAACCTCTAAAGGACTCAAATTCAAATTTCACTCACATCCAAGTTCACTTTTGGGCATTTCTAAGATTCTAATGTATCATACTCTAAAGGGGAGAAAGAACTTGACCCCAATATGCTTCTTCATTCAAGTTTCCATACAAATGTGTGTGCTCCTTACTACCACACCTATGCCTCTGCTTCCTCATCCAACTGCTCCTTTGATCTTGTTTCTTTTACTGATCATACTACTACTTGTACCTATAGTCACTCTTCTTGCTTTGCTTCTTCTCATGATCTTCTTCAATCTTCATGGCATTGATCATGAATTTACATTCCCTTTCTATGACCTCCTTTATCATTGCTATTTCTACCTCTTCATTAACATATCTAATCCACATCATATTCTCTTCCTCTTTTGACCTTTTTAATGTCTCTTTCTTATTTATAAGCTCATCTTCATCATCTTCTATCCTATTGTCCTTCATCATAACTACTACTTATTTGATTATCTATCCAACCATCTCTTCACCTTGTATATTCTCTTCATGGACTATTAATTTAGTCTCATCTTCCTTTACCTATTCTTCTCTTTCCTTAAGAACTTCATGTGTTTCTTTATTCTTAGCTAATATAATGAACTCTTCAAATAATCCTATGGTGTCCTTGTATAACACATCATCTTCTTCTTCAAAATACTCATCAAAAATCACATGCACTTCATTACCTACTATGCCTTTTCTTTTTTGATCACTTTTTGTTTTTTTCTATTCATTTCTCCACTCTTCTCCATCAAGTAGCTCACCATCTTGAGGGTGAAAAAAACCTCATATTTAGCTACATCTTTGCTCTTCCATGCATCATCTTCTTCTTCCTTATGGACTACTGTCCATTCATCTTCTTCATTTCAATCATGCTCATTCAACCATGAGAAGTCAATGTTAGTTTGAAAACTTTGAGGATCTATTGCCTCTCTCTCCTCTTTCATGGAAATTTGTGTTGCTATCTCCTTTAAATATCTCTCCAAATATTCCATCACTTTCTAGTTTTATCTCTCTTGCATTCTTTCTATAAAACTAAACTTAACCTTTTTCTTGATCTTGATTCCACATTTTATCCTATATTCACTCCACATCTATAATAGCTCATTATCCATCCTTTCCAATGTATTCTTCATTTCTTTTATCTCTTTTTCCATCTCTCTCTCACTGTGGCTTTCATATTTAACCCTATCTCTCACCTTTCTCTCTACCTCTCCTTTCATCATCTTAAGTACCTCACTTGGGTACATACTCTCTCTCATTTTTGTTTTCATTTTGGTCTCACTTAGACCACCTCCTCTTGGTTCATAGTTGGAACCTTTCACTCTCTATCTTAGACCTCACTTGAACCTTTCAACCTTTTGTCCTTCACATTTGGACTATCTTTTCTCTTCTCTAAGCTCTATTTACGAGTTTATCTACTTTAAACTTGTTAATAACTCTCTTTTATATAGGGATGCCACCTTAATCCTTACTTATCTTCTTTTCTTATCTATCACATACATTAGAAATATATCCAAAACAATAAATCAACCATAAAGCTTCTCATACCTTTCTCAATCTGCTATCTCTCAATAAGACTTCCTTTCCATTGCCTCCTTGCCTACCTTCCTAAAATATCTTGATCAACATGAAACATGCATTAATCACAACATTCATACCTATACCAACCTATTCCCAGAGCATCTAGATGGCTCTGATACCAAATGATGTAGAGCTTAATGCTATCTTTGCTCTTTCTCTAATTATGTTACCTACAATGGATAACTTATGCATTTAATCAGTTAAGGCATCTCAAAATGGATCAGATTACAAAATTTCATCTAAATTAGATGGTTATAACTAAAGATATTATCTAAACCCTAATTTAGGGTTTCTAGTGTTCTATCAACACCCAAGAGCAATAAAAAATCAAACATTCTAATGTGTTTCAAAGGCTCAAATTAGTTTTATTAGGTCTATATTGACCTAGAGTACATTTACCAATTCTTGTGGATTCCTTAACATCCTTCTATCATCAATTTCTAATTCAAAACACAAATGACTATATGAGAGGAAGCATACCAGACTGATCTATATTCTTGTATAGATGAATAATATACATTGCAAGGTAACAAAGAGATTCAAAAAATTCCAAAATTATCAAAATACTTACCTCAATTCATCCAAACACTAGATCATCATTTCTTGGATCATTTCCTTCAAAGACATACAATCACCAATTTCATAGTGATTATAAGAAGCCTGTCACCTTGTACTCAGTTTGTAATAGGGTTAATTGACATAGTGAATGAAATATAGAATTAAAAAACTATAGTTTCATAAGATATTTTTAGTGCATTCCATAATACATCTTACAATCATAATGGTGCCTCACACAATCTTCCTTACTCATAAACATAGAATACATGTAATTTCTCTTACATAGTAATAAGGTACATTTGTTTTGTTTTCACTCACAAACCTTGAATTGAATATGTAATTTCCTTTGAAATAACAAGAAGTTTATGCTTTCACTTTCTAGATACCAAGTCCTTCACAAACTTTATGGTACAAATCCTTCACATTAACTAATACCTTCTCACAGTTCATAAACATAAAAATATACATAAATGCAGGGTAAGTAGATTCATTAATGAATAATCTTTTTCTCAGTTCTGGGAGTAAAATCTTCCCTTGAAAAGACTATCAAATATCCACTGGACATAACAAGTCCATCACTACTATATTAATTGAAGCTTTAGTTCAAAATAAAAGACTCATAGTCATATATTGATTTGGCAAACCTTCTTCCATATTCAGACATGTCTACCCCTATTTTATTCACATGTCCTCCTTCCTATGGACTACCCTTTCAATACTCTTTATACAAGTTCAAATACTCTCAAAACAAGAATTATAATGGTTTTTTGGATCAAGAAATTCCTCATTACTCCCTAAACCATGTAGGGTGATGGCTATTATGAATGCCACCTCACACTTTTCAACTAGACACATGAAAATAAACCACTCTTATGACCTTTCAAGATACCATAAAGGTCTATCAAAATAATATTCACTATGACATAATATTAATCATTCATTTGGACCACTTAGAACACTCACAATCCTTCTTACAAGTTTTGAAAATTCATATTAGAAAAAGGCATGAAAACCTCTAAAGGACTCAAATTCAAAACTCACTCACATCTAGGTTCACTTTTGGGCATTTATAAGATGCCTCTACATCACCTACCATGGAACAAGAATACATCAAACATGCCAAATTATGTTTACAATGCCAAAAATACAATAATTTGAATCACACACCATCACATGAGCTACATCGATTTGGCGTTCCCAAAATTGCACACTTAGAAATTTTGAGTTACCCATTTTAAATTTTTTGTCTTTTGACTTATGTGAGTTAGTTGTCTTTGTCAAAAATCAGTCCCCTAAATAAGATTTAGATTCTTTTAGTCTTCACTACAATTTATTTCATTTTTAATTTCTTCAAATTACTCCAGAAGGTTTAAAAATGTTTGCCTGGGTCATTCTCATAAAACCCATTTGCCCATATATCTAAGAAGTTCAAAAAATCTAAGTGTTTAGGCTCAATTTCAAGCCAACTCAGGTTCTCCAAGTTACTTTACTTATCAAAGTGAGAACTAAGCAGTCATCACAAACCTGAGTTACACAACCCAATTCAAACCAAAATTATCAAACAACTTTACTTCTCATCAAAAGCTAAGTAAAGTAGATCCAAAGTTCCAAAAAAACATTACTTACCTAGAGTTTTGAAGAAACATTACTTACCTGGAGTTCTGAAGCAGCATTACTTACTCAAATTCTTCAACCCTAAAGACTTGAATAAATACCCAGACCTTCCTAATATTGTGATACCCTATTACTTTCAATGAGTTTCTTAGAGTTTGTTGGAACTTAATATTAGGAAGGTGAAAGGTTATTGTAAGAAGTTATAAAGGGAGCTGCTAAGATATGAAACAAAAAGCCAATTGATTGCCCAATCAGATGATGTAGTTGTCCAATTCATGATGTTTCAACACATCAAATAAGAAGAGAAGTGTAAAAACAAAGTTCATGCTATGGAATGATTTCAATATTTTTTCTACTTCTATTTTATTCTTGAAACTTGTAATGTATTTAAATAATTACTTGTATAAGTTATTGCAAAATATAAAACTCAATTAACTTGACTAAATGCCATTACTTGAAGTTATTATGTAAAATCAAATTACATAAGCTATCTCTATGCAACATATAAAAGAGATTGTATTTGATTCAAATAAGGAAACTAAGAAGTGCTAGATGTCATCAACCATTGCATGCCACATAGAAGAAATTATAAGAAGACACCTCTCATTGGTTTTGAGTTTTTAATGCAACACATGGGAACTGAAGGAGTTATATCCTATTTGATTTTGACATCTGAAATTGTATAAATATAAGTGAAGGATTACATGTCTGAGGATGGTAATTTTTGGGAAAGAAACTATAACTGAAGTAAGAGAATTTAAGTAATCTAAAACTTTGTGTTTAGATTTTTGAGTTTTCCTTTTGTATGAAATTTGTTCATAGTGAATAATAAGGACATTGATTTTTGTGGAACTTTGCATCTCATGAGATCATTTGGTGGATTTTTGAAGATTAAAATAGTAAATTTTGTGTTATCTTTAAATTTTAATGTGAATTCCAGTCTTTCTTAGTCATTTTCTAAAGAGATTATCATATTTTGAATGTTTATTTACCTGTACAGATTCAATAAGCTTTATAAAACTATTTATTGTGAAGTGAAACTTCTTTCTTCTAAAATATTCTAGTCTTTCATTCTATATTTCCCAAAATTTCTTTACACATTCTCTGAAACAACTATTTACTTGATGTAAAATCACCTTGTTATGGTTCTTGAACTTTGTGATTAACGTGATTCCTAAAAATAAGATAACTTGCTTCAAATTTGTATAATTTGTGAATAATTGAGAGCTATAAATAATTAGAAGTAAATAGACATAAGTTTATGGGAGATTCACCATTAAATAAAGGGGATTTAATCCCATGAATGCTTAGGTAATTTTGATAGCCTAAAAAATATCTACCTAACAATTTCTAGTGACTCTGCTAGGGAATACGAACTAAACTCGTAGAACTAAAATGAGATTACTCACATAGGGTGAGAGGTGCATATTGATGTCCAGTTCTCCAAAAAATACCAAATTTTCTAAACCACTATCTAAAATTTTACACGTAGAGTAATGGTGAGCTTGTCTATATAAAAATCCTTGTTCTAAAGTTAACTTGACTTACTAAAAAGAGACACATCACTTCTTATTGAATTATTGCATGTCCAAAAACCATGATTTATTTTACACCTTTTTTATCTTAAGCTTGCTGCATGTCAATGAACTGTCACCTATGTCTTTGATTATAATCCAAATTGCTTTAATAATCCTAAAAATAATTTTTATGCTTCAACCTGGTAAATCAAATTTTCACCAGAGCAAGGAGAGATCAAGGCCAAGTCAACAACTTCTTTAAACTTTAATAACATTTTAATTTCAGCTTTCCCATCTAAGCTAGAATAAGAAGAGCTAGTCTCTCACCTATCAAATGAACACAAACTCCCATGAATCAGATACAATATAATTTTTTAGGAATAATTCAACATGTAAACCCTCAGTTCCTTATTCTCAAAATAATGGCACTACCACTTCTAATCCCTTGGGGGACATTGATTAGACCTTAGAATTTGAGTCCTCCTCTTCATGATTTGCCAAAGGGGTCAAGAAATAATTTTTCAAAGTTCATAGGTGATGGAAAACAAATTCCAGATGAGCACTTGGATGCTTTCTTTATAGTTTGTAGAGTAATTGGCATTGAGTATGAAGATGTCTTAGTTAGACTCTTCATTGAGACCTTGCATGACTTAGCTACATAATGGTTTTACCATTTGGCTCTTTTCACTATAGTTAGTTGGGCCAATATGTGTGAATATTTTGAAAAGAGATTCAAAGTTGTAGAAGACTCACATATATTACTCACCCAACTAACTTAGCTCAAAAAAGAACCACATGAACATATGCAAGATTTCATTGCCAAGTTCAATAAATTACTCTATAAAATCCCTCAAGCTTCTCTACCCACTAGAGATAATCAAAAGTGATTTTTCATCAATGCTTAGTTACTAGAAGTTAGTTATCAACTACATAAAGCACATCCTGATGATTTAGTAGATATTTAAAATCTTGTTATAAAGGTTAAGGATGACTTTATTATGGCTAAAAAAATAAATAAAACAACTTCTAAGGGTGATTATTTTACTTCAAACACATCATAGACTACCGATCCCTTATTGTAGAAGTTAGATAATGACTTGTTTTAAGTCAAGAGGCAAATTTACCAAGGTACTCATGCTTCCCCTACCAAGAATACACCTGCATGCAATTTCAATAGTCAAAATTGAAACCATATTACTATCCCTACACAAGGATTGGTAATTGAAGATGCTCCTAATAATAAAGTTAAGATGAATGAAGAAGATCAGATGGTTGATGATATTGATCAAAGCGTTACTGAAGAGAATGATTTTGTAGATCTTGCTGGTGACTCCAATAAATTCTACCTAGAATATGAATCATAAAATGACTATGAATAAATTCATCAGGATGATCATATCCATTCTTTTGTAGTATTTATAAAATCATAAACTTAGCAAGCTGGTGAAAAATATTCCAAGAAACAAGGGGAAGAGAAAGAAGACTCTAGGTTAGATGTTAGCATCTTCAAAAGAGGTAGTCCTTTACCTAATTATCTTACCCCAAAATATAAGTATGTAGCATCTTCTTTTCAAACTAATCCAATTTTGTTTGTGTCTGTCCCTTTTTTTGACATTGTTGACAACATCAATAAAATTAAGATTCAAATGTCAGAAGACATGAGAGATGAAAGAAGATAAAAGAAGTTGATTTTCAAGAAAATTAAGAGAGAAATGATGAGATATAGGTTGAATGAACAACCAAGTAAGCAAGTAGAAGAAGACAAACAACACTTTGAAATGGAAGAAATGCATGTGAGTGAAGAGAAAGAAGATGATTATAGCCAACTAAGTGATGGGAATGATAAATAAGAAAGATGTCAGTTTGGAAGCCTCATAGAAGGCTTAAAAAATGAAATATAATTAATGGGTAAAGATATGGAATTTAGTTGCAAGTTTGTATATAAAATCAGTGAGAAAATAGAGGCCTAAGTGGTAGCACTTGAACAAGCATTGTAAGGTGGAAAGATGGAATAAAAATAGGAAGAATAAGTTGAAATTTTTTAGGGTCACATGATAAAAAATAAAGAGAATAAAGATGAAGCATTAATGATAGTAGGGAAATATATTGAAGCAGATAATCAAGCATTTATATTTGTCTTTATAGTAAGCATGAAAGTCTTATCAAAAGAAGGCAAGAGTACAGGTTCAGTAGTAGTATGTTAGGGCATCTACAACCCATATGACAGTGAGAAAGTTTCAAGAATGAGTGAACATGAAGTGAAAAATGATGGTGCAAGCAAACAGGAAAGTTAGTTTATGATAAAGGCAATGGTGAACTACCACTACCTTATAATGAGCAACACTTGAAGCTTTACAAGAATCGAGTAGTAGGGTAATACCTATAATTAAATAAATAAAACCTCAATTTTTATTTTGTGTTGTTATTTTTATTTTTTTTATTCATTTGTTTTGTAGTTTTTTGTGATGGAGTTTTAATTGACTCCATACCCAATAGACAAGACTAAAAAATTAGAGATACTGAGATCTCACTTTTGTTTCACTCTTTCAGATTAAAAAAAAGATGTCCTTAGTCAGAGTCAGTTGGTATCCCCAAAATTTCACACTTAGAAATTTTGGGTTACCCCTTTCAAAATTTGTCTTTTACCTTATATGAGTCAGTTATCCTTGTCAAAAACCAATCCCCTAAATAAAACTTAGATTATTGTAGTCTTCACTACAATTGATTTCATTTCTAATTGCTTCAAATTGCTCTAGAAGGTTAAAAAATGTTTTCTTGGGTCATTCTCATAAAACCCATTTGCCCATTTATCCAAGAAGTTCAAAAAAGCTAAGTGTTTAGGCTCACTTCTAGGCCAACTCAGGTTCTCCAAGTTACTTTACTTATCAAAGTGAGAAGTAAGTAATCATCGCAAACCTAAGTTATACAACCAAGTTTAAACCAAAATTATAAAACAACTTTACTTCTCATTAAAAGCTAAGTAAAGTAGATTTGGAGTTCTAAAGCAACATTACATACCTAGAGTTATAAAGAAGCATTACTTACCTAAAGTCTTCAATCTTGAAGACTTGAGGAATACCCAAACCTTCTTGATATTGTGATACCTTGTTACTTTTGATGAGTTCTCAGAGTTTGCTAGAACTTAATATCAGGAAGGTGAAAAGTTTTGTAAGAAATTGGAAAGGGATTTGTTGAGATATGAAATAGAAAGGCAATCAATTGCCAAATTAGATGATGCAGTTATCCAATTCATGATGTATTAACACATCAAATGCAAAGATAAGTGTAGAAATAAAGTTCATGAATTGGAATGATTTCAATATTTCTTCTACTTCTTCTATTTTCTTTTTGCAACTTGTAATGCATTTAAGTAATTACTTGTAAAAGTAAGTTGTTTTAAAATGTAAAACTCAAGTAAGCTAACTAAACACCATTACTTGAAGTCATTCTATAAAATCGAATTACTTAAGGTAGCCCTATGCAGGATACAAAAGAGATTATATTTGATTCAAATAAGAAAACTAAGAAGTGCTAGATATCATCAACTGTTGCATGCCACACAAGATAAATTCTAGGAATATGCCTCTCAATGGTTTCTCATGAACTTGAATGATTTCAATATTTCTTCTACTTCTTCTATTTTCTTCTTACAACTTGTTATTTTTTTGAAGTAATTTTGATTTAAGTAATTACTTGTAAAAGTAAGTTGTTTTAAAATGCACAACTCAAGTAACCTAGATAAACACCCTTACTTGAAGTCATTATATAAAATGAAATTACGTAAGGTAGATCTATGTAGGATACAAAAGAGATTATATTTGATTCAAATAAAGAAACTAAGAAGTGTTAGATATCATCAGCCATTGCATGCCACACAAGATAAATTCTAGGAATATGCCTCTCAATAGTTTTGAGTTTTTAACACATCACATGGGAATTGAAGGAGTTGTCTCCTATTTGATTTTGACATCTAAAATTCTATAAATATAAGTGAAGGCCTACGTGCCTGAGGATGGTAATTTAAAAAAAAGCAACTGTAACTAAAGCAAGAGAGTTTATGAAATCTAAAACTTTGTGTTTAGATTTTTGAGTTTTTCTTTTGTATGAAATTGGTTCAAAGTAAATAAGAAGAATGTTGATTTCTATGGAGCTTTTCATCTCATGAGATCATTTGGTTTATTTGTGAAGATTAAAATGGTAAAATTTGTGTTATCTTTAAATCTAAATGTGAATTCCAATCTTTCTTAGTCATTTGCTAAAGATATTATCATATTTTGATTATTTATTTACATGTATGAATTAAATAAACTCTGTAAAACTCCTTATTGTGAAGTACAACTTTTTAATTCTCAAATATTCTAGTTTTTCATTTTGTATTTCTTGAAATTTCTTTACACATTCTCTAAAATAGCTTCTTATTTGTTGCAAAATCACCTTGTTATGGTTCATGAACTCTGTGATTAAAGTAATACCCCAAAAATAAGATAACTTGTACATAATTTGTGAATAATCGAGAGCTATTAATAATCATAAGTAAATATACATAAGCATACAAGAGCTTCATCATTAAATGAAGGGGATTTAATCCCATGACTACCAAGGTAATTTTGATAGCCTACATAATATCTAGCCAACATGATTGTTTCTCCATGAACATTTCCTTATAGGGTTTTGATTTGATTGAAAAAGTCAATTTGGTGTCCATTAGAGGACATAAATTCATTATTGTAGCTATAGAATATTTAAAAAAATGGGCGGATGCCATTCCCCTTGAATTTACCAAAGGGGATGACATATGTAGGTTTTTGATGACCAATATCATTTCCCATTTTGACATTGTGTTAGCTATTATTTATGATAATGGATCATCATTTGAAAAAAAAAATGGTTAAATGATTTTTTAGTAAATACAAAATTAAACATACATTTATACACTTTATTACCCATAGGGTAACATGTAGGTAGAGGTAAAAAATAAAACCATTATTGAGATACTTGGAAAGATGGTTGAATGGTGTGGTACTAATTGGCACCAATAGATGGTAAATGCTTTATAAGCATACCACACTAGTGTTCACACACCCACCCAAGCTATGCCATATTCCCTAGTATATGGTATGTATTTTTTTTACTAATTGATATTAAAATACCTTATTTACATGTTTCTCTCAAAAACATTGTCAAAGATAATAAATATTATGAAAATAGATTACATCAATTAAAATAATTAAGTGAAAAAGCAAACATAATACCGAGCACTTCCATGTCTACAATATTTCATCAAGTGGGCATATAACAAATAGATTCTACCACATGAATTTGATGTGGGTCTCCTGATACTAAAATATAATCAAAAGAAAACTAATTTAGAAAAAGAAAAGAAAGGAAAGTTCAAAAAAAATTGTTTGGGTACATTTAAGGTTACATAGAAGTTGGGAAAAGGTGTATACCACCTTGCTACAATTGAATGAAAGCCTTTAAAAATATCAATGAACATAATTCAATTTTTTTAGTATATTACGTAATCAAAAACACTAAAAAAAATTCCAAAAACACTTTTGGCACTTACATGTTCTATTAGCTCATTGGCATCTATGTGTTAGTTCCGTGTTGAGGACTAGTATATCATTTAATCCCACATACACATACATGGGCATACATAAATACATGACACATTTATGGGTGTTAGGATTTCCCTCTACTCATGTCATTAGAATGTTGGGGACATCCATCTTCTATGATATTGAGATACATAGATCATGTGATTCCATGATCACTCTACACTATCATGTTTGAGCTTACATATGTACCTACACATTCATATTATCTATGCTAATATCTTGAATAGTGTATTTGATATGATATGAAATTTAAATTTATTTTTAACACATTCGATCCATGGGCCAACATGACATGTTTATGTTGGTTTCTTATGCTTTTACTTTACACACTTAAGTTTTTTGCCTAGGTATTGCCTCACTTTTTCGAGTATTTGTATATGTTCAATTATATGTGACCCCTATTCTTATGTTTACTTTCCATGGAATTTGAATATGTCATTACATTATTATATGTTTGAATATATATTTCCTTGATTTTTAAGACATTTGACTAAGTCTTGTACATTCAATTTTGTGGCATTTGAACATACCCCTTATTTACATCTCCTTGGACTATTGCCTTTTGACTTGATTTTGAGTGCTCTTGTGTGTATTCTTATTTTCCTATTGATCTTGTATTATTACAATTCATATGTTACCATGATATTTATCATGCATCTTAGGCCTGTATGTGATCACATTAGTTCTATGTGCATCAATGTTACATCTACCTAGACATGTTTCTTTTGATATGCTACATGGTTACATTTATATATTTACAGTTGTCTTACCAGTTTGAGGTGATCTAACTACTAGTTACTAATTTACCTCACCTCAAATTCAGGTGTAAGATTAGTGGGGGAATGCTATGGTGACATGGCTTCCACATTTTTCATAGTTTCCAAATTACAGTGGAGGCATGCTTTAGAAGCATGTTCTCCACACTCACACAATATATTGTACTTAAACCTACTTAAAAATTTAGTGGGGGAACGTCATGATGACATGGCTTCCAAATTTTCATAAATTTTAGACTAAAGTAGGGGCATACTTTAGAATCATGTTATCCACATTCACATATTTTGTGGTACTTATACCAATTTATAGACTCAGCAGGGGCATGCCATGATGACATGGCTTCCATACATTCACAATTTTAGATTTAGTGGGGCAATGATTTGGAATAATTTACTCCACATTAATTATATATAATACTTATAATTCATATATTAGTTGGGAACATACTTTGGAAGTATGTTCTTCACACCTACTTAGTTTTCAACATATCCAGTTTATAATCAAGGCATGTTTTGGAAACATATCCTCCATATTGATACTTATATCAGTTTCATATTTATACATATATAGTGTGGGAATTCTTTGGAAGCATGTCCTCCACACTTACAAAACTTTTCAAATTGGCTAAAATGCACAATTATATGATTTTAATACACATTTAAGGTAGAATTATATACATGGTACCATTGTGATACAAATATAAGGTGCATATATTATGCAATATGTGTCTAATATTATAAAATACAAATAAAAATTAGATTCTAAAACTATTGCACGTATTGATACCCAATGGACTTTAGAAGACTTTAGCAAGCCAATATGATGTAGTAGTTGGTTCACCTTTTGCCATAGTTGGGGTGATCAAATCACTTAATCTTTCCAAGTTTTTAGTTTTGACTTAACCATACAAACTCATCAGGTTATGAGTATCATTGGGCTGCACATTTGAGTTAATCTCAACTTCTAGGTGGCAACTCACTTTTGCTCCAAAGTTGGGGGCATGTGCTTTCCAAGGTCTCTCTCTATCTCATTGGATATATGTGATTTAAATAATTTTCTATATTTATCCTAATATTAATTTTAGAGCCTTGTAGTGATACATGTTTTGTAAAAAATAAACTTATTAATAAGCAAGGTAGTTACATCAACATATAGGTGTACTCCTAAAATTTTCTCTTTTAATTTCAAGTAATTTTGAATTATATGTATTAATTATACACTATAACATGTTCTTAATTTCAGGTCAGTCACCAACAAAAAACTAAAATCCAACTCTATTAAAACACTTAAATTCAACTTAAGCAAAGATAAGGTGTGTACACACAACCATATACTTATTCATTTCCTTTAAACTATCAATTTCATTACTAGATTAAGAGGGGAGGGAATTTAGATGATATTTCATGATTATGTAGCACCTTAGTATAGTACACTTTGAAAAATCATGACCTTGGTTATTCCTCTTAGTTATACACATGCATTACTTCTAAAAACCTCGTATCTACTCTATCTTATGCTCCTTGGCCTATCACTTAGTCTAACCAAAATTATATTGATGACATAAGAATCCCTTATTTCCCAAAATTCTTAAAATATAATTATTTTACACATCTAAAAGTTTTGAGCCTATGCCCACTCTCATTCTCCCTAGACACTAATGTCTAGGTCAGATAGTAGCGTTAGTGTTACTGTCATGGCTCAACACAACTATCTAGTGCCCTAAAGTCATCTAATTTTCAAATTAAATGTATCACAATGGTCAACCTAAGTGATTTAATGTGATTTATCTCCTAATATGATTTTTATAAACACAATATCAACCCTCATTCATTCATCACCTAGTAATCATACTAAAAGAACACTCAAGAAGCATGCATAAGAAGATGTAGGTTACCAAAAAAATTCCTATTCTAAATTATTATGATATTAGTCAAAGAAAAAACAAAATTATAGGTTTGAAGTAATAAAGGAGAAGTCATAAGGTCATATTCACCAAGTTACAAACTAGGTCGTTGTTACACTTGTTTTACACACATTACATGATTTACACACAAGCTAACACATAGGGGAGAACTACATGAGTCTGAATCCATGTTTTGGAGTATTATCTATGTAGTTAGAACCATTTGAAAATGGGGTCATTATAGGTAATCTCAACGCTATGTTCCCACTAACCCATTTTTTCCCAAGTTCATATTGAAGATGCAAAGCTAGAATTTTTCCATTTCACTAGGAGTGATAGTCTTGGACCCATATCTAAATGCACCAAAGTGAAGGTAAAGCCAAACCCAAAAGAATATAAGTGGTTGAATATTATTTGAGTACATATTCTATACAATATGATATAATCAAACTTAGACACTAGAATTGATGCAACTATCCCAGAATGATGGAACTATCCAAAGAGCCAAATGCACCAGATCTAGAATTTAATGATTGACCTAGAACTATCTTCATACATAATTTTTACTTCTACCAAATCCAACACTATATTAACATAAAAAATAAATAAATAATTTATTTTATATCATTTTTATATATAACATAGTTTTAATTTTGATCAACATCCTATCTCACCTTTATAAATTTAACATATGGTACATCTAAGTTTAGTACATTATTCATCCTGTTATAGATATGATATTCACCCTTATGCCCTATCATATTTATATCATTAACCCTTTTACCTAAGTAATATATCCTCTTATCTAAATCAAGTTTATACATGATTTTCAAAATGAGAAAATCACCATGGGCCATCTTCTCATTCCATTGGTTCTTCTAATGATTGAACTTATTTTGGATCTCATTGTCACATGAAAGAACCTAGATGTTTCAAATGTGATGGTATTTGACGTCTTGAATATGTATATCCTTTTATATGACCCCACTCTCCACACAAAATAAATCTAAATAAAATCATGTGGATAATTATAGTGGTAGTTCTTCTAGTTACTCTAGATATTTAGGTTACTCTGACACTACCTCTAATTAGGAGTTATTTTATATGGTCGATGTCTATGGTCCTGATGGACCTGATAACCCATTTTTAGTGATTAGTGATTCACCTGTCTTATGTAATTTACTGTGACCAAGATCAATATTTAATGTAGTAGTAATTTTTAGTTTGTGTTATTAATTTATTCTAGTTTTTGATTTCTATACTTGATATTCATGACATGGAGAAGACATGATTGTTTGATTTATTTATAGGGGGATAAGATATAATATTGGTTTTTATTCAATTAGTCATTGGTGATAATATAAGTTTACATGGGTTGTTATCACCTTCAATGTTGAGTAAATGTCATTCGCATTTGTTGGACATTAGGGAGATGTGTCATGCATAGTACATGGTAGTCACTTGGATGGGCTTTTGGGTGGTGCTTTATGTGGGTTAATATGATTGAACAAGCCTTAATCATGTTATACCATAGTATGGTATGATGATCATAGGGGATGAATAGGCCTTACTACTTTTTATGCCATAACTTACAAGGCAAGATTATGTATGGAGTGACATCGGTTTTGATTAGTACTAGGATGCATAGTACACTAGTTGCAATTGCTTTAAATTTTATTTGATGACTTCAATGCCATTACTTTAGTGTTTTTATTATATAACCCTTTGGATCAAGGGGGAGTTTATAAGGTCATTTATGATCCAAAGGTTGTTTTAATTTCTTATTATTTTTTTGTAATTACCTTCTTTATTGGGTTAGTTACAAACCATTAGTTGGTTTTCTATAACCAAATCTCGTAAGATTTTTAAAGCTTACACATGTAAAATAAATAAATAATGTTTTAAATTTAATATATATTTTTATCTAATTCCTCCAATGTTATCAATCCATTAACTGTTAGCTATTAGAACCCCAATTTAAAGGTTAAATTTTGAAAACAATGCAACATAGAGGCTATAAATTTCATGTTGTTATCAAAACTGAACTTAATATTTAGTTTTATCAAGTGACATACTAATCTTCAACACCAATAAATAGTCATACACTTCGTGCAGTGATTCAATTACCTTTACATTAGGTTTTCATCTTTAACTTGGGATTGACAACTTAAGCAAAAAGTGTTTGAAGAGAATATTTTTTCTATCCTTTTATTTTGATATGTGTTAATTGGATTAGACAATGAAGGCTCAAAAATTGCTTTGCTACCATCTGGGCATATATAGCCTTGATATAATTACATTGGTATCCACTCTAGGCCTTGTTCCATTTCCAGATAAGCATCTATATCCCCAATGGAGATTACACAAATTACCCCCATGAATATATATGTATGTATATATAAGATTTAATGTTTTATTATTATTATTATTATTATTATTATTATTTTTATATTAAAATTATTGGAGGGTTCAGAACCAATGTAGCTAGGTTAAAGGATACATTGAAAAAATATGTCATTTACCTTTCTTTAATGAATTTTATTATTATTTAAGTGTATGTATAACTCTTGTTAATGAAAAATTAATCTTAATTCACATGGTAATTCTAAAATAAAAGTTAAAATTATAATAAATAAATGTGATTTTAAGGTAAAATATTGATACAATTAAAAAAATAATCCATTCTCCTAAATTCTTAACATATGAAAATATCTTTAGCTTATGTCAACTACTTTGTTAATAATCCAAAAATCTGAATTGAGTTTGAAATATAATCTCTTGGTACAGTTCTCTATAAATTATCTAAAATGAGACTTATTGACTAAAAACTAATACGGAAAGAAATTATTAAACTATACACAAAATTGAAAGCATCTATCTGTGAAATTAAACAAGAAATCAAGTAATTAACCTATTTATAAACTACTCTACTTCTAAACTAAGACTCATAGTCAATATAAACTAGATAATGATGGTACATCTAAGAAGTATGGATTTAATTAATATTCATTCACCAAAAGTAATAGATGATTTCCCACTAATTATTTTAACCTAAATTAATAATTTCAAAGATCTCAAATTTATGATATAGACCAATCCATAGTGTTAAACGTTTAGCACGTTGGCTCTTTTTCTCACGTGTTTTATTCCAAAGTAGGAATAGGTCTGAAGTTATGAATTCTTTCAATTTATATATATTATCAAACCATATTTTGATTATGTCATAATTATTAGTGTAGTTATTAATAGATATTTCATGTGCATATTCCATTTTGATGATGTTAAGTAGTCTTGATTTTAGTCAGTCATCTTATTCTATATACTCTTATAAGAAATAGTAGGTTGGGATCCTCAACATAATTGGAAACATAGGTGTTTGACCATATACTAGGATAAATGGTTAATCTTTAAGATATTTTTTTTATATAATTTTGTCTATCCATAGTGCATATATCATTATTAAGTGCTATTATCAAGGTTCTATCTTAACATATTATTTTTATTGTGTCGATGAAATTATTATTCATATACTCAATAATGCCAATCCAGTCTGGGGAAAATTATATATATATATATATATATATATATATATATATATATATATATATATATATATATATATATATATATATATATATATATATATATATATATATATATATATATATATATATATAAACTCTTTTTTCATAGGTCCATTCAATAAATTCTATTGATTGAAAAGTAATTCCATTATCACAAACCAAGGAAAATGGTGTTCTAGACCTTGTGACTATATTTTATTCTGAGAATTTGATAACTTCATTTATTATATTATTATTTATAGAAATGTATTTAGTCCATCTAGTACAATAATGTGTTTATGTTAACATGAATATATGACCTTCAGAGGAGTTAGGATAATCACACTAGTGATATTTACTCACCATTGAGTAAAGATATGTCTTTCAATTACTGGATATAGTGGCATAGATGCATGCATGTCCATTTGGGAAAATGTTTGGCATTTATGACATGTCCTTACATGATTATGTGTATCTTATAAAATTTTAAGATAGTAGTATCATACTCATAATATCTTACATGTTTTCATGTTACTATAAGGATGATTGTTGCCTAATTTTTCATGAAAATTGGTTATGATTTCCTTGGATTATTATTTAGATACACAGTGGAGATAGATCTTTACATAGTTATTTTGATATAGAATGCATTTTTTTATCAAAAAAATCTGATTTTTGTGTTAATTCTCTAATTTATTATTTATTAAATTCTAGGGGATGATTTACTTGAAACATATAATGGATTATATGATCATAACAATAATGTTCAATAAATTATGTTTTATGTACTTGCATCACATTAATTTTTGGATTTATTGTAGTGATGAGTTTTGTGAGTCCTTGAACTTGTAATAATTTTTATGGCTTAATGTATAAATCATATTCTTGAAACTTTGACATACATTTCCCTCTATTTCCCCCTAGTTTGTTCTATCCTGAAATAGGTTTATACAATAGGTTCTAATACTATGACATAGACCTTTGTTTGTAATATATAGTGTCTAAACATTTTCATAGATATGCCTATGCTTATTTTTCCAAGACAAGATACTTGAGTTTGATATCATTAAAGAAATTTCTCATGAACATGATAGGATGTTCTTCATCATTCACCATTTGTATGCGTACTGCTAAAATAGTTTGGTGAGATGAGAAAGAATATAAGTAAAATTATTTGGTGAAATTTAGGATAACTAGTATTGGAGATTTAACAATGGATTTTTTGAGTTCTTAATTGTCCATTACACTTCAGAATCTAGTTTCAACATAACATTTAAAGGCAATTCAATCTCAAAAAAACTAAACTTGAAATTTCATACAATTTTTTTAAAAAAATAATTCCTTATTTTTGTTAGGAAAATAATATTTATAAAATACATTGGAGTTTTATAGATCAATAGTGATACCATAATTTGTAATAACATGCCATAACAACTTAGCTTTTGCTCTTTCAAACATGATATTTTTTGATTTAATGAAATACCATATTTCTTGAGTATGTCAAAGCCACTAAGCAAATTATGGACATGTTCAAACCTAAACTTAAACAACACTACTATATCTTCCATATAGATAATGATCATTGACCAACCAAACATTTAAAATATAAATTTGTAGAACACTATAAGGTTTCACCTACATTTATCCAACTAAAAATAATTATCTTATAATACAAATTTCCCCACTTGGTGGAGATTGTTGTTATAATTCAATCCTCTTACTTTATTAGAACTTAACATTAGCTTGAAATGTTTTCTAAAAAAGACCCCATTTTAGAACCACAAACAATCTAAATCACTTCATCTAGGGATATAAATGGGTAAGTATCCTTATATTGTGTTTTTTTATATTATGGAAATAAATAGATTCTAATTTATGCACTTTTATTACAGACAAGAACCAAGTTAGAAACCCTTGTTGATTGTCTAATTGGTAAGATGATTCAAATTACAAGAAACTTATATACTTATTTGTGTATGAGTTATTTTAACATGTGATCTAATAGTATTTTTATTTATTTGAAAGGATTTTGTACTTCCTTAGGTTTAATGGTATGAGTAATGACCCTAAGATAAAATATCTTCAGGTCATCATAAGATCATGAACTCACTCACACTCACACACTCACTCACACACACACACACACACACACACACACACACACACACACACACACACACACACACACACACACACACACACACACACACACACACACGTGTGCGCACACACACACATCACTGAAGAAGATATTTTAGTTCTTAGTTATCTGATTTAGAGTCGCTTAGGCCAATATTAACATAGTGGGGATGTTATACTACTCCTAAATCAATAATATCAAAAAATTATTTATCATGTTCTAATTTTCTAGAATGTTCTAAATGCATGTCCAAATCAAACATCTTTTTCACTGAAACCCTTCCTTTTGTAATATTTTTTTCCTTTAAATTGATAATACCATCATTTTCTATTTCAATATCACCAATGAATTCCTTTTACTTTTCATGCATTATTTATGGTTAAAAAATACCTAATTTATTCATAAATTGAAAAATCTTTTAATAATTTTCAAACATTTAGAAATATTTAATATTTTCAAGAATAGAAGGATAACTAACTTTTGTAACTTGGATTTATTCAAAGTAAATAAATTTGCTACTACGATAGATAAGTAACCAGTAATTTTTTTCTCTCTAGGAATATGTTGTTGAAATATTTGGCACTAACACCAAATAGGGGATTTCACAATAGTTAATGAAATGAATTTCTCTCTTTTATTAAGAGGGAATGTTTTATTCATTAAAAATAGGAAATGATAATCTAGACCTATTTACAATATTTACACATTGAATGGGGTGTTGCATTACACTTATTTCAATCAAAAATCAAAAATAAAAGAAATGAAGGCAAAAGGTCACACATGGATAAGTAGACACTAGAAAACCATACTAGATTGTCGAAATGCCTTGGGACCATTCTTGACCCTATCAGACCCTGAGTCTAGTTGACTACCTAGTTAACTAAATTCACCAACCTAATAACTTAACCTTTAAACAAACCTTTTTAATCCCTTCCTTGACCCCTTTTCCTTTGAACACTCGATGGTTGATGGTCAGTCTAACCATTGATTTTTATTGACCATCGATGGTCAAGCTCCTTCCTCACCTTTTTAACACATCACCAACTATGTGAAAGATAATAAGACATAATTGAATTTGTTTGCCTTATGTGGTGCTAATGAACTTCCAAGCATTGATATCAACAACCTCACCTTCTAGGGAACCTTTCATCCTCCATCTCTCTTTTCTTATAAAATGAAGGGAGTAGGAGGTGAAATGGATCCATGTTCAAGCTATCAAATCTTCTTGCACATAGGTATTCTAAGCTCTCCAACATCCAATCTTATTTCAACAACTCAACAAAAAAAGATACCTGAACTTCTATTGAATTTTGATTTTAAGGCCAAAGTACTATTATTATGGCAAAATTACTCCAGCTTTCAACCACTAGCTAACTCGCAAGCTACATGTATATTCTAATTTTTATTTATTTCATTAGATTTTTAACCCCCTTGACCTAATCAAACCTATTTGCACCTTGTTTCCTAACTTTCCAATCTTTAAAATAACCATTATTAGGCCATTCACTCATCCTTCAAGTCTTTTCTAAGTACCTTCAGAAATCTATAGGCAACCACTGATGATTAACACAACTACTGATGGTCACCCCCAACTACTGATGGTTACCCAACCATCGATGATCAACTTAACTGTTGATGGTTTACCCAAATATCGATGGTCATTGTGGTATAAAATAAAAATAAGCTATTTTAAACCCCTTAACCCCAATCAAAGATAAGTTTTGTGTTCCTTCCTATTCACAGACCCTTTTCTGATTTTTTGAACTTGACTTCACCCATTTTAGCACAAGTATTGACCCACTTTTTCTATATCTAGTCATTTTATTTAACAAGCATTCTACTTTCTTCTTATATTGCATTTAATTTACTTTATGCAAGTAGCTTAATTTTATAATTTTTAACTTGATTGTTATTAAGAGTGGATTGATAGCCTTCTAGCAAGCTTATGATTCTTGGATCTAGCTCATGTTAGACAATCCACCCAACTATCTTGATAACAATCCCTTGTTAGTGTTTTATTATCTATAGGTTATTTCTTCCAAGCCAAGGAGGATTTATCCATCTTTGTTTGAATTATGTGCACATCACCAAGTAGGTATTTCTACCACACCCTTATTACTAGTTTCTTATCTTCTTTTAAAATTAAGAAATGAGCAGAAATTAAGAGAAATAGTTTGGCACACTTGGTGGGACCCTATCATCATCTAGGTGCCCCTTATTTCTTCCTTTATTCTTTGCTCATCGAACAAAATTTGAAATTTATTTTGAGCTTAAAATAAATACCTTGCATACATTGTTTGCTTTCTTATTTTTAGTTCATCTAGTTAACTTAAAGGCAAAAGTAGTTAATTATAATTTTCACTCTTGTTATCACACACTTTACCAAACCACATAATCAATCAAAACATAAAAATAAACTTGAGACAAGACCTGAATAGAATTTCATCACCTAAAAGTAAACCTTACCTTTCTCAGTAATCCCTTTTAGAGGTTATTACCAAGGGGAGAACCAACTCAGGTCTTTAGTTGAGTATAAAATCTAAAATTTAGTATATCTTGGCTAAGCATCTGACACCCTTATTGCTATAGTGTGTGAAGTGAGGGGGTAGGCCCCAATATCAAGCCATGTAATAAAGTTCAATACAAATTCTTTCTTTTGAGCACCTAAACACAACTTGAAACCAACCTTAGATTTCCTCTTTAGTACTTGATCTATAAACCAAATTTATTCTTCACACTTTTTAAGGCATAAGCCAAAAGTGATCTAAAAAGAATCCTAAGTTTTAAACACACTTCTAGTGTATGTTTGGATTATCTTGAGATTTTTTTCCTTTTACTTGATTTTTATTTGAGGCGTGAGTTTTCATCATTTCTTTTCTATTCCTCTCATGGTCTTTACTAGACAATAATTGAGGAATCAAACCAACTAAGAACCACCATCTTACTCTTCCTCTTCTTTCATGAAATATACTTCAGATGTTGAGAGTTCTCCTCATATTTCTCCCCCTCCTACCATGCCTCAGATAGTTGTTGATGGTGATGTAGATTTCTCTACCTTCTTTGATAATAACCATGTGGCCCTCCAACATTAATTTAACACCTTACTCACCGTACCTCTATTGCTTCAATTACTCCCATAGATGCACCTTATGGTATGACTCACCCTCTTATGGTTGGAGATACCTCTACCCAACCTTTGATCACCCAAGCATCTTCTTATATCAATATCCCATCCACTACCACCACTGAAACCTAATCCAACATTCCAACCAATAACCAAACACCTCCTACACCCACCAACACCTCCAATGTAGGGGTAGCCTTACCTCTTGTTACCTATACCCCACCCACCATGGGGGTATCTTATATCCCTCTTTCCACCATTCCTCCTATTACCACCAACCAACCAATTTCTACCCCTCTTCAAAATTTATTACTTTCCATACCCCCTACCCTTCCACCTTTTAGCACAAGAGTTACTGCTCAACCCCAAACATCTACCAACCTATCCATACCTCCAAATAAACTCATATCTATCCCACAACAAATACCGATGAAATTTTCCTAATATATTCCTAATCTATAAGGATAAATAACACATTTTATCCAATCTTTTTTTCCCATCAACCCTTATGTGGTACCATCCCAACCTACAATGACCACATACCAATATGTGGTATCTTCTCAACCCTCTACCTCTTATCCATACATTGCTGCCACCCAACCTCAACCAAACTTACCATATAATTATAGACCTCCCCAACTTCAAATAGATTTGGTTAAGATGTTGATGGATAAAATGTCTAATCTTGAATCATTTATTTTTTGAGCTCATAACCTTTTACCTTACGATCAAATATGCAATGAACTTATCAATCTATCTATTCCTATCAGATCCTATCCTTCTCAATGGGAACTACCCAAGTTTTCCAAGTTCTAAAGCAAGGTGGACCCCCAAAAACATCTGAGAGCATTTTTACATTCTTGTTATTGATTTCATATGGTGATGCTCTTCTCCTTCGTACCTTCCCCATGTCTTTATCTGGACTAGCCCTAGATTGGTATAGTGATCTCACCAAATACTCCATATTTTTATTTTCTCAACTTTCCCAAGTTTTTCTAGATCAATTATCATCAATATATCTAAAAAGGTCTCTATTACTAACCTCTACTCCGTTAGGCAATTTGATGATGAATCAATTGCTGATTTTGTAGCTATATGGAGAGGTATCATCAACCCAATTTATTTTTCCTTACCCCAACTCGAATTGATTGAGATATTTTATTAGGGGTGTGAAAAAATTTTTCACCTACTCTTCAAGTTCAAACTTTTTAAACTTTTGATGAGGCTTTCACTATGGCACATAAATTAGAAATCTGAGCCATTGATGGGGGAAAACTAAAATTGAAAAAAAAAAATTCTAGCTTTAAATATAATGACCCTTATTTAACCAAGACCACCAATAAACATAACCATCCCAATACCAAATCAAAGACATCTACCAACTCGGTTGTACCTAAAACTACTCCATAACCAACTATCAACCAACCCAACCCAATCAATTCTTCTAACTCTTCTAACCAACCAAACCAAAACCAAAATTAAGTTGCCCCAAAAAAATATACTTTGATAAGGGGAGTCTTATGCTTCTATTTTGGATAAAATACTCAAAACAAACATCATACAACTTCCCCCAATAAAATATCCCCAATAATTTGATGCCTCTCACCCTACACCTGGTTGGTATAATGAGAATGATATTTGTGCTTTCCATTGCATCATTAGACATGATGTTAGTAGGTGAAATACCTTTAAGACTATTTTCCAAAATATGATTGATAAGGGAGAAATTATGTTTGATAATCCTAATGAACCTCCAAATCAATCCCTTGATATATTTCATAAACCTTTTCCCAACCATGCCCCTTCCACCAACTATGATGATAATAAACCAAAATCATCTCACGCTCGTGAGGTCCATACAATTAATGTCATTATTAGTGAACCTATTATTGAGGAGCCCATTACCTCATCTACTCCTTCCTCCATTACTCTCATTGAAGTGATGAATTCTCCCTCTATACCTTTGGACATTCAAATAAACAAAATAACAACCCCTCTTTATTTAATTGTTGAGACCATAGACTTATCCACATATCCTTTGATAGAAATACCAAAGGAGGAAACCATTGATTAAACCACCTCTTCACCCACTCGACTTACCAGAGTGATTGAAATACGCTCTATTCCTTTAGACATCAAAATAAAATAAACTACCATCTCTATTTCTTTACTTGAGGCTATCACACCTTCGTCACCTATCTTAAAACTACTCATTCTCTCTTTAGGAACAATCCCAAAAGAGGAGATCACCTTAATTACACCTTCCATGGAAGAATCATATTACCAAACCTTGGATCCATCCATTAAGAAAATATTTGAACAAACCATTCCATCACCTCCATCCATGGGCTTAACTGTTGAAACCAATGACTAAGGAATCAAATGCATTTACAATCCTTTTTATAGGTTAGTCCAAACTCTAGAGTTTAATTTTCAACCCAATATATATAGAGCCAATTTTTGGCATCATCTAGGGCTCCCTTACCAAAACAAACCTGAACCTTCAATCTCACTTGCATCCACCATCAAACCTATCATTACCTCAACCCCATCTTTAAACACTTCTTCCTCCAAAACCATAGGAGAACCATCCAACCTACCTTCATATAAATCTGTTAAATCAAATTATGCCTCTCTAACCAAACCCATAAATAATATATGAATACTTACTACACCTAGCTTAGCTCACCCATATTTGAAGCTGGACTTAACCCCTTCTAGTCCACCAAAGAAAACCCCAACCAAACCCACTAGGAAGGTAGAACCACCTAAAATCCTACCTCAAACTAGACTTATACCACCTCCTTCCCACCTACTTTCCATCTTAGGACCCCATCCATATACCATCCCCATTACCTATTCCTCATCTACTAAACCTTTTCCTTTTATTCTACCCACACCTACTACCAAAACACAGAAATCACCATCATTCTTAACTAACCTAGCTACCTCTACCTTCGCACTTATCACCAAACCTTTACCCTTCACCTATAAATATTCCACCTCTAAACCAATCATAACCAAATAATCCCAACCAAAACCACCTACCAAACCCATTTCACCACCTCCAATTCTCTATGGTGAAGCCTACTCCTAGGAAGACTGTCACTCCTAAAACCAAAAACCCAACACCTTCAATTCCTTTGATCGAATCTTATTAGAACATTCTACAAAGTTTGTTATAAACCTCTTCCTTAACACTACCACCCATAAAACCTTTTTACCCTTCACATCTTAAACCATCATGGTTCATTGATAATTTGATTTTCTCATACCATAGGACTCCTAGACATGATACAAAGAATTACAAAGCTCTCCAAACACTTGTCCATAGATTATGGGATAAGGATGATCTATTATTAGATGAACCTTCCTCAATCCCATTACCAAACCAACCACCAAATCAACCCATACAAAATGTACCTATTTCTCCACTCTCATTTGAAAGTGAGGAAGAACAGAAGTAATTACCTAGCCCAACACCTCCCTTAATCCACACTATCCATATGGTTACCTGATAGAGGGCCCAATAAAAGGATAAGGTAAAAGAAAAAGTATCCATACCATGGACTTACCCATCTATCCATAAACCTTCTAAATAAAACCAAATACCCTCATCTCTACCTTCACCTTCTCCAAAAACCAAAATATCAATTTTGGGTGCATCTCCTTCCAACTCTTCTAAAACCATCTAGTGAGTAGTGTTAAAACAACTTCACCAAACACTGATGAAGATGAGTCTTTATGAACTAATCAAAACCTCACCCCATCACCACCAAGAATTTATAGAGGCATTTTAATCTATAGAGGTTTAACTAAAAGATCCTCAACCTCTTACATCCTTTGTCAAAGCCCTACAACTTTCTACCTTCGTTACCTTCTAGGATTCAGAATTACCTTCTATCCATTCTAAAGATCCTGATCCTCCTCTCTTCATTATTAAATAAATTAATAAAACCAACATCAAATGGGTGATGATTGATAGAGGACCTAACATCAACATTATCTCCTCCCATGCCTATGACCAACTTCAATTGCCTAAGAATGTATATTGTCAAAAACTATAGTGATCCTTTGCTCTTTTAATGACACTATGACTACTAACTTGGGGACAATTATCTTCCACATCCACTTGGGACCTTGCACCATTACCAAAATATTTTACATTGTAAAGGGTGATTTATAATGCAACATCTTACTTGGATGCCCTTAGATCCATGCTATGAGTTGTGTCCCTTCTACCTTACATCAATGTGTCAAATTTGAAAATAAAGCTCAAGTTATTACCATAAGAGCTGACCCTAGTCCTTTTGCCTCATGAAACATGACATATTGACCCAATGATGTTTTTATTCTTCCTTCATCCATCTCAAAACCAACCAAAAATAACACCACCTCATCAACCAAAACTAATAACACCTTCACCTCTACCATCGATGAAGTTCCACTAGCTCATCTATCCCCTCTTCCTAGATCCATGAAGAGGACCCCTTAGATCCCACGTTCTAATGTATTTCACTGGGGGAATATCATCATCTAGCCTTGGATTCTTTCCCTACTCCTCAAGAATATAGGATCCTCACCCATGATCCTAGTTATTATCCCAACATTAGAACCATCATCCCTTTCAGGCCTCCCATCCATCAAACTAACTTAATCTATGGGGGACTTGATCATCCACTTCTTTCTTCCATTGATACCTCTATCATCCAAATATTTACCTCTGACTTCTGCTATCTTTACAAACTAACATTTTCCAAGATATACCTTCATAGATGTGCCTAGAAGGGATTTGGCTTAGGCTGTTATGAACATGGGCCTCATGAGTTACCTACCATTAAAACCCAAAAACCTTGTGAGTTATTTGGCCTTGGGTTTGTACCACCAGAAGAGCCCACCTTACTTAAACCCATCACCACCATTGATGAGGATATCCCATCCTCACCAACCCCATCTCTTTAAAATTCAAAAGATTTGATATCATCCCACCTAACTTTTTTTTGATAAATATTATTATTTTGGCCCCCATGACTTATCAAAATGATGGCCAAACTAAAATTCTTCCTCTCATCCATCTTGAGATGGTAGAAAATGATTCTCCTACCATCAACACCATCTAACATTAGGATGATGATTATATTCTCGCCTACCTTGGTATGAGGGATTCTTCTATCCATAAATCCCTTCCTCTTGAGAACCAAACTAGGTTGAATAAATCAACCATTGATGTCAACCTGGGTACTCAGGATAACCCTCACATTATCAAGATTGGTAAATCCTTAGATTCCATGGAGCAAAATGATTACCATTCTTTCCTTCATGATCAAAGCATAGCATTTGATTGGTCCTATCAACATATTCCTAAAATTGACCCTTCTATATCCCTCCATAACATTGTCACCCATATTGATGCTAAACTTGGTTGATAAAAGATTCACAAGATGTACCCTCGTATTACCCTTCTAGTCAAAGAAGAGCTTCAATATATCTTATCCATCAACTTCATCCAAACCATTGATTATCCTCAATGGGTTTATAACATTGTTCCTAGTACTAAAACCATAGGGGGACTTTTTCTTTGTATCAACTTTCATGACCTTAATCTCACTTGCCCAAAGGATGAATTTATTTTACCTAGCATTGACCAACTTGTTGATATTAAAATGGTCATGAGATGTTATCTCTCATGGATGGTTTTTTGGGATATAATAAAATCTTGATTTCCCTAAAGGATCAACATAAAACTTATTTCATCACCCCATGGGGAACCTTTTGCTATAAGGTCATGCCATTTGGTCTAAAGAATGCTGGCATAACTTACCAGTGTGCCATGACCTACATATTTCATGATCTAATCCATAAAATTATGAAGGACTATGTGGATGATATCCTTGGGAAATATAAACATTTCAAGGATCACCTAGCCATTCTCACCATCATCTTCGAATGCCTAATCCATTTCCACATCAGGCTCAATCCTAAGAAATGTATTTTTGGGGTCCTTTGTAGAAAACTTCTTGGATTTATTGTCTCTCTTTGAGGAATTGAAGTAGACCCTACCAAAGTTAGAGAAATTTTGGATATTCCTCCTCTTACCCACCTTAAGAAACTCTGTAGTCTGTAGGGGAAGCTCCAATCTATCCATTACTTCATCTCTTAATTATCTGATAGATTTCAACATTTTAACTATCTTTTTAAGAAAGACAGATATTTTAATTGGACCAAGGACTGCCAACAAGCCTTTGTTTTACTAAAATAATACCTTCTTTATCCAACCATTCTTACCCACCTAAAAAGGATCAAATGTTTTACCTTTACATCTCTACCATAGACCATGCCCTAGGGGAAATGCTCACTCACCATGATGAACAACACAAACAATAAACTATCTACTACATAGGTTGAATGCTTATAGAGTATGAGATTTGGTACACCCATCCGAAGAAACTTTGCCTCACCTTAGTCTTTGTGGATTATAAAATTCATCATTACCTTTTTAATCACAAAACCTATGTCATCACTAACATTGACCCACTCAAGTACATGCACACTAAACCATACCAAAACTAGTGTATGGCTAAGTGGCTCATGCTTCTAGTTGAGTTTGATCTTGAGTTTCTTTAGAAAAAGTAAATTAAAGGGTAATTCATTGTTGACAAATTGGCCAAATATCCTCTACTAGACAACCAACCACTTCCTCTTACATTTCTTGATGAGTCCATCATGACTCTTTCTCAAGAGGATCCTACCTACCAAATGACCATGTTTTTTGATGCCTCCAAATGGCTGCATGGTGGGGGTATTGGAGTGATCCTCATTCCCCTTCATGGTGAAAATCTTCCCCTCTCCTTTAAAATTGACTTTAAATTCACTTGTGATCAAGTAATTTTACAAAGAGAGGAGGTTAGATCAAGTGTTAGTCCATAAAACCATGAAATCAACACACACATACTAACATCTCTAATCCTAGATCTTAGGGGGAGCTTAATGAATATAAAATAATTTAAAACCCAACTAAAATGTAAATAGAAATAATATTTACCTTCTTTGAGAGCTAGAAATGGTTTCATCATTTGGCTTGCTTAGATTATGCATACAAAGTCTTCATCAATGCCATATGGCTAACATCATCTTCTCTATGCACCATTGTTGAATGCTTGGATTGATTGATGGTTGATGGCTTGATTTTAGCATTATATTAATAAGATTTTAGCTTCATGAATCTATACATGCATTATAACTCTACTTTGATTGAGCTCCCTATATGAAGAGCTCTAGTCTTGCTTTTATAGGCTTTCAAATCTCTTGGAATGAGTTAAATCTGACCACGGTTGAGTTTAGAATTTTCTTAGAATATTATCTTAGATATTTTCTAAAAGTGACAACTCACAAAGGTAATGAGTGTATTCTAGGATGTTATAAGATGCTCTTAAATTTCCTTTTTAGTAATTAATATAATTGATTTATTATCTCATGGGTGAATTCAATTAGGATTTAAAATTGATTTAACTTGATAATTGATTTTGATTAGGGTGTGCAAGTTAATTGATTCTTTTTAGACATTTGGTTATTTATTTGATTTTGATTAATTTAATGTGTGTATTTGCCTTGTTTAATTGATTTAATATGACAAATTGATTTAATGCAAGGTTATAAAGCCAAATTTGAG